>JARQOD010000004.1:7601264-7766078 GCA_033576555.1 Oophaga sylvatica
GGGAGCAGATTGCAGCTCTCAGTACCTCGTCCCCGAGTAATGTTGTAAAGGCACCTGCGTTGCCTGCAGTAAAGAAGCGGTTGGAGCCTGACGTCGGCCGTCGGGTCGGCATGGTGAAGAGGTGATAGTGAACCGCTACACCCGAGCATGTCCTCCAGAGGTACAGCCAGAGGTCGGACAAGGAGACCACCAGGACGCCAATCGTCTGGTCAGCCTGATGGAGAAGGTCTTCGCCAGCAAAGACTGTCTCCGTGACCAGCCGTCTGAGAGGTCGTCACTTCAGAGTTCCCGGACGTTGAACTCTCGCGGTAAGAGCGTTCCAGCTGTTGGGGACATGGGGTATGCTGATAAGCGGGTTCAGGCCCGAGGGGACATGTGGGTGGAAAAGTTGTGATGGACAGTGTTGGAGATGTCGTGAAATTGCAGCCAACTGTCCAATAGAGGGGGAGCCTATGTATTGTGATGTTGGCAGATCCCTCTCTCTCTGCGCAGAACCTGTGTGTGTGTCCACCTCAGCCGAAGAGACTGGACCACAGGTGTCCCCGGTGGTTGTAAATGACTGCCCAGCACAGGCCCTCTTGGACTCAGAGAGTCCAATGACTTTCGTGTGTGACAGCCTGATTGATAGGGACTTCATCCCTGATAAGCACCTGAGTATGGTGTGCATCCATGGAGACACCAAAGTCTACCCAGAGACTGCCGTGGACTTGGTCCCCAAACTCGGGGAGGTTTCATATGAAGTGGGGGTAGTGAAGAACCTGGTGCACCCGTCATATTGGGTAATGACTTTCCCCGATCTAAGGATCTCTGGGGGAAAAATGTTTCTGATGGACAGTGTGATGAAGCTCCTATTGAGGGTGCGCGGTCCCGAGGGGCAGAACACAATGCTAGTGGGCCGTTAAACTTATGTGATAATGATGATGATGATGATGATAATGATAATGATGATGATGATGATCATGATAATGATGATGACCATGATAATGATGCTGATGCTGATAATGATAATGATGATGATCATGATAGTGATGATGATACTGATCATAATCATGATAATGATATTGATAATAATGATGACTGTGATAGTGATGAAATTCCTTTGCAGTGGTGTTGGGAGACGAGGATGGTGGTTCTCGGGAACGAGTGTCCCTGACTTACCTGTGTCCTGTGACAATTTTGAGAGTGAGCAGTGGCGAGACCCCTCTCTTAAAACGGCCCAGGAAAATAAATGTTCTAAATGAGGTTTCCCAAGAGCCTGGCTCTGAGGAGAGGTTTCCTCATGTTGCCATAAACACTCACCTGTTGTATAGGGACACTGAAGTCCAGGGAGAGGTCGTGAGCCAGCTCCTAGTACCTGAGCTATATGGAAGTATAGTGCTGGGGTTGTCACATAGTCACATACTTGAGGGACCACCTGAGGGAAACCAGGGACCAGATGGTGAAGTTAATGTTGTGGATGACATGTTAACTAAGGTTCCAGATCAAGATGTGAATGAGAATGAATTGTATAACCCTGACAGTGAGCAGGATGTGAATGAAAATGAAGTGTATAACCCTGAAAGTGAGCCAGATGTGGCTGAGAAAAAGGGGTCAGACAGGGATAGTGGTAGTGATAGTGAATCATCTGATGACGATCAAGCAACCAGTGCAAATGAGGAAGGCATGGTAGCAGAGGAGGTTGAGGGTCCTGAGAAGAAAGCTGATGCTGACCTTACAGCCGGACAGAAGATGGCATCTGAAGATATTTTACAGTTGGCCGATTACCTGGCGAAGACTAAGGTGAAAGGAGGAGAGCTGAGCTTTAAAGGCAGGACTCTGAAACTGAACACAGCACAAGTGGATGCTGTTGGAAATGAGAAGTTATCAATGTATGGTGTGGATCTGCATCATGCCAAGGACTCTGAAGGTAATGCTGCAGAGGTGGAAAAAGCCATAGAAGTGGTAGACACCAAACCAGATGCCTCATCAGAAGCTGAGGTCTCAAGTGCAGCTGTGAGGAACAAGACTGAGGATGTGGGGGCTGACTCTGCCCAGGAATCTGTTTCGGCCAGAGACAGTGGCGTGGATGGTGTACTGTCCGGATCAGTAGCTGCAACTCGTGAAGCTCAGGCTGGAAGTTCGGCGCCGGAGCCCCAGCAGTGTTCCCGAGTGATACCAAGGATCTGGATAAATCACAAGATGAGATTTTGAGACATCAGGCTGGCATTGGTGAGCTCAAGCGCACTTTCATGGAGTCTACATCGGAACCACGTCCCAACAAATGGGAAAAGCGGTGTGTCACTCCGTTGCCGCTGCAGACACACGGGAGCTCAGATGGGATGCAGAACGTGGTGGAAGAGAAGAGCCAGGCGGGTTCTGAGTATACAGATGCAGCTATCAAGGAGAACTTGAAAGCTGGAATAAATGGAGATATTGTATACCATAGTGATGTGACTGAAGAGGTAGAATGTAAGACTGACGGTAGGGCTTCTGAGCATGTTCTACCAGAAGAGCCTGAAGAAGGGGCCGAGGACGTAAAGGACGTCCAACAGCTACAGGAGAAGATGCGTCTCCATGAGGTCTCCACCAAAGAAATGAAGACTGAGAATGTTGCGTTACGCGAGCAGCTGCAGCAGTGTGAACTGGATGTGGCATCTTTTCGCCGGGAACGTGAGCGGTTCCAGCAGTTGCTCCAGAGAGCACGAAATGAAGGGGAAAGTGTATATAGTACCTTGCAGGATCAAGGAAAAGTGGTTGCACAGGTACCAGATGAATTGATTACTTCTCAGAAAAAACTCCAAACTGTGATGAAGGAGTGTGATGAAAGCCATGAGCATCTTCGTGAGAAGGTCAATGAAGTAAAAGGAAGGATACAGGGAATCTCTTCGTTGCAAGAGCAAATGCTGCTCAATAAGTCTATAGGGTATGCCACACTAAACAACATCCCTAACGGGATCGCTAAAAAACGTCACTATTTAGCGATCCCGTTAGCGATGTTGTTGTGTGCGGCATCTGCCAGCGACGAGCTTCCTGCTGTGATCTCGCTCGTCGCTGGAATCGTTCCGGACCCTATTTTCGTCGCTGGCGCCCCGCTGGGTAAGTATATATCGCTAAGTGTGGCACCTTTTTTAGCGATTTAGCGGTACTTTTGTACCGCTAAAGTCGTTAAGGAGATCGCTAACCGCGATAGCGTCCTAACGACATCGCTAAAATAGGTAGCTACTAGCGATATAGAAACAATCCCGCTAGCGATCTCATTAGTATGCGACGCTAATGAGATCGCTAGCGGGATTGTGTAGTGTGGCAGTACCTTAAGGCTCTATATAAGAATGCTGTTGTCACGGTAGAGCATTGCAGTTCGGCTGAAGATTTGGAGGATGAGTTGTGTGGACTGGGAAGGAAGAACGATCAGCTCCTTCTACAGTCCCAATCATTTGAACAGTGTAGCTTAAAATGGTCAGAGACCATGGCAGAGGAGCTTAAGGTCTGTGAAATAGACTTTATGAGTCCACCGATATCCAAGAAAATAGATGTGCTAAAGAGGGTTCAAGGGGAACTAGAGAAAAGTAAAAAACCCCCTATACCTTCTGTGATAGTTGGTGACACATGGTCAGTGCACCAAGGACAGGAGGTACGTGAGTTTCTGAGGAAGAGTCAGCAGAAGTGTTCTGATGTGCCGGGTCGTACTTCTCTGGCCAGGCACTGTATCGAAACTGAGCCCGGCCCTAAGGTCAAGATGAAACCATGCAGGATACCCGAGGCCCACAGAGAGCATAGGCCTGGGAGGGTACAGGGTAGTGCGGATGCTTCAGATGAAGAGAAAGCTGATGTTGGCTATGGCTCAGGTGAAGATACAGATGACAGTAGTGAAGATGAAGCTGATGAAGGCCATGACTGGTCCAGAGTTCACTGTCTCTTTTGGATTGTTGACCAGCCCTCGGTCTGGAGAAGAGGGGGGGGGATATGTGAGACAGTGAAGGAATATGTGTCGAATGGGGTGTACATTTCACCTAGGTACTGTGCTGTATGGTATAAGGGAAATGTATGGCTTTGTAAACCTAGTGGTAGAGAAAGGTCACTACACCTTACATTCAGTACACACTTGCAGCTCAGGCCTGAAACCATTCAGCTGTTAATTAGGAGACCAGAAATAGGTGTCTGCGAACACAGTCAGAGAGCTCGCTTAGTCTGGACAAGGAGTCCAGGCACAAGAAGGAGTCTCCAGGAGTATGAGCTGTCTCAGTCTGGGTGCTCGATGTACCCCGGACACAGGAGTAGTCTCTGTGAGAATCCATGCGGATAGCTGCTGAATAGGAGGGGAGCTCTCTCAAGTCTGGACGTTGAAGGTGCCTTCAGACACAAGGAGGAGACTCTGTGAAACTCCATGCTGGTAAATGCTGAACATATGTGTTGTTTTGGCCCAGGCTGTTAGAGTCTGGTCCCAGATAGATAGGGAAATCTATCTAAGTGTAGTAAGTGGCTGGACAAGCCCAGGTCTTATGTTTATGATTTGGTTTTGATTATGTGCTGTTTGCTGTAGACTTTAATAAAACTGGTTGCGGCCAGTTTTTACCAGAACTGCTGTCTGTGAATGAACTGTTTCCGTGCCACTCCGTCTACCTGGACGGCGATCCCAGAGCTATATCCCCTGAAAAGCTTAACCGGGTTATGCTTAGTTAACCAAGGAAGGCCCAGCACTATAGGAGTAGGAAGACCCTCCAACACATAACAAGACAACAGTTCTTTATGTAACGCCCCCACTTGAAGATCTATGTTATGCACTGCTTGCACAAAACTTCCCTGACCGAGAGGTCTGGCATCGATCGAGAATATGGGGACGGGTTTAGCCAACACACTCAATCGCATACCTTGAACCCGGGCAAAGCGAGCATCCACCAGATTAGCCCGGCCCCACTATCCAGAAGAACAGATATCCTCTCAGTTCTCGCACCCACCACCACCTCCGCCGGTACGAGAAACTGAGACGAATTTAGGGACGAAATACTTACTCCCAGATTGCCGTCCACCACACAATCTGGGATCAATAGTTTTCCGGCGACTTCTCACTCTGCAAAGGACGGGATGGACACCCCCCAATAAATGTCCCTTTTTCCCACAGAAGAAACAACTTCTTGTTTTGTGGCGCCCCACCGATCCCCTCCCCCGGAATGATGTCCCTCCTAATTGCATAGGCTCCTCTGGACTGACCAGGGGAACCACCGTATAAGGGACCCTTGAGGAAGGTGGAGTCATCACAGGGGGCGAAGTTACCCCGCACCTCTCCCGAAGACGTCTGTCAATACGAATAGCAAGGGCCATAGCTGCTTCCAGTGACGTGGGAGGGTCATACTGTGCCAGCACATCCTTTAATTTGTCAGATAAACCTTGACAAAACTGGCTCCTAAGAGCCGGGTCATTCCACTGGGTGTCCGTGGCCACCTACGGAACTCCGAATAGAATTCCTCCGCCGGACGATCTCCCTGTTGTATCTTACGTAACTTAGATTCAGCAAGGGAGACCCGATCCGGGTCATCATATACAAGACCCAGAGCTGCAAAAAACCTATCCACTGACTGGAGAGCTGGGGAGCCCGGGGGGAGAGCGAACGCCCAGGATTGGGGGTCTCCTTGTAGGAGCGAGATGACAATCCAGACCCTTTGTTCTTCACTCCCAGATGACCGAGGTCGCAGCCGAAAGTACAATTTACATGCCTCCCGGAAAGCAAAAAACTTGTCCCGTCCCCCAGTGAACCTGTCAGGGAGAGCTACTTTAGGTTCAGGTCCGGCCTGCTCCGGGGGGTACAAAACCTTGGACTTAACGTCCGCCAGCTCCATGGACAAACTCTGCAACTGCCGAGCTAAACTGACTACTGGATCCATGATGACTGGAGAAAATCTTTGAGTCGGTGAAAATGTCACGCTGTCTCTGCATACAGGAGGACCGGGGTCTATGCTGACCCTAAGCTGGGGTCCTGACTAATCCCTCTACCTGGAGGTACTGTTGATGGTACAGAGGTCCAGGCCGCCAGCGTAACCCTATCTCCTGTGAATCCCTGACCACTGTAATCTAGTCCTGAGAAGGACCCTGATTACCACCACAGGGAAACGGGAAGGTAACTGCCTACACACAGTATAAGACGAACGAGACAGTACAAGGGGTAAAACAAAAGACACCTTGCATACAAAACTACCACTACAGAGGGAACACCAACGGGTAAGGAGATAAATAATAAAGCGAGGAGAGGAGAAAACCACAACAGGTACTCTTAGCTTTAGATTTCTCAATATGATCCGCTCTGCTGGTCTGCATGAATGCTTTCACCGACACTTCCCTAGCAGACAGGCAGGTATTTGAAGGAAACCAATTATCGCAACATTAAATGCAGCTGAGCGAGGCTGGTCTTGTCCAGCACAGAGAGAGGGAGAATTAACTCTCTCACTGCCGAAAAACAACCAGCAGCAGAAACTCAGCTGTGAGAAGTCAGGGTGTGCAATCGCGACGATCTTCGCAGCGACACACCCGTGACACTATCTTAGGAAATAGGTGTGTACTAAAGATGAAAAAATCGATTCTACATTAAACAAATTGTTTAGATTTTCCCAAAATTTGGTGATTCCAAACATTCGAGAATTCAATTTGTATGGATCGAACAAACCAGTGGCCATTTTTCTGGATTTATATGAGCAGGCAAGGGGGTAATCAACAATAGGATATCCCACTAACTTCATTCCTCACCAGTCCCTTCCGGTCCTCCTAAATCACACAATACGACTCCGGCCTTCTCTTCACTCTTCACCTGAGCTTTGGCACCTGTTCGGACTCAATATCCTTACCTAAAATGATTAACAAGACAACACTGGCTCAACCCTTATTGGCCCATCAGAAGCCCTTAGAAGGACTCTCACTATACCATAGATGAGGTATCACATTGACCAAAAGTGATCAATCAGAGGCAGCTTGTGCTATTTGCATTCAGTGCTTTGACAAGTTTTTGGCCCAAGATTGGCATTTTTGAGTGATCACGAACCCAATGACTCTACAGTATAAGGACATATGTTGAGGTCAATGGTCCAATAACAGGAGCTTTTTCAGCTTATGCCATATCCCACCCTTTTTGAAGATCACCCTCAAACTTGCTGTGCCCCTTAGTTATGACCCCCACAACAATGCTGGGGTGTCAGTTTGCATTCTTAAAAAATTGCCAAAAATGACATAATGACATAAGGGCTGGGGTTATCGATTTTGTCAAAAATGACATTTTTTGGGGAATTCAAACTGACACCCCAGCATTGTTGTGGGGGTCATAACTAAGGGGCACAGAAAGTTTGAGGGTGATCTGACCAAAGGGGGCGGAGCTATGACCCCCCAAAGTGGGCACCCCTCCCCATTTTAGGGGATACCCCTCGTTTGCACCCCCATAACTTTGCGAGAAAAATAGCTAGAGACTTGCAAATGGGTGGGCATGTACCCCTATATGTCTACTACATGCCCACCAAGTTTTGTGTTGATTGGCACAAGGGGAGCTGAACGGCACCCCCCCAAAGGCCCTCCAAAGTAGGCCCATTTAATGGCGCTTGCCCAGGGGGGCTATATCTCGGCTTTTGACCCGGTTTTGACCCCAAAAACGCCTCCCAGCACAATAGCCGGAAATATTCTGCATTGTTTTTTCACCCTGAATCCAATGGCATCATTTGCAAGTCTCTAGCTATTTTTCTCGCAAAGTTATTGGGGTGCAAATGAGGGGTATTCCCTAAAATGGGGAGGGGTGCCCACTTTGGGGGGTCATAGCTCCGCCCCCTTTGGTCAGATCACCCTCAAACTTGCTGTGCCCCTTAGTTATGACCCCCACAACAATGCTGGGGTGTCAGTTTGAATTCTTAAAAAATTGTCAAAAATGACATAAGGGCCGGGGGTATCGATTTTGTCAAAAATGACATTTTTTGGGGAATTCAAACTGACACCCAGCATTGTTGTGGGGTCATAACTAAGGGCAGTGGCGTAACTAGAAATGGCGGGGCCCCACAGCAAAATTTTGAACGGGGCCCCCTCTCCCAAACGGGCGGCGGGGTTCTGATAGTGGGCGGAGCCAATAGCAGTGGGCGGAGCAAATCACAGCAATTCTCTAGGCCCAAAAAATACTCTTCAGTCTCATAACGGCCAGCTTTTTGCCCAAATCAGAGCTGTATTTAAAGCAGACATTATGGAAACACAATATAATATAATGGACTGGTAGCAATGCAGCCCCCTTATGCTACCATTACTAGTAACCATGTCCCGCATAACTATTAATGCAGGCACATTATGCCCCCATAACTAGTAATAAGCCCTCTTATTCTCCCATCAGTAGTAATGTGCCCCTCAAGTAGTAATGCAGCCAAGAATGCAGAGTTATCACTCACACAGTATGTGCCCCCGTTAATCTTCGGTGGTATCTTCAGCTCCACAGTGGAGCACACTCATCACCAGTGTTCACCCTTCTGGGCGCCGCCGACGAGTGACGTCAGCAGCGTGATCACATGACCTGATCACACTGCAGACGTCGCTCTGACCCGGCGGTCAGAGCTTCAATTGTACTGGCGTCTGTATAGACACCAGTGCAATTGATTCCTGGGAGACGGCACGCAGCAGCTTCTCTGCGCCGGCTGTCAGCATGACAGCCAGCACAGGGAACCGCCGACTCTCAGGCCATGGGCGGCGGAACACAGCCGCAGGGGAGACAGCTGCAGCAGGGACGGGCCCCCTGCTAGCCCGGGCCCTATGGCAGCTGCTTCCCCTGCTTCCACGATAGTTCCGCCCCTGACTAAGGGGCACAGCAAGTTTGAGGGTGATCTGACCAAAGGGGCGGAGCTATGACCTCCCAAAGTGGGTGCCCCTTCCCATTTTAGGGGATACCCCTCATTTGCACCCCCATAACTTTTCGAGAAAAATAGCTAGAGACTTGCAAATGGTGCCATTGGATTCAGGGTGAAAAAACCATGCTTAACATTTCCAACTAATGTGCTGGGAGGCGTTTTGGGGGTCAAAACCGGGTCAAAAGCCGAGATATAGCCCCCCCTGGGCAAGCGCCATTAAATGGGCCTACCTTGGAGGGCCTTTGGGGGGGTGCCATTCAGCCCCCCTTGTGCCAATCAACACAAAACTTGGTGGGCATGTAGTAGACATATAGGGGTACATACCCACCCATTTGCAAGTCTCTAGCTATTTTTCTCGCAAAGTTATGGGGGTGCAAACGAGGGGTATCCCCTAAATGGGGAGGGTGCCCACTTTGGGGGTTCATAGCTCTGCCCCCTTTGGTCAGATCACCCTCAAACTTGCTGTGCCCCTTAGTTATGACCCCCACAACAATACTGGGGTGTCAGTTTGAATTCTTAAAAAATTTCATTTTTGACAAAATCGATAACCCCCGGCTCTCATGTCGTTATGTCATTTTTGGCAATTTTTTAAGAATTCAAACTGAAACCCCAGCATTGTTGTGGGCATCATAACTAAGGGGCACAGCAAGTTTGAGGGTGATCTGACCAAAGGGGGCAGAGCTATGACCCCCAAAGTGGGCACCCCTCCCAATTTTAGGGAATACCCCTCGTTTGCACCCCCATAACTTTGCGAGAAAAATAGCTAGAGACTTGCAAATGGGTGGACATGTATCCCTATATGTCTACTACATGCCCACCAAGTTTTGTGTTGATTGGCACAAGGGGGGCTGAACGGCACCCCCCCAAAGGCCCTCCAAGGTAGGCCAGTTTAATGGCGCTTGCCCAGGGGGGGGCTATATCTCGGCTTTTGACCCGGTTTTGACCCCCCAAAACGCCTCCCAACACATTAGTTGGAAATGTTACGCATGGTTTTTTCACCCTAAATCCAATGGCACCATTTGCAAGTCTCTAGCTATTTTTCTCGCAAAGTCATGGGGGTGCAAATGAGGGGTATCCCCTAAAATGGGGAGGGGTGCCCACTTTGGGGGTCATAGCTCCGCCCCCTTTGGTCAGATCACCCTCAAACTTGCTGTGCCCCTTAGTTATGACCCCCACAACAAAACTATGAATTAACACATGTGGAATTATAAACTTAACAAAAAAGTGTGAAACAACTGAAAATATGTCTTATATTCTAGGTTCTTCACCTTTTGCTTTGATGACTGCTTCGCACACTCTTGGCATTCTCTTGATGAGCTTCAAGAGGTAGTCACTGGAAATGGTTTTCACTTCACAGGTGTGCCCTGTCCGGTTTAATAAGTGGGATTTCTGGCCTTATAAATGGGGTTGGGACCATCAATTCTTGTTACTTGCACATTGCATTTGAAGGGACTCGGCAGGAGGTTGTTCCAAACATCTTGGAGAACTGACCCCAGATCTTCTGTGTATGAGGCTTGTACAGATCCTTCTGTCTCTTCATGTGATCTCAGACAGAAGGGATGATGTGAGATCAGGGCTCCTTGGGGGCCGGATCATCACCTCCAGGACTCCTTGTTCTTAATGACAGTGGTCTCTGGTTGGCTGCAGTAGTAGGATGGCCATGGGAAGTGGATGGAGGTGGAATTAATAAACTTTGGGGGCAAAAGACGGGCATATAGGGCATCTTGCAGTAATCAGGAGGCAGAATACTTGAAATTTAGCTGACATCTAAGTCAGCACAGCAGACACCTCCTTAGGAATACCTGGGGCAACACGAGATCTACGAGAGGGCAACAAGTGGTAATAGTAGACAAGTCAAAATTGGAAGAAACCTTAAGGAAAGTCTGGTCCAGAAACTGAAAAAAAATAAGGTAAATGACTCCATTCAGGGACGTCTGACTGTGGTTTTCCATTTTCTTTTGCGAGGGGTTGAAAGAATTTTCAAATTTGCTTTGAATGATTTTTATAAAATTGGTACGTACTAAGGCTAAAGAGTAATGATGGTAAAAAAGTAACCGGATTTTTTTAATGCGTTTTTTAAAGTGCAGAATGAAAGCTTTCCTGTTCTAAAAAAAAAAAGTAAAACCTGAACCAAAAACGCCTGAAAAAAGGTGAAAAATACATTAAAAAATTACAGCATATATGCAATAACCAAAGAAGATTACGATTATATAGTTTAGTGTCGACAGCAGCAGAAAAACTGCAGAAGACGAAAAAACACAGTTATTTATGCAACGTGTGAACACGGCCTTACATACACAAAAAAGCCAAATTTCATATATTGAAGATTGTATAAAAATGAGAAAGTTCTGGCTGTTACAACTATGAATGAAAGAATGAATGAATGAATGAATGAACAAAAAATAAACGTGTAGGTCCTGGTGTTTGGTAGGAGACATCCAGGGACACCTAGTGGAGATGCTGGAAAAAGCCTCTGAGAAGAAGAAGAAACTGAAAATATTATCTAGAATTTTTAAAATGGTTGTTGGCCTCCTTAATTCATCGCGTGAACACAAGGTCCCCATTCCATCCTAATACTTGTGGCCTGCAAAGGGGTAAGCAACAAGTCGTTGACCATAGTAATGGCTTCAAAGTAGACAGAGTGTGGGCCCAAGTCATTACTTTTTGACTTGTTTTTGGTGTTTTTTTACAGCTGCGTTTTTGATTTATGCCAAATTTTAATTTCATTTTATATATGTTTTACGTTTATATTTATATAGTCATCATTGTGGATGTGGTTTTATTTTTCCAGATTTTTCTGACCGATTCATTACAGGACACTTTTTTAAAAAATCGCTAACTTTTTGTCCAAATGTACGCCAGTCTCACAATGGAGTGATTTTGTCAATGTTTGAATTTTTGGTGCAATTTTTGTGACATTTTAGCAGAACTTGTGATTTTTTTTTACCTAAAAAAAAGCAAAAAGACAAAAAAACAAACAAATGAAGAGCATTTTTTGATTTGGTGAAAAATTGATTAACTAAATTTTGAAAAATCAAGCACAAAAAGCCTCATTGAATGCAACGAGATGAAAAAGAAAAGTAACTTAGAAAAAGCACAGATGATGAATGGGGCCCAAGTGTTTATGTGCAGTATGAGAAACATGGCCGATTCCAGTGTCACTAGATATGAGAAAATCGGTTCGAGATTGAGTGAATTTGCCTCAAATTTTACAAAAAATTCAGATTCTCCGGAAGAACAGGATTTTTGTACTTACCGTAAAATCTGTTTCTCGGAGCGCTCATTGGGGGACACAGCAACCATGGTTTCTGTGTCCCCCAATGAAGCGATAGAGAAATTACATTTTTGTGGTTGGCTTTGATGAAATGCAGTAAAGTAGCAGCCTTCAGGTGACAGGTGTAATATATTCTCAGACCCTTTTGTGTCTTCAGTGATTTCTTTATTCTGTTAGGAAAAAAATAGAACTTCTAAAAAGTTCTCAATAATCAATTCACAAAAGTCGGAGACCAACAAAACCGATGAATTTAATATTCTTCATTGAATGGATACTTCGGGTGATCGCTCCACCTGCAAAATCAGAAGAGGTGATGTTACATCTCTTGAAGTATGAGAGCAGAGGGAAGATTCAGCGTTAAGGTCCTGGACAACCCATTTAACTCAAGCATGTGTCCATGTAATGCTTTTTCCCTGCCGGTTCATAGATTAGACGCCTTTTTACTTGCCAACCTAACTCCAGCATTACACGCAAGAAACCTTCCTGCTTTAAGAAATTTTCAACAGCTCCTGAGGAATATGGAGTCTCTTCTGGGAAGATTGTCCTTTTTCTGAGGGTTTTCTGGACCATCAGGAAGAGTTGCCTTGTACTGTATGATGTAGGTGTGCGTCTCTTATGTATAGTGTATGTGTATTCCTTATATATGGAGCCTAAATGCAATTTGTCCAGAATGTTTGGAAAATATTCTCCAATACGTTGTGCTTACTTAGTCAGATCCGCGTAGCGCAGGTTTCGATTCAGTCCATTGAGGCTTTTTATTTCTTCCTCACTCAACTCAAATTTAAAAACCTGAAATTAGAAATGACAATAGATAGAAATCAACTTATTCTATAGTTCTAAAAACCACTTACACGTCAATGAACAATTACCGATCTCTTGGAATTGGAACTTAGCATTTGTAAAAGAGGAACCCAAAAGAATATAGCGAAAATGTCCTCAGTCTATGAAGATTGGCACTATCAATATTTACCACATATTTGCATACCTCTGTATTTTTCCATTAACCATTAATTTGCAACTTTGCAAAATTTCCTGCTATTTTGTAAGTAATGTGCTCATATGTGTCTCCAAGGTAACAGACTACAAACAAATCCTGTGTCATCTAATCTTAAATGTACAAGAATTGCTGAGGATTTCCCATTCGGATCTTAGGAAATGCAGTAGCAGAAAAGTGGATGCAATTTGTAGAATTTGCAGCCACTTGATACAGAAATTTGTTGTAGATTTTTTTCCCTTGTTCAATACTGTGTCACAGTTTCAACAAACCAAATGCTGTGGATATTGCTGCCGATTATCCATGGATCTCCACCTGCCATGAACTCCTAATACTGGGAGACTTTGCTCTGTAACTGATCGAGCCAAGCCTAAATACAGTTTCGTAATCATGTTGGCAGTGACTTGCTGGCAATGTTTGCAGAGTACTTTGAACCTGGATGGAAGCTCAATGTCACGAAGTGTGACACGACCCAATGGGTGGTTGGTCAGCGGATGGCACAACACACTCATAACGAGATGGGAAAGGCGAGAGGAAGGCCCTTCCAATAGGGAATGAGGGATGGTCACCACCTGAGCTCAAACCTGAGCCTGTCCCTGCACTCCCCTGATGCTCTATGCGAGTCCTTCCCCCCGCCGCCATCAGGATACCTCATCCCTCTCTGTCACCTAAACTGCCCTGGCTAGTGCACTGGCCAGCGTAGGGTGCTAGCCTAGCCACTACAGATAATATCACACAGGGGATAGTGACAAACACGTAAAGGACAACATGGAGCAGATTTGGTGTATGCCTCTCCCTGAGGCTTCTATCCACCCAGATAGCTAGGTACATGGCGGCTTCCATCGACTTGGGTGCAGCGTACTGCACCAGAGTATCCTGCAGCCTAGGTGACAGACCCTGACAAAAATGGCTCCTAATAGCAGGGTCATTCCGCTGTGTGTCAGTGGCCCACCTCCTAAACTCTGAGCAGTACTCCTTAGCCGGCCGGCCTTCCTGCTTGATTTTACGGAGACGAGACTCAGCCAGGGGGATGCCATCAGGATCTCCATACACCAGCGCCAATGCCATAAAAATCTCGTCCAACAACTGTACAGATGTTGAACCGGTCGGCAGGGAGAAGGCCCAGGATTGGGGATCACCCTTCAGAATCCCCACACGCTGTTACTCACTCCCTGAAGAGCAAGGGCGATGCATCAAATATAGTTTACAGGCTTCTTTAAATACCACAAACTTATCTCTCCCACCAGAGAAACGGTCAGGGAGAGATATTTTGGGTTCCGATTGAGCCTAGACCCAGAACCCAACAACTGCTGCAGCTGTTGTGTAACCTGACACCGCAGCTCTTTAAGCTCATCAGTGAGGGTCTGGATCAGTTGGGCAAAGGCCTGCATTTGAGCCATGGTTCACAGTAAAAAATGTGACGGTTGGTGATAATGTCACGAAGTGTGACACGACCCAATGGGTGGTCGGTCAGCGGATGGCACAACACACTCACAATGGGATGGGAAACGCTAGAGGAAGTCCCTACCAATAGGGAATGAGGGATGGTCACCACCTGAGCTCAAACCTGAACCTGTCCCTGCACTCCCCTAACGCCCTATGCAGGTCCTTCCTCCCGCCGCCGTCAGAATACCTTGTCCCTCTCTGTCACCTAAACTGCCCTGGCTAGTGCACTAGCCAGGGTAGGGTACTAGCCTAGCCACTACAGATAATATCACACAGGGGATATTGACAAACACGTAAGAGACGGGGGAAATAACAACTTAGCTTATGGACACCGCTGCTAAGCTCCACACCAGAGATAACAACAACTACTGGACTCCAAACACCAGATGTGGCTGATACCAGAGAGCTGCTCCTGCTAGGCTGGTCTCCAGAAAGAAACTATCACCAACAGTCAGCTGATGCATCAGCTGACCCAGCAACACTGCAATAACACCAGATTGCCAGTGGAGAAAAACTGACATTAACCCCCGATGGTCTGAAAGGAATAAAGTTTTAACTGAGTGAAACCAGAGCTGCCACAAATCCAAAAATGGATTGTGACACTCTCTTAAGCAAGAGGGTCACGTCACGCTTACATGCATTGTCTTGAGTCAACTCTTGGCATTCTAGACAACTCATTCTCATGTTGGCACTCAATTTAATTCAATTAGGTGAAATTTTGGATGTTTGAAATGGTTGTTTTTTTGGTATGGAGATCCCAATGTAGAACAGAGGTATTATCACTATGGTACAAGGAAGGAGATCGAATGCATAGTATGTCACATGATGGATGTGTTTTAGCCATAAGAAGTTGAGTAATTCTTTACTGGACCACTTCTTAGCTAAAGTGTGAGCTTCTAAATACCACATCACATACCTCAAGATTCTGCTTGATCCTCTCCGGCTTAAAACTCTTTGCAAGAACCACTATCCCCCTCTGTAACATGTGTCTCATTGCGACTTGGGCAGGAGTTCGGCCATATTTTTTTGCAATTGCATTGAGTACAGGGTCCTCCAGCAGCATTGGAGCAGTCTGGTCAATCCTGGAAGAGTAAAGATGCAATGTAGACAAACTTAAAGGGTTTATCCAGGACTTTTTTTTTCTGTGGGGCTACACACTTATTGGTAAGTAGTTGCTAACTATCTTCTTGTGCTAGAAGAAAACTTGGCACCCCTTCAATGCTGAAATAATATATTTATTGCATGAAAAGAAAAAACAGAAGGATCCTTTGACGCAAGTCACTATAGCAAATATTAGTACCAGAAGTGGAGCAGAAGACTACAATGACAGATAATAAAAATATATACTACTTACAGAATAAGTAACAGGAGGTCAAACAATCCAAGGTCAGGTCCAGGAAATGGCGCAGTACAACAGGGGAAGTCAGAGACGACATCCAATTCACGAGCCGATGTCAGGAAAGCCAGAGAGACAAAACAGTTTACAGGGAGCAGGAAAAAGAGAAGTCAGGTCACAAGCAAAGGGTCTGAGTACAGGAAAAGAATCAAGTCAAGCTGGGTCAGGCACAGAGCACAGAGGGATCAATGTTACACAGGCAGCAGCAACGATTGACACTGGGTGGAGTGTTGTGAATGGACTTGAAATGAGTTCTGAGCAGAGGCTCCCTCTGGTGGTTACAAGCGGTACTGGACTGTCCAGTGAAGATTGTGAGGATTGGGAATCAGGTGTTACTGACTGGTCTTATATAAGGGAGTCGCCTTCCATCAGGGTTGCCGGTGATCAATTGTTCTGGTCTGAATCCTTGATTCCTGTTTCCTTTGTAGCCTGCTGTGTCGTGTCTGCATCTCCTGCTAACAGATAAGACATTTTCTTCTTTTTGTTTTTGTGTTTGATTTTTGCATTTTGTCCTGCACTTCTGTGGGGGCCTTCAGGGTCCCCTCCGGGGGCTTTTGCCCTCTCAGTTTGGTTCAGCCACTGATGTTTGTGCGTTTGCTTTTTCCAGTTTTTTCAGTGGCTGCTGTTTTGATTTTGTTACACCAGAGAACTAATTTAGGTGGTAGAGGTCGTGTGATCTCAGGTGTTTTTGAAATTAGTAGAGTTGGTGCTTTTCAGGGTTTTCTGGGATTGCAGTAAGTACCCTTCCCATCCTTTTCTATTTAGGTAGTTTGGGCCCCAATGTTTGCTCATACTATTTTCTGTCTGTGTCAATATTTCATCTTGTCTAACCGCCATTACATGTTTGGGGGCTTTCTATTATCTTTGGGGATCTGCTCCGGGGCAGATAGCCTTCCTCTTTCTATCTTTAGGTGTAGTTAGTTTCTCAGGCTGTGACGAGGCGTCTAGGACCAACGTAGGAACGCTCCACGGCTGCCTCTAGTTGCGGTGGTTAGTCAGGGTACTGCAATCTCATAGATTCCAACTGCTCTGGTGTATTTCCTTTTTTACCTGCACTCCTCAGCTACCGAAACATAACAGTGGAGGAGCTAGCCTGCTTTAAGTAGAAGACTAATCAAGGAAAGTGAACACAGATGATTGCAGCACAGACCCAGCACAACCAATACACAAAGAAACATATCAGACAAGAACAGACTGGAGAATGTGACAGATCCACATAAAAAATTTGACATTTCAGCCTAAATGGCGTTCCTCAGAACGAGAATACCACAGATAAACAAACATAATTACCACACACGTGTAAATCATTATACATTAGTCCATAATAAACGAAAAAAAAAAATAAAGAAAAAGGGATCTCATAAGAAATATGAAAACTGAAAATTAGAGATTATACACGACAAACCTAAGAAGTAAGTACTCAAAGTATCATGATATAGTAGCAAAGGATAAACCATGAACGCGACTCCAGATCATCCGATCAAGCGAATATCACAGCAATAAGCGTAATGCAGACTGGAGAGGTGACTAAGACCTGAAAGGTCGAAACGCGTCGGTTGATTACAAGGGACCCCTGTTCTTTCATGTATCAATTCAAAGTTATTTTTAAAGAATGTCTTGAATAAAAAGAAATTTTAACTGTATGGATTTCTGCGCTGGAGACAACTCCCCCTTTTTCTAATGTGGTTCTTTTACTCTATTTAAACTGCTGTCCCCTTTAGTCACCTCTCCAGTCTGCATTACGCTTATTGCTGTGACATTCGCTTGATCGGATGATCTGGAGTCGCGTTCATGGTTTATTCTTTATTACTATACCATGATACTTTGAGTACTTATTTCTTAGGTTTGTCGTGTATAATCTTTAATTTTCAGTTTTCATATTTCTTATGAGATCCCTTTTTCTTTATTTTTTTCATTTATTATGGACTGATGTACAATAATTTAGACGTGTGTGGTAATTATGTTTATCGGTTGTATTTTAGTTCTGAGGAAGGCCATTTAGGCCGAAACGTCAACTTTTTTATGTGGATCCTTCTGTTTTTTTCTTTTCGAGCAATAAATATATTATTTCAGCATTGAAGAAGTGGCAAGTTCTATTTTCTTCTTGTATGGGGTGGAACCTTATTTGAGAACCCTATAAGAGTGACATATAAGCCTGTGCTTCCATGCGTCAACCTCCCGGCTCAGAACAGTCATGGACCGTGCTTACCGGCGACTCTCTTGCTTCCTGTGATGTCACAGTTCCTTCTTTTCCATGATGCTCTATCAAAGGAGAATACAATCAACGTCATGTCGATTGGCAGCCAAGTCAGCCTAACCCAGCATGGAGTTGGCTGTCAATCAATATGACATCAAGAGTGATGACCCCTTCAACAGAGCAGAATGAGCTACTACAGGAAGTAGGAAAATCAATGGCAGGAGAGGTCCATGACCACTTAGAGCTGGTTGAGTTTGTCACAGGACAGGCTGGTAGTCAGTAACAATCCCACTATAAGTGCTTATACCGATAGGGAAACAAAAGTCCCAGATAACCCCTTTAAATTTGAGTGCAGTAAGATTTGCTTATTAAACATGGAACATGGAACCCCGGTTCTACCTTTGTATGGAGAAGAAGAATTCAGAGTAGGTGCAGTTGCAAGTTCGGTTTGTCCAATTCCAAGAGTTCTTACCAGTCTGCATCTCTAGTAGAGCCCAGCACCCCGTATGCCTCCAGGACTATGTTGTGGGTTTTGCAGAACTCCAGCAGCTTGGCCTGATTATTGTAGATATGACATTCCACCTGGAGATGTACAACATGTCTAATGTAAGGACCAAAGGCAGATTCCAATGGCAATTTTGTAAGGAAATGAAACAAGGAGTGTCGTCTGGTTTGGTTGAAGGCAACACAACTTTTTCTACTCTGTTTGTTATGCTTGAACCCAAAATTATGACTTGATATTGAGGCCACTCCTATGAGACCTAAAGTTTGGTGGCTCACCAGTAAACCTCCCGTTCTACAAACAATAAATTACAACTATACAAATAAATTTGGCTGAAGGACAATTCAGTATCGCACCTTCTCCTACCCCTTGTTCAATAATCTACAGTCTATAGACTAAGCTGATGATCTCGACCATGCGTGCACCACCACTGGGGTGAGGAGGAGGATGTTCCTAGCTCTGGTAGACTCAAAAATGTCTGCCCAGGGAACACTCCTTAAAGGGAATCTGGGAATGGGATCAACCCTCCTAAGCTGTGTATATAGGCATGTAGGTGATAGAAAGTGGAATAAAATGATATCTTGATATCTGCGATACAATGTCTTATTCGAGAGATATCCATGTTTTTCTTAATATGTAGATAAGCTATTTAGATCTATGGGCGGGGCACAGATCTCCCAGAGAATATGCCTCTAAACGTTATTTTAAATTGAAGGGGTGTTTCCAGTGTGAGACATGTAATGACTGACAGTCTGCTTTCCTGATCTACATGTCTCACACTGGTACATTTAAAATAAGCTCTGAAGGCGGAGCCTCAGGGAGATCTATATCCAGCCCATAGATCTAAGCAGCTTAATTTACATATTATGAAAAATGTGGCTTTCTCTGGCATAAGACATCAGATCGCAGATATCAAGGTATCATTTTATCATTTTTTTATAACCTACGTGCCTATAGATGGCTTAGGAGAGTTGATCCTACTGACAGAATCCCTTTAAGGGGTTCCAGCTACAAAGCTAAGGTTTTGGAGTGACTGCAAGAAAATCTTTTCTAAGTATACGTCATATCTACGTCTAGTAAATTTTTGGTTTTTGCTATTGACAACGTCTTATTTAAGAAAAACTTAAAAAAAATGCAAATTTATTTATTGTACTCATTTATATAGCACCATTAATTCCACAGAGATTTACATAAATTATCATCACTGTCCTCGTTGGGGCTCACAATCTAAGTTCCCTATCTGGATGTCTTTGGAATGTGGGAGGAAAGTCACACACACTCGGGGAGAACATACAAACTCCTTGCAGATGTTGTCCTTGGTGGGATTTAAACCCAGGACCCCAGCGCTGCATGGCTGCAGTGCTATCCACTGAGCCACCGTGCCGCCCATGTTCAATAATCCTGAAGACGGAATAGTTCTGCGTTACCTGGTTGCACACAGGTTTGTGTCTCAGTCCCGGCATGTTGAGGATGAGCTCCAGTTGTTTATGGTTGAAGTTGGAGACACCTATAGATCTGACCAGTCGGCTTCTTTACAATCTTCCATAGCCTAAAATAAACAAAAAAATCACAAAAACCAAAAAACTTGTTAAGAAGAGTGGGGGATGAGAAGTGATAACTATACTGAGCACATTTCTGCCTGGTAGATCTGTTATCACTGTCTACTGGTATATTCCGGTCACAACCCATTCATGAGATAGGCAAAAATGTTCCCCGTCCAATCATTGGCAGGGACTTATTTTTTACCCCTTATATTAAGGAGGCACAGCTTATAAAAGTGACATTTCAATGAACAGTCTAAAATAACATCTCATATATCGGTACATGGGATTGAAAGGTGCGGGCTCCAGCGCTGAGGGGGGAGTCCGACATCAGCGTACTATTACGCATTATGCCCGATGTTGGAAAGGGGTTAAGAAAAATTGCCAAAATTAAAAAAAAATATATATATAACACAAAAATCTGATCTAAACAATCGGTCATTTTCCGATGATAACTTCTCTATAAGTCATTCTACAGAGCTGCTGTTACATAAGTGTTGAATTCATCATCATTGAAGAAACGAGCTATTTGAGTCACTCGTAAACTGAGATGTCACTGGTGGCTTGTGGAAGGACCATGTGACTCCAATAACAGACTGAAACCTCTGAAAAGTCTAAGGTTTGTCTACATACCTTCCAAGTGTCTCGAATATCAGTATTGTGATAAATCAATTTTCCATTTTCATCTGTTGGCCATAGATCATCACCAGGCTTAAAAGTAAGAATACAACAAAAATATCAAAACACAACCTATGGAATTCAAAGTCTAAAAGAAGGAAGACCATGAGATAAATTGGATCTGTTCTTTAGCCAACACAGGTTCAAGCTATAAACAGTTTAGAAAATGTTGGAAGTCATGGACAGACCTTGAATTCAAGGGGAATATCAATAAGATAAAGATCTAAGTAATCCAGACGTAGATTATTCAAAGACTTCTCAAGAGCGTGACGGACCAACTCGGGGGACTGATAGGTGCTCCACAGCTAAAAGGGGGAAAAAGTAAAAATTGCTTAAAAATGTACTTAAAAGTTAAGGATCCATGGAAGAGTGGATTTTGGCTAAGAAATACTGTAAAAAAAAGCTACTACCCCGCATCTGTCTCTTTCGACAATGAACAAGATAGAGGCTAAAGAGGACAACTGATGGCTATTCATGGAAGCATCTCATTGTGATCACCTTGCTGGTGTAGAACACGTCTTCTCTCTTGACCGTCCCATCCGTGATCTTCGCGTTGATACCTCGTCCGACCTCAACCTCGTTCCCGTATATTAATGCGGAATCAATGTGATGATACCCAACATCAAGAGCGACTTTCACAGCCTCCTCCGCCATAGACTTAGGGAACTAAAGTAATGATAGGAGACAAGAGTAGACAAGAACATTTCATTTAGCAAAACCACATCCAGGTAGAGGTCTCCATCATAGTTGACATCTTCTCCGACTGTGTCCTTTCCCCTTATCCTACCACTTTATTGTACCTTCACCAAGGCTTTTTCAGGCTACAACTTGACTGATTATCGCTAACATTGTGCTTGTTACGCCGCTCCAGGTGCCTCCAATTCTCTGCCTGGCTTCTTCTTGTATGACGTCTCCTATGTCTACTGTGTCTCCAAACAATATGCCAACGTTAGCTCCTCTTGTTATCTCCTCATTGCCATGCACTATCTGCTCTACTGAATGTGCATGCTGGAAGAGAAGAAGGAGTGAATGTCTCCTGGACAATTCCAAGGGGAACCACTGTTCTCATAGTCTTTTTCGATGCGATGAATGATATGAAGCACCATAATTTCCCTTTCCTCCATGATTACATTACAGACAGTTATGTAAGTCAACCGCCCCTCTTATAACATGCCCGTACTATTATAAGCACTGCTATGATGTCGGAGGTAAATTATTCCACCCTCGTGAACTTGTAGGATCGTATCACAAAGATTTCAAGTGTTAAGAAGCCATCCTAAATTTGTAGCTATGAGCTATCACAACCTACCTCCTGAGGAGCATAGGTGCCCAGTCCCACCACCGGTATTTTGTGCCTATCGTTCAGTGTAAATCGTGACTGTTTTGTCAGCGCCATAATCCTGCTTGTGGCTCTGATCCGTCTGAAGTTTTTTCTGTGAACATTGACTTGTTTTGCTAAAGCCCCAGGAGCGACGCTCCACCTCTTGGCTCCATTATGGCCCTCACCGAGCATAGATCATGCCGGGTCACTGCTACGCCTGTGCCAGCTTCTGAGCGGTGGGATAAAAACTTATCTTCTACTTTTATTATTGTTATTGACTGGTACATACTGTATATTATAAATGTAATATTTATATACAGCTGCAATCATAATTATACCGACCTCCCCACCCATCTTCCATCAGTTGCCAAAGTTTTATGGCCGTAGCAAAGCTTGAGTAACCAACGAAACACGATTAAATAGCTCAAGAACACTAATTAACCAGTGATGTCTGCAAAAATGCCGCTTATACTGATTACCGTAGCTCAGAATTATACACCCTTCATGACAAACACTTTAGTATTAAAAGAGCTGATGGAATACCTGTGGATGGAAGTTCCTCAATTTTGAGTAAGTCATGTACAATAGGGAGCAATTAGAGCCCTGCTTTAAACCGTTTGCTCCTTGGGCGGGATCACCACCTCACAGGACCATGTGTTAATGACAGTGGTCTTGTTGGCTGCAGTAGTAAATGGCCAATGTGACATGGATGAGTGGTAATTAATAAACTTCAGGCAAAAGACGGCCATATAGGGCTCATCAGCAATGATCAGGAGCAGAATACTTGAAATTTAGCAGACACCTAATTCATCGGCAGACACCTTCCTGAATACCTGGGCAACACGAGATCTACGAGAGAGCAACAAGTGGTAATATAGAGCATTGTTCAAAATTGAAGAACCCTTAAGGAAAGTCTGGTCCCAGATGCTGAAAAAGAATAAGGTAAATGACTCCATTCAGGGACGTCTGACTTGTCGTTCTCTCCATTTTCTTTTGCGCGGTTGAAAGATTTTTCACATTTGCGTTGAAAGATGTTTTATAATAATTGCTACGTACTAAGCTAAAGAGTAATGATGGTAAAAAGCAACTGGATTTTTACCACATGCTTTTTTAAAGTGCCAGTAATGAAGCCTTTCCTTGTCTAGAAAAAAAAAATGAAAATCTGAACCAGAATCCCCCCTTGAAAAAAGTAAAAATACATTAAAAAATTGCGGCAAAACGATATAACCCAATAAGATATGCTTGTATAGTTTAGGTCGACAGCACAAAAACACCTGCAGAAGACATAAAAACAACATTTAATTATGCAACGATGCAACACGCCTTACATACACAAAAAACCACATTCATGTATTGAGATTGCATAAAAATGAAGTTAGGGCTGTTTATAACTATGAAGAATGAATGACAAAAACTAAGTTCAGTAGACCGGTGTTTTGTCGGAGACAACGAGGGCACCTAGTGGAGTGCTGGATAAAGCCTCTAGGGAAGAAAAAGAAGCAACTGAGAATGTATCAAGAATTTTAATAAAGCTGATTTTAACTTTTTAAAGCTGGTTGCCTCGCGGGAAACAGGTCCCATTCCACCTAACACTTGGGCTTGCAAAATGGTAACGGCAAGGTCCAATGCACACACACACACGGGGCTACTTGCAGTGGTTTAGCTGGCGGATGTGATGGCGCCAACTCCCTCCCTTACAGACGTCGGACTACCAGTAAAGAGGGCCCGAGTGAGATCCCCAAGCAGGCAGAGAAGATGTCATGTCACTGCCCTGATTGTGATCCAGAAGCTGGAAATAAGGAAGGAATGGCAGTTCAACTACAATTCATTTTGTTCAACCATATGGTGTGCTTTACATGCCAGAAATGCAAGCTTCTGACTTCCGGAGAGAATAGCTACACTGAAGCTCATCCCACAAGATGAGGATTTCCTTGACAGAGCAGAAGACTCTCTTCAGAATGTTGCAAGAGAAGTTCTCAGTGTTCCTGCAGAAGCTGATGCAGAGTAAAATAACTATTTGGGATCTTTGGAGAGACAGAAACCTTATACTAAGAGACCAATTAACCAAGAGAGGTGCAAAATCGGCTAAACAAGATTCAAAATTAGTAAATCTCCGGATCGGTGATGCATACACCATGAGTACTAAGGGAACTAATAATGTAATAGTGCGAAAAAATTGATTTTTTTATATTTAGGAACTCTTAGCACGACGGCTGTTCCACAGGACTGGTCTCATAGCAAATGTGCTAACCAATATTCAAAAAGGTCTAAATAGTGACCTAGAAATTATTAGGCCATTAATATCCAACCTCTATTGTTGGTCAAATATTTGAGGGTTTCTGAGGATCTATATTTGTATTATCTCAATAGAATACTACTTTAAAGTACAGTATGGATCATGGCCGATTCAAGTGTCACCAGATATGAGGAATCAGTTCGATTGATGAGGATTGATTTAAAATTTACAAAAAATTAGAATTCTACCGGAATATTACATTTAGTGTTGGCTTTGATGAAGCAGTAAAGTACAGCTTTCAGTGACAGGTGTAATATTCTCAGACCCTTTGTGTCTTCAGTGATTTCTTATTCTGTAGGAAAAAATAGAACTTCTAAAAAGTCTCACTTCATCACAAAAAGCGAGACCAACAAAACCGATGAATTTAATTTCTTCAGATGGAGTACTTTCGGGGTGATCGCTCCACCTCAGAAACAGAGATGTGATGTTACATCTCTTGTAGTATGAGTGCAGATGGAATTTCATGGATTTTTTCACCACTGGAATAATTAAACCACTTGAGACATCCATTCTGATCCAATGGTCTATTTTATCTGCACTTATGGAGCTGAAAAACACAGCTATGAAGTGTCGTTACCCGGTGGAAGCTCAGCACAATGTAAGTGAATGTGATCTGAGCGCAGTACCGTGAGACGACCATACTCTAATGTACGGCGCGGGTGGTTTGGTCAGTACACTCTTTACTCTCCGATGTATAGCGAAGCACCACAGGCCACACATTGAGCGTACATAGGATGAGACTTGTCAATCAACTTGATTGAGGCGGGGAGAAGCCGTCTCAGACTTATCTCGTGTCTCCCAGCCGGTTCTTCAAACTGCGTTTCAGAAGAAGACATAACTGGCTGTAGTCACACAACCAGGCTCTGATTCAGGCTGCCTATGGTTTAGCCAGCATTAAAGATTAGAGAATAAATGGAATTAAATTCTACTTGAATTTTTCAAAAAAAATACTGCATTTGCCAAAACGCTGATTTTTCTCTGATTCGCTTCCATGTAGATTCAGCAAATAGATGGCTGCTGGCCACCATATTTCTGAACCATAATGGGCCATTGACAGATTAAAAAATAAAAAATCCTTAAACTTCCCGTACCACTCATCTGTGCTACTCGCCGCCGGTCCCCACTGCAACTTTTGATCCCCTACCGCTGGTGTTGGAATCTTTGGGCCTCTCACACTGCGTAGGATTTCCTGCTTTCCTGGCACGTGGGAGGGTTTTGCGCACGACAGCATGAAGGTCATATCGCACGTCGTGACGTCATGACACCGTTGACCTCCTGTGCTCTTGACAAGATCCCTGTCAGGCGTCATGACTGCCGGAATTTTGACGCAGCGTGAGAGGCCCGAAAATTCCAATGTGATTGGCTGCTGATCAGTAGATGCTGGATGGATGGGACGGGGGGTGGTGTTGAGTAGCAGAGGGACCTTACAGGTGAGCATAAGGGACATTAAACTTGCAGAGAATAACTTCTCCGTGAATCGAATTTCCTGGGGAAAATAAAGGTCAAACAGGCGAATTCAAATTTTGCCTGATCCGTTCATCTCTAGCTAGCGTGACTCAAGAGGCCGGATCCTTGTAAGAGTATCGTCTGTGTCTTCTCCAGCCGGACCTACAGAATACGATCTGAGAAGGTGACATTTTATGGAATAGATTGGGCTACTCTAACTCCTGAAACCTTCCTGCTTGAAGAAATTTTTTTTACCAGCTCCTGAGAAATATGGAATCTCTTCCGAGATTTTGGGTAGATTGTCCTTTTTCTGAGGGTTTTCTGGACCATCAGGAAGAGTTGCCTTGTACTGTATGATGCAGGTGTGCGTCTCCTATGTATAGTGTATGTGTATTCCTTATATATGGAGACTAAATGCAATTTGTCCAGAATTTTTGGAAAATATTCTCCAATACGTTGTACTTACTTAGTCACATCCACGTAGCGCAGGTTTCGATTCAGTCCATTGAGGCTTTTTATTTCTTCCTCACTCAACTCAAATTTAAAAACCTGAAATTAGAAATTAGAATAGATAGAAATCAACTTATTCTATATTTCTAAAAACCACTTACACGTCACTGAACGATTATCGATCTCTTGGAAACTGGACCTTAGCATTTGTAAATGAGGAACCCCAAAGAATTTAACTAAAATGTCCACAATTGATGGAAGTCCATGAAGGTAGTAGAAAATTGGCACTACCAATATTTACCAGATATTAGCATACCCCTGTCTTTTTCCATTAACCATTAAAATGGTGTGTTTACTTTTGCAACCATTTGTTTCATTGCTGCAGTGCATTTCCACTAAAGGCACAGGCAACTTTGCAAAATTTTCTGCCATTTTGTAAGTATTGTGCTCATATGTGTCTCCAAGGTAACAGACTACAAACAAATCCTGTGTCATCTAATCCTAAATGTACAAGAATTCATGAGGATTTCCCATTTGGATCTTTGGAAATGCAGTAGCAGAAAAGTGGATGCAATTTGCAGAATTTGCAGCCACTTGCTACAGAAATTTTCTCTGCCGATTTGTTGTAGATTTTTCCCCTTTACGCTCAATACTGTGGTCACAGTTTCCAACAAAACCCAATTATTGTGAATTTTGCTGCCGAGTATCTATGGATCTCCACTTGCCATGAACTAGTAATACTGGGAGACTTTGCTCCTTAGCTTCTTGAGCCTTGCCTAAATACAGTTTTGCAGTCGTGTTGGCAGTGACTTGCTGGAAATGTTGGCAGAGTACTTTGAACCTGGAGAGAAGCTCTCTCAAGAAAGAGGGTCATGTCACGCTTACATGCATCCTCTTGAGTCAACTCTTGGCATTCTAGACTACTTATTCTCATGTCGGCACTCAATTTGGTACAATTGGGTGCAATTTTGGTTGTTTGAGAAGGTTGTTTTTGGGTATGGAGATCCCACAGTAAAACAGAGGTATTATCACCCAGGTACGAGAGAGGAGATAGAATGCATAATATGTCACGTGATGGATGTGTTTTAGCCATAAGAAGTTGGGTAATTCTTTACTGGACCACTTCTTATCTAAAGTGTGACCTTCTAAATACCATATCTCATACCTCAAGATTCTGCTTGATCCTCTCTGGCTTAAAACTCTTAGCAAGAACCACTATCCCTCTCTGTAGCATATGTCTCATTGCAACTTGGGCAGGAGTTCGGCCATGTTTTTTTGCAATTGCATTGAGCAGAGGGTCCTCCAGTAGCATTGGAGCAGCCTGGTCAACCCTGAAAGAGTAAAGATGCAATGTAGACAAACTTAAAGTAGTAATCCAGGACTCTTTTTCTATGGGGCTAAGTGCTTATTGATAGGTAGTTGCTCACTATCTTCCTGTGATGCCATGCGTCAATCTCTCCCAGCTCAGAACAGTCATGGACCGTGCTTACCAGCGACTCTCTTGCTTCCTGTGATGTCATAGTTCCTTCTCTTCCACGATGCTCTATCGAAGGAGCATACAATCAACGTCATGTCTATTGGCAGCCAAGTCAGCCTAATCCAGCATAGTGTTGGCTGTCAATCAACATGATATTGGCAGTGATGACCCCATCGATAAGGAACTGCTCTGTTGACAAGACCTCACAGGAAGCAGGAAAATTAATGGCAGATGTCCTTGACCACTCTGAGCTCGTAGAGTTTGTCACAGAAATGGAAGGTAGTTAGTAACAATCTGACGATAAGTGCTTATACTAATAGGGAAGCAAAAGTCCCAGATAACCCCTTTAAATTTGAGTGCACTAAGATTTACTTATTAAACATGACACCCCCGGTTCTCCCTTTGTATGGAGAAGAAGGATTCAGAGTACTTGAAGTTGCAAGTTCGGTTTGTCCAATTCCAAGAGAGTTCTTACCACCTTACATCCCGAGTAGAGCCCAGCACCCCGTATGCCTCCAGGACTATGTTGTGGGTTTTGCAGAACTCCAGCAGCTTGGCCTGATTATTGTAGATATGACATTCCACCTGGAGATGTACAAATGTCTAATGTAAGGACCAAAGGCAGATTCCAATGGCAATTTTGTAAGGAAATGAAACGAGGAGTGTCGTCTGGTTTGGTTGGAGCCAACACAACTTTTTCTACTGTGTTTGTTATGCTTGAATCCAAAATTATGACTTGCTATTGAGGCCACTCCTATGAGACATAAAGTTTGGTGGCTCACCAGTAAACCTCCCGTTCTACAAACGATAAATTGCAACTATACAAATAAATTTGGCTGAAGGACCATTTAGTATCGCACCTTCTCCTACCCATTGTTCGATAATCTACAATCTATAGACTAAGCTGACGATCTCAACCATGCGTGCACCACCAGTGAGGTGAGGAGGAGGATGTTCCTTCAAGGTTATGAGTTTTGATAGACTCAAAAATTCCTGCCCAGGGTTAACTCCTTAAAGGGACTCTGTCAATGGGATCAACCCTCCTAAACCGTCTATCTGGGCACGTAGGTCATAGGAAGTGGAATAAAATGACATCTTGATATCTGCGATCTGATGACTTATTCCAGAGAAATCCATGTTTTTCTTAATATGTAGATGAGCTATTAAGATCTATGGATTCTCCCTGAGAATCTGCCTCTAAAATTTTATTTTAAATGAAAGGGTTGTTTCGCTTGTGAGACATGTAATAACTGACAGGCTGCTCTCCTGATCTACATGTCTCACTGGTAACGCCCCCTTTCATTTAAAATAAGCTCTGGAGGCGGAGTCTCAGGGAGATCTATGTCCGGCCCATGGATCTAAACAGCTCATTTACATATTATCAAAAATGTGGCTTTCTCTGGCATAAGACATCAGATCGCAGATATAAAGGTGTCAATTAATTCAACTTTTTATAACCTACATGCCCATATAGATGGCTTAAGAGAGTTGATCCTACTGACAGGTGCCCTTTAAGGGGATTCACATGTAAAGCACCATGGAATAAATGGCGCTAAAATAATGAATAATAATAATAATAATTCAGCTACAAAGCTAAGGTTTTGGAGAGACTATATTACCAATGTATTACCAAATCTTTTCTAAGTATATGTCATATTTAAGTCTAAGAAATTTTTGGTTTTTGCTACTGGCAATGTCTTATTTAAAAAAAAAAAACGTAAAAAATGCAAATGTTCAATAATCCTGGAGACGGGATAGTTCTGCGTTACCTGGTTGCACACAGGTTTGTGTCTCAGTCCCGGCATGTTGAGGATGAGCTCCAGTTGTTTATGGTTGAAGTTGGAGACACCTATAGATCTGACCAGTCCGGCTTCTTTACAATCTTCCATAGCCTAAAATAAAAAAAATAAAAAAATCATAAAAAGCAAAAAACTTGCTAAGAAGAGTTTGGGAAGAGAAGTGACAACAACACCTTCTCCCCCTCCTGTACAATGACTGATAACACCTCTATATACAGTAGATAACACAGGATCCACCATTCACAATATATGATGTCACAGCTCACCTCCTCCTCCTCCAGTACAATGACTGATAACACCTCTATATACAGTAGATAACACAGGATCCACCATTCACAATAGGTGATGTCACAGCTCACCTCCTCCTCCTGTACAATGACTGATAAACACTCTATATACAGTAGATAACACAGGATCCATCATTCACAATAGGTGATGTCACAGCTCACCTCCTCCTGTACAATGACTGATAACACCTCTATATACAGTAGATAACACAGGATCCACCATTCACAATAGGTGATGTCACAGCTCACCTCCTCCTCCTCCAGTACAATGACTGATAACACCTCTATATACAGTAGATAACACAGGATCCACCATTCACAATAGGTGATGTCACAGCTCACCTCCTCCTCCTGTACAATGACTGATAACACCTCTATATACAGTAGATAACACAGGATCCATCATTCACAATAGGTGATGTCACAGCTCACCTCCTCCTGTACAATGACTGATAACACCTCTATATACAGTAGATAACACAGGATCCACCATTCACAATAGGTGATGTCACAGCTCACCTCCTCCTCCTGTACAATGACTGATAACACCTCTATATACAGTAGATAACACAGGATCCATCATTCACAATAGGTGATGTCACAGCTCACCTCCTCCTGTACAATGACTGATAACACCTCTATATACAGTAGATAACACAGGATCCACCATTCACAATAGGTGATGTCACAGCTCACCTCCTCCTGTACAATGACTGATAACACCTCTATATACAGTAGATAACACAGGATCCACCATTCACAATAGGTGATGTCACAGCTCACCTCCTCCTCCTGTACAATGACTGATAACACCTCTATATACAGTAGATAACACAGGATCCACCATTCACAATAGGTGATGTCACAGCTCACCTCTCCTCCTGTACAATGACTGATAACACCTCTATATACAGTAGATAACACAGGATCCACCATTCACAATAGGTGATGTCACAGCTCACCTCCTCCTGTACAATGACTGATAACACCTCTATATACAGTAGATAACACAGGATCCACCATTCACAATAGGTGATGTCACAGCTCACCTCCTCCTCCTGTACAATGACTGATGACACCTCTATATACAGTAGATGACACAGGATCCACCATTCACAATAGGTGATGTCACAGCTCACCTCCTCCTCCTGTACAATGACTGATGACACCTCTATATACAGTAGATGACACAGGATCCACCATTCACAATAGGTGATGTCACAGCTCACCTCCTCCTCCTGTACAATGACTGATAACACCTCTATATACAGTACATAACACAGGATCCACCATTCACAATAGGTGATGTCACAGCTCACCTCCTCCTCCTGTACAATGACTGATAACACCTCTATATACAGTAGATAACACAGGATCCACCATTCACAATAGGTGATGTCACAGCTCACCTCCTCCTGTACAATGACTGATAACACCTCTATATACAGTAGATGACACAGGATCCACCACTCACAATAGGTGATGTCACAGCTCACCTCCTCCTCCTGTAAAATGACTGATAACACCTCTATATACAGTAGATAACACAGGATCCACCATTCACAATAGGAGATGTCACAGCTCACCTCCTCCTGTACAATGACTGATAACACCTCTATATACAGTAGATAACACAGGATCCACCATTCACAATAGGTGATGTCACAGCTCACCTCCTCCTCCTCCTGTACAATGACTGATAACACCTCTCTATACAGTAGATAACACAGGATCCACCATTCACAATAGGTGATATCACAGCTCACCTCCTCCTCCTGTACAGTAACTGATAACACCTCTATATACAGTAGATAACACAGGATTCACCGTTAACAATAGGGTATATCACAGCTGACCCTGCTCCCTGTCCCTTCACGATGACGTTCATTAGATGCTTCAATGCAAAAGATACATTCTGGGTCTGAACATTGTGGCTGTGTACATGTGTTGTTTCCTGAAACAGCAGGAAGTTAAAATTTAAAATAAAAGCCCCAGTGGCCGGTTTGAAAACTGAAATATATTTATTTTTCATTATAAATACAGATTGTGATATATTAAATAAAAAAAGTTCCCAAAATTGAAAAAAAATACATGTAACACAAAAATCTTATTTAAGCAATTGGTCATTTTCTGATGATAACTTCTCTTTAAGTCATTTTATAGAGTTCCTGTTATGTAAGTGGTGAATTCATCATCATTGAAGAAGAAATGAGCCATTAGAGTCACTCGTAAACTGAGGTGTCACTGGTGGCATATGGAAGGACCATGTGAATCCAATAACAGACTGAAACCTCTGACAAGTCTAAAGTTTGTCTACATACCTTCCAAGTGTCTCGAATATCAGTATTGTGATAAATCAATTTTCCATTTTCATCCATTGGCTGTAGATCATCACCAGGCTTAAAAGCAAAAGTAAAAAAAAATATCAAAACACAACTTACGAAAATCAGTGTAAAAAAAGTAACATCATGAAATAAGTTGGATCTGTTCTTTAGCCACCACAAGAGTTCAAGCTATGAACAGTTTAGAAATGGAAATTTAGTAGACCAGGAGAAAAGCTGGACCGTCCTGCAGCTTCACAGAAAATTTAGATTGTGACCTTGTAATAAAATGTTGTTGGGGTCATATACAGACCTTAAATTCAATGGGATTATGGATAAGATAAAGATCTAAATAATCCAGACATAGATCCTTCAAAGACTTCTCAAGAGCGTAACGGACCAACTCGGGGGACTGATAGGTGCTCCACAGCTAAAAGGGGAAAAAGTAAAAATTATTTAAAACCTAAGGAACCATGGAGGTGCTGATGATGGCTAAGAAATACCATAAAAAAGAGCTACCATCCCGCATCTGTCACTTTCGACAATGACCGAGATAGTGGCTAAAGAGGACAACTGATGGCTGCCCATGGAAGCATCTCAATGTGATCACCTTGCTGGTGTAGAACACGTCTTCTCTCTTGACCGCTCCATCCGTGATCTTTGCATTGATAGCTCGGCCGACCTCAACCTCGTTCCCGTATATTAATGCGGAATCAATGTGATGATACCCAACATCAAGAGCGACTTTCACAGCCTCCCCCGCCACAGACTTAGGGAACTAAAATAATGATAGGAGACAAGAGTAGACAAGAACATAGGGTTACGTGAACATTTCTTTTCAGCAAAACCACATTCAAGTCAAAGTCTCCATCATAGTTGACATCTTCTCCGACTGTGTCCTTTCCCCTTATCCTACCTCTTTATTGTACCTTCACCAAGGCTTTTTCAGGCTACAACTTGACTGATTATCGCTAACATTGTGCTTGTTACGCCGCTCCAGGTGCCTCCAATTCTCTGCCTGGCTTCTTCTTGTATGACGTCTCCTATGTCTACTGTGTCTCCAAACAATATGCCAACGTTAGCTCCTCTTGTTATCTCCTCATTGCCATGCACTATCTGCTCTACTGAATGTGCATGCTGGAAGAGAAGAAGGAGTGAATGTCTCCTGGACAATTCCAAGGGGAACCACTGTTCTCATAGTCTTTTTCGATGCGATGAATGATATGAAGCACCATAATTTCCCTTTCCTCCATGATTACATTACAGACAGTTATGTAAGTCAACCGCCCCTCTTATAACATGCCCGTACTGTTATAAGCACTGCTATGATTTCGGAGGTAAATTATTCCACCCTCGTGAACTTGTACCGTATCACAAAGATTTCAAGTGCTAAGAAGCCATCCTAAATTTGTAGCTATGAGCTATCACAACCTACCTCCTGAGGAGCATAGGTGCCCAGTCCCACCACCGGTATTTTGTGCCCATCGTTCAGTGTAAATCGGGACTGTTTTGTCAGCGCCATAATCCTGCTTGTGGCTCAGATCCGTCCTGAAGTTGCTTCTGTGAACATTGACTTGTTTGGCTGAGACCCACGAGCGACGCTCCACCTCTTGGCTCCATCCATTATGGCCCTCACCGAGCATAGATTATGCTGGGTCACTGCTACGCCTGTGCCAGCTTCTGAGCGGTGGGAGAAAAACTTATCTTCTACTTTTAATAGACTGCCTTTTTATGTTGTTATTGGCTGGTACATTCTGTATATTATAAATGGAATATTTATATACAGCTGCAATTCTAATTGTACCTCCTTCCCCACCCATCTTCCTTCATAGCAAACTCAGTTAATTAGCAAAGTTTGCAGTAAACCAACGAAACATGAATAATAAAATAGCTCAAGAACACTCCATTAACCAGTAAAATCACTGTTACTGATTATTTCAGTCTCAGAATTATACACCCCTTCATGACAAACATCTTTAGTATTAAATAGAGCTCCTCTGGCTGTTATTACCTGCAGCCCCTCTGGCTGTTATAACCTGCTGCAGATGTGATTCACCAACTTTTGGCTGCATTTTTGAAGAATTTTGAGACTGCCGTAAACATTTAAAGTGCAATTTGGTCATGAATTTTGAGAAACCACCTGATTTTTTAGATGTACTGAGTTATTTCAACTGTTCTTGATGTAAAAAGCAGAACATTTGGTATTTTCAAACCTAATTTGAAAGGGGTGAGAGGTAGTAAGGAGCTAGAGACCGCCTGCCTTCAAGTCCTATAACACTGTGGACTGAATAGGAGTTGCTTAAAGAAGAGTATTTTTAAGATAGGGCCAGGTGTGAGAGTGACCCTCCTCCTGTAACATTGAAAAAAAGTTGTATGGTGCTAGTTATACTTTGAGTTATCATTGTTCCAATTTGCAGAGATCCTGTTACGCACTTGCCTCGGCTGGGCAGGGCTTCACCACCTTCCCTTATGGCTGCTGCACTCTGTTGTGCTCCACATTGGGTTTTACATGTGGCCTGGAATGATCCTATGACATCATCTGCCTAGGCCTATTTCTGTTTGCTTGTTGTGATCTTCAATCAGCTCCTGGTGTACATCTTCCTTGTGACCCCGCATACCTGTTGTCTTCAATACTTCGGATTTGCCTGCATCGTCTCTGCACCTGTCCTCCTGTGGTTCCCAGTTTGCCAAGTCATTGCTCCACACGAGCTTTCCTGCCTGCTACACCAATGCCCGTGGTTCATGTGCTCACCTGGACCCAAGACTTAGTAAATCCACCTCACTGGGTGAGCCTAACAGCTCCATTTGGAGATGACATTGTTAACATTTTTTAGGTAGTCACCACTACTAGTAACCACCACCAAGCACAATAGCTTCACATAGAATGTAGCAACCAACAAGTTTTATGTGCTATTTATGGGAACTGGTTTTTTTTCAATTTAAAGGAACTCTTGACCACATCTTGACGTTGATGCTAAGATCATCAGTTCTGCTAGTAAAAGTTGACCTAACCAAAGTACAACCACCATGAACGGTGCCAGCGCGTGGCAAAGCTGTCCAGATCAGAGAATCCAACATGCTGTGTTAACAGGGAGAGTATTGCTCTTCCATATACTTTCTTCGCTAAGCAAGATCTTACACATAGTCCCACTGGAAAAAGTCAGCAAAAGAGGCAATCTTGTGAATCTTTTTTATCATCTCTAATGACAATATTCCTGGGTCAGTGGGTCCAAGATGTTTGGGCAGACACGGTTTCCACTGTGTCTTGGTTGCTCACTGGCAGACGTTAACGTAGAGTTTTTCCACAAATGCTGTGGAAAACATGGTAGAACCAAGAGGTTTCAAGGTTTTGCCTCTTGCTCATGGTAGTAATGTGAAAAGTGTGACTATGTGCAGAGAGCGAGTGATGCTTTAGATGGTGAAGGAGCTGTGGTTGGTGATCACGAGCTTTGTAGTGGCCTGAGACCATGTCTTGCGGCCTGAATCGAAAGTTTAAGATCCAAGTCCCAGCCATTGATTCTCACCCACTCCCAAGTAAATCTAAGGAGGTTCAAAAAGTGCATCGTGGAGCAATATTCTAAAGAACCCAAATGCACCCATTTACAAGTCAACGACGTTCGTCCGGTGCATTGTGGCATCCCTTAAGAATGGAAGCCATGATGCACATGGTATCAAGGCCTTACGTGGCCTGTAATCAGTTCCTCCTTCAAAATTTATGGCATATGGAGAGCTGGACAGATATTTCATTTCCTACATGTAAATTAACTCATAGATCACTTGGCTTCAGTCATTTGGGGCATGGGCATCTCAGAAGTTTGGGTCCATACCTTACTATGGGCATTCGGCACAGTTAAACACACTCGTAATGGCTTAGCTTTGCAGCCATATCAATCAAGTTGGGTCTAGCACCTCACCTCTCTCTCTAGAAGAATTGTCCCAGCCATTATGGCAACTCCGACAGCCTATCACAATATTTAGAGCTGCACAGTAATAACAGCTCTTCAACGAAATAAGAGTTGAACTGCAGTTCATGGCAGTGACCTCTACATGGTGTTTTCAGCCGTGCAGTTCTGCTACATTTACAATAAGCGGCGCTGATAACAGATGATCCATCGAACTGATGAACCCCTACTGTTCTGATATTGAGAACTTATCGTAATGATAGGATTTCAATATTTTAAAGGTGTTTTCCAGTTTTGGGATAAAAGTCTGCAGTCACTCGATGTTCCCCTGACGGCCACGTTACAGCCTGTATGCGATTTGCTTACTTGTGGTCACCTGCCAACTAGATGCTTTGGGCTTTTCTCAATATAAGTGAATTGAGAGAAGCTGGATGAGACTAGTTGGCATGTGACCACAGTCCCAAGACCGCCGGCTCGCACTGGTAATACGGTGGAATCGTCACAACTTGAGCACCGTAGAGTGACTGCTTATTTTTACCCCAATTCTTGATAACCCCTTTAAGGCTGAAAACCCTTTTAAATATCTCTTTTTCTTTTCTGGCCCAGGTACAAGCTGTCAGTATATTTCTGCAGGGGTAACAAACAGGAATCCGTTCCAGACGTAGCTCTTCTATAATCTTTGAGATAAAATTTGACATTGAATTTGGCTGGAACGCTACTACACAAAAGTCACGTTAAAGGCGTTTCCTGTTGAGGTTAATAAAACTACTATGCAAACAAAAAAGAAATCAGCTCTCAGTGCCGTAAGCAAACAATGTACAGAGGAGGAACAGATCAGCTGCGTACACCGAGTAGTGGATGAATAGGAGCGAATAGTAGATGAGCTGCAATATCCAAAAATAGCCACTCGACAGTGGATGGCGCTGTGATATCCCTGCACCATACACACCGTCCAAACACCGGAGGACCTGAAAAGAACTAAATGGGGTGTCGGAACCCAAGTGAAGAAAATTACATCTATGGATATGTCAGCAAGTCATGTTCAGGGGTATCACACTTGACAGGATGGCCAACGTCTCGGTCCTCCTGGACCTGTTAGGAGAAATGTGGTGGTTGCTCAGTGGAGAGGTTCCCAGTACACTCAATGCCAATGTGTCTCTCCAGACCACACGACATAATAACGAAGAGTGTAAAAGAATAAAGAAGCGTAATACTCATACAGTATCTCCACGACCCTCATCTTCTTGCTCATTCGGCTAGTTTTCATTCACACGCCACTGCTCTTTGATGCGCCATGTGTCCCGTCGACCTCACAATATCGTGACGCCTGTAGGAGTCACAAGGCATAGCAAGCGTTGGGTCATGTGGTCAATAGGCGAGGGCTAAGAGAGGTGAGTACTAATGGAGTGCCAGCAAGGCCTTGGGGTACTCGGTACTGGGCCGGACGGTTCTTAAAGGGGAAGTCACAGCTGCAATGACCCGGTCAGTGGCCCTGGGCGTCTAAAAAAAATGAAGTAAAATAAAAGGGAGATAAGGAAAATAGTTTGTGACACCACCTGTGGTATTCGGCAATAAAGGTGTTAGCTGACGCTGCTTCAGAGTCCGCTGCGGCTGATGGTGATGCAGCAGAGTTGTTACAGCTCTGCACAGGTAGAGCTAGGCCCCAGGGCAGCTGTATATGTAAGATATGATGATGGTGGTCGTAGTGTAGGGCAGATGATGCAGTAAATAATTGTGAGGACACAGCCGGGTGCAGTCTTTTCAGTTTACTCACAGTTCTTTGGTACAATCCCCAGCTGGGGTGCTGTGTCCTCTGGGTAGGTGGTCCAGACAGCTCTCAGGTAAATTTGGGTACACGGTGTTAGGACTCCCTTCAGATGTTCCTTTCCTAGCCGTCTCGCTGCGCTGGCTCCCGCCTCTCCTGCCTTGCGCCTGCCACACACAGTGTCCCAAGCCAGCAGCCTCGGATCTTGTCGGGCGACGTGCTCTAGGTCCCCTGGATCCTATGCGGCTGCCTTTTCAGCGAATGTGTGCAGATTTGACTGTAGCACATGCAGATACTGCAGCCTCCGGTTAGCTAGCTGAGTCCTCAGTTTCTCCTCTAGACTGTGGCCAGTCCCCTAACTGCGACCTGGTCCCTCCACCCAACTACAGTCAGCGTGGATACGGGCCCCACAGGTGGATTTCTCACTACCCGTGCCCATAGGACCCCTTCTTCCTCTCTCTCACTGAAGCTTCCTTCTCTTTCTGTCTTTCTTCTCTCTCTTCTGTCGTCTGGTCTAGGGAAGAGCTCCTCTCTGCTCAAGTCCTCAGCACCGACTCGACTGTCTGTCTGACTCTCACTGTCTGTGGTCTCTCAGACCACACACTAAGCTCCTCCCCTCCTCTACTTTCTTCACCCACACACTCTACCCAGTCCCTCCCTGGCCTTGAGAGGTCTAGTGTTGGATGTAAGTGTGTGGGTTCTGGGTGATGTCCCCTCCTTACCTGAGAGCGGAGCACCACACCTCTGGCTGAGGTGCAGTACCTCTGTGGCGACTTGACCTCAGGGGCGCCACACTAATATGCTAAAATTGATTTACAGATCGAATTTCTTGACCAAATTGACAAAATTGAAATTTGGAAATCTCCGGATACCTGCAACTTCTTCTGTCAAGTGAGGACGTTCTGGTGGCTCAGCCTCCGATTGTCTACAAAGCTTCTATTGCGTTAGTATTTCATGTGAATTATTTGCCGCAAGTGCAGGAAGAAACGGCGCTCCATCATGTTACGTTCGCCCACCGAATTTTCCTTTTGACTCCCCAACATATTGGTTACAATAAAGATAACGTTGCCATACACTTTATTGCGTTCCTTCTGGTAGGTCGTACAGTAAATTACCGGCACTCAGGGTCAGACTGGCCCACCGGAGAACCGGAGGATTCTCCGGTGGGCCCTGACATCTGGGGGGCCCTGGCACATGCTGGCATACAGGGGCCAGTTGCCTAGGGCCCCCGCTGCTCCAGGGGCCCCCCAGCCGGTGGCGTGTCGCTAATAGCGGCACACCACGCAGCTGCCATGGGGGCCCCATGCCAGCAGAGCAGCAGCGGGTGACAGGAGGCAGGAGCCCCTGTCCCCGCTGCTAAAGAGAAATGAATATTCACTGCTTCCCACGCCCACATGGGCGTGGGAAGCAGTGAATATCATTACTTACCTGTCACCCGCTCCAACCGCTGAGCGCCGCTGTCCTCGGGCCCTCTCTTGCTGCAATGTTCAGGCAGAGGGCGCGATGACGTCATTAGTGAGCGCCGCACCCCCTGCCTGAGCATTCACTGCCGGAGGACTGAAGACAGCGGCGCTCATCAGTGGACCCGATGACAGGTAAATATCGCAGGTGCCGGGGCCCTGAGCCAGTGGTGACACCGGCACCTGTCACCCATAGCGCGCCGGTGTCCCCGCCTGCTCAGGACACCAGCACCTGGCCCCCAGCGATGAGAGGTGAATATGTATTTTTTTTTTTTTTTTTTTCAGCTTCTATGGGGGCACAGTCTGTGGAGCATTTATGGGGGCATAATCTATGGGGGCATAATCTGTGGAGCATTTATGGGGGCATAATCTGTGGAGCATTTATGGGGGCATAATCTATGGGGGCATAATCTGTGGAGCATTTATGGGGCATAATCTATGGGGGCATAATCTGTGGAGCATTTATGGGGCATAATCTGTGGAACATTTATGGGGGCATAATCTGTGGAGTATTTATGGGGGCATAATCTGTGGAGCATTTATGGGGCATAATCTATGGGGGCATAATCTGTGGAGCATTTATGGGGGCATAATCTGTGGAGCATTTATGGGGGCATAATCTGTGGAGTATTTATGGGGGCATAATCTGTGGAGCATTTATGGGGGCATAATCGCTGGGGGCATAATCTGTGGAGCATTTATGGGGGCATAATCTATGGAGCATCTATGGGGGAATAATCTGAGGAGCATTTATGGGGCACAATCTATGGAGCTTCTATGGGGGCATAATCTAAGGAGCACTTATGGGGGCATAATCTATGGAGCATTTATGGGGGTATAATCTATGGAGCATCTATGGGGGCATAATCTATGGGGGCATAATCTATGGAGCATCTATGGGGGCATAATCTATGGAGCATCTATGAGGGCACAATCTATGGAGCATCATATGGGGGCATAATCTATGGAGCATCATATGGGGGCATAATCTATGGAGCATGTTATGGGAGCATAATCTATGGAGCATCATATGGGGGCATAATCTATGGAGCATCATATGGGGGCACAATCTATGGAGCATGTTATGGGAGCATAATCTATGGAGCATCATATGGGGGCATAATCTATGGAGCATCATATGGGGGCATAATACATGGGCAGCATATGGGGCACAATCTATGGAGCATCTTGTGGGGCATAATACATGGGGCAGCATATGGGGCATAATCTCATTTTCCACCCTAGGCTTATACTCAAGTCGATAAGTTTTCCCAGTTTTTTGTGGCAAAATTAGGGGGGTCGGCTTATACTCGAGTATATATGGTATCTATCTATTATCTATCTATCTATCTATCTATCTATATATATATATATATATAGCATTATACTCTATGAGGGGGGCAGCATTATCCTCTATGAGGGGGGCAGCATTATCCCCTATGAGGGGGGCTGCTTTAGAATCTATGAGGGAGGCTACCCCAACTCCTGCTACATAATTAAGACATGTACTACCTTATATTATACCCTGATATTAGTGTGTTTTACTGCACAATTTGTGGTCTTGTATTTATTTCTATGTAGCTACATAGTGGGCCCCAAGAATGATTTTCTCTGGTGGGCCCAAGGTGTTCCAGTCCGACGCTGCCGGCACTCATGTATTTTAGGTTTAACAGTTCCTTTATTACATTTGCACCATCTAGATACTTTCTCGTCCTTCATGTAGATAAGTCGGAGAATATTTTTATGGCCTTGGCACCGCCAAATAGAGGTGTTTTAGTATTCTTCATGGAATGGAAATTTGGGGTGATCTTTCCACCTGCAAAATCAGAAAGAATAAAGTTACAATTGTGGGTGTTTGACTTGTACTGAAGCTTCTTCTATAATCACTTGTTTATGTTTTCTAAGTTAGTGTCACTATAATCTCATGAGGCGGCCATACTTACACACCCAGCGTACACATCTCGTGACATTGTGTTGCAAAATCATGTTTTTATTTTTACAAGCTGTTAATCTTGCGTCACAGATTTAATAATATGTCGAGCCGAGAGCAAAAATAAGGGAAGAGAAATATGGATTTTTGCAGACAGATTTTTTTTCCATCTTCCTCATTATGTAAGATATCTCGCAGAAACTCTTATACTTCTCACAGTCACAAAAGATCTTCTCATTACTGCAGAAGCTTCTGGATGGGGGAACGCCAAAAACGTCCTCTCCTCCTCCCTCTTTATCCCCCTCGCCCTACTTTCTCCTAGACCAACCCAGGCGCTCTATGGCGGTAATATTTAGACTGTTCTTCACTCACTTGTGATCCACGTAGCGTCTGTTCTGGTTCAGTCCATTCAGGGTTTTCATTTCGTCCTCGCTCAATTGGAATTTAAAAACCTAAAATTGCAATCAACAAAGACAGAAGTCAACTTTTCCGAATGTCAAAAGGACGATTAAAAGGTCACAATTCTCAAAATACGGCAAGAAACTAAATTTGGCAAATCTTTAATTTTATGTATACAGCTCCCATGCAGAGTTATGTGTGTTCTGTTGCTATAAATCACAAATCCTGTGTAGTCAACTCCCACATTCATGTATTAAATAAATTATCAAGAAAAGGGATTAGAGCAGGGTACGCTAATGGCACGGCGACACAACGCTACGGCGTACAGCTCCACGGCTCATGTTGACAGCTGTGTGTACGTCTGGGTCACTGAGACCTCGATGTGGACTGAATCTAAACATCTTTTTGAGAAGTTGAAACGAATCCAGATCCCACAAAACAGCTTGATACGGCTCAGTTTTGTAGTGATGTCGAGGAATTCTTTGGCAGCTAAAGACTTAATGTGTAGCCGTCGTTTTAATTTTTATTTCATAAATCCTTTATATACATGAAAATAAGAGGCTTTGTGATATGTTTTATCAGATAAATCTGCTTACTTTTTTTCTTTCTGCTCCTGGACTAATCTTTCATTCTCATTTCAGGAGTAAAATCTGTATTCAGCGGAGACAGGAGATAGATGACGGTTGGTGCTTGTAAAATTTTATGGAGAGGGGAGGAGCTTAAGGTAGACACAGGCATTCTAGGAGGAGCTGGAGGCAGACACAGACATTCTAGGAGGAGCTAGAGGCAGACACAGACATTCTAGGGAGGAGCTAGAGGAAGACACAGACATTCTAGGGAGGAGCTAGAGGCAGACACAGACATTCTAGGGAGGAGCTAGAGGCAGACACAGACATTCTAGGGAGGTGCTAGAGTTGGACACAGACATACTAGGGAGGAACCAGAGGAAGACACATAAATTCTAGAGAGGAGCTAGAGGAAGACAGACACATTCTAGGGAGGAGCTGGAGGTGGACACACATTCTAGAGAGGAGCAGGAGGAACATATAGATATTCTAGAGAGAAGCTAGAGACAGACACAGACATTATACAGAGAAACTAGAGGCATACACACATTTTAGTGAGGAGCTAGAGGCAGACACAGCCATTCAAGGGAGGAGTTAAAGGCAGACACAGCCATTCTAGGGAGGAGCTACAGGCAGACACATACATTCTAGGGAGGAGCTAAAGGAAAACACAGACATTCTAGGGAGGAGCAAGAGGAAGACAGACATTCTAAGGAGGAGCTAGAGACAGACTGACATTCTAAGGAAGAGCTAAAGGCACAGACAGACATTCTAGGGACTAGCAAGAGGAAGACAGACATTCTAGGGAGGAGCTAGAGGTAGACACTGACATTCTAGGGAGGAGCTAGAGGAACATACAGACATTCTAGGGAGGAGCTAGAGGAACATACAGACATTCTAGGGAGGATCTAGAGGCAGACACAGACATTCTTAGGAGGAGCAAGAGGAGGACTCAGACATTCTAGGCAGGAGCTAGAGGCAGACACAGACATTCTAAGGAAGAGCCAGAGAAGGACACCAACATTCTAGGTAATAATGCAGATATACAAAAATCGCTAGGTAGGCACTTCCAATTTAAATACAAAACCGAAAGAGAAACGGGAAGCATATCATGCCATAAAAAATTGGAACTTTATTGTAGAAAATACATAGTGTAGCAATAATGCAAAAAGACAGTAGAATTTTAAAAAGTGGAGACAACAATACAAAAAAAACCGCACTCAAATCAGGATAATTGCTTAGAAAAAGAGTATTGCACAGATAGCTATAATAAATGCAAATATAGTATTTTCTCAAAATGAGATGAATGAATGGAGAACTCAGAAAAAATAAATACTCAATGCAGGTAGATTAGCAAATGTATTACTAATAAAATGCTGGTGCAACAAAAATAAATACAAGATGTCAATCTACATAAATGAGTCTCCAAAACACAGTATATTGCACTAAGTTATAATGGTGCTACAGAGTGTAAAGCTACATAAATGGATAAATCTCCAAAAGGAGGTTCACAGTGCTAATTTAGGTTCAAAATATACCTGAGAAGCGGTTGGACACCCCGACGCGCGTTTCGCTTTATAGCTTCCTCCAAAGGAGGAATATGATATGCTTCCCGTTTCTCTTTCGGTTTTGTAACATTCTAGGTAGAAGCTAGAGGAACACACAGACATTCTAGGGAGGAGCTAGAGGCAGACATACATTCTAGAGAGGAGCAAGAGGAGGACGTAGACATTCTAGGAAGAAGCTAGAGGCAGACGCAGACATTTTAAGGAGGAGCTAGAGGCAGACACAGATATTGTAGAGAAGAGCTAGAGGAAGACAGAGATATTCAATGTCCACTGAAATGACAGTTACACTTCTTCATAGAACTTTATCAGCACCAACTGTCAACACTTATCTCAGTAATGGAAAAAAATGTAATTCACTAAAGAAAGATTAAACTTGAGAATTGAGAATTTTGATAATGAAAGATCAGTTCAGAAGAAGAAAGAAGTGGATTTCTATATACTGTATATATATACATATATATATATATATATATATATATATATATATATATATATACAGTACAGACCAAAAGTTTGGACACACCTTCTCATTCAAAGATTTTCTGTATTTTCATGGCTATGAAAATTGTAGAATCACACTGAAGGCATCAAAACTATGAATTAACACATGTGGAATTATACATTACACTTTACAAAAAAGTGTGAAACAAGTGAAAATATGTCTTATATTCTAGGTTGTTCAAAGTAGCCACCTTTTGCTTTGATTACTGCTTTGCACGCAGAAAAGGTGAACGGATGGACTCTACATGCCTGATTTCCACCGTGAAGCATGGAGGAGGAGGTGTGATGGTGTGGGGGGCTTTACTGGTGACACTGTTGGGGATTTATTCAAAATTGAAGCGGTGAGCGGTCCAGCTCACCCCAAACCATCTGGATTGGGTTCAGGTCTGGTGACTGTGGAGGCCAGGTCATCTGGCGTAGCACCCCAACACTCTCCTTCTTGGTCAAATAGCCCTTACACAGCCTGGAGGTGTTTGGGGTCATTGTCTTGTTGAAAAATAAATGATGGTCCAACTAAACGCAAACCGGATGGAATAGCATGCTGCTGCAAGATGCTGTGGTAGCCATGCTGGTTCACTATGCCTTCAATTCTGAATAAATCCCCAACAGTGTCACCAGCAAAGCACCCCCACACTATCACACCACCTCCTCCATGCTTCACGGTGGGAACCAGGCATGTAGAGTCCAGCCGTTCACCTTTTCTGCGTGCAAAGCAGTCATCAAAGCAAAAGGTGAAGAACCTAGAATATAAGACATATTTTCAGTTGTTTCACACTTTTTTGTAAAGTGTAATGTATAATTCCACATGTGATAATTCATAGTTTTGAGGCCTTCAGTGTGATTCTACAATTTTCATAGCCATGAACATACAGAAAAATGTTTGAATGAGAAGGTGTGTCCAAACTTTTGGTCTGTACGGTATATATATATGCTTTTGGTCATACTATTCATTTCTGAAAAAAAAATTACTCTTTAAGAAATAGGTTCCACTTGTAAAATAAAGACATCTTGAACTCATATCCCAAACTGGTGAAGTTCCAGCGATGTCATTTAAGCCCGGCAAGCAAAAAAAGCGGCCTCTGATAGGCTGCTGGACTCACATGACATAACAATGTCATGTGAGTTCTGGGAGACCCGTAGCCAATATTGCAGTGTGGGCGGTAGGAATATGTATTATTATTTTCTATGGGGGATTACATTTAAAAAGGAATTGTCCATGTAGCGGACAACCCCTTTAACTGAGAATATCTGAGGCTGGGTAGAGAACATTGTAAAACCCTTGGCGAGGCGCACGCCTTGTTTTACCCAGGACATCATGAACATTTTCTTCAAACTCACAGCCCTGCATCTGTCACGTTCGCATGGGTACTCGATAGCCATGCAGGCAGTCTATCGGGGATATCACACTGGCGATTGTCCAGCACCGTGGCCGTGCCCGGCAAATGAAATGCAAGTATTTACAGGAGATAATAGTTTATGGTTGTATCGTGGCGCCAGTTGAGGTGTCTGGCCAGGGATGGCCAGTGCTGCAGGTAGGATCCTCAGGAGATAGATGGTAATGCAGCAAGATCGATCACTCTCCTCAGCAAGAGGATGCTCCTTTGGTGATGATGGGGGTTGTAGGGAGCAGTGCAGCAGAAAGAAGCAAGGAGGTGAAGGAATTCAGTCTTTACCTTTACTGATGGTAGATGCAGATTGAATCCAGGGGTTCTGATCACTAGGTCACAGGACCGGCCAGTCTGGAAGCAGCTGGAGTCCACTCCACTAAGTGGGTAGAATGAGCCTTCCTTTCTATGTCCATCTAGTTGAAGATTCAACAGCTTATGAGCTGATGTACTCCCTGCTTGTCTATTCTGCAGCAGCTCCAGCCAGTGTGCATTGCGAATTCTTTGCAAGCTGTTCTCTCGTCCAGGCTCTGAACTCTCTGTAATGTGTTACTTCTAGTGCTGCAAGGGGTGAACCAAGGACCTGCAGTCCCTCGGTCTCCAGATTCTGCTTCCAGGATCTGCAATTGCTGGTCGCCCAGGAGTCTGGTCTCCTGTTCTCTTTGTCTTCCTAGGGTGAGCCGTCCATATCTCTCCCCCCTTGGGAACTCCATGTGCTCTCTTCCTCCCTTCCCTTCCTCCACACTACTCTGCCCTCTCCCCCTTTCTCCTCCCACCTAATTGGAAAAGGCAGTCACACTACAAAACTAGGTGCTTGTTCTCCCCCTTCTGGTCAGGGATGGGCTTCTATGTGGATTTGAGGTTTATTTAGTGTAGGGAGCTCCATTTACTTCCAGACATGATACCACCACCGGTTAGGGAGGTGATACCATTGTGGTGGCCAGACCGCATGGGCGCCACACATCCACTCCCTGAGGACACAATATTAGCCAACATGGATGCAGATCTCCTTTAGGCTGGGGTTAGACTTGCGAGTACAATGAAAGAAACTCGGATGAGTCTCTCGCATCAACACCCGGAACTGCCGCCGGTACTTGGGACCGGAGTGTGCGGCTGCATGTATTTCTATGCAGCCGCACACTCCGACCCCGAGTGCCGGCGGCAGTGCCGCATATTGATGCAAGAGACTCACGAGAGTTTCTCACAAGTATGAATCCGGCCTTACTTTCACAACTCCCCATGAGAATGGGCTTGCTATATGCCAATGCTTCCTTAAAAATAAATAATCAGGTCACAGAGCACAGCACACCCTGCAACTGATAAGGTCTGTTTGCCATCATAACTACTTCTCCTTTTGGGAAAAATTTCTACCTGCAGTGAATGGGCTGCAAAATGTTTCCACGATATGCCAACCTGTTCATGGCTAAACTAGAGGAGGACCTTTTATTATGTTTCAAATATTTCCAGAACATCCACAACTTTCATATAAGCATCCACCGAACGTAAGGGATCTCCTTGTTAGAAGTGTCCGCTCATCACCATCAGAGCCGGGCATATTCCCCTGTAAAAGCAAAAAATGCAGGACTTGTACCCACATTTTATCATCAATCACAGTCCACACAATCAACACAAAACAAGACTATAAAATCCTTCTCATATACATCCTCCAATGTGGTGTACATGATACAGTGTACAAGGTGCCCCCTGAAGAAGCCTATACTGGCAAAACTAAACCAAAAAACTGCAAATGATGATGAACCTTTAAGGAATTAGTTGGACACATCTGATTGATGTTTTCAAACTCATGGGTCAGTACTGAGAAAAAAAAACCATATATGCCGTAAGCTAAAACATGTGGTTAAAGTAGGCCCTGCATTTTATTGGATGTTCAACCTTGAAGAGTCTTACACTATAGAAGGATGTGGAGAATTTCCAAGAAAAAAGGAAAAAACTTCAAATATTCAGAGGAAGAGATTGGGGGCAAACAAGCCCATATAGTGGATCCGTCATCTGAGATTGTCTGAGAATGGTCTCTTTCTTTTTGCGTTGGGTGCCATTTTGGTTGACCGATAGGGTTGTTTTTGATTGTGGAAAAGCTTATGTATGAACACAAAGATGGAGACATGTTGTAGGAAACCATCTTCACTGGACCATCTTCTAACTTCACCAGACCCTGAGTCTCTTACCTCAAGATTCTGCTTGATCCTTTCAGGATTAAAACTCTTACCAAGAACCACTATCCCTCTCTGCAGCAAGTGTCTCATTGCCACCTGGGCAGGAGTTCGGCCATGTTTTTTGGCAATTGCATTGAGCACAGGGTCCTCCAGCAGGAATGGAGCAGTCTGGTCAATCCTGAAAAAGTGAAGATACAACAAAGATAATCGTAGACAGCAGGCTAAATTAAGGAGGCTAAACTAAAGGCGACATGGGGCCTTCTGGTTCTGTTTTGGTTTGAAGCCAAGGATTGGAGAAAAAGGGCTACAAACTTTTGGTCAGCAGTCATAAATGTGACTATGGAATGATCAATTCTCAGAGATCGTTTCCTTCAAGGAGGTGATATGTCACTTCTTACCAGTTCACATCACGAGTAGAGCCCAGCACCCCAAATGCCACAAGGACTATGTTGTGCGACTTGCAGAACTCCAGGAGTTTAGACTGATTCAAGTAGATGTGACACTCAACCTGAAAACGGACAAACGTCTCTCATGTGTTGGGGGTCACAGGGTAGAAATCCAGGGGAGACAGAGTGTTTGTTCATTACCTGGTTGCACACAGGCTTGTATCGCAGTCCCGGCATATTAAGAATAAGCTCCAGTTGCTTGTGGTTGAAGTTGGAGACACCTATAGATCTGACCAGCCCGGCTTGTTTACAATCCTCCAAAGCCTAAAAGTAAAAAAAAAATAATGTGTCGCCCATTACTGAATTATAAGAGGAGTGAGGGATTGAAAATTCCCAATTGTCTACAGTATACAGCCCCTATTCAAACCTATCTGTCTCCATGGCTATAGACTACAAACACAGCCCCCCGAGGAAGCCCGCAGAGCGAAACGCGTCGGGGCGACGGCAGGATTCACTGAGTCCCTATATGGGTAAGCATCAAAAAACTGACCGGCACATCCAAACATAGATCCAGTGTGAACAGGTGCTAAAACCTAGAGTCACCAACTCATACACATTCAAGAAAAAAAGGTAGCACACTGTGGCGCTATAGCTTGCGGGCACAAAATATGAAAATATGAAAAATATGAAAAATGAATTGCATCGCTGCCTTAGAAATATGAAAAATTGAGAAGTCTTAGCGCTTAAAACGGCCAATTTATGGTAACCTGATAGCCACGTTAAGGCTCTTCTCGTATATCAGGTCCTAACTAATGCCAATCCTCACTTAGGAAAGTCTGTCTGCATGGGAACATATGAGTCCTCTCTTCAGACTAAAATCTACATCTCTGTGGAGGGGTGATGAACCTGCTGTAATTAAAAAGCCTGTGACCAACAGGTGGAGTGCTCAGGCAGAAGGTAAATGAATACATATCAAAAAACTGACCAGCACATCCAAACATAAATCTAGTGTGAACAGGTGCTAAACCTAGAGTCACAAACTCATATACATACAAGAGAAAAAGGTAGCACACTGTAGCGCTATAGCTTGCGGACACCAAATATGAAAATATGAAAAATATGAAAAATGAATTGCATCACTGCCTTAGAAATATGAAAAATTGAGAAGTCATAAAAAGGCCAATTTATGTGTACCTGGGAGTCACGTTTTTTTTTCTTTAGCATTTACATCAAACTATATTGGGGCATTTAGCTCAAATTGTCCGATGTAGTTTGCATTAATTAGGAGTTTCCCCCTCGTTTCTCATATTATCCTTTGTGAATTGGTGATCGTTTTGGTATGATTTTCCTTGTTAAACACATTTTCTGTAGTCGGATCACATTTCCCTTTGTCTGTTCCTACGTCTGGCTACCATACGTTCACTAGATGTAAATGAAGTTAGAAACAGATGGAAGGGAACTTGACTGTAGGATAAGATTGGAAAGGGTTGGTGATATGTTACCATGGAAACATATAGGCATGTAAAGGAGTTGTAAGCACAAAACGGTACAAGATTTTTAATGAAGGCAGTTTACAAAACTGCTTCATTTTTCATTTAAGATGCTTTGGAACAGAAGGAAAAGGACTGAAAAGATGGAAATAGAATATGAGCCTATATGTATCTATATAGTGTTGATTCTTACAGCAGCATTTAAAAGTTTGGGCACCCCTGGTCAAAATGACTGTGATTGTGAACAGCTAAGCAAGCTGAAGATTAAATGATTTGTGAAAGGCCTAAAGTTAAAGATGACACATTTCCTTTGTATTTTAGGCATATATATATATATTTTTTTTTTCATCTTTAACATTTTAAAAATTACAAAAAGGAAAATGGGCTGATGCAAAAGTTTGAGCACCTTTGGTAGTTTGCAGGCTCAGATAACTGAACAAGGTCTCAGACCTTAATTAGCCTTTTAGAGTTATGGCTTGTTCACGATCATCGTTAGGAAAGGCCAGGTGATGCAAATTTCCCAGCTTTATAAAAACCCAGCCTCCTCTAACCTTGTGCCAATAAACAGCAGCCATGGGTTCTTCTAAGCAGCTGCCGAGCACTCTGAAAATGGTGGAGGCGCACGAAGCAGGAGAAGGCTATGAGAATATCGCAAAGCGTTTTCAAGTTGCCCTTTACTCAGTTTGAAATGTAATTAAAAAATGGCAGTTACCAGGAATAGTGGAGGTCAAGATAATGTCTGGAAGACCAAGCAATATTTCTGTGAGAGCTACTCGTAGGATTGCTAGAGAAGCAAACTGATTGACTGCAAAAGACATTCAGAAAGATTTAGCAGACTCTGGAGTTGTGGTACATTGTTCTACTGTTCAGAGACAGCTGCAAAAATATGGCTTTTATAGAAGATTCATCAGAAGAAAACCTCTCCTGCGTCCTTACCAAAAATATAGCTTCAAAACTATGCAAAAGAAAATTTAAACAAACCTGATGCATTTTGGAAACAAGTCCTATGGACAGATGAGGATAAAATAGAACTCCTTGGCCACAAAGATATGTGTGGATAAAAAAGGGCACATAATTAGAACATCTTGCCAACCATTAAGCATGGAGGTGGATCAATCATGCTTTAGGGTTGTGTTGCAGCCAACGGCATGAGGAACATTTCACGGGTAGAGAGAAGAATGGATTCAATGAAATTTCAACAAATTCTTGTTGCAAACATAACACCATCTGTAAAAAAGCTGATGTTGAAAAGAGGATGGCTTCTACAAATGGATCATGATCCTAAAGACGCGGCAAAATCCACAATGACCTCAAAAGGTGCAATCTAAAGGTTTTAAAATGGCCCTCACAGTCCCCTGATCTGAGCATAATTGAAAATCTGTGGCTAAACCTCAAAATAGCAGAGGATGCAAGACGCCCCAGGAATCTCACAGAACTGGAAGAATTCTCCAAGGAAGATGAAAATCCCTAAAACGAGGAACAAAAGACTCTTGTCTGGCTTCAAAAAGCGTTTACAAGCTGTGATTCTTGCAAAAATGGGTGCTACTAGGTACTAACCATGAAGGGTGCCCAAAGTTTTGCATCAACCCATTTTTCTTTTTGTAATTATGAAAACATAAAAGAAGAAAATGCCTTAAATACAAAGGAAATGTGTCATCTTTGGTTTTAGGCCTTTTAGTGATCATTTAATTTTCAACTTGATTAACTGTTCACAATAACAGTAATTTTGACCCGGGGTGCCCAAACTTTTACATAACACTGAATATTATAAAAAAAACACAATTAGATGGGCATTAAACATTTGATTTCAGCATGTAAGGTGGTGAAATTATCACTCAAGTAGAAATAAACCAATACTAGAGCCACTAGTAAATGCTGATGTCACCAGTGTTAAATAGGAGGTCTAGGTGACTTCAAAGACAGGTTGATTCCTCTACAAAGCTTGATTCCCTGTTTTAGAATTTTAGGATAAGTCTCCATACCTTCCAGGTGTCTCGAATGTCAGTATTGTGATAAATCGCTGTTCCGTTTTCATCTGCTGGAAATAAATCATCACCGGGCTTAAAAACGAGAGAAAGAAAGTAATGGAAATTTAGTAGACCAGGAGACAAGCTAGACCATCCTTCCAGCCTCACAGAAAATTTAGGCTGTGACCTTGTTATAAAATATTGTTGGGGGTTATATACTGACCTTCAATTCGACAGGAGTATGAATAAGAAAGAGATCTAAGTAATCCAGATGTAGGTTCTTCAAGGACTTCTCAAGAGCAGGACGGACCAACTTCGGGGACTGATAGGTGCTCCACAGCTAGAAGAGTAGAAAACCCCAAACATTTAAACTAAATTACAGGCTATTTGAGGGTCTTTGGAATGGAGGATGATGGATAACGGTGGGATGGCCATTAGTGGTTGCCACCTGGCATCTCTTACTTGTAAAACACCAAGATAAGGGTTGAAGAAGACAACTCAACTAATGTTGCAAGCTTTACCAAAACCAGTGCCTCTACATGGAAAGAATATCAACCCAATTACCTTGGTAGTGCAGAAGACGTCTTCTCTCTTGACCGTCTCATCTGCGATCTTCGCATTAATTGCTCGTCCGACCTCCACCTCATTGCAGTATACGAATGCCGAGTCGATGTGTTGATATCCAACCTCAAGAGCGATCTTCACGGACTCTTCCACCATAGATTTGGGGAACTATAAGCAAGGTCATAAAATAATGACACTGTGCATTTCATGGCTGAAACGGCAACCCTAGACTTGTAGCCACTTACCTCCTCTGGGGCATAAGTACCCAGTCCAACCAATGGTATCTTGTGCCCATCATTCAGTGTAATTCGTGAATGTTTTGTCAGCGCCATAATTCTAATTGTAGCTCAAATCTGACATCAAGTTCCTCCAGATAGCGTTGAGTTGCCCAGAAGCTCTCCTCTATCTTCTGAGGCTCACAAAGAAAACTCCAGTTATATTCAGTTCTCTATGTTTGTGTAAGGAGGCGGCAGTTCACCTCAGGTGCGCTCGCTCCTCCTTGCTGTGTGGTTCCCCTGATACACTTTCTATGTACCTATGTTAATGCCTTATGTGTGTTTTCTGAGCTGTGATTTAATGTAATGTATATGCTGCTATTATATTATGTATTATGTTATGTTATGTGAATCAAACTGTCTGACATGTTAATGTTGTGTTATCTTTTAAATGCCATAAGAGCTAGGGACAGCAATAGTTAACAGGGGGCTGGGTCTACAGCCAGGAGGAAAGAGAAAGTTGTTGCTTCCCCAGTTCTGCCTGGATCCTTGACAGGTACCGACCTGTCAGACAGACGGGGCACTGCCAGACCCCCCAGATGGGAGAGGTCTGTTGCTCCGGACTAAAGAAAGCCAAGGACTAAAGAGGACTACCACACAGGCTCTTTGGACTTTAGAGGGGCCTCCGCTGAAGGGTCTCAGTCACCCAGATACCAGTGGGTATGAAGACTGTGATCCTCGGCTGCTGCGGCTGTGGTGGGTGTGACTGCAGCACATGTCAGGGAGAGAACGGGAAATCCAGTGTTTGGAATTGTATTTGATGTCCATTCTTCTTGACCTGTTTCAATAAAAGTTACATTTTCCCTCTGGGAACACAGGTACATCTCTGGACTCTTAATCACCTGGACTGCTGTGGCCCGAGAAGAGAAGATAATTTCATTTGGGAAAAAACTGATTCCATCCCATATTGCATGCACAAGGGGCCGTGGTGTATACAGACTGTGTTTAGTGGGTGAGCTCAGTCCGGACTACCACCCCGGTGCCCCTTGTATTACATTTACATAGTGGGCTAGAAAGGGTGTGGAAACATAGCATTTAGAAAAAGCTTAGAGGTGACAACATGCCCCGTTAAAACATGCCCTCTGTACTCGACATGTTTACAAGGGCCGATGAATGGGAAGAAGTGTTTTTTATGGGCGCTCATTTGTCAATTATCGGACAGTAATAGAAGGAGCAGGCAAACAGGGGGTGAGGGCTGTTTGGCAGGTGCCACGTGGTGATTGCCCATGGTAAGGAGAATATCACGGGTCTAGAAGGCTGGTTTGAGTGGGCAAGTATCCTACATCAGGCTCTTTAAAACCACCGCTATACATTATGCCTTCTTCTCCTGGAAGAACCAAACATAGATATTTAGTTTAGCAGATGTTTTGATAGGAGAATAGAAAACGACTGATGTTCATACCAGAGCTTTCTGATGTGGAAGGTTAGGGAAAACAACATTCTTCTGAGCACTCTTTGTTTTGTTTTTTTAATAGAAAAATCAGGTGGAAGAAGAAGGTGTTTTTCTATTGTCAAGGGACTCAGACTTGACCAGCGAAGCAGAAGTTGGAAAAATACTTAACCTTGTAACTTTAGCACTCAATCCAGCAACATAACAAGCAGGTTTAGAAGACTCACCAGCCACCATTTCCAGCTTTCCATTACAACTAGGTCCATGCTGGGGGCTTTCCCTCGATCATCAGCCCAGCTTCCCTCCCCTCCACCTGGGTCAGAAGCCATGCCTCCGCCCTGCTGGGAGCTCACAAACACACGTTTATCCTCTCCTATGGACAAGGATATAACTACTATAATACTGCCCCCTATGTACAAGAATATAACTACTATAATACTGCCCTATGTACAAGAATATAACTACTATAATACTGCCCCTATGTACAAGAATATAACTACTGTAATACTGCCCCTATGTACAAGAATATAACTACTATAATACTGCCTCCTATGTACAAGAATATAACTACTATAATACTGCCCCTATGTACAAGAATATAACTACTATAATACTGCCCCTATGTACAAGAATATAACTGCTATAATACTGCTCCTATGTACAAGAATATAACTACTATAATACTGCCCCCTATGTACAAGAATATAACTACTATAATACTGCCCCTATGTACAAGAATATAACTACTATAATACTGCCCCCTATGTACAAGAATATAACTACTATAATACTGCTCCTATGTACAAGAATATAACTAATATAATACTGCCCCTATGTACAAGAATATAACTACTATAATACTGCCCCTATGTACAAGAATATAACTACTATAATACTGCCCCCTATGTACAAGAATATAACTACTATAATACTGCTCCTATGTACAAGAATATAACTACTATAATACTGCCTCCTATGTACAAGAATATAACTACTATAATACTGTCCCATATGTACAAGAATATAACTACTATAATACTGCCTCCTATGTACAAGAATATAGCTACTATAATACTGCCCCTATGTACAAGAATATAACTACTATAATACTGCTCCTATGTACAAGAATATAGCTACTATAATACTGTCCCATATGTACAAGAATATAACTACTATAATACTGCTCCTATGTACAAGAATATAACTACTATAATACTAATAATAAGATTATTACATGATTATAAATAGAATATTAGTACATATTTACCATAATAATATTTATGGATCAGTAATAGAGACAATACAGAGATAGGATCAGGTGGAGAGCAGCGTGTACAGTCACATCATATCACATGGGCAATTTAATTTTAATAATAAAAGTATTTAGTGCTTATGTAAACCTCCAAGACAAATAGAAAGTGGTGGGGAAAGTATAAGTATTTTGTAATAGGCCTGTATCCAAAATCAGATCAAGGCTGATATATAGAGGTTTCCCTGCAGGTTCTTACCCATATTGTGAATTGACGGATTACACACTGCTAGCTATGTAACTACTATAATGCCGCTGTCACCGGTGTGTCAGGTGTGACAATGATCCTGTCACATCGCTTCCTGCAGCGGTGCTCCAGGTGCGCCGAACGTCTGTGAAGAAAATCTAATCTACCCGAAGATTTCATCCATTGCAAGTTTATGCTTAAAACATACAACTCTGCCCTTCACCTCTCCAAACAAACCTATATCAACACCCTCATCACCTCACTTTCCAATAACCCGAAACGTCTCTTTGACAGTTTTCACTCCCTACTCAACCCAAGAGTGCAGGCCCCAACCACGGATCTCCGCGCTGACGATCTGGCCAATTATTTCAAAGAAAAAATTGCCCATATCCTACAGGAAATGATCTCCCAATCCCCTCATACCATGCACTGTCCTCCCTCCCCCACTGCATCCAGCTCACGCTCTGACTTTGAACCAGTCACAGAAGAAGAAGCCTGATTAGGCTCCTTGCATCTTCTCACCCTACCACTTGCACCAGTGACCCCATTCCCTCACATCTCCTCCAGTCCTTTTCCCCTGCTGTCACCTCTCACCTAACAAAAATATTCAACCTCTCTCTCTCTCTTCCGGTATCTTTCCCTCCTCATTTAAACATGCCATCATACATCCATTACTTAAAATATCGTCCCTCGTCCAAAACTGTGCCGCTAACTATAGACCTGTCTCTAATCTTCCCTTCATCTCTAAACTCCTGGAAGGCCTGGTCCACTCCCGTCTTATCCGCTGTCTCTCAGATAACTCTCTTCTCGACCCTCTTCAATCTGGTTTCCACTCTTTACACTCTACTGAAACTGCCCTCACTAAAGTCTCTAATGATCTTCTAACAGCTAAATCTAATGGTCACTACTCGCTGCTAATTCTCCCGGATCTCTCAGCAGCATTCAACACTGTGGACCATCAGCTCCTCCTCACTATGCTCCGCTCCATCGGCCTCAAGGACACTGTTCTCTCCTGGTTCTCCTCCTATCTCTGACCGTTCCTTCACTGTATCTTTTGCTGGTTCCTCCTCTCATCTTCCCCTTACTGTTGGGGTTCCTCAAGGATCACTCCTAGGCCTCCTCCTCTTCTCTTTGTACACTGCCCCTATTGGTCAAACAATCAGTAGATTTGGTTTCCAGTACCATCTCTATGCTGATGACACCCAATTATACACTTCTCCCGTTATCACGCCTGCATTTTTAGAAAAGACCAGTGATTGTCTTACCGCTGTCTCTAACATCATGTCCTCCCTCTATCTGAAACTGAACCTGTCAAAAACGGAGCTCCTCGTGTTTCCTCCCTGTACTAACTTACCTTTGCCCGACATTGCCATCTCCGTGTGTGGTTCCTCAGCAACATGCCCGCTGTCTTGGGGTCATACTTGATTCCGAGCTTTCATTCACCCCCCACATCTGATCACTGGCTCGCACTTGTTATCTCCACCTCCAAAACATCTCTAGAATTCGACCTTTTCTTACTTTCAACTCTGCAAAAACTCTTACTGTTTCTCTTATTCATTCTCGCCTGGACTATTGTAACTCTCTACTAATCGCTCTCCCTCTTACCAAACTCTCCCCTCTCCAATCTGTCTTGAATGTGTGTAGCCCTGGTGTGAAGGCACACGCAGTACCCTGGAGGATGTGTGGAGAGATAGCAGTTTAATGCTCAATGAACATTCATTTCAACACACACTTAGACACGCCCACAGGTATATAAGCCAGTGTCAGGCAGCAGAAGTGAGTTCAGTTTCCTGTCTTCGGACAGCAGAGACAAGTCAGTGATTCAGTGCAGTTCAGAAAGTGGAGTCCAGTACAGGTGAGCCAGATCACCTCAGCCTGGTCAGAGCTGTGCCCACTAAAAGACAGACTGAGACATTTATTAAGAAGAAAGAAGTGAGTTGCAGATACTTCAGTCTCCTGTCTCAAGGACAGTGAAGGTTCAGAGACGTGCTCCTGCCTAGAAGATTACTGAGAGTCTGGCAACAAGCTTAAGAAAGGAATTAAGAAAGGGACTGACTTTATTAACCTTTGAAGTGAGAAATGCTTATGCTACAAGCGCGGACAAGGCGAAAGGCACAGTGGTAGTAATTCTGAGTGCTTTAGGATTGAAGAAGTCCTGCACGTTGTCACCGGTCACTGGAGACCGAAGCATCACCATAGCTTCACGCATGGTGGTAGAAAACCCAGAGGCTTACCGGACCTTAGGTAGCGGCAAGCAGCCCCTGGAGTGTCAGTACGTAACTGGGGTCAGGTGGAATAGGAACTTTGAGCTAGGCCAAGTAGAGAAGAACCTAGTTTCATCACAGGAAGGCTCCGACCACAACACTGACCGGGCAGTACAGCTTGGAGAAGCTGGAGTTTATGAGGGAACTACGCTTCATGCTGGTTGGACTCATCTTTGTGAAAGTAAAGGAGGCCCCTAACTTGTCCAGCTGCTATCTTGAAACACATCCTCCATTGGATCAGCCTCCCTGGGACCTGCATAACCATCTTGCAAGTAAAAAGGTATGGAAAGACGCTGATGTGTGAGACTGTGTTATTTGATTGCGTCCCTGCACTACCCTATCATTACTATCGACCTGAGGGAAGAGTCCCACCTGTAGGGGACCCGACATCTAGCTGCCTCACCATCCCCTCAGAGCTCAACAGCAGCGCTGGTACAAATTACCAGAAGACTACAGGTGGCGTCACGAACTGTAAATATATCTATCCCCTGTAAATATTCCCCCAACATACGCCAGACCGCTAGGGCCACAGACCGAGCCACCGCTACCTGTGACAAACCCCATAGACTTCCATGGGCTCGGCTCTGAGTACCCCATTGCCCTGGTAATCCACAATTGTGGTGGCGGGTCGAGACAAAATTGGCGTCACGAACAGGATGCGAAACTCGCAAAATCGCGAGCCCTGTGTGCCTATGGAATTGTTTTTGTGAAAAGGACTGTTTGCACTTTTGGCGCCAAAAATCGCCATCTTTGTCGCCATATTCGCGCCCTCAGGCGCTGGAGAAGAAGGTGGGCGTACCTTCGTGGGCGTGTACCCCCCTGTGGCGCGAAGAAAATGCCTGCCCTCTCAAAGTGCTATTACAACATGCGATCCTGCCCTACAGCAAAGGAGGTCCGCCTCCTCTTCACCTTCCCTGCGAAGAGGAGGAGACGCAAACCCCGCCTCCACGGAAGAGACCGGACGTCTCTGGTGGAAGATGAAAGAACGCTCTGGAACATCATGGAAGCAGGACGTGTGCAGCCGAGCAGGGAAGCGGAGGAAGGCAGGCCCCGTGCCCCAGCCAAGCTGCCACTAGAACCGGAGTCATCCGTGGTCCTGCACCTGCAGCAAGCATTGCTGGAAATCAAAGAAGAAAATGCACGACTGAAAAAGATGATTTTGCCACAACCTGGATTTGAGGAGATCGAGAGACGCCGGCGTACCCTGGAGCAGCGGCGGCTGTGGGACGCGGTGATCTCTCCCTTCGATGACCCCCTACGTCTGGAGTTGCCAAAACTTCTGCTGCCCAAGGCAAAGGAGCAACCGGAGGCTGCCCCGAAAGTACCGATCCTGATCCCACCGGTGAAGCGGTGGAGGCGAAGGAGGTTGAGGAGGTACCGCCAGTTCCGGAACGCCCGCCCGGCCAGGAGGTCGCAGCAGATGATCGATCCCCGGTAGGGACACCGGCGGGGACTCAGCCGTCAATGATGGAGCAGCAACAGCAGCAGGTTAGTGTGTCCCCAACTGAGCCATTGCGCACACCTGCTTCCTGCTCTGCATCACACCAGCATTGTGCATCGGCATCGCCCCCTGCGTACACCTCCGTATCGCAATCGGCGATCTACTCTGCATCGCAATCGGCGACCCAATCTACATCGCAAGAGTCTGATGCGATCTCAATTGAGCCACTACAAAAGCCTGCTTTTTGCCCAGTATCTTATGCTGCAGCAGCGTCCCCAGAGGAGGACGGGCCCTGCGGCCTAGAGGACCGGAGTGAACCGGCCCTGCAGGTAACCAGCGATGATGACACCCTGCTGGAACCCCCGACATCCCCACCAGCCCAGTGCACACCAGCCACACAGACCCCGATGGTGGAGTCGATGATCTTGGTGCTGGGCACTGGGCCCAGGAATAGGAACGGTCCTGTGCGAACATCGCATTGTTCCAGCCCCCGGGATGGAAGGTGTAACCAAAGTTAACAAAGAAATGTGAAGAACGGTAGGACCCAGACAGGGTTTACCGCAACTAAGAAAATGTACATAAGTTTTTATAAAAGTGAAGATAGTTTGTACAGTTTCTATGAGTATATAAAGTATATATATATTGCCAAAAGTAGAATGCCCGGCTGGGTAATCAGATAAAAAGTTTTTGCACTTTATTGTGATGTGATTTGATATAATGTGTCTTTTTCTTACAATGGACTTCGAGGCTGAGGACTGAGCCAGCTCAAAAACTGATTTTGTATATAGTTGCACCTTGTGCATTATCTTGGTTTTACATAAAACCACCACAACTACCTCTGAATAATAAAACCCGTGTGGTGTGGCACTGAGTGAGGTCTGCACTCCTATGTCCTGCAGCCCACCCAGGACCCACGTTGAAAGTTTGGTGCGGGTCCTTCACAAGAATATTGTCGTCTATATTATATGAACATGTATATTTGATATTTGTATTTTTCTATATTTAATGTTTTGTTTGCAACGTTCAAGAAAATCCTTACCTCCCGGATGGGAAGAAGTTAATGTTAATGTTTATTGCATAAACAAAACTTTCTGTCTTTTGTATTTCACAGCCCGGGAGTGCTGTCATTTACCATGGGGGAATGTGTAGCCCTGGTGTGAAGGCACACGCAGTACCCTGGAGGATGTGTGGAGAGATAGCAGTTTAATGCTCAATGAACATTCATTTCAACACACACTTAGACACGCCCACAGGTATATAAGCCAGTGTCAGGCAGCAGAAGTGAGTTCAGTTTCCTGTCTTCGGACAGCAGAGACAAGTCAGTGATTCAGTGCAGTTCAGAAAGTGGAGTCCAGTACAGGTGAGCCAGATCACCTCAGCCTGGTCAGAGCTGTGCCCACTAAAAGACAGACTGAGACATTTATTAAGAAGAGAGAAGTGAGTTGCAGATATACTTCAGTCTCCTGTCTAAAGGACAGTGAAGGTTCAGAGACGTGCTCCTGCCTGGAAGATTACTGAGAGTCTGGCAACAAGCTTAAGAAAGGAATTAAGAAAGGGACTGACTTTGTTAACCTGTGAAGTGAGAAATGCTTATGCTACAAGCGCGGACAAGGCGAAAGGCACAGTGGTAGTAATTCTGAGTGCTTTAGGATTGAAGAAGTCCTGCACGTTGTCACCGGTCACTGGAGACCGAAGCATCACCATAGCTTCACGCATGGTGGTAGAAAACCCAGAGGCTTACCGGACCTTAGGTAGCGGCAAGCAGCCCCTGGAGTGTCAGTACGTAACTGGGGTCAGGTGGAATAGGAACTTTGAGCTAGGCCAAGTAGAAAGAACCTAGTTTCATCACAGGAAGGCTCCGACCACAACACTGACCGGGCAGTACAGCTTGGAGAAGCTGGAGTTTATGAGGGAACTACGCTTCATGCTGGTTGGACTCATCTTTGTGAAAGTAAAGGAGGCCCCTAACTTGTCCAGCTGCTATCTTGAAACACATCCTCCATTGGATCAGCCTCCCTGGGACCTGCATAACCATCTTGCAAGTAAAAAGGTATGGAAAGACGCTGATGTGTGAGACTGTGTTATTTGATTGCGTCCCTGCACTACCCTATCATTACTATCGACCTGAGGGAAGAGTCCCACCTGTAGGGGACCCGACATCTAGCTGCCTCACCATCCCCTCAGAGCTCAACAGCAGCGCTGGTACAAATTACCAGAAGACTACAGGTGGCGTCACGAACTGTAAATATATCTATCCCCTGTAAATATTCCCCCAACATACGCCAGACCGCTAGGGCCACAGACCGAGCCACCGCTACCTGTGACAAACCCCATAGACTTCCATGGGCTCGGCTCTGAGTACCCCATTGCCCTGGTAATCCACAATTGTGGTGGCGGGTCGATACAAATGCTGCAGCCAGGATCATATTCCTCACCAATCGTTATACCGATGCCTCTACCCATTGCCAGTCATTACACTGGTTACCCATCCACTCCAGAATCCAGTACAAACTTATTACCCTCACCCACAAAGCACTCCATGGCTCAGCACCACCCTACATCTCCTCCCTCGTCTCAGTCTACCATCCTACCCGTGCCCTCCGTTCTGCTAATGACCTGAGGTTAGCATCCTCAATAATCAGAACCTCCCACTCCCGTCTCCAAGACTTTTCATGTGCTGCGCCAATTCTTTGGAATGCACTACCCAGGTTAATACGATTAATCCCTAATCCCCACAGTTTTAAGCGTGCCCTAAAAACGCATTTGTTCAGACTGGCCTACCGCCTCAACGCATTAACCTAATTATCCCTGTGTGGCCAATTCAAAATTTTTACCATAATCAGGTTCCTCGCATCATGTTCTCACCCGCTTTATGCAGTTAATAGCCCTCTGTGTCTGTACTGTTACATACTTCGGCTGTTAACCGGTTCATGCAGAATTACATGAACACCCGATTCTTACACTATGGCTGATCCGAACAATAAAAGCAATTGTTACCGTCCACCTTTCGTGTCTCCCCTTTTTCCTTATAGATTGTAAGCTTGCGAGCAGCAGGGGGCGCTCATTCCTCTTGGTATCTGTTTTGATCTGTGTTTATTGGTCTGCTGTTGTCTATTGTCTTTACAAGTCCCCTCTATAATGTAAAGTGCTGCAGAATATGTTGGCGCTATAAAAATAAAATTATTATTATTATTATCCTGGATGCAGTTGTAGAAGGTTTTTGCGTTTAGCTCAAGTATCTTCTTGATTTTTGCATCTCTGCAAGACTAAATAGGTTATGCACAAATAAATGGAGTAAAAAAAATAATAATAAAAAAAAAATCAATAATAATCTGCTATAATGAAACTGATCAGGTAGATTTAGGTGCTAATACGCAGGTTGCCCCAAAAAAAGTGGCACCTTATGTTTTCTATGGGATAATTTGTGCAATAAACTCTACTATCCACCTGATCAACATTAATATGGCACTGACTATGTCTTTTTATGGGACAACCTGTGTGTTAGTGTCTCGACCACGCACCACAATTGTGGGTTACCAGGGCAATGGGGTACTCAGAGCCGAGCCCGTAGAAGTCTATGGGGTTGTCACAGGTAGCGGTGGCTCGGTCTGTGGCCCTGGCGGTCAGGCGTATGTTGGGGGGTATATTTACAGGGGATAGATATATTTACAGTTCGTGACGCCACCTGTAGTCTCTGGTAATTTGTACCAGCGCTGCTGTTGAGCTCTGAGGGGATGGTGAGGCAGCTAGATGTCGGGTCCCCTACAGGTGGGACTCTTCCCTCAGGTCGATGGTTATGATGGGGTAGTGCAGGGATGCAATCAAATAACACAGTCTCATACATCAGCGTCTTTCCATACCTTTTTACTTGTAAGATGGTAAGGCAGGTCCCAGGGAGGCTGATCCAATGGAGGATGTGTTTCAAGATAGCAGCTAGACAAGTTAGGGGCCTCCTTTACTTTCCAAATGGCGAGTCAAACCAGCATAAAGCGTAGTTCCCTCATAAACTCCAGCTATTACAAAGCTGTACTGCCCGGTCAGTTTTGTGGTCGGAGCCTTCCTGTGAGAGAGCTGAGTTCCTATTCTTGCTGATCAGGCTCAAGGTTCTCACTCCCCCTGACCCCAGTTACGTACCGACACTCCAGGGGCTGCTTGCTGCTACCTAAGGTCCAGTAAGCCTCTGGGTTTTCTACCACCATGCGTGAAGCTATAGTGGTGCTTCGGTCCCCAGTGACCGGTGACAACGTGCAGGACTTCTCCAATCCTATAGCACTCAGAATTCCTACCACTGTGCCTTTCGCCTTGTCCGCGCTTGTAGCATAAGCATTTCTCACTTCAAAGGTTATTTAGTTCAATCTCTTTCTTAACTTCCTTCTTGAGCTTATTGCCAGAATCTCAGTAATCCTCTAGGCAGGAGCACGTCTCTGAACCTTCACTGTCCTTGGGACAGGAGACTGAAGTATCTGCAAATCACTCCTTTCTCTCAATAGGTGTCTCAGTCTGTCTGACAGTCGGGCACAATTCTGACCAGACTAAGGTGATCTTGCTTCCCTCTACTGGCCTCCACTTCACTGAACTGCACACAGACCCAGACTGGACTACTTCCTCCCTCACGTCCAGGCTAGACTGCTGAATCTCTCACACACTGACCCTGAACACTCCCTAACGAATGGCTAAATACCCAAAGGGCATGTCTAAGTGCATGTTGAAATGAATGTTCATTGAGCATTGAACTGCTATCTCTCCACACATCCTCCAGGGTACTGCGTGTGCCTTCACACCAGGGCTACACATTCCCCCATGGTAAAAGACAGCACTCCCGGGCTGTAAAATACAAAGAGACAGAAATTTTGTTTATGCATTAACATTAAACATTAACTCGTCCCATCCGGGAGGTAAGGATTTCTTGAACGTTGCAAACAAAACATTAAATATAGAAAAATACCAAATATTAAATAGACATGTTTATATAATAAACAGCAAGATTCTTGTGAAGGACCCGCACCAAACCTTCAACGTGGGTCCTGGGTGGGCTGCAGGACATATGAATGCAGACCTCACTCAGTGCCACACCACACGGGTTTTATTATTCAGAGGTAGTTGTGGTGGTTTTATGTAAAACCAAGATAATGCACAAGGTGCAACTATATACAAAATCAGTTCTTGGGCTGGCTCAGTCCTCAACCTCGAAGTCCATTATGAAAAAGACACAGATATAAATACATTTCTAATATGCATTAAATTTTCAACTTTTTTACTTTGGTACCCAGCCGGGCATTTTACTCAATATAGAAAAACATAGAAATTACCTTTGGCAATAAAGTGCAAATCGGGCAAACATTCTCAAACTTTTTTTACAACATTACATATGGTAGACCCCTGTCTGGATCTTACCGTTTTTTTTTACTGTTTAATTATTTCAACTACATTTTCCACCCCGGGGGCTGGAACAATGCGATGGTCCCTAGATCCCATGACTAACAAGTCGTGAGCTGCTATCAGAGTCTGGGTCGCTACAGTTCTTGTACGAACCTCTAGGGGCGCAACGGGTGCTTTCACTTTATGAGACGCTGTTTGCGTTACGGTAATAGCCACTTGTTCTTGCGATGCAGAAATAGTCGCTGTGCGCGTCGTCGTGTAAACCGCTGATGGCGATGTAGAATGAGTCGCAGGTTGCGATGTAGTAGGAGAAGTTAACGAAGAGTATGCAGATGTTTCTTCCATTTGCGAGGAGCCTGCAGGGGGCGATGTTGGGGCACGGCCTGGTGCTGTTTGAGCTAGAGACGGGGACGCTGCGGTAGTGGTGACGTTACCTGCGTCGGGGACGGGGTCACGGACGATTGTGACATTAAGGGCATACCATCCCTTCATACCCCAGTGTCGTGTATAGGTGACAATGTCTCCATTAATTAGGTCCCTCCCGGGATGGCCTTGCGGTAGGTGGGATTCTACATCACGTCTGCTGACAAAGACCCCTGGGTAGAGGCCCGGTTCTCTTATGAAGCCCCAGCCCTTCCGGAGCTGGAACTCTGTCACACACCCCTGCCGCCGCGGTTCCCTCAGAGTACCTTTTTCTCTACGGACACTTTCCTTGTCCGCGATCAGCTCTGCATGCTGCCGCTGTCGGTTGCGCTGAGCTTCCCGCTCTTCTTCCTGCTGGCGTTGCTGTTTCTCCTCACGACGCTGCCACTCACATTCCCACTGGGCGGTATAGGCGACGTCATCCAGGCGCGCCATCTCATCCCAGTCAACGTCTGGTAATGACGGACAGGACCCCTCCGGTGTCCCTATCGGGGATCGATCATCTGCTGCGGCCTCCTGGCCGGGCGGGCGTTCCGGAACTGGCGGTACCTCCTCAACCTCCTTCGCCTCCACCGCTTCACCGGTGGGATCAGGATCGGTACTTTTGGGGATAGCCTCCGGTTGCTCCTTCGCCTTGGGCAGCAGAAGTTTCGGTAACTCCAGTCGTGGGGGGTCGTCGAGAGGAGAGAACACCGCGTCCCACAGCCGCCGCTGCATCAGGGTACGCCGGCGTCTCTCGATCTCCTCAAATCCAGGTTGGTGCTGGACCATCTCTTTCAGTCGTGCATTCTCCTCTTTAATTTCCAGCAATGCTTGCTGCAGGTGCAGGACCACCGATGGTTCCGGTTCCAGTGGCAGCTTGGCTGGGGCACGGGGCCTGCCTTCCTCCGCTTCCCTGCTCGGCTGCACACGTCCTGCTTCCATGATGTTCCAGAACCGTCTCTCTTCTTCTACCAGAGACGTCCGGTCTCTTCCGTGGAGGCGGGGTTTGCGTCTCCTCCTCTTCGCAGGGAAGGTGAAGAGGAGGCGGACCTCCTTTGCTGTAGGGCAGGATCGCATATTGTAATAGCACTTTGAGAGGGCAGGCATTTTCTTCGCGCCACAGGGGGGTACACGCCCACGAAGGTACGCCCACCTTCTTCTCCAGCGCCTGAGGGCGCGAATATGGCGACAAAGATGGCGATTTTTGGCGCCAAAAGTGCAAACAGTCCTTTTTCACAAAAACAACTCCATAGGCACACAGGGCTCGCAATTTTGCGAGTTTCGCATCCTGTTCGTGACGCCAATTTTGTCTCGACCACGCACCACAATTGTGGGTTACCAGGGCAATGGGGTACTCAGAGCCGAGCCCGTAGAAGTCTATGGGGATGTCACAGGTAGCGGTGGCTCGGTCTGTGGCCCTGGCGGTCAGGCGTATGTTGGGGGGTATATTTACAGGGGATAGATATATTTACAGTTCGTGACGCCACCTGTAGTCTTCTGGTAATTTGTACCAGCGCTGCTGTTGAGCTCTGAGGGGATGGTGAGGCAGCTAGATGTCGGGTCCCCTACAGGTGGGACTCTTCCCTCAGGTCGATGGTTATGATGGGGTAGTGCAGGGATGCAATCAAATAACACAGTCTCACACATCAGCGTCTTTCCATACCTTTTTACTTGTAAGATGGTTAGGCAGGTCCCAGGGAGGCTGATCCAATGGAGGATGTGTTTCAAGATAGCAGCTGGACAAGTTAGGGGCCTCCTTTACTTTCCAAATGGCGAGTCAAACCAGCATAAAGCGTAGTTCCCTCATAAACTCCAGCTATTACAAAGCTGTACTGCCCGGTCAGTTTTGTGGTCGGAGCCTTCCTGTGAGAGAGCTGAGTTCCTATTCTTGCTGATCAGGCTCAAGGTTCTCACTCCCCCTGACCCCAGTTACGTACCGACACTCCAGGGGCTGCTTGCTGCTACCTAAGGTCCAGTAAGCCTCTGGGTTTTCTACCACCATGCGTGAAGCTATAGTGGTGCTTCGGTCCCCAGTGACCGGTGACAACGTGCAGGACTTCTCCAATCCTATAGCACTCAGAATTCCTACCACTGTGCCTTTCGCCTTGTCCGCGCTTGTAGCATAAGCATTTCTCACTTCAAAGGTTATTTAGTTCAATCTCTTTCTTAACTTCCTTCTTGAGCTTATTGCCAGAATCTCAGTAATCCTCTAGGCAGGAGCACGTCTCTGAACCTTCACTGTCCTTGGGACAGGAGACTGAAGTATCTGCAAATCACTCCTTTCTCTCAATAGGTGTCTCAGTCTGTCTGACAGTCGGGCACAATTCTGACCAGACTAAGGTGATCTTGCTTCCCTCTACTGGCCTCCACTTCACTGAACTGCACACAGAACCAGACTGGACTACTTCCTCCCTCACGTCCAGGCTAGACTGCTGAATCTCTCACACACTGACCCTGAACACTCCCTAACGAATGGCTAAATACCCAAAGGGCGTGTCTAAGTGCATGTTGAAATGAATGTTCATTGAGCATTGAACTGCTATCTCTCCACACATCCTCCAGGGTACTGCGTGTGCCTTCACACCAGGGCTACACATTAGCACCTAAATCTACCTGATCAATTTCATTATGGCAAATTATTATTGATTTATTTTATTTTTTTTACTCCATTTATTTGTGCATAACCTATTAAATCCTGCACTGTGGCTGAATTTCCCCTTCACCCTGCTTGTTTAGCGATACTCTGAAAAGTTATAAAAATATTGTGTCATTTGTTTAATAAAATAATTAATCTTGTAGAAAATACTCTGGACCTCACTTTGCTTTTTTACACTAAGAGTTATCTCATTGCCTTGACCTGAAAGTGGGATTTTTCTGTGTTTCTAATCTGCGCATACTTGCCTCAGTTTTGTTTGAAGTTCTAGCAGTCAGTTAGTGTCTTCCCTGAGGACCCTTGGAGGATTGGTGACGTGACATCTTGGTGGTCTTCTCAAGCTAAGTGTTTCCTTCCCATCCGTCTACCCTCTTAGTCTTTAGTTTTTGTAATGACTGACTAGCACCTACCCCGTCCCCTCCCTATGTAGGGCCTATCGCTAGGGTCAGACAGGGATTAGGTTCCTGTTCGGCGATAGGTGCTGAATGTATATAGGGACGTTTAGGACAGACAGGGTGAATTTAGATCTTTAGATGCCCTCTTCCCTAGTGTTTGGGCTCCCCCTTCTCTCTTTCCATTGTTGTGCACTTACTTATCCTTCACCCAGCGTTACATTAACACCAGTCATACACTTTTTTAAAAGAAAAAACCTGACAATTGTTTTTTGTTTGTTTTTCGGTGTGTCCTTTATTTCTTTTTCCGGGTTCCGTTTCTGTGCTGGCAGAGCAGCTGCAGAGCTTGTCACTGGAGGTGAGTGACCTTCATTCTGAGGTTCAGCAGTAACGGAAGCAGCTCTTACTGTGGGGGACTCTGCCGGCAGGCCGGTCCAGCTTGAACCCAAAATTGCCCTCCCGAACAGGTTTTCAGGAGGTAGGGACAATTTTTTTTATTTAAAAAAGCATGAAAATTGTTCTTTAAACTTCGTCCTTACTCCTCTGGGGATGAGGAGCAACGAGTGGCAATTATGAGTTCACTGTTGCAGGGGGATCCTCAGTCCTGGGCTTTTTCTCTGCCACAGGATTCTTTGTGTCTCCAGTCCGTAGAAGTGTTTTTCAGGGCTTTAGCCCTTATCTATGATGATTCTGACCATATTTCCTTGGCTGAATCCAGGCTCCGTTGCCTTCAGCAAGGGAATCGTTTCAGTGGAAACTTCTAGCTCAGAATTCTGCAGTTGGGCAACTGACACCAAATGGAATGTGACGACTTTTAGAAGTCGATTTTGTCAAGGTCTTGCTGAAAGGTTAAAAGATGCTTTGGCAGTGTACGAAACCACTTAGTCATTGGAGGCTGCCATGTTATTGGCTATACGGGTGGATAGACGCCTGCGGGATAGATAGGTAAGACCACTTTCTCCTGAGCCCTCTTTCTGGGACATTACCCCTATTTCTGGGGGAAGGTCCGGGGGTGAACCTGTGCTTGTGGAGTTAGAGGAACCTAGGCAGATAGGAGGTCCGTCCGTGTTGTAAGTCTCCCCCGACATTTGCAAGAAAAAGGGCGTGTGTTTTTTTTTTGTGGGAGGAAGGGACATTTTATCGAGGCCTGTCCTTTGATTCCCAAAGGAAAAGAGATTCGATTAACCCTTGGGAGCCTGGAGTTTGAAAATCAAGGCGTAGGTTCGTCTTCAACCTGTAATTCTCGGTTTGTCCTGACAGCAGAGGTGGTGCTGAAGAGCAGGACTGAGAAAATTTCTGTGTTTGCAGACAGTGGAGCTGGAGTCAGTATGGTTTATGCTGAGTTTGCTAGAACTAATGGGCTTGCTTGGTCTACCTTAGCTAAGCCTATTCCTATATAAGCCATAGACTCCACTTGCACAGAGAACACTAACACAGATTGTACGTAACATAAGACTGAGGTGGGGGGTCTTTCTGGATCGCCCGCCAGGGCAGTGGGATACTCGGTACCAGGCCAGTGTATTGAAGGGATGTGTCACAGCGGCAGTGACCCGGTCTGTGGCCCTGGGCGTCCAATAAAAGGGGTGATATTTACAGGGGATGTTAGAGTTTGTAGTAAGGTATTCGTGACGCCACCAGTGGTATCTGGTCAGAGATGACCAGTGCTGCGGTGCAGATCCACTGAGACTGATGGTGTGATGCAGCAGAGGTGAAATAGCTTTCCACAGGTAAAGCTTGAGATCTCAGGGCAGGTAGATGTTGTAGTATTAAGGTAATGGTGCTGAGAGATGCAGCTGAGTGTAGTAGGAGATGCAGGAAGAAACTGAGAAACAGTCAGCGAATTGCAGTTTCCAAAGCTTTACTCACAGTTCAAGTGCTAGCAGTACAGGTGCCCGCTTGGTGCCACGTCCTTCAAGTGAAGAGTCCAGCCAACTCCCAGGTGGATGAAGAACACTAGTCCAAAGCTCCCTGTCAGTATATACCTTCTCTGGCCGTCTCCTTGTGCTGATTTTCCCGCCATCTCTCCTTCCAGCACCCTTACAAACAGTGTCCCAGATCAGCAGCAGCGAATCCTCTAGGACAACGACTTATTTCTGCGTTCCTCTTGATTCTATGTAGTTGCCTCTCCACAAAGATATTTGTGGCTATTGTCAGTGATCCCTATGTTATCACAGCAGTCGACTTGCTAGCTGAATCATAAAGTTCTCCACTAGGCTAAGGGGTCGAGTTCCCTCTGCGACCTGGATTCTCCCAGCCGACGTCCGCCAGTCCTGGAATGGGCCACCTGTAGCTTTCAGCTCAGCTGTGTCTCTTCTCTAAAAATCCCTTTTCTCCTCCAGAGAACCTCTCTTCTTTCTTTCTATGAGCAGCTCCCTGGAACTGGATCCTGCTCCACGATCCTATCTCCGTCCCCTCTCCCCTCAGGGAGAACTCTCTCAAACACGTCTGCTCTCTTCCTCCCCCAAGGGGGAACTGTCTTTCACTTCCCCCTAACTCCTGCTCTGACCCACAAGCTCCACCCACCATCTACACCCTTTGCTAGATGAGGCATAGCAACTCAACTAGTGTGTGTGATGGATGCAGTGCTGCCAGAGCCAGGTGTAATGTCTCCACCTTACCTGAGAGTTGAAATACCACATCTCTGGCTGAGATGCAGTACCTCTGTGGCGACTGGACCCTCAGGGGCGCTACATTTTCATTATGAGGTAATTCCTTGTCATGTTGTAACAAGGGGCATCATGGTGATAGTCCGGACCGAGCTCACCCACTACACACAGACTGTAGACACCTTGGCCTCTTGTACATGCAGTATAGGACAGAAAAAGCCTTTCCCAAAGAGTTACCTTTTCTTCCTCTGATCACAGCAATCTAGGCAATTAAGAGTCCAGCTGTACTCCAACAGGGAAAATTAAGTTTTATCAAGCAACATGAAGGAATAGACAAAAAGGCAATTTCAACACTGGCTTTCCTGCTCTCTCCCTGACATGTGCTGCAGTTGCACCCACAACGGCTGCAGCAGCCAAGGATCACAATAGTCCAATCGCTGGAATCTGGGCGCCAGAGACCCCTTCAGCAAAGGCCCCTCCACAATCCTAGGGACCTATCTTGTAGTCCTTCAGTCCTTTGTAGTCTTTAGCCCAGGACAACAGACCTCTCCCATCTGGGGGGGGGGGGTGTCTGGCAGTGCCCCGTCTGTATGCATGTTTGCCCTGGCCAACGATCCCGACAGTTCTGAAGGAGCAGCAGCTTTCTCTCTCTGCTGCTGACCCAGCTCATCATATTAACTATTGCTGTCCCTAACTATCTACAGCCGTTTAAAGGAGAACATCCACAATATAACACAGTACATTGCAAGGCATAGGACACACCTAAAACAATACAGGTACATAATACAGGTAGCTTATGTACATAAGAAGTGCATAGGCGGTCACATGGCAGAAGGAGGGGGCACAACTGAGGGGACCAGCCACCTCCTTAAAATGTCTTGGAGGGTCTCCCCACTCCTATTGTTCTAGGTTTACCCTGAATGGTGAAACATAATCCAATAGTGAATTAGCAATCCAGAGAAATTGTGGAGTGAGGAGATTACTGCCATGAGAACTGCTTAAATATTTCCCTTTCTGCAGTATCTACGGGGATCTCAAGGGCGTTTTTATCGGGTTTTGAGGATGTATTTTCTGAGGAGTGTCAGGATTTGCCCCCCCATCGGGCATATGACTGTCCTATTTACCTGACTCCTGGAGCTAAACTACCCAAGTCCAGACTGTAGAATCTTTCCTGTCCTGAAAGAAATGCCATGAAAGATTTTATTGCAGAGAGTCTTGAGAAGGGACCTATCAGACCTTCCTCTACGCTCGTGGCGGCAGGGTTCTTTTTCGTGAAGAAGAAAGATGGCGGTCTCCGTCCCTGTTTAGATTTCCGGGAATTGAATCTAATTACTATCTGAGATCCATATACCTTCTTCCTCTGAGTCCGGATCTGTTCAGCCAGGTTGTGGGCGCTAAGGTTTTCTCCAAGTTGGATTTAAGTAGGGCCTACAACCTGGTTAGAATCAGGAAAGAGAATGAATGGAAAACGGCGTTCAATACCCCTAACGGACATTTCCAGAGTCTGCTAATGCCTTTCGATCTGACCAATGCACCAGCAGTATTTCAGCATTTCAATGATGATATTTTCCATAATTTGGTGGGCAGGTTCGTGGTGGTCTATCGAGATGATATTTTGGTTTATTCACTTGATTTGGGGACACATCGGTGGCATGTGAGACAGGTGCTTCAGATATTAAAGGATAACAAGCTTTATGGCAAACTAGAGAAATGTGGGTTCGCCGTTCAGGAGGTGCAGTTTTGGGGTACCTGTTGTCATCTTCGGGTTTTCAGATGTATTCTGAAAACGTTCGGGCTGTACTCGATTGGAACCATCCCGAGAATCTGAAGGCATTACAGGGTTTTACAAATTTTTACTGGAAGTTTATTTAAAAATTTTCAGTAGTGGTGAAACCTCTTACTGACATGACAAGAAAGGGGTCTGATTTTTCCAAATGGTCAGATGCTTCTTAGCAGGCATTTTCCTCCTTAAAGAGTTGTTATGACATTGCACCTATACTCAGTCAACCAGATGTTTCTCAACCTTTTATCCTAGAAGTGGATGCATCGGAGGTAGGGGTTGGGGCTGCGTTGTCTCAAGGTCCGTCCAATGGTAAATGGCATCCATGCGCTTTCTTTTCCTCGGCTGAGAGAAATTATGATGTGGGTAATAAGGAGGTTTTGGTGATTAAACTGGCGTTCGAGGAATGGCGTCATTGATTAGAGGGGGCAGTACATCCTATTAGTGTTATCACGGACCTCAAGAACCTGTCATATCTTCAATCGGGTAAACGTCTCAACCTTAAACAAGCTAGGTGGTCCTTGTTCTTTACTAGATTTAATTTTGTCGTCACTTTCCGTCCAGGAGTTAAAAACAGCAAGGAGAATGCTTTGTACCGGAGTTTCCCTGGTGGTGGTGACCATGCGGACTCTGCCCCAATTTTGCAGAAGGGGGTAGTCATCTCAGCCTTATACCCTGACCTGGAGGGTGAGGTGTTGTAGGCTCAGGGGAATGCTCCTGCCTCCTGCCCTTCGGTGAGGTTATTTATACCGTTTGATTTGCGCCATAAAGTAATTAGGGAACATCACAACTTTGTACTTGCTAGTCATCCAGGGGGTAAGGCAACCGCTGACCTCCTTTCTCATCATGTTTGGTGGTCAGGGTTGCATCGGGATGTGGTTGAACAGGCGTCTGCTCGCAGTGTTTGTGCGCATTCTAAAGTATCGCATACCCATCTGTCTGGTCCTCTTTTTCCACTACCCATTCCTAGCAGACCATGGACACAATCATCCTGATTTTATCACTGAGCTACTGGTAACGGCAGCAAGACTGTGGTTCTGGTGGTTGTGGATAGTTTCAGTAAAATTTTGCATTTCATCGCTTAACCAGCACTTCCGAATGGCAAGACTCTTGCTCAGGTGTTTATTAATGAGATCGTGAAGATTCACGGGGTTGCCTCCGATGTGGTGTCAGATCGGGGGACTCAATTTGCTTCTAAGTTCTGGAAGATGTTCCGTACTCGACTGGGGAGTGCAGATGTCCTTTTCCTCTGCTTTCTATCCTCAGTCGAATGGACAGACCAAGCGCACTAATCAAAGATTTGGAAACTTACCTCAGGTGTTGTCTCTGAAAACCAGGAGGATTTGGCATCTTAATTACCATTGGCCGAGTTTGCTATTAATAATAATTGCAAAAAGTCTACCGGCAGGTCACCATTCTTTGGTGCATATGGTTTCCATCCACAGTTTGGTACTTTTATTGGGGGGCTTCAGGAGAAATGTTCCTGAGGAGAAATGTTTTGCTTGGTCACGCTCTTCAGTGTGACGTATGGGAGGGGTTAAGAGTAGTTTGAAGGCCATGGGAGGCAGGTACAAACGTATGGCTGACATAAAACGCTCGCCAGGTCCGGACCTAAGTGTGAATGACTTTGTGTGGTTGTCTACCAGGAATATTAAGTTGAAGATCCGTTCCTGGAAACTGGGACCTAGGTTTATTGGCCCCTATAGAATAACCGTCCTCATTAACCATGTAGCTTTTTGCCTTGAGTTACCCCAGTCTCTTAAAATTTACAAGGTGTTTCACAGGTTTCTGCTCAAGAAATATGTTGAACCTCTTGAGTCCTCTCCCTGCCGTCACCCCCAATCATTGTTGATGATAATTTGGAGTTCCAAATTTTGAGGATTGTTGATTCTCGTCTTCAGTTTCGTTCCTTGCAGTACTTGGTGCACTGGAGGAGTTATGGTCCAGAAGAGAGGATGTGGGTTTCAGCATCAGAGGTGAATGCCCCTATACTAATTCGTTACTTCCATGCCTCTCATCCTGAGAAACCAGGTCCCGAGTGTCTGGAGACCACTCTTAGAGTTGGCGGTACTGTCACGGATGTGTCAGGTGTGACAGACAGGATTCGGCTGTAGAAGGTCTTTGTGTTTAGCTCAAGTACCTTCTTGATTTTTGCTTCTCTGTTATGGAGCAATATCCTTCTCCCTCTAGGACCCAATAGTTACCTCCACCTTCTGCTGCTAATCACACGCCTGTGCTGAAGGTTTAAATACAATCAATTGCTGCTGTATAGTGGCTGTGTTAGATCATACTTGCCTCAGTCTTGTTGGAAGCTCTAGCAGTAATTTATTGTGTTCCTTGAGGACCCTTGGAGGATTGCTGGTGTGACGTCTCGGTTGCCTTCTCAAGCTAAGTGTTTCCCACCCATCCATCTACCCCCTCTGTCTGTAGTTTTAATGGGGACTGACTAGTGTACGCCTCATCCCCTCCTTATATAGGGCCCATTGCTAGGGTCAAGTAGGGATTAGGTTCCTGCTCAGCGATAGGTGCAGGACCTATTTAGTGAAGTTTAGGGTAGACAGGGTGATTTTACATTTGCCTTGGGTCTCCACTCCCTCTACCCTAGTGTTTGGGCTCTTCCTTCCCTCTTCTCATTGTACACTAATTTATCCTTCACCCAGCGTGAGAACTGCCCCCTATGTACAAGAATATAACTACTATAATACTGCCCTATGTACAAGAATATAACTACTATAATACTGCTCCCTATGTACAAGAATATAACTGCTATAATACTGCTCCTATGTACAAGAATATAACTACTATAATACTGCCCCCTATGTACAAGAATATAACTACTATAATACTGCCCCCTATGTACAAGAATATAACTACTATAATACTGCCCCCATGTACAAGAATGTAACTACTATAATACTGCCCCTATGTGCAAGAATATAACTACTATAATACCACCCCTATGTGCAAGAATATAACTACTATAATACTGCCCCTATGTACAAGAATATAACTACTATAATACTGTCCCCTATGTACAAGAATATAACTACTATAATACTGCCCCCTATGTACAAGAATATAACTACTATAATACTGCTCCTATATACAAGAATATAACTACTATAATACTGTCCCTATGTACAAGAATATAACTACTATAATACTGTCCCTATGTACAAGAATATAACTACTATATACTGCCCCCTATGTACAAGAATATAACTACTATACTAATGTTCCCTATGTGCAAGAATATAACTACTATAATACTGCTCCTATATACAAGAATATAACTGCTATAATACTGCCCCCCTATGTACAAGAATATAACTACTATAATACTGCTCCTATATACAAGAATATAACTGCTATAATACTGCTCCTATATACAAGAATATAACTGCTATAATACTGCTCCTATGTACAAGAATATAACTACTATAATACTGCCCCCTATGTACAAGAATAACTACTATAATACTGCCCCCTATGTACAAGAATATAACTACTATAATACTGCCCCATGTACAAGAATGTAACTACTATAATACTGCCCTATGTGCAAGAATATAACTACTATAATACCACCCCTATGTGCAAGAATATAACTACTATAATACTGCCCCTATGTGCAAGAATATAACTACTATAATACTGCCCCTATGTACAAGAATATAACTACTATAATACTGTCCCCTATGTACAAGAATATAACTACTATAATACTGCCCCTATGTACAAGAATATAACTACTATAATACTGCTCCTATATACAAGAATATAACTACTATAATACCACCCCTATGTGCAAGAATATAACTACTATAATACTGCCCCTATGTGCAAGAATATAACTACTATAATACTGCCCCTATGTACACGAATATAACTACTATAATACTGTCCCTATGTACAAGAATATAACTACTATAATACTGCCCCCTATGTACAAGAATATAACTACTATACTAATGTTCCCTATGTGCAAGAATATAACTACTATAATACTGCTCCTATGTACAAGAATATAACTGCTATAATACTGCTCCTATATACAAGAATATAACTACTATAATACTGCTCCTATATACAAGAATATAACTACTATAATACTGCTCCTATGTACAAGAATATAACTGCTATAATACTGCCCCCTATGTACAAGAATATAACTACTATACTAATGTTCCCTATGTGCAAGAATATAACTACTATAATACTGCTCCTATATACAAGAATATAACTACTATAATACTGCTCCTATATACAAGAATATAACTACTATAATACTGCTCCTATATACAAGAATATAACTACTATAATACTGCTCCTATGTACAAGAATATAACTGCTATAATACTGCCCCCTATATACAAGAATATAACTACTACAATACTGCTCCTATGTACAAGAATATAACTACTATAATACTGCCCCTATGTACCAGAATATAACTCCTATAATACTGCTCCTATGTACAAGAATATTACTACTATAATACTGCTCCTATGTACAAGAATATAACTACTATAATACTGCCCCTATGTACAAGATATAACTCCTATAATACTGCTCCTATGTACAAGAATATTACTACTATAATACTGCTCCTATGTACAAGAATATAACTACTATAATACTGCCCCATGTACAAGAATATAACTACTATAATACTGCCCCTATGTACAAGAATATAACTACTATAATACTGCCCCCTATGTACAAGCATATAACTACTATAATACTGTCCTTATGTACAAGAATATAACTACTATAATACTGTCCCTATGCACAAGAATATAACTACTATAATACTGCCCCTATGTACCAGAATATAACTCCTATAATACTGCCCCTATGTACAAGAATATAATACTATATAATACTGCCCCTATGTACAAGAATATAACTACTATAATACTGCCCTATGTACAAGAATATAACTACTATACTACTGTCTCCTATGTACAAGAATATAACTACTATAATACTGCCCCCTATGTACAAGAATATAACTACTATAATACTGCTCCTATATACAAGAATATAACTACTATAATACTGTCCCTATGTACAAGAATATAACTACTATAATACTGTCCCTATGTACAAGAATATAACTACTATAATACTGCCCCCCTATGTACAAGAATATAACTACTATACTAATGTTCCCTATGTGCAAGAATATAACTACTATAATACTGCTCCTATATACAAGAATATAACTGCTATAATACTGCCCCTATGTACAAGAATATAACTACTATAATACTGCTCCTATATACAAGAATATAACTGCTATAATACTGCTCCTATATACAAGAATATAACTGCTATAATACTGCTCCTATGTACAAGAATATAACTACTATAATACTGCCCCTATGTACAAGAATATAACTACTATAATACTGCCCCCTATGTACAAGAATATAACTACTATAATACCACCCTATGTGCAAGAATATAACTACTATAATACTGCCCTATGTGCATAATATAACTACTATAATACTGCCTCCTAGCTGAGAGGTTGTGTGTTTGTAGCTCTCCTGATGTCTGGAGCAAGCCCAGGGAGGGGCCACCCTGGGCGGGGAAGCTCCCCAGGCAAGGCCCAGGCTTCCCGGCCTACACTGGGACAAGCCTCCCAGGCCTCTCCTAATGGGAATGTTAATCCCAGAGCCACTGTCAGAGCAGTGAATGCAGCGAGCCAAAGCTGCAGCAGTTCTGTGAAGGAGGAAAAAGCCGTCAGTAAAGTTTTGGGAGGAAAACCTTCTCCAAGTCCAGCAAAGAAGCAAGAAGGAAAAGTGTCGGTCAGTGATGGGTTACAGCACAATGTGAAGTCAGGTAACTCCCCAGTCAGCAAGCAGCTCCTGCCGGGTGCACAGTTGAGATCAGCCCCAGCTGTGCAGATCACCTCTCCTGCTCCCAGGCAGAGACGGACGTCTTTGGAAAGACAAACCATCCAGGAGAACTTACAGCAGCATGGCAGTATGGCGCGGTCAGGACGCACACGGTCGCAGTCAGGTGGCAGCAGTAAAAGTGCTGTGGAGCCTGGAGCCATGAAACCAGCGGTGGTGAAAATTAAGGAGACGTCTGGGTTCAAGCAGCCGGGGACATCGCTGAATGCAGGATCCCAGGAGGAGACGCCTCGTGCACCTGAGCTTCAGCTCGCAGAGGAGATCCCAGAGGACTGGTCAAGAAGTTCGGTGAGTTACAGCAGCAGAAAGACTCACTACAGATGCAGATAGACACTTGCTATAAGCTAAAGGCTATTAATCCCGGGAGTCATGATTTTTATGATGAGACTCTGAACACACTGGGTGTATTGCTGGCAAAAGTGGTGAGGGACATGGACTGCGTCCTAGAGAGGATGGGGCCCCTGGCGGAGACTTATAGGAACCAAGAACTGTTTAATTCACAGAAGCAGAACTCTGCAGGTTCCAGGTCAGACATTGTCCCAGGTGGACCCCAGAAGCAGGTGCGGCCAGTGCTGCAGCCTGCAAGTTTCTGCTTCCAAAAGGGGCAAATGCCGCACCAGAGCAGCCTGTAGTACAGACCCCAGCAGACGTACCACAAGTCTCAAATGCCCAGCAAAACTGCCTGCAGCAGATCCAAAGCAGAAGCATGTAGTGCAGATTCCAGCAGAGGTACAACAAGTCACAGAATGCCCAGTACAGCCGCCTGCAGCAGATTCCAAGCAGCAGCATGGACATTTTTCAGCACAGGGACTACAAGTCTCAGAATGCCATGCACCACAGTTGGGCAGTGGACATGTGCCGGTAGTTCCTGATGGTGCCCAGCAGGGCTCTGATGCTGGGGATAACCGCGCTGTATCTGAGGGGTCGGGGGTTTGGGGGAGCACAGTATCTTTGCTGGACGCTGCGCAGTCTGATAGTGACATTGATGTTGATGATAACAATGTTCATGATGATGTCTGTGATTTCCCCCCTTTAATTCCGAGCACACAAGGTGTAGAAGCCCCCCCTGCTGCAGACCCTCACCCCGTCAGTCAGCCTAGTGTGACCCCGCAGGTTCCCCCCAGTAATGCCTGGAGTCGTGGCGCTCCGTCCTTCACCTCTGGTGCCAATTATACCAGCCAGGCGTTTAAACGGAGAAACGTTGTGCGTTTCCGGCACAGAGGTGCCAAGGAGGATCTGCCAGATAGAAGGTTTGTGGTCAGGGAGCTCTTGTGTCGCCAGATGGGGTTTGCGCCAGTCAGCATCTTGGCGGTGATTAATCTTCCAGACAGGCAGGGCTATGACGTCAGCTTTAAGCTCATGAGTGACCTGGACAGGTTCTGGTCTAATTTCCCCAAGTTTAGAGACACTGAGGGCTGGAGTAAGTTCAGCTTTATTCCTATCTCTAAGCCAGATACCGTTACGGTAAATCTCATCTTCTGGAATGAGTCTGTTCCCCCGCAGGACATTGTGGTGTGGCTCCGGAGGCACTGTGACCTGGTCTCTGACCTCACCAAAAGCAGAGACAATTGATGGTATCTGGACGGGAGGGTGGAGGGTTTTGGTGAAACTGCGCCAGTGCGATAATATCACTGCCCACTTACCCAACTCCTTCTTTATTGGGAGGGAGAGGGGTGTGTGTTTCTATCCTGGGCAGCCTCGTAAGTGCTTCAAATGTGGCAAGGCGGGTCACCTGGCGAATACGTGTACTGTGGTGAAGTGCAACCTGTGTGGGGAGGTCGGCCATGTGGCTGCAGACTGCCAGAACATCAGGTGCAACCTCTGTGGGAAGATCGGTCACCCTCACAGGGACTGTCCTGACGCCTGGCACAATATCTGTAAGGACTATCCTGATGAGGATTTGGTGGCAGGGGCAGAGATTCTGGAGGAGGCAGCTTTACTGTCAGGGGAAATACTGGCCAGACCGGAGGCCCACCAGGGGTCTACTCAGGTGACACCAGAGCAGCAGGGTTCAGAGGGTGCACAGGGGAGTATGGAGGTTGTCCCTCAGGGGCAGCAGTCACAGGGAAGCATTACTTCACTACTACCATCTGTGTCTCAGACTAAAAGGAAGAAAAAGGACAAGACCTCCCGTAAACCTGAGAAGGAGTATGACACTGGCCAAGGAGCCAGGAAGAAGGTCCAGAGTTCTGCAGGTGTAATGGACTTATCTAATAGGTTTGGTGTTCTGTCTGAGTCTGACGGTGATTTTGAGGATGACCTTAGAAGAATTGACGCAGAGTTTGATAAGGACGTAGAGGACTGTCCTCCGCCCAAGCGGAAGCCATTACCTGAGGGCTCTCGGGTAGAGTCTGAAATGGAGACCGGCGGTGACCAGAATAACTCCGACTCAGATCTGTGACGCTGTCAACCACATAATGTCCGACCCCAGATAGATAAAATCATTAGGAAATGTTAAGTTATGGAAGGATGTGTCACTGGGTTGAAATATGATGGTTTTTTTTTGTTTTTTTTGTTTTTTTTTTCCAACCAGGTGTATGGACTCTTTAAGATAATTTTATATGTATAATCCGGATATGTAATGAATGTACAATCCAAGTGAATTTATTTTTGTATTACTGGAGGAATGTCATTATATTTGTATTTGTTTGGTTTTTACAATAAAAATTGCCCCTATGTACAAGAATATAACTACTATAATACTGCCCCTATGTACAAGAATATAACTACTATAATACTGCCCCTATGTACAAGAATATAACTACTATAATACTGCTCCTATGTACAAGAATATAACTGCTATAATACTGTCCCCTATATACAAGAATATAACTACTATACTATGTTCCCTATGTGCAAGAATATAACTACTATAATACTGCCCCCTATATACAAGAATATAACTACTATAATACTGCCCCTATGTACAAGAATATAACTACTATACTAATGTTCCCTATGTGCAAGAATATAACTACTATAATACTGCCCCCTATGTACAAGAATATAACTACTATAATACTGCCCCTATGTGCAAGAATATAACTACTATAATACTGCCCCCTATATACAAGAATAAACTACTATAATACTGCCCCCTATGTACAAGAATATAACTACTATACTAATGTTCCCTATGTACAAGAATATAACTACTATAATACTGCCCCTATGTACAAGAATATAACTACTATAATACTGCTCCTATGTACAAGAATATAACTGCTATAATACTGTCCCCTATATACAAGAATATAACTACTATACTAATGTTCCCTATGTGCAAGAATATAACTACTATAATACTGCCCCTATATACAAGATATAACTACTATAATACTGCCCCTATGTACAAGAATATAACTACTATACTAATGTTCCCTATGTGCAAGAATATAACTACTATAATACTGCCCCTATATACAAGAATATAACTACTACAATACTGCTCCTATGTACCAGAAATATAACTCCTATAATACTGCTCCTATGTACAAGAATATTACTACTATAATACTGCTCCTATGTACAAGAATATAACTACTATAATACTGCCCTATGTACAAGAATATAACTCTATAATACTGCTCCTATGTACAAGAATATTACTACTATAATACTGCTCCTATGTACAAGAGTATAACTACTATAATACTGTCCTATGTACAAGAATATAACTACTATAATACTGCCCTATGTACCAGAATATAACTCCTACAATACTGCTCCTATGTACAAGAATATAACTACATATACTGCCCCTATGTACAAGAATATAACTACTATAATACTGCCCTATGTACAAGAATATAACTACTATAATACTGCCCTATGTACCAGAATATAACTCCTATAATACTGCTCCTATGTACAAGAATATAACTACTATAATACTGCCCCTATGTACAAGAATATAACTACTATAATACTGCCCCTATGTACAAGAATATAACTACTATAATACTGCTCCTATGTACCAGAATATAACTCCTATAATACTGCTCCTATATACAAGAATATAACTACTACAATACTGCCCCTATGTACCAGAATATACTCCTATAATACTGCTCCTATGTACAAGAATATTACTACTATAATACTGCTCCTATGTACAAGAATATAACTACTATAATACTGCCCCTATGTACAAGAATATAACTCCTATAATACTGCTCCTATGTACAAGAATATTAACTACTATATATACTGCTCCTATGTACAAGAGATATAACTACTATAATACTGTCCCTATGTACAAGAATATAACTACTATAATACTGCCCCTATGTACCAGAATATAACTCTAAATACTGCTCCTATGTACAAGAATATAACTACTATAATACTGCCCTATGTACAAGAATATAACTACTATAATACTGCCCAGCAATAACTTACTATAGCATTAATAAACTATAATACTGCCCTATGTACAAGAATATAACTACTATAATACTGCCCTATGTACAAGAATATAACTACTATAATACTGCCCTATGTAAAGAATATAACTACTATAATACTGCCCTATGTACAAGAATATAACTACTATAATACTGCTCCTATGTACAAGAATATAACTACTATAATACTGCTCCTATGTACAAGAATATAACTACTATAATACTGCCCCTATGTACAAGAATATAACTACTATAATACTGCCCCTATGTACAAGAATATAACTACTATAATACTGCTCCTATGTACAAGAATATAACTACTATAATACTGCTCCTATGTACAAGAATATAACTACTATAATACTGCTCCTATGTACAAGAATATAACTACTATAATACTGCTTCTATGTACAAGAATATAACTACTATAATACTGCCCCTATGTACAAGAATATAACTACTATAATACTGCTCCTATGTACCAGAATATAACTCCTATAATACTGCTCCTATATACAAGAATATAACTACTATAATACTGCTCCTATGTACAAGAATATAACTACTATAATACTGCCCCTATGTACAAGAATATAACTACTATAATACTGCTCCTATGTACAGGAATATAATATATATAGAGACATTATACACAGGAGCTCTGTATATAGTGTCAGTGTACAGGTAATACAGTGATTCCCAGTAACATTATGCACAGGAGCTCTGTATATGTTGTACAGGTTATACATTGATCAATGACAGGGTGGGCCATGTATATGGATACACTTAAATAAAATGGGAATAGTTGATAATATCAACTTCCTGTTTGTGGCATATTGGTATATGGGAGGGGGAAAACTTTTTAAGATGGGTGGTGACCATGGCGGCCATTTTGAAGTCGTCCATTTTGGATCCAACTTAATTTTTCCAATGGGAAGAGGGTCATGTGACACATCAAACTTATTGAGAATTTCACAAAAAAACAATGGTGTGCTTAGTTTTAACGTAACTTTATTCTTTCATGAGTTATTTATATGTTTGTCTTTGTTTACAGCCATTGACATGTACCGGGTCATTGCAGCAGATTTCAATGCAAGACACCCTACGCAAGAGTTTTCTCTTGTCACCATTCCCATTTCATTTAGGTGTATCCATATAAATGGCCTACCCAAAAAAGTTTGCCTCATCACTGATCACAATGTTCTGTGTAAACTGAGGGTTCTGCTCCAATTTTTGTTTTGCCCATTCTGCAAATTCAGCTCCCCGATCTGGCATCAGTCGAACATCCCTTCGGCGGATATTAGCTACTCACAAATGGCACCCTTACAAAATCCAGCTGCTGCAGCACCTCAGCGAGGATGACCCAGATATGCAAACACAAGATCGAGGTTACAACTGCTGCTGAATAAAATCATTACACGCTGATATGCTGAGCTGCTTCTGTGTGTTTCAGGTCATTGTGATGCTGGAAGACTCAGCCATGACCCATCTTCAATGCTCTTACTGAGGGAAAGAGGTTGTTGGCCAAAATCTCACGATACATGACCCCATCCTCCCTTCAATATGGTGCAGTCGTCCTGTCCCCTTTGCAGAAAAGCACACCCAAAGTATGATGTTTCCCCACCATGCTTCATGGTTTGGATGGTGTTCTTTGGGTTGTACTCATTGTTCTTCTTCCATAGTGAGTGGAGTTGATACCAAAAGTTCTATTTTGTTCTCATCTGACCACATGACCTCCTCCCATGCCTCCTCTGGATCAACTATTGTCGAAATTCAAACGGGCCTGGACATGTGCTGGCGTGAGCAGGGGGACCTTCATGCTCTGTAGGTTTTGAATCCATGACTGTGTATTATGTTACTAACGGTAATGTTTGAGACTGTGGTTCCAGCTCTCTTCAGGTCATTGACCAGGTCCTCTTGTGTAGTTCTGGGCTGATTCTTGACCTTTCCCAGAATTATCCTTACCCCATGAGGCGAGATCTTGCATGGAGCCAGAAACCGAGGAATACGGACAGTCATCTTGTGATTCTTCCATTTTCTAGCAATTGTGCCAATAGTTATTGCCTTCTCACCAAGCTGCTTGCCTACTGTCCTGTGACCCATAACAGTCTTGAACAGTTATACAATAATGTTCCTGGTGTCCATATACAGCTCTTTGGTCTTGGCCATGGTGGAGAGGTTGGAGTGTGATTGATTGTGTGGACAGGTGTCTTTTATACAGGTAACGAGATCAAACGAGGTGGAATTAATGCAGGTAATGAGTGCAGAGTAGGAGGCTTCTTATAGAAAAATTAACAGGTCTGTGAGAGACAGAATTCTTGCTGGTTGGTCGGTGATCAATACTTATTTCATGCAATAAAATGTAATTTAATTATATAAAAAAAATTCTACAATGTGATTTTCTAGATTTTATTTTTAGATTCTGTCTCTCACAGGTGAAGTGTACCTAAGATAAAAATTACAGACTTCTCCATTCTTTGTAGGTGGGAAAACTTGTAAAATTTGCAGTTTACCAAATACTTATTTTCCCCACTGTACATGCACAGCTGACCTGAGATTTGATGATTCGGATGATTGGTCTGATTACAGAAAGTGTCTTGTAGAATGTTACAGACCCATCTTTTACCATCTGCTGGGCTGGAAGAACCATAATGTGAACTTAGACTAGGACAATTCTAGAACGGAACACTCCCAAAATAGAGAGTAACAGTGACACCTGCAGGACAGGTGTGTAACTGCACCCACAGAAACTAAGCATGCTGCTAAGAAAAATAGACCATAATGACCCCTATAATGAGAGGTATGTGTGTTATAAGGTACAAAGAAATGTCTGCAATAATCAGGATAAATTAACCCCAAATGACCATTTACATACATAGATCCTATACCACATAAAGTGCAAGTGCAATATGATGGGGCGTATGATGACTAATATAATCAACAGCACTGAGAGGTACATTATATATATATATATGTATATATATATATATATATATATATATCCCATGAAATCACATGGAGAAGCATAAACTGCTGGCACAAAACTTGAAAATGATCTTTAGCAAAGAACAAAATATATGCACACAAGAAGATTAGAAAAATATTAGGGCTAAATGGTGACCTGAGACGGTATACAGTCAAAGATGGGAGGACGTCATGCGTTTCGCCTCTCAGGGATGTGTCCCTATGTACAATCATCTGCCGCATACAGTATAGAATAGATAGAATAGATATATACACCTAGAATAGGTGTATATATACTGCTCAAAAAATAAAGGGAACACATCCTAGTGCATTGTGTTGTTTAAGTGTTCCCTTTATTTTTTTTGAGCAGTATATATATACATATCAGTGACACATACATAAATATATATACAGGGGCGTAACTAGGAACGGCAGGGCCCCACAGCAAACTTCACAATGGGGCCCCCCCCCCCCTCGCGCGCGTTGCCAATCCCGGTCTACCCAAGTTGTGTTAAGAAAGATACCTTTATTATCCAAAATTAGAGGTTTTTGGAGTAATGATAGTGAAATAACAGAAAAGAACCAACTCCCAGGAAGCAACTGAGGTAGTGACGAAGGTAGGCTTTCTCCAGAGTAAATATGTGAAGAAACTTGTAATCCAGCCTGCAAATTGCTTTCAAAACGGATGATTTATTCAGTAGAACAACAGTCCGGTATACAGAATAATCTAAGATTGTTCTGTATACCGTACTTCTGCACCACGCCCTCACCAATTACACATGTGAGGAGTGACAGCCTCAGCTCTGCTGCATGTGAGGAGTGACAGCCTCAGCTCTGCTACATGTGAGGAGTGACAGACTCAGCTCTGCTACATGTGAGGAGTGACAGACTCAGTTCTGCTACATGTGAGGAGGAACAGCCTCAGCTCTGCTACATGTGAGTAGGGACAGCCTCAGCTCTGCTACATTCGAGGAGTGACAGCCTCAGCTCTGCTACATGTAAGGAGTGACAGCCTCATCTCTGCAACATGTGAGGAGTGACAGCCTCAGCTCTGCTACATGTGAGGAGTGACAGACTCAGTTCTGCTACATGTGAGGAGGAACAGCCTCAGCTCTGCTACATGTGAGTAGGGACAGCCTCAGCTCTGCTACATTCGAGGAGTGACAGCCTCAGCTCTGCTACATGTAAGGAGTGACAGCCTCATCTCTGCAACATGTGAGGAGTGACAGCCTCAGCTCTGCTACTTGTATAGCAAAGCTGAGGCTGTCGCTCCACACATGCAGCAGAGATGAGGCTGTCACTCCTCGCATGTAGCAGAGCTGAGGTTGCTACTTGTCACATGTAGCAGAGCTGAGGTTGTTACTTGTCACATGTAGCAGAGCTGAGGTTGTTACTTGTCACATGTAGCAGAGCTGAGGTTGTTACTTGTCACATGAGCAGAGCTGAGGTTGTTACTTGTCACATGAGCAGAGCTGAGGTTGCTACTTGTCACATGTAGCAGAGCTGAGGTTGTTACATGTAGCAGAGCCGAGGTTGCTACTTGTCACATGTAGCAGAGCTGAGGTTGTTACTTGTCACATGTAGCAGAGCCGAGGTTGCTACTTGTCACAAGTAGCAGAGCTGAGGTTGCTACTTGTCACATGTAGCAGAGCCGAGGTTGCTACTTGTCACATGTAGCAGAGCTGAGGTTGCTACTTGTCACATGTAGCAGAGCCGAGGTTGCTACTTGTCACATGAGCAGAGCTGAGGTTGTTACTTGTCACATGAGCAGAGCTGAGGTTGTTACTTGTCACAAATAGCAGAGCTGAGGTTGCTACTTGTCACAAGTAGCAGAGCTGAGGTTGCTACTTGTCACATGTAGCAGAGCCGAGGTTGCTACTTGTCACATGTAGCAGAGCTGAGGTTGCTACTTGTCACATGTAGCAGAGCTGAGGTTACTTGTCACATGTAGCAGAGCTGAGGTTGCTACTAGTCACATGAGCAGAGCCGAGGTTGCTACTTGTCACATGTAGCAGAGCCGAGGTTGCTACTTGTCACATGTAGCAGAGCTGAGGTTGCTACTTGTCACATGTAGCAGAGCTGAGGTTACTTGTCACATGTAGCAGAGCTGAGGTTGCTACTTGTCACATGAGCAGAGCTGAGGTTGCTACTTGTCACATGAGCAGAGCTGAGGTTGCTACTTGTCACATGAGCAGAGCTGAGGTTGTTACTTGTCACATGAGCAGAGCTGAGGTTGTTACTTGTCACATGAGCAGAGCTGAGGTTGTTACTTGTCACATGAGCAGAGCTGAGGTTGCTACTTGTCACATGTAGCAGAGCTGAGGTTGTTACTTGTCACATGTAGCAGAGCCGAGGTTGCTACTTGTCACATGTAGCAGAGCTGAGGTTGTTACTTGTCAAATGTAGCAGAGCTGAGGTTGTTACTTGTCAAATGTAGCAGAGCTGAGGTTGTTACTTGTCACATGTAGCAGAGCTGAGGTTGCTACTTGTCACATGTAGAAGAGCTGAGGTTACTTGTCACATGTAGCAGAGCTGAGGTTGCTACTTGTCACATGAGCAGAGCTGAGGTTGTTACTTGTCACATAAGCAGAGCTGAGGTTGTTACTTGTCACAAATAGCAGAGCTGAGGTTGCTACTTGTCACAAGTAGCAGAGTTGAGGTTGTTACTTGTCACATGTAGCAGAGCCGAGGTTGCTACTTGTCACATGTAGCAGAGCTGAGGTTGTTACTTGTTACATGTAGCAGAGCTGAGGTTGTTACTTGTCACATGTAGCAGAGATCAGGGTGTCACTCGTCACTTGTAGCAACCATGAGGCTGTTACTGGGCCAGGGGGAGGCTACTGGTGACTGAGGTGCCGTGCCCAACAGGGCCCAGGGGGAGGTTAGTGGTGACTTGAGGCTTGCGTCAAACAGGGCCCAGGAGCCCGAGGCCCTGTTGGAATGCGGGCCCCTTGCTACTTGGGCCCTGTGTTGAATGTGGGCCCCCTGCACTGCAGCCTGGGGCCTGGGCCCTGTTGAATGTGGGCCCTGTTAGATCCTGCCTGCACCTGCCCTCCCAGTCACCATTGAGCAGCCAAGCCTCTTCTCACTGTTGAGAGACTCACGGTACTCACCCTGCTCGCCCGGGCTTCCACCTGCTTGTCCAGTCAGCCTGCTGCTTCATGTGGTCTGCCTGGCCCTCTGCTGTCCGCCCCCACAGGCACACACGCTGTGACAGACGGACCATAATGCACTGGGCCGCAGCTTAAAGCTACAGTGCTCATTTCTGTTCGCTGTCTGCATTTACAACACTGTAGTGTCTCTTTAAAACAACGCAGTGTTGTTATGCATCAGCGTTCAGAGTCAGAAGCCTGAACAAAATGTTGGGAGGGGGCCCGAGCGCGGATCCATTTGCCAGCGTGCTCGGGCCCCCCTTTTTGCTCCTAAATCACAGGGCAGCTGCAGCAGGGACGGGCCCCCTTCTAGCCCGGGCCCTGTGGCAGCTGCTTCCCCTGCTTCCACTATAGTTCCGCCCCTGTATATATACAATATACCATACCTGTCCGTCATTGTGTCCCACGCAGTAATCCATGTCTGGGAAATATACCATTTACAATCAGGACGGTGCCAAGATGTGACCGGCCCGTCTGTAAACTACTGGGAATGAATGAGATGCTGCCGGCGCAGCATCAGTAACTAGCGGTGATGTCACTGACGCTGCACTCCCTCACAGCCTGACTCGCGCTGAACTCTGGAGCTTGGGAAAATGATAGTTCATTTATTCTCCACTGCACACTAATGTGAAAAGTGTGACTATGAAAGCGAGTGATGCTTTAGATGGTGTAGGAGCTGTGGTTGGTGATCGTTAGCTTCATAGTGGCCTGAGACCATGTCTTGCGGCCTGAATCGAAAGTCTAGGATCCAAGTCCCAACCATTGATTCTCACCCACTCTCAAGTCAATCTAAGGAGGCTCAAAAAAGTGCATCGTGGAGCAATATTCTAAAGAATCAAATGCACCCATTTACAAGTCACCGACGTTCGTCCGGTGCGTTGTGGCATCCCTTAAGAATGGAAGCCATGATGCACATGGGATCGAGGTCTTACGTGGCCTGTAATTAGTTCCTCCTTCAAAATTTATGGCATATGGAGAGCTGGACAGAGATTTCATTTCCTAAGTGTAAATTAACTCATAGATCACTTGGCCTTAGTCATTTGGGGCATGGGCATATCAGAAGTTTGGGTCCACATCTTAGTATGGGCATTCGGCACAGTGAACCACGCTCATAATGGCTCATCTTTGCAGCCATATCAATCAAGTTGGGTCTAGCACCTCACCTCTCTCTCTAGAAGAATGGTCCCAGCCATTATGGCAACTCCGACAGCCTATCACAATCTTGAGACCTGCACAGTCATAACAGCTCTTCAACCAAGTAAGAGCTGAACTGCAGTTCATGGCAGTGACCTCTACATGGTGTTTTTAGCCGTGCAGTTCTGCTACATTTACATCCAGCGGCGCTGATAACAGATGATCGGTAGAACTGATGGACCCCTACTGCTCTGATACTGAGAACTTATCGTAAGGATAGGATTTGGGATAAAAGTCTGCAGTCACTCGATATTCCCCGGGCGGTCACGTTACAGCATGTGTGCGATTTGCTTACTTGTGGTCACCTGCCAACTAGATGCTTAGGGCTTTTCTCAATATAAGTGAATTGAGAGAAGCTGGATGAGACTAGTTGGCATGTGACCACAGTCCCAAGACCGCCGGCTCGCACTGGCAATACCGTGGAATTGTCACAACTTGCACACCATAGAGTGACTGCAGATTTTTACCCCAATCCTTGACCACCCCTTTAAGGCTGAAAACCCTTTTAAATATTTCCTCTTTTTCTTTTCTGGCCCAGGTACAAGATGTCGGTATATTTCTGCAGGGGTAACAAACAGGAACCAGTTCTAGACTTGGCTCTGCTATAATTTTAGAGATAAAATTTGACATTGAATTTTGCTGGAACGCTACTACACAAAAGTCACGTAAAAGTCGTTTCCTGTTGAGGTTAATAAAACTACTATGCAAACAAAAAAGAAATCAGCTCTCAGTGCCGTAAGCAAACAATGTACAGAGGAGGAACAGATCAGCTGCGTACACCGAGTAGTGGGTGAATAGAGCGAAGAGTAGATGAGCTGCAGTATCCAAAAACAGCCACTCGACAGTGGATGGCGCTGTGATATCCCTGCACCATACACACCGTCCAAACACCGGTGGACCTGAAACTAGCTAAATAGGGTGTCGGAACCCAAGTGATCTGATGTCTATGACCTATCATCATCAATATCTACTCACTGGTGGCTGGAAAGAGAAGCTGCAGACTGCTGCCTGATCTGAGATGCTTATCTTGCACAATGGACGATGCAGTCATGCTCGGCTCTCCAGATGAGGTCCTGAGAGTTCACTGCGTGGCAGCAGGTCACATCTTGACTGAGCCCAACGTACACAGCTTACACAGCCTCTATACAGTGAAGAAAATTACATCTATGGATATGTCCACAAGTCATGTTCAGGGGTATCACACTTCACAGGATGGCCAACGTCTCGGTCCTTCTGGATCTGTTAGGAGAAGTGTGGTGGTTGCTCAGTGGAGAGGCTCCCAGTACACTCAATGCCAATGTGTCTCTCCAGACCACACGACATAATAACGTAGAGTGTAAAAAAATTAAGAAGCGTAATATTCGTACCTCCACCACCCTCATCTTCTCGCTAATTCGGCTAGCTTTCATTCACACACCACTGCTTTTTGGTGCGCTATGTTTCCCGTCGACCTCATCGTGACGCCTGTAGGACTCACAAGGCATAGTAAGCGTTGGGTCATGTGGTCGAAAGGCGAGGGCTAGGAGAGGTGAGTACTAATATTTTTACATTTTATTTATTACTCTACAATTGATTTGCAGATCGAATTTCTTGGCCTAATTTGAGCAAATTGACAAAATTGAAATTTGGAAACATCCGGATACCTGCAGCTTCTTCTGCCAGGTGAGGACGTTCTGGTGGCTCAGCCTCCGATTGTTTATGAAGCTTTTATTGCGTTAGTATTTGATGTGAATTAATTGCCACAGGTGCAGGAAGGAACGGCGCTCCATCATGTTACGTGCGCGCACCGAATTTTCGTTTTGACTCCCCAACATATTGGTTACAATAAAGATAACGTTGCCATACACTTTATTGCTTTCCTTCTGGTAGGTCGTACAGTAAATTTCCCGCAATCATGTATTTTAGCTTTAACAGTTCCTTTATTACATTTGCACCATCTAGATACTTTCTCGTCCTTCATGTAGATAAGTCGGAGAATATTTTTATGGCCTTGGCACCGCCAAATAGAGGTGTTTTAGTATTCTTCATGGAATGGAAATTTGGGGTGATCTTTCCACCTGCAAAATCAGAAAGAATAAAGTTACAATTGTGGGTGTTTGACTTGTACTGAAGCTTCTTCTATAATCACTTGTTTATGTTTTCTAAGTTAGTGTCACTATAATCTCATGAGGCGGCCATACTTACACACCCAGCGTACACATCTCGTGACATTGTGTTGCAAAATCATGTTTTTATTTTTACAAGCTGTTAATCTTGCGTCACAGATTTAATAATATGTCGAGCCCAGAGCAAAAATAAGGGACGAAAAATCTGGATTTTGCAGCCAGATTTTTTTTCCATCTTCCTCATTATGTAAGATATCTGGCAGAAACTCTTATACTTCTCACAGTCACAAAAGATCTTCTCATTACTGCAGAAGCTTCTGGATGGAGGAACGCCAAAAACGTCCTCTCCTCCTCCCTCTTTATCCCCCTCGCCCTACTTTCTCCTAGACCAATCCAGGCGATCTATGGCGGTAATATTTAGACTGTTCTTCACTCACTTGTGATCCACGTAGCGTCTGTTCTGATTCAGTCCATTCAGGGTTTTCATTTCGTCCTCGCTCAACTGGAATTTAAAAACCTAAAATTGCAATCAACAAAGACAGAAGTCAACTTTTCCGAATGTCAAAAGGATGATTAAAAGGTCACAATTCTCAAAATACGGCAAGAAATGCGAAACGCGCGTCGGGGCAGAGGGATGTCAGAGGAACCTCACCAGCAGCCTTTGCTGTACGTTGTTAAGATCATTAGCTTATAGTTATAAGCATTGTGTGCAGCATCTTGGAGGAAATAGGAAGTGCCTGTATTTTAGTATTTGTAGCAACTAGATAGGTTGCACAGCTTACTTAGGCCTTTTGTCTCCCCACCTTTAGCTGTCTGTTACTGAGGCTTTTTTGTGGGCTTAATTGTCCGTGTGGCTGCTAGTTGTAATGGATTCCTATGGATTTATCATCCCTCTTTTTTAAATATATTTCTTGTATTCTGCACCTTTCTTGTAATATTTTCATGTAACCTCGTTACATTGTTTTAGGCTAATAAAGATTTATACATTTTTTATACCATTCTGTGGTGCATATTGTTACTTCTTGTTACCACTAATGTGAATAGATTTATGCTGTGGTATATTGACCCTCATGGGGTTTAATTGATGATAGAGGGCATTTTTTTGTGATTTCACTATAGAAGGATGTGGAGAATTTCCAAAGATTGCTGGAAAAAATTACAAATATTCGGAGGAGGAGATTGGGGCAAACAAGCCCATATAGTGGATCCATCATCTGAAATTGTCTGAGAATGATCTCTTTCTTTTTGCGTTGGGTGCCATTTTGGTTGACCGATACGGGTTGTTTTTGATTGTGGAAAAGCTTATGTATGAACACAAAGATGGAGACATGTTGTAGGAAACCGTCTTCACTGGACCATCTTCTAACTTCACCAGACCCTGAGTCTCTTACCTCAAGATTCTGCTTGATCCTTTCAGGATTAAAACTCTTACCAAGAACCACTATCCCTCTCTGCAGCAAGTGTCTCATTGCCACCTGGGCAGGAGTTCGGCCATGTTTTTTGGCAATTGCATTGAGCACAGAGTCCTCCAGCAGGAATGGAGCAGTCTGGTCAATCCTGAAAAAGTGAAGATACAACAAAGATAATCGTAGACAGCAGGCTAAATTAAGGAGGCTAAACTAAAGGCGACATGGGGCCTTCTGGTTCTGTTTTGGTTTGAAGCCAAGGATTGGAGAAAAAAGGGCTACAAACGTTTGGTCAGCAGTCATAAATGTGACTATGGATTGATCAATTCTCAGAGATCGTTTGCTTCAAGTAGGTGATATGTCACTTCTTACCAGTTCACATCACGAGTAGAGCCCAGCACCCCAAATGCCACAAGGACTATGTTGTGCGACTTGCAGAACTCCAGGAGTTTAGACTGATTCAAGTAGATGTGACACTCAACCTGAAAACGGACAAACGTCTCTCATGTGTTGGGGGTCACAGGGTAGAAATCCAGGGGAGACAGAGTGTTTGTTCATTACCTGGTTGCACACAGGCTTGTATCGCAGTCCCGGCATATTAAGAATAAGCTCCAGTTGCTTGTGGTTGAAGTTGGAGACACCTATAGATCTGACCAGCCCGGCTTGTTTACAATCCTCCAAAGCCTAAAAGTAAAAAAAAATAATGTGTCGCCCATTACTGAATTATAAGAGGAGTGAGGGATTGAAAATTCCCAATTGTCTACAGTATACAGCCCCTATTCAAACCTATCTGTCTCCATGGCTACAGACTACAAACACATTTTCTGTAGTCGGATCACATTTGCCTTTGTCTGTTCCTACGTTTTGCTAACATACATTCACTAGATTTAAAGGAAGTTAGAAACAGATGGAAGGGAACTTAACTGTAGGTTACGATTGGAAAAGGTTGGTAATATGTTACCATGGAAACATATAGGCATGTAAAGAAGTTGTATACACAAAACGGTGCAAGATTTTTAATGAACGATGTTTACAAAATTGCCTAATTTTTCGTTTAAGATGCTTTGGAACAGAAGGAACAGGATTGTAAAATTGAGAATAGACTACGAGTCTATACTGTATATATATAGTGTTGATTCTTACAGCAGCATTTAAAAGTTTGGGCACCCCTACTGAAACTGACTGTTATTGTGATCAGTTAAGCAAGTTGAAGATGAAATGATTTGTACAAGGCCTAAAGTTACAGATGTCACATTTCCTTTGTATTTTAGGCATATATATATATATATATATATACATATATATATATATATATATGTATATATATATATATATATATGTATATATATATATACATATACATATATATATATATACATATATATATATATATATATACACATATATATGTATATATATATAGATTTATTTATTTTTAATATATATATATATTTTTTATTATTATTTTTTATTTTTGTTTTTTTCATCTTTTACATTTTAAAAATTACAAAAAGGAAAATGAGTTGATGCAAAAGTTTGGGCACCCTTGGAGATTTGTAAGCTCACATAACTTTGACCAAGGTCTCAGACTTTAATTAGCCTGTTAGGGTTACGGCTTGTTCACTGTCATTAGGAAATCCCAGGTGATATAAACCTCCCAGCTTTATAAAAACCCAGCCTCCTCTAACCTTGTGCCAAAAAACAGCAACCATGGGTTCTTCTAAGCAGCTGCCGAGCACTCTGAAAATGGTGGAGGCCACAAAGCAGGAGAAGGCTATAAGAAGACAGAAAAGCGTTTTCAAGTTGCCCTTTCCTCAGTTTGAAATGTAATTAAGAAATGGCAGTGATCAGGAACAGTGGAGGTCAAGATAAGGTCTGGAAGACCAAGCAAAATTTCTGTGAGAGCTGCTCGTAGGATTGCTAGAGAGGCAAGTTGCTTGACTGCAAAATACATTCAGAAAGATATAGCAGACTATAGAGTTGTGGTACATTGTTCTACTGTTCAGAGACACCTGCACAAATATGGCCTTCATGGAAGAGTCATCAGAAGAAAATCTCTCCTGTGTCCTCCTTACCAAACCTACAGCTTCAAAAGTATGCAAAAGAACATCTAAACAAGCCTGATGCATTTTGGCAACAAGTCCTATGGACAGATGAGGACAAAATAGAACTCCTTGGCCGCAATGATCAAAGATATGTGTGGTGAAAAAAGGGCACAGAATTTCAGGAAAAGAACATCTCACCAACCATTAAGCATGAGGTGGAACATAATACCATCTGTAAAAAAGCTGAAGGTGAAAAGAGGAAGAGGATGGCTTCTACAAATGGATAATGATTCTAAACACACGTCACAATCCACAATAGATGACCTCAAAAGATTCAAGCTGAAGGTTTTACAATGTCCCTCACAGTCCCCTGATCTGAACATCATTGAAAATCTGTGGCTAGACCTCAAAATAGCAGAGGATGCAAGACGCCCCAGGAATCTCACAGAACTGGAAGAATTCTCCAAAGAATAATGGAAGAAAATCCCTCAAACACAAATTAAAATATAGTCTGTCTACAAAAAGCGTTTACAAGCTGTGAGACTTGCAAAAGAGGGCGCTACAAGGTACTAACCATGTAGGGTGCCAAATTTTTTGCATCAACCCATTTTTCTATTTGTAACTTTTAAATATAAAAGAATATACAGTATATATGTATAGATCATTTCATCAACTTGCTTGACTGCTCACAATACCAGTAATTTTGACCAGGGGTGCCCAAACTTTTAGATGCCACTGAATATGATGAAAACACAATTAGATGGGCATTAAACATTTGATTTCAGCATGTAAGGTGGTGAAATTATCACTCAAGTAGAAATAAATCAATACTAGAGCCACTGGTAAATGCTGATGTCACCAGTGTTAAATAGGAGGTCTAGGTGGCTTCAAAGACAGGTTGATTCCTCTACAAAGTTTAGGTCCCTGTTTTAGAATTTTAGGATAAGTCTCCATACCTTCCAGGTGTCTCGAATATCAGTATTGTGATAAATCGCTTTTCCATTTTCATCTGTTGGAAATAAATCATCACCAGGCTTAAAAACGAGAGAAAGAAAGTAATGGAAATTTAGTAGACCAGGAGACAAGCTAGACCATCCTTCCAGCCTCACAGAAAATTTAGGCTGTGACCTTGTTATAAAATATTGTTGGGGGTTATATACTGACCTTCAGTTCGACAGGAGTATGAATAAGAAAGAGATCTAAGTAATCCAGATGTAGGTTCTTCAAGGACTTCTCAAGAGCAGGACGGACCAACTTTGGGGACTGATAGGTGCTCCACAGCTAGAAGAGTAGAAAACCCCAAACATGTAAACTAAATTATTTGAGGTTCTTTGGAATGGAGAATGATGGAAAACGGTGGGATGGCCGTTAGTGGTTGCCTCCTGGCATTTGTTACTTGTAAAACACCAAGATAAGAGTTGAAGAAGACAACTCAACTAATGTCGCAAGCTTTACCAAAACCATTGCCTCTACATGGAAAGAATATCAACCCAATTACCTTGGTAGTGCAGAAGACGTCTTCTCTCTTGACTGTCCCATCTGCGATCTTCGCATTAATTGCTCGTCCGACCTCCACCTCATTGCAGTATACGAATGCCGAGTCGATGTGTTGATATCCAACCTCAAGAGCGATCTTCACGGACTCTTCCACCATAGATTTGGGGAACTATAAGCAAGGTCATAAAATAATGACACTGTGCATTTCGTGGCTGAAACGGCAACCCTAGACTTGTAGCCACTTACCTCCTCTGGGGCATAAGTACCCAGTCCAACCACTGGTATCTTGTGCCCATCATTCAGTGTAATTCGTGAATGTTTTGTCAGCGCCATAATTCTAATTGGAGCTCAGATCTGACCTCAAGTTCCTCCAGATAGCGTCGACTTGCCCAGCAGCTCTCCTCTACCTTTTGAAGCACACAAAGAAAACTCCAGTTATATTCAGTTCTCTATGTTTGCATAGTGGGCTAGAAAGGGTGTGGAAACATAGCGTTTAGAAAAAGCTAAGAGGTGCCAACTAGCAAGGGTGACACCCTGTTAAAACATGCCCTTTGTACCCTACCACTTTCGACTGTCCAGAAATTGCAATGGGACAGGGAAACATCTGCAGATGAACGAGCATTTTGCTCAATTGTCAGATGAATTGTGCATTTGTGACATGTTTACAAGGGCCGATGAATGGGAAGAAGTGTTTTTTATGAGAGGTCATAGACGATTATCGGCCAGTAATAGAAGGAGCAGGTAAACGGGGTGTGAGGGTTGTTTGGCAGGTGCCACATGGTGATTGCCCTTGGTTAGGAGAATATCACGGGTTTAGAAGGCTGGTTTGAGTGGGCATGTATCCTACAGAAAAAGCTCATAGTGCTGTGGCTCAGCGTAGTTAGTGTCCTATTCACACTGCTGCAACAGGAACTGGTGGGTAAACGGACATTCACCTCTTTTTTATCCTCTTACCAAGTTGCCTGTTGAAACTGAATTTGAATAATGAAATACTGTGCTCAGAAACAATATTTGTGGAGGTCTTAAAGGCAGGAGGAGAAAAAACTGCCTAAGGCTACGTCCTACTGTTTGCTGTGCAGCAAGGCATGGTGAAACATCCAGAGACTGAGAGTGCAAAGTCATAAGAGGTAGGTGTTCATGACCTACTACAGGACTGTAAAGAGCCAGCTTCTGTTCTCCCCTCAGATCACACACACTGGGAAGACTCTTGCTCTCCTCTCACTGAGCCGACCAGGAGGCAGAGCACACTGTGAAGACTCTACTCTTGCTTTCTTCTCACTCTAGCTGCCAGGAAGCAGAGTTCACACACTGTGAAGACTCCACTCTTGCTTTCTTCTCACTCTAGCTGCCAGGAAGCAGAGTTCACACACTGTGAAGACTCTGCTCTTACTTTCTTCTCACTCTAGCTGCCAGGAGGCAGAGTTCACACACTGTGAAGACTCTGCTCTTGCTCTCATCTCACTCTAGCTGCCAGGAGGCAGAGTGCACACACTGTGAAGACTCTACTCTTGCTTTCTTCTCACTCTAGCTGCCAGGAAGCAGAGTTCACACACTGTGAAGACTCTGCTCTTACTTTCTTCTCACTCTAGCTGCCAGGAGGCAGAGTGCACACACTGTGAAGACTCTGCTCTTGCTTTCTTCTCACTCTAGCTGCCAGGAGGCAGAGTGCACACACTGTGAAGTCTCTACTCTTGCTTTCTTCTCACTCTAGCTGCCAGGAGGCAGAGTGCACACACTGTGAAGACTCTACTCTTGCTTTCTTTTCACTCTAGCTGCCAGGAGTCAGAGTGCACATACTGCCAAGACTCTCCTCTTGCTTTCTTCTCACTCTAGCTGCCAGGAGGCAGAGTGCACACACTGTGAAGACTCTCCTCTTGCTTTCTTCTCACTCTAGCTGCCAGGAGGCAGAGTGCACACACTGCAAAGACTCTCCTTTTGCTTTCTTCTCACTCTAGCTGCCAGGAGGCAGAATGCACACACTGTGAAGACTCTCCTCTTGCTTTCTTCTCACTCTAGCTGCCAGGAGTCAGAGTGCACTCACTGTGAAGACTCTGCTCTTGCTCTCATCTCACTCTAGCTGCCAGGAGGCAGAGTGCACACACTGTGAAGACTCTACTCTTGCTTTCTTCTCACTCTAGCTGCTGCCAGGAGTCAGAGTGCACACACTGTGAAGACTCTCCTCTTGCTTTCTTCTCACTCTAGCTGCCAGGAGGCAGAGTTCACACACTGTGAAGACTCTACTCTTGCTTTCTTTTCACTCTAGCTGCCAGGAGTCAGAGTGCACACACTGTGAAGACTCTCCTCTTGCTTTCTTCTCACTCTAGCTGCCAGGAGGCAGAGTGCTCACACTGTGAAGACTCCCCTCTTGCTTTCTTCTCACTCTAGCTGCCAGGAGGCAGAGTGCTCACACTGTGAAGACTCTCCTCTTGCTTTCTTCTCACTCTAGCTGCCAGGAGGCAGAGTTCACACACTGTGAAGACTCTACTCTTGCTTTCTTTTCACTCTAGCTGCCAGGAGTCAGAGTGCACATACTGCCAAGACTCTCCTCTTGCTTTCTTCTCACTCTAGCTGCCAGGAGGCAGAGTGCACACACTGTGAAGACTCTCCTCTTGCTTTCTTCTCACTCTAGCTGCCAGGAGGCAGAGTGCACACACTGCAAAGACTCTCCTTTTGATTTCTTCTCACTCTAGCTGCCAGGAGGCAGAATGCACACACTGTGAGGACTCTCCTCTTGCTTTCTTCTCACTCTAGCTGCCAGGAGGCAGAGTGCACACACTGTGAAGACTCTCCTCTTGCTTTCTTTTCACTATAGCTGCCAGGAGGCAGAGTGCACACACTGTGAAGACTCTCCTCTTACTTTCTTCTCACTCTAGCTGCCAGGAGTCAGAGTGCACACACTGCCAAGATTCTCCTCTTGCTTTCTTCTCACTCTAGCTGCCAGGAGGCAGAGTGCACACACTGTGAAGACTCTCCTCTTGCTTTCTTCTCACTCTAGCTGCCAGGAGGCAGAGTGCACACACTGCAAAGACTCTCCTTTTGCTTTCCTCTCACTCTAGCTGCCAGGTGGCAGAGTGCACACACTGTGAAGACTCTCCTTTTGCTTTCTTCTGACTCTGGCTGCCAGGAGGCAGAGTTCACACACTGTGAAGACTCTGCTCTTGCTTTTTTCTCACTCTAGCTGCCAGGAGGCAGAGTTCACACACTGTGAAGATTTTACTCTTGCTTTCTTCTCACTCTAGCTGCCAGGAGGCAGAGTTCACACACTGTGAAGACTCTGCTCTTGCTTTTTTCTCACTCTGGCTGCCAGGAGGCAGAGTTCACACACTGTGAAGAATCTGCTCTTGCTTTTTTCTCACTCTGGCTGCCAGGAGGTAGAGTGCACACTGTTATGTTACGGTAGCTGAGGAGTGCAGGTAAAAAAGGCAATACACCAGAGCAGTTGGAATCTATGAGATTGCAGTACCCTGACTAACCACCGCAACTAGAGGCAGCCGTGGAGCGTTCCTACGTTGGTCCTAGACGCCTCGTCACAGCCTGAGAAACTAACTACACCTAAAGATAGAAATAGGAAAGCTATCTGCCCCGGAGCTGACCCCAAAGATAACAGAAAGCCCCCAAACATGTAATGGCGGTTAGACAGAAGAAATACTGACACAGAAAGAAAATAGTATGAGCAAACGCTGGGGCCCAAACTAACTAAATAGAAAAGGACAGGAAGGATACTTACTGGATAGAGGTGGTGCTCACTTCTGACCCAAAAACAAAGAAAAAAAAAGAAAGAAATGAACTAATTTTCAAAAATTCTTGGAATCATTCACTTACATTTATGTCCATCGACTTGTATGATGTGTGTGCCAGTGGCAGCAGTTCTACTCCTTCTTTCCGTTGGCACCTTCTGCATTATGAGTTGGGTAATTTTTGCTACGCAGACTCCGTAGTATCATGATAATATTTTCTCTCCCCTTCCTTTCTTTGCAGATCATGTCTTCCACCCACATCAAGTCTCGAAGAGTGGGCTACAAGTTGCGGTTGCTGAAATAAACTGTTCCCGGAGAAGCCAGTCCCAATCCAGACCCATGGACTATTGCAACATAGTTTTGCTTTCCCACTAACTACAAGTATAAACGCGGAGAGCAATGGATAATTGTCAAGTGCACACTACTCAGTACGTGACGTGAGGTGTGCCTGCAAGGGTTAATTTATCTCCTCTCACTCAAAACTCAACCTCAGTTCTAGGCCATAAAGTGATCATAAATCACACCCCAACACAGTCCACACACCCTGGTTATGTCCACACACCCTGGTTATGTCCACACACCCTGGTTATGTAAGGTGATGCCACCACTCATCAAACACAGGGGGTGAAGAGTCCCCAAAATATGTTATTGTTAGACAATCAAAAAGGCCACACACTCTCTGAAAGGCAATGGATTGTTTAGAGCAATTAAGGATCAAACTGATTAAAGATTTTACGTTTTAATGTAAAAATATACAGTGCTTACAATGAATAGTATAAAAAGGTAAAGATAAACGACACAAATGTGCAAAACAGTTTTAAATTAAAAAGGGAGAAATAACAGAAATACCTAAATGTTCCGTCGACAGTTATCTTCTGTTTCCTTGAGGGAAGGAGAAGTGAATTATGGATCACATCTGCACGCTGCAGACCCTCACATGTGAACCACTTTTCTATTGTGTCACCCATATTAATATGCCTGGTCATGGCTCATATTTCCAGGACGGCCTGGATTGGACTTTTTGAAAGTTGCTGGTCTGTGTCTAGACAGTGGGCTAATTTAAAAAAGATCCTATGTCTCCCCCACTCCTATCTACACAGCAAATAGGAATATCCAGCCTAGCTACAATAACCATCTGCCCACACTTTGAAGCTTGGCTCTCTAGACAGTCACGATTGCCACCTCTCAGTATTCTTCCAGGAGACCTCCTTTGGTTCCGAGTTCCTGCAATAAGAGTAGGCAGATTTTATGACCTTTGTGTAGAGACAGTCATGCGGATGCAGACTTAACTAGTTATTTAACTCCACTATAAGTATATTTTTCATTCACAGTAAGAGTTGAAACTTGCCATGGGGATGGTTATGCCTACAACAATGGAAAATAGAAATGTGGGAGTGACACCGGCTGTATTCTTCCTTGGCTGGACTCCAAGATGTTAACTAAAGAGTCCAGGAGAACAGTTCAGCCATCAGGACTCGAGTTCACAAGCTTTAGTGCACAAACCTTAGTGGTTACAGTAGATTCAGATACACTCTATGGTGCAGGGCTTATATCTTCTGCAGCTTCTGCTTCATCCAGTCCCAAAAATGGCCCACTCCCCTTAGGAGATCCATACCCAAGAGAGTATGTAGACAATTAAGCTACGTGGCTATCCGATCAGGTATTTCTGAGAATGACTTAGGTGTTTAGGGGGCTTTTACAGGGGTGGGCAATTACATTTCCCAATCTATTCACAAAAAAAACCCTTTTAAAGGGATTGTCCACTTTTACATTCCCTCAGACTGCTGCGTAAATATTTTCCGTTTATAGGTTTTCAGGCTTTTAATGGTCTACATTGGGTTTAAAATAATAAAATCAGATATAACTTACCCTCCCCGAGTCCAACGCTGCTTCTCCACCACTGCTACGGTCTCCTGGCTGCCTGCAGCAGGGATGTCACTACTACAGCTGGCATCAACGCTGCAACCAATCACCAAACTTATAATAAAGAATATTTGGACCTCATGTAGCAAATTGGATCCATGCATGTGTAATAAATAAGTCTACTTATTTATTCCACGGGTTACATGTACATGAGGTCCAAATATCCTTCGATCTGACCCAAAGTATGGTTTCTGGAGCAGCATACGCCTTGTTCTGTTCCAGAATTCCACTTTGGGTCGATTTGCTGATGTGTAAATGTATCATAACTGCATATGGCTGACTAAAAAAGCAGCAAAATTAACCTTCGGTCTTCTTGAACACCATTCGGGGCTTTGTCTTGGCTGGACAACTCATTAAAATTAATTAAATCCAATGTTGGCCCCTATTGGACAGAAAGCATCGCTACTACCTGGAATCATACCGTCACGGTGATGTCCAGGCCAAAATATTAAGGTTCTTTATAACTTCAGTGGGGCTATTTAATATTAATACATTTCTACAAAAGAAAAGTAAAATTAAACACCAACTAAAAATTTAATAAAATACTTTTCTTGTGGTTGATAAATCCATGAATCTATATTGACTGTCTGTCCCTAGGATAGATGTGTGGGTGCCATCCCACTGCCATTGTTACCCGACGAAGACCCCATTCAGAAGCTGAAATGGATTGCATTATGAATGTTCTAAAGCTCTGGTTCAGTCATTGTTTCCATAGCAACAGACTACAAACAAAGCTTGTGCAGTCAGATTCTGAAGTCATTTGATGCTTTCTTTTATCTTTCTCCTTTGTACATTTTTCTAAATTACCAATAATTTGGATAGGATCTATGGGATAAATGGAAGGTAGTGTCAGGCTGTCATTACAAGTTGAGGTTGGAGAACAATTTGAATCCCCTTTTTTGAGTGATCAGAAGAATTTGAAAAAAATCTGTTTCCCTTTTTTCACTGCGTAAGATGAACCATTGAAGAATATTTATTAAAAGAAACCTTCGGTGGTTTGGGGGTCACAAAGCCTTAAAACCATGATGGGAGCTAGATGACTTTGATCACTGTTGACCTCATGGTGTAGAAGGACGACATTATCTCTAAAGAAATGGAGTGAAAGGAAGGATAACAAAGAGGAAAAGTAAAGGAGGTAGAATCTTCAATGTAAATGGTATGGTGGCCCATAGTGTAAAGATCTGGTTCTGCAGTTGTCCCTTTCAAGCTTTTGGTTTATTTCAAATGAAGGGTCTGTCAAGAAGAGGCCATTGTTCGAAATTGATCTATCCATGTTGGTTTTGCTACACTTTATGTTAACTCTTGAGTGTTGCCTTCTCAGGGATTACGAGGCATGTGGTCATCAGGTTCCTTAAAACCACCCCTATATATTATGCCTTCTTCTTCTGGAGGAACCAAACATAGATATTGAGTTTAGCAGATGTTTTGATAGGAGACTATAATACTACTCATGTTCATTCCAGGGCTTTCTCATGTCAGGGTTGGGGAATTCAACATTCTTTTGAGTGCCTTTTGTTTTTTAATAAAAATCAGTTGGGGAAGAAGGTGATTTTTCTAGATCAAGTGACTCAGACTTGACCAGAAAAGCCTAAGTTGGAATTAGAGTGTACTGATGGTGGGCGGACTGATGTGATCTGGCAGGCAAGGGCGTAACGATTGTGGTCGCAGAGGATACGACCATGACTGGGCCCTTGTAGGAGAAGTCAGCTATTGGCTTCTGTGCCAGCGATAAAAGAGGATGCTGCGTGTCGTGAAGCCTTGGAAGGTAAAAAGTGTGTTGGAGAAGGGCGTAACAGTGGACATTGCTACAAGAACAGACCAGAAAAGAGGATACTATTATAGGCAGGGGACAAGATGGCGGACATTATTAGAGGAAGGGGCCAGGATGAGGGACATTATTAAACAATGGGGCCAAATGTGGGACCATATTATAGGAAGGTGTCAGGATGGGGACTTTATTACAGGAAGGGCACAGGATAGGATATATTATTATAGGAAGGGGCAGAATGATGAACATTATTTCAGGAAGGGGCCAGGATGAGGACAATATTACAGGATTGGACCAGGATGGGGGATATTATTATTACAGGATGGGACAAGTATGGGGGATATTATTATAGGAAGGGGCCAAGATGGAGAACATTATACCAGCAAAGGGCCCAAAATGCGTGATATTATGACAGAAAGGTGCTAGTATGGGGGACGTTATTAAAAGGAGGCAAACACATATCTATTTATAGGATATTGAACACTACAGGGGCCCATACATCTGACCTACATATAGGTGGAGTCCCAAGTCAATATTTTGGACCAGGACCCATTGGACTCTAGTTATGCCACTGCTTGCAGGGTCAAATAAGTTGAAATAATCTTAAGTTCAACTTAATTTTGTACAATACAGAGAGTTTCCACCATTTTATCAAAATCATATTATGGCCTTCAGCATGTGCCCTACAAAATTTATTATGTTTAGCGGGCCCATTGTTCCTGCTGCCGTCCTGAACGCTGTTGTGTTTTCCTGGGTAGAAGTAGAATTCAGAATTACGTGTGATGAAATATTATTATACCATCTCCACAAACGTGATAATTGTATTTCGACATGGCCAAGAGTCAACTCTGCGCTTCAGACGTCAATACTGTAGATTCATTATGTAGCTAAATGAACTCACATCATGGGCTCAGAGTGAATTTGAATTTTCAGAACATGTTTTTTTTTCCACCGGTCGAAGGCGTGGTTCTTGTACTAAAGAATTGAAAACATCCAGCCCATCACTTTTCATATGTTATCTTTGACTGCCAAGAATTTGAATGCCTGCAAAACAAATGGCACAACTAGCACGGAGGGAGTGAGACGTGCTCTAAATAGAGAATATATAAAAAACTTCAAGAGAGAGAGGCCATCACTGACATGTCAGATCCCAGACGGGAGATGGAGCTCCGAGAAGATTCCTACATTACGCTGACTGATGGCCATAAGATGCCAGTAATTGGTTTTGGCACCTACGCACCACCGCAAGTGAGTGAATGCACGGTTGAGGGTGGGATGATGTTGTGATATTGACTTGTTGCATGGAGGGTTGACGTTGGGAAATTAAAGCTTCAAAAGGGTTGTCTGGCGTCATCTAATTCACCCCTTTAGAAGATGGTGTACTTCTAGAGGGTGATGGGCTACAGGATCCCACACTTCTAGCTAGATCCAAGAGATTCTTTGAGACCTTTATATGGATCAGGATGACCAAGCTCATCTATGATTTCAATGAAAAATTACACAGCAGCTTCCGACCATTGGTGCACAAGATCATGGCCAGAAATATGTGAGTCCTACATCACTAGATGGACTCCTTATTACGTCCATCAACCTTTATTTTGTACCCATTAACATTTTGGGTTGGATTTTGGGCTTCATATTTATTTTGATCCAGGGTTGGCTCCATTTCAAAATCTCCAACAAGATGCCTAGCATGTCAAAACGTTATGTCTATAGAAGAAGAGACGAGCACCGATTCTGAAACTTCTTTTATGAAAAACTTAAGGATATGGATATTCATCCTGTGCAATCCATTGGGATGAGTGATAGACTTCATGGCTACCAGTTTTAGTCAGTATGTATAGGGATCTTCCACCTCTTAATGATTTACTCCAACGATCTTTGGTCTTCCGGCGCTCGGCATCTTTGGCATCTTCCGGCACCTGGCTTCTTTAGCTTCATCTTTGCTGACTTGGCCTCGACTTCTTGGTCTAGTTGTCGCAGGAAACACCAAAGATGCCAGGTGCTGGAAGATGCCAAAGATGGTCAAGTAAAGACTAGAGAGAAGACCGAAGAAGACAGATGTAATGGAGAAGGGCTATGCTTTGGACAGGTGAGGACTCAATGAGTAATTTTTTTTCACGTTTATTATCCTCAAAGCATACCACCCTACATTTAGTTAATTCTATGCAAATCTAATATGATGGCAAAATTTGAGCAATTCTGACTAATTCGAATTTTGGTAGATTCAATCACTCGTAAAATTGGTGAACTTAGTTAATATGAGTTAACACTGTAAAACAAAGTTCATTTTAGTTTCCCAAGAACTTGGCAGAAGATGGAGTGAAGGTTGCCCTGGAAGTTGGGTATCGTCACATCGACTCTGCCTTCATCTACGGGAATGAGGTTGAGGTCGGCCGAGCCATCAAGCAGAAGATTGAAGATGGGACGGTGAAGAGAGAAGATGTTTTCTACACTGGGAAGGTAGGGAGAAACTTACTTAAAAAAATGCTCCTCATAGAAATCAAACGTTAAAGACCATTAGGAAATGGAGGTTAACCCCAGCTTTCCCAGAATAGCCTATAAGTCTGAATAGAGAGGTGAAGCCATTCATATCGTTACAACTTTTTTTTCCATATATTAACAGAACCTGTGATTATAGAAGACTTGTTAATGGAATTTGGCGTCTTCTTCACTTTCTGGAGGCCTTTAGAAACCTTGACCCCTGGAAAAAAATCAGAGTAACATAGTAAATAGAAGTCAGTGAGGGTAGGATAGGTGGGGGGGATAGGAAAGGGATGCAGCTGCAATTTCTTAATAAGTGAACAGCCATAGTAAGGAAATGAAACATTTAGCCTTTGGTGGTTTCAATGTTTTCTTTCAGCTCTGGTCCACCTTCCAAGCTCCGGATAGAGTCCGTCCAGCTCTTGAAGAATCCCTGAAAGATCTTGACCTCGATTATATGGATTTGTTCATAATACACAGCCCAATTGAACTCAAGGTCAGTTAAAAGAGGATGGAAAGCAAAGACAAATATGGAACCAAGTAATATATAATATATATCATCTAATAGTGGATAATGCAGCAGGGCATAGAGGAAGCCTTCTCCACGGCTACGGGGCAGGCGGGTGGCACTTGGAGATTTAAGACCCAGTTGGAAACGTCTATGTCGTCACACTACATAGTAGATTACTACAGTCAGTGTAGGATCTCTAGACTGTTCGATTGTTTTAATCGGGTCTTTATAAGATCATAACAATTATTATAGTGTGGGAAGGCAACATTTTCTAGACTGTTGGATATCATATTAGCGGTCAACCAATCAACTGTTTGTAGAACGCTTTCAGAAAGTCCAAGAGGCTTACCATTTCTTCGGAAGTTGGCAAATCTTGGCCTCATCGAAAAAATGGCCAAAGCCTCCCAGAAATCAGTGATCTGAGAAGGTATATTGAGTCCCAGCATCCAGTCCTACATTTGGGTAGGAGGACTTAGAGTCATGGAGGGGTAGAGAACGGGTATGGTCTCTTGAGGCTAGAAATTATCCTCATAAAGGCAAACATTTCCTAGACCAAAACCTGAAAAACTTGGATATAGATCATCGGTTCTCTTCATTAGTCGTTGTAGTCCTTAGGCTAGGGCTCACTCCCTGCAGTCACCACTAGAGGCAGCATATGACCTTATTGCGTTCAGTCTACAGTATTGTTATTTTTCCACCAACTTTTGGAACTTTGTATTATACTGTAAATTGGTTGACAGTTTCTGTGTAAATGTCATTTCAGCCTGGAGACGATCTCTTCCCCACTGATGAAAACGGAAAATTAATTTATCATAACACAGACATTCGGGAAATTTGGAAGGTGCAGCGCTCAGTACATTTACTATTCCAGGATGGTGTGGGAGTGGTCGTACTGACTTTTTACATAAAAGCAACTGATTCTTGATCATTTTTTAGGCTATGGAGGAGTGTAAAGATGCCGGGCTGGTTCGGTCCATAGGAGTTTCCAATTTTAATAAGTGTCAACTAGAATTGATCCTAAACAATCCAGAACTTAAATATAAACCAGTCTGCAACCAGGTAACTCAAGAGTGGAAATGATTTTATAACTTTTTCAATGCGGTAAAAAACTGTTTTTCATGATCCAAATATCTTTCTTAGATGAACAATTTCTGTCTGCAGCCACCACTAGGAGGAGCTCCCTGTATACAGAGATACATGATAAGATTCTGTCTGCAGTCACCACTAGGGGGGAGCTCCCTGTATACAGAGATACATGATAAGATCCTGTCTGCAGCCACCACTAGGGGGAGCTCCCTGTATACAGAGATACATGATAAGATCCTGTCTGCAGTCACCACTAGGGGAGCTCCCTGTATACAGAGATACATGATAAGATCCTGTCTGCAGCCACCACTAGGAGGAGCTCCCTGTATACAGAGATACATGATAAGATTCTGTCTGCAGTCACCACTAGGGGGAGCTCCCTGTATACAGAGATACATGATAAGATCCTGTCTGCAGCCACCACTAGGAGGAGCTCCCTGTATACAGAGATACATGATAAGATTCTGTCTGCAGTCACCACTAGGGGGAGCTCCCTGTATACAGAGATACATGATAAGATCCTGTCTGCAGCCACCACTAGGGGGAGCTCCCTGTATACAGAGATACATGATAAGATCCTGTCTGCAGTCACCACTAGGAGGAGCTCCCTGTATACAGAGATACATGATAAGATTCTGTATGCAGTCACCACTAGGGGGAGCTCCCTGTATACAGAGATACATGATAAGATCCTGTCTGCAGCCACCACTAGGGGGAGCTCCCTGTATACAGAGAAACATAAGATCCTGTCTGCAGCCACCACTAGGGGGAGCTCCCTGTATACAGAGATACATGATAAGATTCTGTCTGTAGCCACCACTAGGGGGAGCTCCCTGTATACAGAGATACATGATAAGATCCTGTCTGCAGCCACCACTAGGGGGAGCTCCCTGTATACAGAGAAACATGATAAGATCCTGTCTGCAGTCACCACCAGGGGGAGCTCCCTGTATACAGAGATACATGATAAGATTCTGTCTGTAGCCACCACTAGGGGGAGCTCCCTGTATACAGAGATACATGATAAGATTCTGTCTGCAGCCACCACTAGGGGGAGCTCCCTGTATACAGAGATACATGATAAGATTCTGTCTGCAGCCACCACTAGGGGGAGCTCCCTGTATACAGAGATACATGATAAGATCCTGTCTGCAGCCACCACTAGGAGGAGCTCACTGTATACAGAGATACATGATAAGATCCTGTCTGCAGTCACCACTAGGGGGAGCTTCCTGTATACAGAGATACATGATAAGATCCTGTCTGCAGTCACCACTAGGGGGAGCTCCCTGTATACAGCGATACATGATAAGATCCAGTCTGCAGCCACCACTAGGGGGAGCTCCCTGTATACAGATACATGATAAGATCCTGTCTGCAGGCACCACTAGGGGGAGCTCCCTGTATACAGATACATGATAAGATCCTGTCTGCAGCCACCACTAGGGGGAGCTCCCTGTATACAGAGATACATGATAAGATTCTGTCTGCAGACACCACTAGGGGGAGCTCCCTGTATACAGATACATGATAAGATCCTGTCTGCAGCCACCACTAGGGGGAGCTCACTGTATACAGAGATACATGATAAGATCCTGCCTGCAGCCACCACTAGGGGGAGCTCCCTGTATACAGCGATACATGATAAGATCCTGTCTGCAGCCACCACTAGGGGGAGCTCCCTGTATACAGATACATGATAAGATCCTGTCTGCAGCCACCACTAGGGGGAGCTCCCTGTATACAGATACATGATAAGATCCTGTCTGCAGCCACCACTAGGGGGAGCGCCCTGTATACAGAGATACATGATAAGATTCTGTCTGCAGCCACCACTAGGGGGAGCTCCCTGTATACAGCGATACATGATAAGATCCTGTCTGCAGCCACCACTAGGGGGAGCTCCCTGTATACAGCGATACATGATAAGATCCTGTCTGCAGCCACCACTAGGGGGAGCTCCCTGTATACAGCGATACATGATAAGATCCTGTCTGCAGCCACCACTAGGGGGAGCTCCCTATATACAGATACATGATAAGATCCTGTCTGCAGTCACCACTAGGGGGAGCTCCCTGTATACAGAGATACATGATAAGATCCTGTCTGCAGCCACCACTAGGGGGAGCTCCCTGTATACAGAGATACATGATAAGATCCTGTCTGCAGCCACCACTAGGGGGAGCTCCCTGTATACAGAGATACATGATAAGATCCTGTCTGCAGCCACCACTAGGGGGAGCTCCCTGTATACAGCGATACATGATAAGATCCTGCCTGCAGCCACCACTAGGGGGAGCTCCCTGTATACAGCGATACATGATAAGATCCTGTCTGCAGCCGCCACTAGGGGGAGCTCCTGTATACAGCGATACATGATAAGATCCTGTCTGCAGCCACCACTAGGGGGAGCTTGTTGTATGCAAAGATACTAGATACGACTTATAGATAGGTGCGGCGTTGTTTCTAATTCTAAAAATCTCTATTATTCTTTCTTCTTCTAGGTGGAATGTCACATTTACCTAAATCAAAGCAAACTCCTGGAGTTTCTTACGTCTCATGGTATTGTACTGGTGGCGTACAGCGTACTGGGCTCAAGCAGGGATGAGAAATGGTAGGATATAAACGATGGTGGATTTTCCTTCTTTTTACACCCAGGGTGTACAATTGGCATCCGTAGTATTCACCACAAACTGGCTGCTGCATTTCCTGCTTCTGCTTTTATACTGGCTCTTATTCTGCAACTCACTAGGAATCCAAGACTTATTTGATTTGCATTGAATCAATGCACTCATCTCTAATGAACTGCAGTGGCTTATGGTCGTTTACTATAGGGTCCCGTAGGCAGGTCTACCTGACAAAATGTTTTAACCCCTTACCCACCCCTTGTACTTGAAATATCTAAAGTTTTGATTGGAGAACCTCCACACACTCTTATGATGTCTTACAGGACTGACCAGGATTCTCCAGTTCTATTGGAGGATCCCGTGCTGAACGCTGTAGCAAAAACGCTCGTCCGGACCCCGCTCAGGTGGCCTTGAGATACCTACTACAGAAGGGGATCGTCGTCCTGGCAAAGAGCTTCACCCCAACCCGAATCAAGCAGAATTTTCAGGTGAGTAGGCACAGATACGATCCAGGTTAGCTAGAATGTCTGTTCAGGCATGAAATGCAGCCCGTACCTCATCTCTTTTTTCCCCCATGCTTTACACTGCATCTCATACATATTTCAGATCTTTGACTTCCAATTAAGCGATGAAGAAATGAAGACCCTGGACGGCCTGAACAAAAATATACGTTACTTAAATACTCAGCAGTAAGTAAATGTTAATTAGGGGAAGTAAATGTATCGGCCTTTGTCAGTCCAGCTCCTAACGACCCTTTATTATACTCTGCAGATGGCAGGATCATCCTAAATACCCCTTCCATGATGAATATTAAAGGACTTTTCTCGTGCCAGGAGCCCCGATAGGATGGACCCTGATAATGTCGCGTGGGAAAAAAACAATAATTAATCATAATAAATGTAAAATAATAAAATACAGATTATTTTATAATAAAGATTGTTTTATTGTTATCGATGTCAAATAGATATAATGGAATTTTACTTATTATAAAACCTTCAAAAAACATTAGAGATGAGATGACCGAATGCATAAAAAAAGAATAATGAAAAAGTGCGAATGGCTGATTTATTTCTAGCAGTATGTGACTGCACTGATTATAGGGTGATGGGGCTGCACTGTATATGGAAGGGAAACGATGGTGCAATGTGTAGAGAAGCATGTATCTGCACCGTGTCACGTGGCTAAACTGTTTATAGGGTCGTGTCCGCAATGTATATAGGGTCATTTCGATGCGCTGCCTATAAGGTCCTCTTGTACTCAAGGTTATGGGGGTCTATACTGTATATAGTCATGTTCCTGTACTGTATATAGGGTTATGTGTCTGCACTGTCTATAGGGTAGCATTACTGCACTGTATATAAGTTTTATGTAATTATACTGTATATAGGGTCTTGTGGCTGTACAGTATATAAGGTCTGTGTATGGTGGTTGCTAAATGAGGATCCTCTTCCCAGACAGACACAAAACATACCTGGCAAAGGAACTTAATGTAAACTAATAACATTCAATGATTTATCCGTCATGTACCCAGAGGAAATTTGACCTTTGTACTAAAGATCCCTGGCACAGAAATGTGCCATCATAAACTAGATGTGCAAACAACATTCTCTTAAATGGATTATCCATGAATAAGATAAAATACCCCTAGTAATGTCCTTCAAACTGCAGCCCGTCCTAGTCACACGCATGGACAGACAGCAGTATGAAGAAACACTACTCCCGTGAACCTGTCTCAACTGATAGAGGAGCTGTATCATAAGCACCTATACTGTTGCTGCTGGGGAAGAAATAACTCTTCTCCTCAGGTCTTTGAGCACAGTGGACTGAGGCTGGTAAAAAAATGAATATAGGAGAATTTTTGTTTTCTAGCCCTTCTCCTCGGCTTATGATACATCTCCTCTGTCAGTTGAGATACAGGTCACGTGAGCTGTGTTTTTTCAGACTGCTTTAACCTTTCCTGACACATGACAGTGACGAGCTTCCATTTAAATTATGTGACGGGAGCTTATTTTATCAGATTCTTACAGAACTCCTTTAAGGTTTCCATACACACTAGATATCAGCAGAACCAATAATTTTCTCTGGATAAGCCCACCATTTAATAGTTATGGAGGTCTCCTGACTATCCCCGGACAGATGTCTTAGGTGAGAAGAGTGAGGCAAGTTAAATGCCAATCATTTTATTCTCACAGATTATGAGAAGCCGCCGGAGGCATTGGCTTACACCGCTCTCCCAAATGTAAAACCAAAGAAGAAAAGTACCGAACAAAGGTCAGAAAACAAGAGGACAAGTAAAATTGAGTCTAAAATACCTTTATTAGTGAGTGTAAATGTAGCACTACAAGCAAAAGAGGTGCCTGCACGGGTAGAAAAACAATACAGAATTACACCAAATGCCAAAATACAATAGATTATATTAAATAATATTAAAATTACAAACCAATACACCCGGTATTTATATATAAAAAATTTAAAATTATGAATGATATTAAGAATTGTCTAGAAGAAGCATTGGGCTTCGAGGTCATAGATCAATCTCTACATGATTACTTATTGATTGAAAATCCTAGGACCCCAGTCCTATACATTATACCTAAAATTCATAAGTCATTGAAGAATCCGCCCGGACGCCCTATAGTGTCCGGTGTGGATTCGGTATTCAGTAGATTGGGTACTTTTCTGGATAAGGTATTAAATCCTATGGCTAAAAATGTAAAATCTTATATTTGGGATACAGCTGATTTTTTGAAAAAAATAGAGAATGTGAATCTGGATGAACAGGTGATCCTAGCATCATTTGATGTAGTATCCCTGTATACATCTATAGATAATGACAGTGGGATTGCGGCTGTAGCGAAAAAATTAAATGAAAGAGATTTTTCAATTAGGGGTAAAGAGTTTATACTCAAGATACTAAATATAATTTTGAGACAGAATTACTTTCTCTTTGGTGACAATTTTTATTTGCAATGTAGGGGAACTGCAATGGGGGCCAATATGGCCCCTGCGTATGCAAATATAGTGATGGGGTCCTGGAGGAGGAGCTTATCTATGTGTCCCACCATTTTCGACATGTGTCGATGTGGTGGAGATGCATAGATGACGTGTTCCTCCTCTGGACTGGTACACAACAAGAATTGGAGATGTTCCACGAATATTTAAACCAGATTGATGGAACAATTAAATTCACGTTAGTTTCTTCCAGGGAAGGAATTCAATTTTTGGACGTTTTGATTAAACAAAAGGAGGGCAAATTAATAACAACACTATATGTTAAGAAAACCGATAGGAATAATTTGTTGTTATATAATAGCCAACATCCCCATAATATGATTAATTCCATACCTCTGAGCCAACTACTGAGGGTAAGGCGTATTGTGAATGAGACGGAAGACGTTGATAGAATTATGGAATCTATGGTTAAAAAATTTCTTGATAGGGGATATCCAAGAAATATGTTGGAATTGACTAAAAACAATGTATCTCAGAGGAATCGATCGGATTTACTGAATGTGAGACGGCCTAAGAAGGAGTTAATAAGAGTCCCTTTTGTTCTAGATACATAGAAGAGAGTGGTAGTATCGCTAGAATTATCAATAAACATTGGGGGATGCTTAGAAAATGTCTCCCAAAAATTGAAGGATATAGACTCCCTCCTCTTTTTTCATATAGGAGGGGAAAAAATATTAGGGACTATTTAATAAGATCTGATATTGGTTCACAGAAGAAAAGTACTCAAACAGTACTAACAGGTTCTAATAGGAAGGGCTGTTACCCGTGCCTAAATTGTATCAATTGCAACCAAATGATCAAAGGAGCACAGTTTACACATCCAATATCTAAAAAGGTATATAAAATGGAACACTTCCTAACATGTAACTCTGACCATGTAATATATCTCCTTGAATGTCCCTGCCATCTTTGGTATGTGGGAGAAACAACGTGTGACTTTAAGACAAGGATAAGTCACCATAAATATACGATTAGAAAAAAAAAGATTAGATCTTCCGGTCTCCAAACATTTTACGGAATATAAACCTACAGAAAAACAATTAAAATTCAGACTGATTGATACTATACCCATGCAAAGAAGAGGGGGGGATAGAATCAACCTTCTGAAAAAGAGGGAACTAAAATGGATATATGACCTAAATACATTGAGACCTATGGGACTTAATGTAGATTTCAAACTCAGTTCTATAGCTTAATATATTTCCATAAGTATCATCTGCTCTGTATATCCAGGTGTAATTCTTGATGGTGGTATGTGAATTATAGATGCAGATTGTTGAATAATGTTATTTTGTTCTTTTTTCTTCATTTATAGAGGAGAATTTCAGGATAATTAATACTCACCAGGAAAGACGTAATGTGAAAGGGAGGACACCTGAAAAAATGTGTCATAATCTTTCTCTTTTGGAGCTGATGTGGAGGCATTTTTGATTTAATAAACATGATCAATAATTGACCTCCCATTTTTGTGGTTATTGGAAGTGTAATAATCCTTAAGGGTATTGTAACCTGGGAAAGGGCATCTCCACCTATTTGGATATGGGGTTGAGGGACCTGTACCTAATGGTGCAGAATACCTCCCCTATGTTTCCAATGGGGGTGGGAAGTTACCCTTGAAAGGGAACGGTCCTGCTTTCCGGGGTGGTAAGGATACCCATTATATCCCTTTTAGGTGTACGAACCCGTTTTAATGAGTGTCCGGCTACATAATTTTCCTGCACATTATGATGTTCGGGATGGACTTACAAAATGACATTTTTGTGGAAATTTCTAATATATAACCACATCCTGACTATATAGATAGGATTTGGAGGTCTTTATAACGATTATATACAATGGAGCGTTTTTACATAAGGTATGCCACATGCAAGATGGCTTCCTGCTACTGACAGAGTGATAGTGAGCATGCTCACAGCATGAAATGCCACACAGGCTTCCTGATAGGCTTGGAGACGTAATACCAGGAAGTAGCCTGTAAGACATGCGCAGTTCTGCCCCACATGTGCTGTATATGGCGTTTTTGTTGTCAGTGGCGTCCTCCACGTGTAGCATTTAGTCACATGCTGAGTGAGTGTCGTTACTGTTGATTACAGTCACAGCTGTGCAGAGTTATAATATACTAACAATTAGTGGATTACATAATGATGTGCAATGTTTTGAGTGGTGAGCGCTATCTGTGACTATGTAAATGATTTATTCACATATATGTAATATTTGTATAACTACTATATGGTATGAGCAATATTTTTATGAAATTAGCTAATTGGAGATAATTTGCTGTGATGCACTAATCCTATAAAAACCCGCATATGTGTGATGAACAGTGCTTGAGGAAGGCTCATGGAGCCGAAACGTTGCCATACTATGTGGGTGCAATAAATATCCACGCCTTCTATCTGTCTATTGGAGTGCTGCCTATTTTTTGGATATCTAAGTTGGCAAGTATTGGGGTATTGCTGAAGAAGAATTTGCACCCATTAATCATTAACTGATTAATATATATAAAAATATATATATATAAAAAAAATTATTAATGTAGGCATCCTAACATTAACAAAGCTCAAAGACTAGTCTTGTATTGACAATATGACCAGCATTAAACATGTGTATGAGTAATGTGAGTTTGTGCAAAAAAGATGGCAAGACAATCAAATATATGTTTTATGTAGCCCAAAACAATCACACAAGTGCGAGTGCAGGGTGATGACGAGAAATAAATGTAAATAAATCAAATGTTGATTTGAAATTAGGATAAATCACGTTAAAGTAAACAAAATGAGGGACAAGTTCCGAAACGCGCGTCGGGGTGTGCGCCTCCATGCACTCAGGTAATCCATTACTTCTCTGCCTGCCCATATTAATTGGCCTAATCTTTCACTTTTGACATGTAATTAGCGCTGTATTTCCTAACTATAGTCATTGGCTCCTTATTATAACTATGATATATGATCCATTGTACTTGTTTAAAGCCACTAGTAAAGCCACTCCCAGAGTGGGCGGACCTTTATATTTAAAGGGAAGAGCCAGCGAGGCTTAAGAGTCCTAAATTTTATGATGTAAGTTTTGTAAACGGACACAGATCATTAATCGTCAAGTTCCGAATGTGTCTTCTGAGGACAAGATTTAAGGGGTGAATCCAGGGTGAACCTAGTACTCATCGTGAAAGGGATAATTGGGCTCTTCTTTAAAACTGAAATGAAAGAAAAAAGTTTAATAAATAAAAATTAAAAGATATTTAAATAAACATAATTTAGGTTTTTGATTTTTAGCAAATATCATCTGAAGCTGAATATCGTTAAAGAAACTTACGATTTAAGAGTCAGGTAACGCATGTTGTTATGGATTCCATCAAGAGTTTTCATGTCTTCATCACTTATCACAAATCAAAAATCTGTAAAAAAAATAAATAAATGCAGAAAAGTCGTCTTAAAATAATTACGCTTATGTGTAAAAAAATAGATTTTTTAGATTGAAGACCTCGAATATATACAGAGGCAAAGATGAGGCGAATGTGGTCAATTATTATTTCTGTTTACCTGGAAGTTCTGCTTGATCCTCTCAGGGCTGAAGCTTTTTGCAAGGACGACAACTCCCTCTGCAGAACATATCGCAAAGCTACCTGTGCCGGAGGGCGTGAAGTTTATTAGCGACTGTATTTAGCACAGGGTCATCAAGAACTCTGGGGTACTCTGATCATAGCTGTCAGGAAAAACAAAAGGAACGTAAATTCCACAACACCCCTACTATGTATTATTATACTTAGCAGCAGTATTATAGTAGTTATATTCTTATACACAGGGCAGTATTATAGTAGTTATATTCTTGTATATAGGGCATAATTGTATTATATCTTGACAAGGCGTATTAATATTATTTGTACATAGGGGCAGTATTATAGTAGTTATATTCTTGTACATAGGGGCAGTATTATAGTAGTTATATTCTTGTACATAGGGAGCAGTATTATAGTAGTTATATTCTTGTACATAGGAGCAGTATTATAGTAGTTATATTCTTGTACATAGGAGGCAGTATTATAGTAGTTATATTCTTGTACATAGGGGCAGTATTATAGTAGTTATATTCTTGTACATAGGGGCAGTATTATAGTAGTTATATTCTTGTACATAGGGCAGTATTATAGTAGTTATATTCTTGTACATAGGGGCAGTATTATAGTAGTTATATTCTTGTACATAGGGGCAGTATTATAGTAGTTATATTCTTGTACATAGGGGCAGTATTATAGTAGTTATATTCTTGTACATAGGAGCAGTATTATAGTAGTTATATTCTTGTACATAGGAGCAGTATTATAGTAGTTATATTCTTGTACATAGGAGCAGTATTATAGTAGTTATATTCTTGTACATAGGAGCAGTATTATAGTAGTTATATTCTTGTACATAAGGGCAGTATTATAGTAGTTATATTCTTGTACATAGGAGCAGTATTATAGTAGTTATATTCTTGTACATAGGAGCAGTATTATAGTAGTTATATTCTTGTACATAGGAGCAGTATTATAGTAGTTATATTCTTGTACATAGGAGCAGTATTATAGTAGTTATATTCTTGTACATAGGAGCAGTATTATAGTAGTAATATTCTTGTACATAGGAGCAGTATTATAGTAGTTATATTCTTGTACATAGGAGCAGTATTATAGTAGTTATATTCTTGTACATAGGAGCAGTGTTATAGTAGTTATATTCTTGTACATAGGAGCAGTATTATAGTAGTTATATTCTTGTACATAGGAGCAGTATTATAGTAGTTATATTCTTGTACATAGGGCAGTATTATAGTAGTTATAATTTGTACATAGGAGGCGTATTTAGTTATTTTATGGAGCGTAAAGTAGCTATTCTGTATATAGGGGCAGTATTATAGTAGTTATATTCTTGTACATAGGAGCAGTATTATAGTAGTTATATTCTTGTACATAGGAGCAGTATTATAGTATATTCTTGTACATAGGAGCAGTATTATAGTAGTTATAGTCTTATACATAGGAGCAGTATTATAGTAGTTATATTCTTGTACAGAGGAGCAGTATTATAGTAGTTATATTCTTGTATATAGGGCAGTATTATAGTAGTTATAATCTTGTACATAGGAGCAGGGCCGGCTCCAGGTTTTTATGGGCCCCGGGCGAAAGAGCCTCAGTGGGCCCCTTTAACACAGACCACGATTCATGATGCACAGATACAGCAGAGAAATATGGGTACAGTACAACGCCAAATACTTCACTTCTTCCATTACATGAGTGATATCTATTGTAAATTGTACAATAGCTAAAAAACCGCCAAATCCTCACAGCGCACAGAACAGACTGGAAAGTACAGTCCTCCATACAATATTATGGGCACCACAGTCTCCCCCTCATCACCCATATAATACCAATGCAGGATGTCACCCCCCATATAATGCTCCATACAGAATACTGGACCCAATATAATGCTCCATACAGGATACTGGACCCAATATAATGCTCCATACAGGATACTGGTCCCCATATAATGCTCCATACAGGATACTGGTCCCCATATAATGCTCCATACAAAATATGGAGCTCTCCTCTGTGCTGTACTGCGTTCTGCACTGTTACAGCTCAGGAAAGGGCGCTGTGGAAAGACTCCCCATTATCATCATCATTGCCTCCCCATCATCATCATGGCCTCCCCATTATCATCAATGCCTGCCCATCATCATCATCTCCTCCCCATCATCATCAATGCCTGCCCGTCATCATCTCCCCATCATCAATGCCTGCCCATTATCATCAATGCCTGCCCATTATCATCATCTTCTCCCCATCATCATCAACGCCTCCCCATTATCAGCAATGCCTGTCCATCATCATCTCCTCCCCATCATCATCAATGCCTGCCCATCATCATCTTCTCCCCATCATCAATGCCTGCCCATTATCATCATCTTCTCCCCATCATCACCAATGCCTCCCCATTATCAGCAATGCCTGCCCATTTGTCACGGGTGTGTCGCGGCGGAGATCGTCGCGATTGCACACCCTGACTTCGCACAGCTGAGTTTCTGGTGCTGGGTGTTTTTCGGCACTGAGGGAGTTAATTCTTTCTCTCTCGGTGCTGGACTGACCAGCCTCGCCCAGCTGCGATTGATGTTTTGTTAATTAGCTTCCTTCATATACCTGCTGGTCTGCTGGGGAAGTTGCCGGTGAAAGCATTCATTCAGACCAGCAGAGCGGATCGTTTCTGAGAAGACTTAAGCTAAGAGTGCCTGTTGTGGTTTCTCCTCTCCTCGCTTATTGTTTATCTCCTTTACCTTTTGTGTTCCTCTGTAGTGGAAGTTTTGTATGCAAGACAGTGTTTTCTTTACCCCTTGTCTGTTTTGTTTGTCTTAGACTGTGTGTAAGCTGTGACCTGCCCATTCCCTGTGGTGGTTATCAGGGTCCTTCTCAGGACTAGATTACAGTGGTCAGGGATCTACAGGAGACAGGGTTACGCTGGCGGCCTGGACCTCTGTACCATTAACAGTACCTCCAGGTAGAGGTGACTAGTCAGGACCCCAGTTCAGGGTCAGCATAGACCCCTGTCCACCTCTACCCTGAGACAGCGTGACACATACACAGTATAGACCCACAATTCATAGGATATTATGTCAGGTAAGACATTGCTGGCAGATACTATGTATACATGTTGATATTTTCTATTATATGAAATATAGAATGTTGTCACATTAGATATAGGTTACTATCATAGAATATATGTTATACGTCGTGACATTTTCACCGGCCACTTTAAAAGATTCTCCCAGCTACCATGGATCCAGTAGCCCAGTTAGCTCAGCAGTTACAGAGTTTGTCCATGGAGCTGACGGACGTTAAGTCCAAGGTTTTGTACCCCCGGGAGCAAACCAGATCTGAACCTAAAGTTGCTCTCCCGGACAGGTTCACTGGTGGGCGGGACAAGTTTTTTACCTTCCGGGAGGCATGTAAATTATATTTTCGGCTGCGGCCTCGGTCGTCGGGGAGTGAAGATCAGAGGGTGGGAATTGTCATCTCGCTCTTACAAGGGGACCCTCAATCCTGGGCGTTCTCTCTTCCTCCGGGCTCCCCGGCTCTCCAGTCTGTAGATAGGTTTTTTACAGCCCTGGGTCTGGTATATGATGACCCGGATCGGGTCTCCCTTGCTGAAATGAAGTTACGTAGGATACAGCAGGGAGATCGTCCGGCGGAGGAATTTTCTTCTGAGTTCCGTAGATGGGCCACAGATACTCAGTGGAATGACCCAGCTCTTAGGAGCCAGTTTTGTCAAGGATTATCTGACAAATTAAAAGATGTGTTGGCTCAGTATGATTCTCCTCCGTCACTGGAGGCCGCTATGGCCCTTGCTATTCGCATTGATAGACGGCTTCGGGAGAGGTGCGAGGTAACTCCGCCCCCTGTGATGACTCCTCCTCCTTCTAAAGTCCCTAATATTGAGGTTCCCCTGGTTTGTTCTGAGGAGCCTATGCAGTTAGGAGGGACATCGTTTCGAGGGAGGGGATCGGCGGTGCGCCGCAAGACAGGAAAGTGTTACTTCTGCGGGAGAAAGGGACATTTTGTTGGGGGGTGTCCTGTTGTGAATGGGTTTGAGATGAGTTCTGAGCAGAGGCTCCCTCTGGTGGTTACAAGCGGTGCTAGTGAAGATTGTGAGGACTGGGAATCAGGTGTTAATGACTCCCTTATATAAGACCAGTCAGTAGAAAAAATCAAGATATCATCCAAATAAACAATCAGAAATTTATCCACAAAATCCCTGAAAATGTCATTCATGAAGGACTGGAAGACGGAAGGAGCATTAGTGAGCCCAAAGGACTTCATTACGGACCTCCCTCCGTCTTCAGGTAAAACTGTCATACTAGTTGTAGTTGACAGGTTCAGCAAAATGGCACATTTTATTGCTCTTCCTGCTCTTCCTAATGCTAAAACTCTGGCGCAGGTGTTCATTGGGGAGATTGTGAGACTTCACGGGTTGCCTTCCGATGTGGTGTCGGATCGGGGGTCTCAGTTTGTGTCCAAATTCTGGAAGGCATTTTGTTCTCGTCGGGGGATGCAGTTGTCATTTTCTTCAGCTTTTCATCCGCAGACCAATGGTCAGACAGAGCATCTGAATCAGAGCTTAGAGACATATCTTCGGTGTTTTGTCTCAGAGAACCAAGAGGACTGGTCTTCTTTCTTGCCTCTGGCAGAGTTCGCTCTTAACAATAGGCGGAGCGAGTCCACTGGTAAGTCCCCGTTTTTTGGGGCATATGGTTTTCACCCCCAGTTTTGTACTTTCAATGGGGGGGGCTCTTCTGGGTTCCTGAGGAGGAACGATTTTCGTTGTCACTTGCTTCAGTGTGGAGAGGAGTGCTTAATAATCTGAGCACTATGGGGAACCGAGGAGAGTGTCTGGTCCGGACCTAAGTGTGAACGATCTGGTATGGTTGTCTACCAAGAATATAAAACTTAAGGTTCCCTCCTGGAAACTCGGTCCAGATTCATCGGGCCATACAGGATCAGTTCAATAATTAATCCGGTGGCTTTCCGTCTTGACCTCCCTCCTACGTTTAAAATCCACAATGTGTTCCACAAATCGTTGCTTAAGAGGTACGTGGCACCAGTTATACCGTCACCTCTACCTCCTCCTCCAGTGGTGGTCAATGGTAACTTGGAGTTTCAGGTATCGAAGATCATTGACTCACGTCTGAATCGCCGGTCCCTTCAGTACCTTGTTCATTGGAGGGGGTATGGTCCTGAGGAGAGGATGTGGGTTTCTGCGTCGGATATTAACGCAGACCGATTGGTTCGGGCCTTCCACACTACTCACCCAGATATACCAGGCCCTGAGGGTCCAGAGGCCCTCGTAGAAGGGGGGGTACTGTCACGGGTGTGTCGCGGCGGAGATCGTCGCGATTGCACACCCTGATTTCGCACAGCTGAGTTTCTGGTGCTGGGTGTTTTTCGGCACTGAGGGAGTTAATTCTTTCTCTCTCGGTGCTGGACTGACCAGCCTCGCCCAGCTGCGATTGATGTTTTGTTAATTAGCTTCCTTCATATACCTGCTGGTCTGCTGGGGAAGTTGCCGGTGAAAGCATTCATTCAGACCAGCAGAGCGGATCGTTTCTGAGAAGACTTAAGCTAAGAGTGCCTGTTGTGGTTTCTCCTCTCCTCGCTTATTGTTTATCTCCTTTACCTTTTGTGCTCCTCTGTAGTGGAAGTTTTGTATGCAAGACAGTGTTTTCTTTACCCCTTGTCTGTTTCCTGTGTCTTAGACTGTGTGTAAGCTGTGACCTGCCCATTCCCTGTGGTGGTAATCAGGGTCCTTCTCAGGACTAGATTACAGTGGTCAGGGATCTACAGGAGACAGGGTTACGCTGGCGGCCTGGACCTCTGTACCATTAACAGTACCTCCAGGTAGAGGGACTAGTCAGGACCCCAGTTCAGGGTCAGCATAGACCCCGGTCCACCTCTATCCTGAGACAGCGTGACACGTACACAGTATAGACCCACAATTCATAGCATATTATGTCAGTAAGACAATGCTGGCAGATACTATATATACATGTTGATATTTTCTATTATATGTAATATAGAATGTTGTCACATTAGATATAGGTTACTATCATAGAATATATCTGTTATACGTCGTGACACCATTATCATCTTCTCCCCATCATCATCATCAATGCCTCCCCATTATCAGCAATGCCTGCCCATCATCACACACAGACAGCACACAAGCACTCTATCACATACTTATACACACACACACACACACACACACACACACACACACAAAGCACCGCACTACATACACACAGAGACATACACACACACACGTCTTACCTGTCCGACGTCCGCGCGCCTCTGTGCCACAGCCGGCCGCTGAATGATGACGTCATTCAGCGGCCTGCTGTGAGAGAAAGCGCCGGCGCCCCTGGAGCCCGGAGCTGCGGCAGCGGAGGCACGGGAGAGGTAAGTATTGTGCCAGCTGATGCCGGGGCCCTGAGCAAGCGGGGGGGGGGGGCCCAGTGGCGGCGCTGACACCGCTCTCCTCCGCTAACGGGCGGGGGGTGCCAGACTGCGAGTGGGCCCCCCCGCCTGCTCAGGGCCCCGGCACTTGCCCGGGTGTGCCGGGTGCTGACGCCGGCCCTGCATAGGAGCAGTGTTACAGTAGTTATATTCTTGTACATAGGAGCAGTATTATAGTAGTTATATTCTTGTACATATGGGGCAGTATTATAGTAGTTATATTCTTGTACATAGGGGCAGTATTATAGTAGTTATATTCTTGTACATAGGAGCAGTATTATTGTAGTTATATTCTTGTATATAGGAGCAGTATTATAGTAGTTATATTCTTGTACATAGGGGCAGTATTATAGTAGTTATATTCTTGTACATAGGGGCAGTATTATAGTAGTTATATTCTTGTACATAGGAGCAGTATTATAGTAGTTATATTCTTGTACATAGGGGCAGTATTATAGTAGTTATATTCTTGTACATAGGAGCAGTATTATAGTAGTTATATTCCTGTACATAGGGGCACTATTATAGTAGTTATATTCTTGTACATAGGAGCAGTATTATAGTAGTTATATTCTTGTACATAGGGGCAGTATTATAGTAGTTATATTCTTGTATATAGGAGGCAGTATTATAGTAGTTATATTCTTGTACATAGGGGCAGTGTTACAGTAGTTATATTCTTGTACATAGGGGCAGTATTATAGTTGTTATATTCTTGTACATAGGAGCAGTATTATAGTAGTTATATTCTTGTACATAGGAGCAGTATTATAGTAGTTATACTCCTGTACATAGGGGCAGTATTATAGTAGTTATACTCCTGTACATAGGGGCAGTATTATAGTAGTTATATTCTTGTACATAGGAGCAGTATTATAGTAGTTATATTCTTGTACATAGGGCAGTATTATAGTAGTTATATTCTTGTATATAGGGGCAGTATTATAGTAGTTATATTCTTGTACATAGGAGCAGTATTATAGTAGTTATATTCTTGTACATAGGGCAGTATTATAGTAGTTATATTCTTGTACATAGGAGCAGTATTATAGTAGTTATATTCTTGTACATAGGGGCAGTATTATAGTAGTTATATTCTTGTACATAGGAGCAGTATTATAGTAGTTATATTCTTATACATAGGGAGCAGTATTATAGTAGTTATATTCCTGTACATAGGGGCAGTATTATAGTAGTTATAGTCTTGTACATAGGGGGCAGTATTATAGTAGTTATAGTCTTGTACATAGGGGGCAGTATTATAGTAGTTATATTCTTGTACATAGGAGCAGTATTATAGTAGTTATATTCTTGTACATAGGGGCAGTATTATAGTAGTTATATTCTTGTACATAGGAGCAGTATTATAGTATTTATATTCTTGTACATAGGGGCAGTATTATAGTAGTTATAGTCTTGTACATAGGGGGCAGTATTATAGTAGTTATATTCTTGTACATAGGAGCAGTATTATAGTAGTTATATTCTTGTACATAGGGGCAGTATTATAGTAGTTATATTCTTGTACATAGGAGCAGTATTATAGTATTTATATTCTTGTACATAGGGGCAGTATTATAGTAGTTATATTCCTGTACATAGGAGCAGTATTATAGTAGTTATATTCTTGTACATAGGGCAGTATTATAGTAGTTATATTCTTGTACATAGGGCAGTATTATAGTAGTTATATCTTGTACATAGGGCAGTATATAGTAGTTATATTCTTGTACATAGGAGCAGTATTATAGTAGTTATATTCTTGTACATAGGAGCAGTATTATAGTATTATATTCTTGTACATAGGAGCAGTATTATAGTAGTTATATTCTTGTACATAGGAGCAGTATTATAGTAGTTATATTCTTGTACATAGGAGCAGTATTATAGTAGTTATATCTTGTACATAGGAGCAGTATTATAGTAGTTATATTCTTGTACATAGGAGCAGTATTATAGTAGTTATATTCCTGTACATAGGAGCAGTATTATAGTAGTTATATTCTTGTACATAGGAGCAGTATTATAGTAGTTATATTCTTGTACATAGGAGCAGTATTATAGTAGTTATATTCTTGTACATAGGCAGTATTATAGTAGTTATATTCTTGTACATAGGAGCAGTATTATAGTAGTTATATTCTTGTACATAGGGCAGTATTATAGTAGTTATATTCTTGTACATAGGAGCAGTATTATAGTAGTTATATTCTTGTACATAGGAGCAGTATTATAGTAGTTATATTCTTGTACATAGGAGCAGTATTATAGTAGTTATATTCTTGTACATAGGAGCAGTATTATAGTAGTTATTTTCTTGTACATAGGGGCAGTATTATAGTAGTTATATTCTTGTACATAGGGGCAGTATTATAGTAGTTATATTCTTGTACATAGGAGCAGTATTATAGTAGTTATATTCTTGTACATAGGGGCAGTATTATAGTAGTTATATTCTTGTAAATAGGAGCAGTATTATAGTAGATATATTCTTGTACATAGGGGGCAGTATTATAGTAGATTATTCTTGTACATAGGGGCAGTATTATAGTAGTTATATTCTTGTACATAGGAGCAGTATTATAGTAGTTATATTCTTGTATATAGGAGCAGTATTATAGTAGTTATATTCTTGTATATAGGAGCAGTATTATAGTAGTTATATTCTTGTATATAGGAGCAGTATTTTAGTAGTTATATTCTTGTACATAGGGGGCAGTATTATAGTAGATATATTCTTGTACATAGGGGGCAGTATTATAGTAGTTATATTCTTGTATATAGGAGCAGTATTATAGTAGTTATATTCTTGTATATAGGGCAGTATTATAGTAGTTATATTCTTGTATATAGGGGCAGTATTATAGTAGTTATATTCTTGTATATAGGGGCAGTATTATAGTAGTTATATTCCTGTATATAGGAGCAGTATTATAGTAGTTATATTCTTGTATATAGGAGCAGTATTTAGTAGTTATATTCTTGTACATAGGGGCAGTATTATAGTAGATATATTCTTGTACATAGGGGCAGTATTATAGTAGTTATATTCTTGTATATAGGAGCAGTATTATAGTAGATATATTCTTGTACATAGGGGGCAGTATTATAGTAGTTATATTCTTGTACATAGGAGCAGTATTATAGTAGTTATATTCTTGTATATAGGGCAGTATTATAGTAGTTATATTCTTGTACATAGGGGCAGTATTATAGTAGTTATATTCTTGTACATAGGAGCAGTATTATAGTAGTTATATTCTTGTATATAGGGGGCAGTATTATAGTAGTTATATTCTTGTACATAGGTGCAGTATTATAGTAGTTATATTCTTGTACATAGGAGCAGTATTATAGTAGTTATATTCTTGTATATAGGAGCAGTATTATAGTAGTTATATTCTTGTACATAGGGGCAGTATTATAGTAGTTATAGTCTTGTACATAGGAGCAGTATTATAGTAGTTATAGTCTTGTACATAGGGCTAATTTTGTCTTTTCCTGAAGGACCCCAGGTACTATTATGTCCTGCTTTATTAAATACAGTAAATAAATGTAGTTTTTCTCACCAGGTCTCATCTCTGCTGGACCCCAGTACGCTGTATCCGACCAGCACGATATCACGAGATTTGCAGAACTCCAGTAATTTGCTCTGATTCAGGAATATGTGACATTCTACCTGTATATAAAGATTTATACATCCGCTTGTTAGCGTCTTAAGTTTGGATAATCAACCATAATGTTGTCATTATGACTTATCAAGAATTAGAGAATGACAGAAAGTCTTATATTTTTTAGGGTGGGAGAATTAATTTTAATGAGAAATCCATGGGAATTACCTGGTTGCACACTGGTTTGTACTTGAGTCCTGGCATGTTGAGAATCAGCTCCAGTTGCCTTCGGTTAAAATTGGAGACTCCGATGGATCTGACGAGGCCGGCGTCTCTGCACGCTTCCATAGCCTAGAAATTTCCAAATCAGTCAGTGGTATAATATAATTGGGGGCCATTTTGTTGAGATCATCCCGGCGATCACAGGAAGTTGTGCTGGCTATAAACTTCCCCTGCAGTGGCCACTAAAGGTGGAGTGTGGTATTACATGCCAACCAATCAAATGAATGGATGACCATATAGTGGCTCCTCCTTCAGGATAATAACCTAATATGCCAACCAAAACAGGCAGTTGATTTTTTTCTTACAGTTTGTGGTCATTTTAGAAAAAAAGTGCAAAAACCGAATACTAAGGCTTGAACGCAATAAATTTCATGGGTAGAAACATTTTCCTTAAGCCAACTTTGTATATCCAGCCCCTCATATTTACCTTCCATGTATCCCGGATATCTGTGTTATGAAAAATCATTTTCCCATTTTCATACTTCGGATAGAGATCATCTCCGGGCTGGAGGAGAAAAAGGTAAAAAAAAATGAGACTGTGATGTCCTCTGTTTCAGCTGGAGTTTGCAGTGCAAACTTGAACAGTTTCTGACTTAATGCTGCAAAAACCATCTACTGCTCCATAATGGTCCTAACCGTAAACGCTACTGGTGTGTGGATGATGAAGAGATCCATGTAATCCAGCTGTAGATCCTTCAGAGATTTTTCCAAGGCCGGCCGGACCCTCTCGGGAGTGTGGTTATTATTCCAAAGCTGCAAAAAAATATATTGAAAATGAACATCGCCCCCTAAAGGACACTTTAATGAGAAAAATCGAGAAAAATTTTAATCAACGTTTATAAAGTTTGCTTACTTTCCCGGTGTAAAAAATATCCTCTCTTTTCACCGTCCCATCAGCAATCTTTGCTCTGATGGCTTGACCGACCTCAACTTCATTCTGATACATATGAGCACCATCGATGTGCCGATATCCAACATCAATGGCCGACTTGACGCCCTCTATGGCTTGTTGTTTGGTGTACTGCGAGATGTAATCGTGATCATATTTTTATGTGCATCGCTCATCTTTTTTCTCCGGTTTCTGGAGCGGAGAAACTTCACAAAATAATATCAAGGCTGCAAACAAGGGTAGAATTTTCTACGAGGAGTGGATAGCTTTATCTTCTGCTTACTCACCGTTTTTGGGGCATAGGTGCCAAACCCAATCACCGGCATTTTATGCCCATCGTTCAGAACAACACAGGAGTCTGACCTGAGAGCCATGGCGCAGTGCGTCCAGTTTCTTCTTCTGCACGGCTGCTCTTCCTATAACTCGTGTGCTGTTTTTCATGAGTTCTCCCTCCCACGATCATGAAGCCTCAGCTGGGAATTGGAGTCCCTCCAACCAATCCCTCTGAACAAAGTCCAGGACATCTCTGTGAGGTCCAGTCAGGGGACAAGCTGTTTCAACACATATGTTGACGAGCTGCGCAGGCTTTTTCTCTTCGGTTATCTGGTTTTGGAAGCAGAACAGAGTTGCTTTCTGACAAACTTGCGGAAGGGAAACTATGTCAAAAATTTCTGGAGCAGTATAAAAAGATGAAGAAGTTACGATTAGTGTGTGAAGCCCCATAAAGGGGTATTTCAACTTAAACCAGATATAACCCAGATGATAACTGTTCGATTGACGTGTGTCCCACCAGTGTTGGACTGGAGTACCTGGGCAAGAAAAGAAGACAGTGCCCGGACTCATCTTTACCTTTTGGATAATAATGGAAGCACAAGATATAGAACCCCTATATCATGATTTTGTTTTTGCACATCCACTGAGTCTTTATCATGCTGCTGCAGTGCAGGTAGGTGCAGGCTCCACTAGATGGCAATAGAGTGGAAGCAGGACTGTACCTAGACCAAGCAGGCCTGTTGTGCAGCAGCGAGGCTACCACCAGGTGGCAGCAGAATATTTAAATAAGCCGGGTCAAATCTTTAGATTATAGCGCAGTACCAAGGGAATAAACAAACTCAGGGTAAGGGACAAGCCAAAGGATCAGTAACGGTCAGGAGCGGATAAGCCAAACGACAAAAGACAGAAACAGGTCAGGATACAAGCCAAGTCAAAACCAGGGCGTCAACACACTAAAGGGGAACACTGAGTCAGGACAGGAAGTTGGGGATAAACAGACACGGTTCAGTCAGCAAGAAGCAGGACAGATCAGGGCAAACGGAGTCAGCTACACACGCCGTAGGCAGGAACTATAACTGACACCGCCTGCAGGATGCAGCGGAGATAAATAGCAAACCTGAAAGCAGACTGAGGCTGAGAAAGTTAACCCCTGACGTGAGCAGACCGGAAAAAGGGGAAGACCGGACTCAAAACCGCTCTGGATCATGACAGTCTTACGGGCAAGTCAGATCCCAAAAGATTTTCAGAGTAATGGATGATGCAACTTTTTTCTCAAAGATGACCGATAGTTCATCAGAACTAGCCAACCAACGTGCATCAGTCCGTGCGTGGTCGGTTTGGTACATGGACAACCTACGGACCGAAAATACTCTCGTCTGAATGGGACCTAAACTAGAGGAATGAAAATGCTTGAGGGCTCGTACACTGGAGAACACTTGTACTGTTTGGGTAGCAGATGGATGTCACTGCTCTATTGTCTTTACTGGCTCCCTGGTAGGAAACTGAAAGATAAAAACAGCTCAGCGTGGCTTCATTGATAGTCATCCAATATGGAGGCAAGAATCTTGGAATGTTGCAGAACATAAACAGTGAAAAACACAACTTTAATAAAATGTGGTGCGCCCGACCTGTGCCTATACCTCCTTCCCAGTTTCCAAGGCCTGATTTTAACACATACAAACCAACGACACTTCTGGTTCCTCAAAGACATTACCAATAGGTGCCACCCAACTCACACGGTCTAACGACAGCCCAGGTCTGGATACCATCTCCTCCCAGACTGCCAACTTACTTCTCTGGGTTCCCCATTAAGCCTGACACAACTTATTTTCCTGCTATCAAGCTCATGCTCCATGGAGTAGCCACAGGGCTATGACTAGCATCACTCCCTCTCATGCAGTTGGCTAGTGCTCACCTGACTTTGGTTATGCTAGCTATTTTAGGTAGCACACGCTTGCATTCTCCATCCGCTCTGTTCACCTTGACTTTGGCCATTACAGTTACTTTAGGCAGCATGCATTTGCCTCCTTGCCCAGCTCCGATCAAGGGACACTTTCAGAGCAGTCCTTTCTTCTTCACTAATATAAGTGGCTGGTTTTCTACACCTGGGACAGATACAGAGGCAATCTTCCTTCTTTACCCTGGTGCAAAACACAACTTGAGGTGTTTCTACCACTCATTTGCTAGCCACCACTCAGCAATGTGGTTCCTGCTCAACACACATTCCCTCTGCAACTGACACTGTCAGCAGTGACCTCTGTCTGTCATTCAGTGTCTGCTCAAGCTCTCTTGGTCTCCACAACAAGACATATTTTAACTCATAAGCTTTTATAACTTTATCATCCTCACAGGCACACGGCAAAAAGAATGGATTCCTGAATAGATAGATGTAGACTTAGACAAGTGCACTGAACATAAATTCACGTGAGGTCCGGAAACACACAAATTTCACCGGTTATTAACTTCCTCTGGCAGAACTGTGACAGAGCAATAAAATATAAAGGCATATGAACGCAGTGAAAGAACAATGCAAAATCATAGATGAAACATCTACGAATATACATATTAATGAGAGGTCATTGTAGTGTACAAGGAAACCCCCCAAAGTCTAATCCACCCCTATGATCTCTAGTTTTTGACTACAAGATAAATCTAGTGGAAAAAAATCCAGAATTCAGAAGTTCATTGCATTAGAAACTGGTTAAAGTCACTTCTTGTAATCGGTTCCTTCTGGTCTCATCACAACTTCCTTGAACAATCACATTCTCTAAGTGTCGGAAACTAAGGTTTAACCCTTTCTTACACCAGACCAACAGCAACTTTATAGAAGAAGTCTCCTCGTGGGACTCCTCGTGGATGGATCAGCAATGGTGAGTTCTGGTATGGTATCCACAAGCTCAGGGACTGGACCTGCATCAGCTGAATTTTTTTTTAAGCCTTTTAATGTGACTTTTTTATTGTGCAAAAATAAACATTAAAACACTATAAAAATCTGGCATTATTGTAATAGTGGAGATCTAGTTACCAAGACACTTACACTACAGCAGTCGTATCTGTAGCCACCAGTTCAGTATTTCCCTTACATCCTATCACTCTGGATTATGAGCAAATCTCCCTAAATAGTGGACATTTCATACTTCTCCAAAGAGTTCTGAAAGCGGGATGTCTACTGATTATTCAGATAACTTCCCTACAGCTACATCTCTGTAAACTATTTAGTAGCTCAGCTCTGCTTTATCAAGACTCCAGTACCCCGACTCTGCTGTTCCAGCTCTATTTCTGGTCTCCACTGCCACCTGACACGCACAGTGTAAGACAGACTAAGTGCAACACAAAGGGTTAAGTGGAAGCCGGGGCTCAACACTAGGGAAGCGGGGAGCGGAGACCCCTAGGCAGATCTAACGTCACCCTGTCTGCCCTAAGAGACCCTAAATCTCCGAGCAGGATACCTAATCCCTGCAGACCCTGGTGGTAAGCCCTGCTTAGGGAAGGAAGGGGTAAACGCTGGTTGAACCCCAATAACACTAAAGACACCTAGGATAAACGAAACAAGGGAGACACGTAGGTTGAGTAGAATCAGAGAGAAACACCGACGCCCTCCAAACTCCAAAGAGGATGCTAGCAGGCTGCTACAGCTCCAAGCCTCAACAGGGACGTGCAAATAGAAAATATCACCCGCAACTCCCAACAGGAAGTTGGGAGTTATAAACACCCAGGTCCAGGTGACACCATTAGAGCCGGGGGAGGTGGCCACTGGGTCCTAGTGTCAGAAGGACCAGGCAGAAGTCTACAAAGCAAACTGCTGAGACCCTCTGCAGCCAGATGCAGTGTAGTGGTCTGCAGCCTCTGAGACATCCGTGACACCACCTGTCCGCTGCTCCAGCTCAGCTTTTTCTGGTCTCCATGGCCACCACTCTGCTGCTCCAGCTCGGCTTTTTCTGGTCTCCACTGACACCACTATACTGCTTCAGCTCGGCTTTTTCTGGTCTCCACTGCCACCACTCCGCTGCTCCAGCTCGGCTTTTTCTGGTCTCCACTGCCACCACACCGCTGCTCCAGCTCAGCTTTTTCTGGTCTCCACTGCTACCACTCTGCTGCTACAGCTCGGCTTTTTCTGGTCTCCACTGGTACCACTCCACTGCTCCAGCTTGGCTTTTTCTGGTCTCCACTGCTACCACTCTGCTGCTCCAGCTCTGCTTTTTCTGTTGTCCACAGCTACTACTCCACTGCTCCAGCTCGGCTTTTTCTGGTCTCCATTGCTACCACTCCGCTGCTCCAGCTCGGCTTTTTCTGGTCTCCACTGCTACCACTCTGCTGCTCCAGCTCGGCTTTTTCTGGTCTCCACTGGTACCACTCCACTGCTCCAGCTTGGCTTTTTCTTGTCTCCACTGCTACCACTCCGCTGCTCCAGCTCGGCTTTTTCTGGTCTCCATTGCTACCACTCCGCTGCTCCAGCTCGGCTTTTTCTGGTCTCCATTGCTACCACTCCGCTGCTCCAGCTCGGCTTTTTCTGGTCTCCACTGCTACCACTCTGCTGCTCCAGCTCGGCTTTTTCTGGTCTCCACTGGTACCACTCCACTGCTCCAGCTTGGCTTTTTCTGGTCTCCACTGCTACCACTCTGCTGCTCCAGCTCTGCTTTTTCTGTTGTCCACAGCTACTACTCCACTGCTCCAGCTCGGCTTTTTCTTGTCTCCACTGCTACCACTCTGCTGCTCCAGCTCTGCTTTTTCTGTTGTCCACTGCTACCACTCCGCTGCTCCAGCTCGGCTTTTTCTGGTCTCCACTGCTACCACTCTGCTGCTCCAGCTCGACTTTTTCTGGTCTCCACTGCTACCACTCCGCTGCTCCAGTTCTGCTTTTTCTGGTCTCCACTGCCACCACTCCGCTACTCCAGTTCTGCTTTTTCTGTTGTCCCCGGCTACCACTCCGCTGCTCCAGATCGGCTTTATCTGTTGTCCCCTGCTACCACTCCGCTGCTCCAGATCGGCTTTTTCTGGTCTCCACTGCTCCAGCTTGGCTTTTTCTGGTCTCCACTGCCACCACTCCGCTGCTCCAGTTCTGCTTTTTCTGTTGTCCACTGCTACCACTCCGCTGCTCCAGATCTGCTTTTTCTGGTCTCCACTGCTACCACTCCGCTGCTCCAGATCGGCTTTTTCTGTTGTCCCCTGCTACCACTCCGCTGCTCCAGATCGGCTTTTTTGATCTCCACTGCTCCAGCTCGGCTTTTTCTGGTCTCCACTGCTACCACTCCGCTGCTCCAGATCGGCTTTTTCTGTTGTCCCCTGCTACCACTCCGCTGCTCCAGATCGGCTTTTTCTATTGTCCACTGCTACCACTCTGCTGCTCCAGCTCGGCTTTTTCTGTTGTCCACTGCTACCACTCTGCTGCTCCAGATCGGCTTTTTCTGTTGTCCACTGCTACCACTCCGCTGCTCCAGCTCTGCTTTTTCTGTTGTCCACTGCTACCACTTCCGTTGCTCCAGATCGGCTTTTTCTGGTCTCCACTGCTCCAGCTCGGCTTTTTCTGGTTTCCACTGCTGCAGCTTTGATTCTTCAGATCTCCACTCTGCTGTTCCAGCTCTGCACTGCTACAACTCTGCTGTTCCAGCTCGGTTTCATATTGCCTCCACTTCTACAACTCTACATCAACTTTTTTCTACTGCAATGACTCTGCTGTTGAAGTTCTCCTTTATGTGGTCTCCACTGTTTTACCTTTGCTGTTCCAGCACTGCTCCATCTAGCCTCCACTACAACACGTCCACGGTTCTACCTTTGCTGCACTTTTCTCTCTGCCATTCCGGTCCTGCTACTAAGCTCGGCTTCAGTACATCTTTGTCACAGCACAGCGCGGACTCTTCCCTTCTGCACCAGTGTCACCTCTGTCGGTGTCATCCGGCATAGGTGAGACATGAGTAAATGGGTATGCAGAGCGCTCCCCCTAGTGTGTATTCCTATGCTGACCCATTGTATTTTGGAAGCCACTGTTTTAACAGAGCACTTATATGGCATTATGTTCAGTGAAGAACAATTTTATTGTCAAATCCTCTTCTGGCGTTTGTCACCTGTGCGCCTCCAGTGTTCACCGTCAGCTCTGCTGCAAACTGAAGACGAAAAACACAAAATTCAGGTTTTGAAATGCAAAAATGAAACGCTGCAAACCAAAACCTGCACAAATCCTTTATGTGTAAAAGGCAAAGAATGTGATATGTTTGGATTTTCTTCAAGCTCAATGTTTAGAGTTTCAGTAGCCAGTCACTGCAGGAAAACTGAGGCGAGAATGTGTGGCCCAGCTGCGCTTGGTGACACATGTTCCCTGGAGGATGCACAGAAAGGTAAATCACAAACACCTGATATTCATTCACACCCACACTTCCCAATAGTGCCACTAGAGGGAGCCTTAGAATATATAAGGGTGTGGGAGACGCAGCAGTAGGCTTTTTCAATTCAAGATTCCAGTCTGGGGATTCCAGAGAGAGATTCTACATTCTAGTCTGAGCGAGACATTTGATTGTGATTCCTGTCAGATGAGACAGAGGAGGAAAGACAAGCTGTTACCTCAGAACAGGCTGACTGTTAGATCCCTAAGAACGTGGAAAGTGACTCTCGAAGTGAGCATGAAATCAGTCTGACGGAAGGTCCTGATAGCTACTTTGGACAGAGTCTATGAAGGAGAAGAAGGAAGGGAACTACAGTATTTGTAACAATGAGTCGACTGAGTAACGGTCAGTGAGCGGTGATAGGAGGAAGCTGGTGACTACACCTACTGTTGCCTGTGCTTATGTTAAGGGTGTGAGTAGGGCGACAGGCGAGTGGTGAAAAGGAAGAAAGAGTGACTGAGGAGAAATAGCGACAATAGCTGAACCTCCATTCTGCACTACCGGACACCGGGTCCGAGCTTGCTAGTTCCTTCACGGCTATGGGAGAAACCGGATACCCTGCTGGACTTCAGGTCGCAGAGGGGCCCTACAGTGCTGATACGTAACCGGAGTCAGGAAGAATAAGAGTCTAGCAGGGCCCTGCATATAGAGACTAGTTCTGTCCAAAAGAAGGCTCCACCACAATGTCGGCCGGCGTAGCTGTTCTATACGGAGTTAAACTTAGCTTCATGCATGTGGGAAACTCACACACTTTGGAAAGTAAGGAGGCCTTAAACCTACTCAGTGACTACTGTATGTGCATCCTCCACCCTGAGCAGCTTCCCGGGACGTACCTGCAAATACCACCAGTAAAGGTATGGAAAGAGACTGACTTGTGTGTGTCTGCCTTATTGCCTGCACCCTGCACCGCCATATACCCTGAGGGATCCAGTCTCGCCTGTGGGAGACTTGACAGCTTGCTGCCCAGTAACAACCCCTCAGAGGATTCACCCTGCGGCGCTGGTCACCCTGATCAGAAACCACAGGTGGCGTCACGAACATTACTACAATCCCCTGTAAATATCCCCCTTTGAATGAGCGCCCAGGGCCACGGACCGAGCTGCGCTACCCGTGACATCCCCCAGTGAAGTGAACGGGCTCGGTGCCGAGTACCCCAAAGCCCTGGTATGTGCGGCTCAAGAACACGCGGCACCCCCGATACAGTCCGAAGTCACAATCTACGGGAAACAGCGGCACAATTAATACAAAGTATGGGCACAATAGTTGTGAAGAGCTGAGGCTGAGCATTGTAATAATCACCTAGTCAGGGTAACGATGCAACTATTTTTTATTCCATACATCCATGGTTTCACAACAACTCCGGTACATGTCCAAAATGCAATGTCCTCAGTCCACAAGATCCCCTCCCGGGGCCGATAGTCCCACGGTCCCCGTACCAGGTGACACTCACTGTCTCCCAACTTTTGGTTGGCCCATAGATTTCATATCTCCCCCCAGTTTAGCCCATGAATCCAGCATCCAGGTAAGAAAGTTCCTAAAATCCAGATGACAAATCCCTCAAAAGTAGCACGTGTGTTCAGCCCTGCGGCAACCGATCTCCACACTCCGTAGTCCATCCATCCATGTCCTACAGGACATCATCCTCAATCCTCTCTCTGTGACCTCATTCCAACAACTCTCTGACTAAACGTGTCTTTTTCTCCCTCCCACTTAAACATTTGCTTTTAGCTCAAAGAATGAAGAATATTATAGCAGTTACATCCTGTATTATACTCCAGAGCTGCACTCACTATTCTGCTGGTGCAGTCACTGTGTACATACATTACATTACTGATCCTGAGTTACATCCTGTATGCAAAACTGACATTAATATGATCCAAAACAGAAAACATAAATTGGGGACCGCTATGGGTATGGTCACAAACACCACTTAATGGCCTCACCCTTTTCAAAGATATGTGGTAGATTGAAAGTGATGCCTGTGAGGTGCTGGCCTCGTTCTAAAGACTATTGGACCAATGCATGTACAGATGAATCCCCAGCTTTAAGGGATGCTGACTTCTTCCAGCATGAAGCACTGGTTACTTCGATCGTATTTTTGTGTTTTATTACAGATTTCTTTGCTCGTCAGTTTAGCCTTAGGAATCAATGTTTCCATTCAGTGACAGTAAGCAGAGGAAGAACTGCAGGCTGCATCTTGTGTATACGTAAGGCCAGACAGGAGATTGGTCATCAGGTAAAGCAATCATTCCATTACTCTTTTTAGTGTCTCAGAGACCTCAATTGAGACATTGTTTCATATGAGACTGTGCATTGACTCGTATGTTAATTTGTAAATGCCTGCTGAGTACATATTGCATCAGCGTTCAGGAATAGCTCAAAGTACCATGGCTCCATCTGGCAGAATATTTGTCTGCTCCTCTGCCCATCACTGAACCCACAAAGACGTTAGGAGAACCCTGGATGGGACTGTACTATCTGTTGTTGTTGGCTGGAGCTGGGTTCACGTGCTACAGTTGTGCTATCCATCGTCTGGACATGAAGAACTGTCTTTAGGACTGTTGTTGCTGGATGGAGTGGGATACACGTGCTACGGTCGTGATATCCAACATCTATAGGAGCATGGATTGTGACTACAGACTATACCAGCAGAAGATACAAAAGCTGTGGCCAACCAAAAGTTCTGAGAAAGTATCTCCTGGTACGGAGGCAGTGGAACTATCGGCCCCAGGATGGGAGCTTGTGGACGGGGGCCATTGCATTGTGACCATATACCCGGAATTGCCGTAAGAACGTGGACGTAAGGAATAAAAATAGTTACATTGTTAACCTGCCTAGGTGATTATTTCAACCCACAACCTTAGACCTTCACAATGCCAAACTGAAAAGTTTAAAGGAGAGCACAGGGACTATCATTTCCAGCTCTGCTTAGACTTGCAACACTTGAAATATTTTCTTTTCCTGCATCTTGTACTCCAGCCAGGGGATCACACAGATCCCACCACTGCCACCACTTGTCATGAGAACACAACTCCGCTGCCTCCGATTGTCGGGACAATTACGCAATTGGCTGAAGAGTGATGAATGAGGCCACGGCTGCTTCCACTACTAAGACAGTTACTGGGGAACTCACAGTGAGCGTATGGTATATACACCTCCGATTCCAAAGCATGGAGCATATGTACATACCCCTGTACGGTCACTGCCAACTGCGCAATAACAAAATAACTAGCTGCCACCACCAGTCGTTTATACAGGCCAATTGAACACCTGTTACATGTAGCGTATGGCTTCAAGGGTGCGGTTTACATATCAAGAGGAACAGAGCTATTAAATTTCACATCTGGATATTTAATCCAGAAAGATAGCTAGTAGAGTTGAGCGATACTTTCCGATATCCTAAAGTATCGGAATCGGAATGGTATCGCCGATATCACTAAAATATCGGCGATACCCGATACCGATACCGGAAGTCCCATGTAAGTCTATGGGAACAAAATATCGCAACTAAAAAAAACCCATTCTTTCCTTGTAAACACTAAATATACACACATAGAATACATATATATATATACATGTCATTGTGACATATATATATACATATATGTATAGTTTATACACTTCTACATAGTAAAATATCCTCTGATTCAATTGCCGGGTAAAGCCGGCTTCTGTGAAAAGACAGAAGCACCCGACATGAAATGACACTTGGTGTACATAGGGTTAACCATGTCTTTTCATGTCCTTTGCTATCTAATTTGCACAAACAATTAAATCAGTCTATGTGTGCAAAATTTCACACCTGTAGGGGTTAATTAAAGGTGTAAATTCATTGTAAAAAAAACGGACTTTTTTGCTACGAATTTACACCTTTAATTAACCCCTACAGGTGTGAAATTTTGCACACATAGACTGATTTAATTGTTTGTGCAAATTAGATAGCAAAGGACATGAAAAGACATGGTTAACCCTATGTACACCAAGTGTCATTTCATGTCGGGTTCTGCATTTTCACAAAAGCCGGCAATTGAATTAGCGGCTATTATACTATGTAGAAGTGTATGAACTACAAATATAAATATATATATATATGTGTCACAAATTCAATGACATGTATATATATATATGAGGTGTAAAATTGCTGAAAAAAAATGCGTGGGCTCCCGCCCTATTTTCGCAACCAGACAGACAAAGCCAGTGAGTGGGGCAGATAATAATAGCCCAGAGGGACCATTATTTTTGCCCCCCCCCGGCTACTAACATCTGCCCCCAGACACCCCAGGAAAGACAAATCTATAATTAGATTCGCCCTTTCTGGCACTTTGCCCGTCTATTCCCATTGCCCTGTAGCGGTGGCGAATGGGTTAATATGGGGTTAAAGCCACCTTGCTATTGAAAGGTGACCTTAAGCCAGGTTAATAATTGAGAGCTGTCAATTAGACAACTATCAATTATTAATCCTATTGCATGAAATAAAAATAAAACACACACACTTTAATTAAAAATCATTTTAATGAAATAAAGACACATGTTTTTGACCATATTTTATTTTACTGCAAAAACCATTTCCTGTAATAAAAATAAAATAAAAAAGCAAAATTATTCTTACCTATCCCATGCACAGTCAGGTCCCGCGGTGTAATCCTTCAGAAAGGGTTAATGTTTACTGCAGGGACCGCAGCTAATGCTGCAGCCTCACAGTAAACCCCAAATGATTGAGTTCCTCTCCTGCCTGACAGGAGAGTAAAGGCTGGGTGTCACATAACGATACACCAGCGATCCCGACAACGATATGCACTTGTCAGGATCGCTGGTGTATCGCTACATGATCGCTGCTGAGCTGCCAAACAGGCAGCTCAGGCAGCGATCTGGGGCAGCGACACTGCGGGTAACATCGCTTAAGGGCCCGTCTCACATAGCGATATCGCTACCGAGATCACTGCTGAGTCACTAGTTTTGTGACGCAGCAGCGAGCTCACCAGCGATATCGCTGTGTGTGACATTCAGCGACGATCAGCCCCCCTGCCGGGTATCGCTGATCGTCGCAGAAATGTCAGGACCTTTTTTTGATCGCTGGTTTCCCTCTGACAGGCACGCATCGCTGCGTGTGACAGGCGGGAGACCAGCGATCCGCTGGTAACCAAGGTACACAGCGGGTTTCCAGGCACCGCGCAGCGCTTGGAAACCCGCTGTGTACCTTGGATACCAGCTCCCTGCATCAGGGCGCTGGTATCCAAGGTACACAGCGGGTTTCTAGGCACAGCCCCGCGCCTGGAAACCCGCTGTGTACCTTGGTTACCAGCGGATCGCTGGTCTCCCGCCTGTCACACGCAGCGATGCGTGCCTGTCAGCGGGAAACCAGCGATCAAAAAAAGGTCCTGACATTTCAGCGACGATCAGCGATACCCGGCAGGGGGGCTGATCGTCGCTGAATGTCACACACAGCGATATCGCTGGTGAGCTCGCTGCTGCGTCACAAAACTAGTGACTCAGCAGCGATCTCGGTAGCGATATCGCTATGTGAGACGGGCCCTTAAGTGGAAAGCTTAATTGATTGCTTTCCACTTTCACTTCAGGTCAGCCAGGGACACAATCAGTGACGTCAGAGGGAACTGATTAACAAAAATAGGGGTTCCCTTCGAAAAAAAAATGGCGTGGGGTCCCCCTGTTTTTGTTAACCAGCCAGATGAAGCAGACCGCTGAGGCCTGGATTTTCAGGCTGTTAAGGAGCCAAGATCCATGGACCTTGCCAGCCTGATAATACTAGGCCACAGCAGTCTGCATATCTTGGCTGATTAACAAAAATAGGGGATCCCCTCGAAAAAAAATGGCGTGGGGTCCCCCCTATTTTTGTTAACCAGCCAGATGAAGCAGACCGCTGAGGCCTGGATTTTCAGGCTGTTAAGGAGCCAAGATCCATGGACCTTGCCAGCCTGATAATACCAGGCCACAGCAGTCTGCATATCTTGGCTGATTAACAAAAATAGGGGATCCCCTCGAAAAAAATTGGCATGGGGTCCCCCCTATTTTTGTTAACCAGCCAGATGAAGCAGACCGCTGAGGCCTGGTTTTTCAGGCTGGTAAGGATCCAATATCCATGGACCTTGCAAGCCTGATAATACCAGGCCACAGCAGTCTGCTTAGCTTGGCTGGTTAACAAAAATAGGGGATCCCCTCGAAAAAAAAACGGCGTGGGGATCCCCCCTATTTTGTTAACCAGCCAAGTAAAATGCAGACTGCTGCAGCCTGGTATTAAAAGACTGTCAAGGCCCATGGATTTTGGCCCTCAACAGCCTGATAATACCAGGCTACAGCAGCCCCACATTTGGCGCATCAAAAGATGTGCCAATTGTGGCACTTTACCCGGCTCTTCCCACTTGCCCTGTAGCGGTGGCAAGCGGGGTAATAAGGGGTTAATGTCACCGTTGATTGCACGGTGACAATAAGCCCGGTTAATAATGGAGAGGTGTCAATAAGACACCGATCCATTATTAATCCCAAAGTTATTAAATGCATAAAAAAAAGACAAAGCAAGAAAAAAGTATTTTAATTTAATAAAAGAGACAACACAGTTTTCATTTCTTTTATTACTCTCTCATTCCTGCGACGCCATCGATCTCCTGTAAAAAAAGAAAAAAAACAAACCAACAGTATACCACCTGTCCGACGCAGTCCATAACGACAGTCCCACGACGATCCAGCTCTGCTACATCGCAATGACAGGCAGAGCCTGACATCCCGGCGCAGCACAGCTGATTACCTGCTTCCCCGGCGGTGACGTCATCGGACTGACTGCTTTACGGCCGGGATTACCCAGCAGTCACTGCAGTTATCGCGAGAAACTGCATGTGACCGCCGGGGAGAAGAGGATGGCAGCCATGAAGCAGTCCAGGACGTGACCGCCGGAGATCTTCTGACAGGTAAGTGCCGCTGACTCCTGACAGACCCGACCGACGGACACTGACAGTGACAATCCCGATTCCGGTATCCGATAAGACGAAAATATCGGAACTCGGAATCGGAATTCCGATACAGCCAATATCGGCCGATACCCGATATTTGCAGTATCGGAATGCTCAACCCTAATAGCTAGTGTTTATAAAAAAATTATACAGGAGGATACAGAATGGGAATAAAACAATACTACATATACAGTTACATAAAATAAAAGGGATACCAAAGGAAACTTACTAAACCTGGTCACAGAAATGGCTTAGCCATTGAAAGCACTAGGATTGAGAAAATGGACAGAACCTTCACAGCAAACTATGTCTTCCATGACCCAAAACCCAGTTTCTGCTTTTTGTTAGCCATAAATTGCACTCACACATCTCCCCTTGATGACCTCATGTAAGGACTATTTGTGAGACGTTCTCAGACTGTCAGGATTTTATGAGATCCCCAACTTACAAGATATCTTCGCCTCTGAAGGTCCCAGGCATTAGATAATAACGTCATACTTTCTATCATAATTTTACCTTTACGTAGAGACCAAATATGACCTAGTTCTCATAATCTAAAGGACCAATATTACGGTAACTCAGAGGGTTTCTAGTGGCCCCACAGTGATGTGAGTGAATGTGTCACATCCATCCCATTGCTACGATGCCAGATTGCTGAAACCCAAATATCCTATCTGGACAAAGTAGATTGAGCGTCTACGAAAGATGCTTTGATGACAACAAAAGTTATCTCTGTGTAAACAGATCTCATTTTGGTATCTGGTTCCCAGAAGAGATTTTTCCTGTTTAATCACCTGGACACTGCAGAGGGTTGCTGCTTCAATAGGAGCTCGCAGCTTGAGTTTGATATGTTTTAATTAGTTTTTCTCACTCCCCCATGTGTTCAATGAGAGATCCGGCTTCCAAAAAGAAGTTTGGATTGTAAGCTTTTCTCTCTTCTCTGGAGATGTCTTATGGATTTTACTTTTGTCCTGTAACACAATATATGAAAAAATGCTTGACATTACACATAAAGACGTACATTAAAACAGACACAATGATGCTGATCCGGGCCAGGATCCGTGATATAGTCAAGGTTATCGTCCATTGTTGTTAATACTCATCATTAAAGGGAAAATTAGGACTTTGTTTCCAACTAAAAGACATATTAAAAATAATCAAATTAGAAAAATTATTATATACAGTGTATATATATATATATATATATACACTACCGGTCAAAAGTTTAGGGTCACTTAGAAATTTCCTTATTTTTGAAAGAAAAGCAGTTTTTTTCCAATGAAGCTAACATTAAATGATTCAGAAATACACTCTATACAGTGTTAATGTGGTAAATGACTATTCTAGCGGCAAACGTCTAGTTTGTAATGCAATATCTTCATAGGTGTATAGAGGCCCATTTCCAACAACCATCACTCCAGTGTACTTATGGTATTTTGTGTTCGCTAACTGTGTAAGAAGGCTAATAGATGGTTAAAATACCCTTTAAAACCCTTGTGCAAGTATGTTAACACAGCTGAAAACCGTTTGGTTGATTAGAGAAGCTATAAACCTGACCTTCCTTTGAGCTTGTTGAGAATCTGGAGCATTACATTTGTTGGTTCCATTAAACTCTCAAAATGGCCAAAAAAAAAGAACTTTCTTGTGAAACTCGACAGTCTATTCTTGTTCTTAGAAATGAAGGCTATTCCATGCGAAAAATTACCAAGAAACTGAAGAATTCATACAATGGTGTGTAGTACTCCCTTTAGAGGAGTGCACAAACAAGCTCTAACCAGAGAAGAAAGACAAGTGGGAGGCCCCGCTGCACAACTGAGCAACAAGACAAGTACATTAGAGTCTTTAGTTTGAAAAATTGACGCCTCACAGGTCCTCAACTGGCAGCTTCATTAAACAGTACACATTAAACGCCAGTGTCAACATCTACAGTGAAGAGGCGATTTGGGGATGCTGGCCTTCAGGGCAGATTGGCAAAACAAAAGCCAATATTCCTCTGTCCAATGTCTGTGTTCTTTTGCCCATATTAATCTTTTCCTTTCATTTAAGCCAGTCTTAAATATGGCTTTTGTTTTGTTCTGCAGCCTCTGACACACCCGTGACAACATGGTGAAACCAGAAGTGGAGTATATGGTCAAAACTTTTGGCAAGTCTGTGCGGTAACAGCTATGACACGGAGGAGCGCAAGATCAGACACCTCTACAGATTCTCAGTAATTTGGCAGCCATGTAGAAAACTAAAAAACACTGAAATTGATATGAACTTGAACAGAATTTTAAGAGGATTCAATGAATCGAATCAAAAGAGTTAAATGAGTATTTACAAAACTTTCCAACAGATGCCGCATTGAAATGGAACATAACATTTTTTTATTGCAAATATACAGAAGAATGTTATACTCTTGACCTAGAAAACAAAGAGATTTCGCTGTGGAATTGCATCATCTGAACTCAGCCGTAGAATTTTTCATTTTCGGTAGCTGCTAGATTAAGATACTAAGACACAGGGGTTAAAAGGACGAATCCAGAGAAATTGACCAATGTTCTTAATACTCATCATGAAAGGGATACTTAGGGCTTTCTCTCCAACTAAAATAAAAAATAAAATTGATAAGTATGTCGGTAAAGTTAGTAGATAAAACACATGAAATAAAGGACATTAAATAAAGTAAATGCAAAGAAAAAAAAAAGAATAAAAATGTTTCTCGTAAACTAGAACATCTGAAAAGACACTTACTGATCGACAGTCAGGTAACGCAGGTTTCTATTGACTCCATCTAGAGATTTCATGTCTTCATCATTTACTTCAAAGTCAAAAAGCTGTAAGTGAAAAGTAATAAATAATGAAGATTATTTTTTGAATAAAGAAAAAATTGGAATTAGAATTGGAATTTCTACATTTACCTCGAAGTTTTCCTTGATCCTCTCGGGGCTGAAGCTTTTTGCCAAGACGACACATCCCCTCTGTAGCAAATATCTCAGGGCCACCTGCGCAGGAGAGCGGTTCAGCTTCTTAGCGACTGTATTTAACACGGGGTCTTCGAGCAATTTGGGGGAATTCTGATCAATCCTGTCGGAACAAAAACAAATTAAACTTTGAACTTTTTCAAAAAATTGGGAACAAGGGGGGGGACTTCTAAAAACAATGACAAACGGACATAATACGGCCAAATGTGATGTCTCATTCTGTGAACAGTTCTGTGAGCTGTTTTCAAAAACCAACGGTGCAAAAGCAGCTGGCCAGAGCTATGGACCACATCAAGCTGGGGGCGCCATCCCGCCTTGCTAGAAATTTTTGCCATCGTATCAACAGTCGAGTTATGGGGTACTCAGTTGGTAAAACACAAACATTCGATTTATTACAAAAAATTCTGGAACCGCAAAGAGCTTAAACCATATGTCATCCACATCCCTGCCCTTACCCGCGCTCCTGCGCCGGCTGAAACACGTCGAACATAGACAATAATCTTGTTAACTCTTTGTTATCTTCCGATTGGCAGGCCTTCAAAGACATTATGCCCAGCGCACAACCATCAGGTGTCCAGTGTCCTCCATACTATAGGACATAGTAGCCAATCACTGATATCCCTAATCCGCGCCTCAGTAACACCGGCTACATGGAGGATTTATGGTAAGGCGTGGGAAGAGTGGTGCTCTCTAATTCATGGTAGGTGCGATCAAGCAAGATACGAAGTGTCTATAGAATTCTAAAGTTGACTCAAAGAAAGTGGGGCGTCGGGTACAGCGGCGCAAGGACAATTGTCAGGAACAGCATTTTTCTTCCAACTAATGGGGTGGTCGGACGTTACTAAGCTCTTTTTCATTAATCAAGCCGTTAAAGGCTGGAAAAGATTCAGCCATGTCAGGAATGTCGTCGCCCCATTTCAATTAGATTATTGCATGACATTATTTCAATATCCCCAGATGTATGCAAGTCGTAATATGAGGCGATCCTAATATCAGCAGCTGTCGCTATCGCCTTTTTCGGCGCACTATGCATTGGCGAATTGTTACCACGGTCAAAAACGGCATCGGAAGGCGGTCTAGTCAACGACGACGTGATAATATGCAGCGACGCTCTGCGGATTCGTGTGCGGAAATCCAAATGCGATCCCACCGGTGGAGGGACGTGGGTCCTGGTTAAAGCAGCAGATGGCCCAGTATGCCCATTTACTGTAAATTAGTCACACAATACGCGGTAATAAAACACTCAAATCAATTTTTTCTCTCTCACACAGACGGGTCCCCTCTTTTTAAATAGTGTCAAGAAAAATCAGGAGCTGATCCTAGAGAATATGGGACACATTCTTTCCGAATCGGGGCAGCCACTGAAGCACTTAGGGCAGGAGTATCGGAGGCCGAATGGCAGAGAATGGGTCATTGGAAATCCGCATGCTTTGCCAGATATATGAGACCTGATTTGCTCAAATAACACACATTATCTTTTACAGGTGATTGTAAGCCCGCAGTCTATGTTCTAGGACATTCATATGTCTAATGGGCGGCTAAAAGGGCGAGCTGCGACCGGGAGGAAAAAGTTTGGCTTCTCGGGGCTAGAGGTCACCTGGAGAGGTATCAGAGGGCTCCAGTGGCAATTGCACGGCGAATAAGCCTCCTTACCTTGACAAGCCAGAGCTCTTATGTCACTTTCCACAAGGAGAAACCTTACCCCTTACACCCCAGTCCAGAGTCTCTCACCTAGCCAAATCAGTTCTCATACTTTGCACTGACGAGGGCCAATAGCCCGAAACACCGTGTCTGCAAATTGAGATTCTGATTTGGCTTTTATGCTAAGTCATATTACAAGACTCGTCAAAGGGTTGATGGTGACTTGTAGGATCGCTACTTCCAATAGGTGGCGCTATAGAGTTCAAGTCCTCTTTCTTTCTGAAGAGGCAATTTGCATGTCATTATTATGGTAGTGTAGCATTTCCAGGGGATATAGCTCTAGGATCGCTGTCTGGGTAGACAGAATGGCACGAAAACAGTTCATTCAGACAGCAGTTCTGGTGTAAAACTGGCCGCAACCAGTTTTATTAAAGTCCACAGCAAACAGATAAAAATAAAGCATAAACAGAAAACCTAGGCTTGTCTAGCCACTAATTACACATAGATAGATTTCCCTATCTATCCGGGTCCAGACTCTACCAGTCTGTGCCCAAAACAACACATATGTTCAGCATTTACCAGCATTGAGGTTCACAGAGTCTCCTCCTTTTGTCTGAAGGCACATCCAACGTCCAGACTTGAGAGAGCTCCACTCCTATTCAGCCGCTATTCGCACGGATTCTCACTGAGACTACTCCTGTGTCCGGGATACATCGAGCACCCAGACTGAGATAGCTCAAACTCCTGGAGACGCTTCTTGTGCCGGGACACCTTCCTGTGTCCAGACTGAGCGTGCTCCCACTCCTGGAGACTGCTTCTTGTGCCGGGACACCTTCCTGTGTCCAGACTAAGCCAGCTCCCACTCCTGGAGACTGCTTCTTGTGCCGGGACACCTTCCTGTGTCCAGACTAAGCCAGCTCTCTGTCTGTATTCCCAGACACCTACTTCTGGTTTCCTAATTATCACCTGAGTGGCCACAGGTTTGAGCTGCAAGTGTGTGCTGAATGTGAGGTGTAGTGACCTTTCTCTACCACTAGGTTTACAAAGCCACACATTTCCCTTATACCATACAGCACAGTACCTAGGTGAAATGTACACCCCATTCAACACATATTCCTTCACTGTCTCACAGTAGTTATATTCTTGTGCATAGGGGCAGTATTATAGTGGTTATATTCTTGTACATAGGAGCAGTATTATAGTAGTTATATTCTTGTACATAGGGGCAGTATTATAGCAGCTATATTCTTGTACATAGGGGCAGTATTATAGTAGTTATATTCTTGTACATATGAGGCAGTATTATAGTAGTTATATTCTTGTACATAGGAGGCAGTATTATAGTAGTTATATTCTTGTACATAGGGGCAGTATTATAGTAGTTATATTCTTGTACATAGGAGCAGTATTATAGTAGTTATATACTGTACATAGGGGCAGTATTATAGTAGTTATATTCTGTACATAGGGGCAGTATTATAGTAGTTATATTCTTGTACATAGGGCAGTATTATAGTAGTTATATTCTTGTACATAGGGCAGTATTATAGTAGTTATATTCTTGTACATAGGGCAGTATTATAGTAGTTATATTCTTGTACATAGGGCAGTATTATAGTAGTTATATTCTTGTACATAGGGGCAGTATTATAGTAGTTATATTCTTGTACATAGGGCAGTATTATAGTAGTTATATTCTTGTACATAGGGCAGTATTATAGTAGTTATATTCTTGTACATAGGAGCAGTATTATAGTAGTTATATTCTTGTACATAGGAGGCAGTATTATAGTAGTTATATTCTTGTACATAGGGGCAGTATTATAGTAGTTATATTCTTGTACATAGGAGCAGTATTATAGTAGTTATATTCTTGTACATAGGAGCAGTATTATAGTAGTTATATTCTTGTACATAGGAGGCAGTATTATAGTAGTTATATTCTTGTACATAGGGGCAGTATTATAGTAGTTATATTCTTGTACATAGGGCAGTATTATAGTAGTTATATTCTTGTACATAGGGCAGTATTATAGTAGTTATATTCTTGTACATAGGAGCAGTATTATAGTAGTTATATTCTTTACATAGGGGCAGTATTATAGTAGTTATATTCTTATACATAGGAGCAGTATTATAGTAGTTATATTCTTGTACATAGGGCAGTATTATAGTAGTTATATTCTTGTACATAGGGGCAGTATTATAGTAGTTATATTCTTGTACATAGGAGCAGTATTATAGTAGTTATATTCTTGTACATAGGGGCAGTATTATAGTTATATTCTTGTACATAGGAGCAGTATTATAGTAGTTATATTCTTGTACATAGGGGCAGTATTATAGTAGTTATATTCTTGTACATAGGAGCAGTATTATAGTAGTTATATTCTTGTACATAGGGGCAGTATTATAGTAGTTATATTCTTGTACATAGGAGGCAGTATTATAGTAGTTATATTCTTGTACATAGGGGCAGTATTATAGTAGTTATATTCTTGTACATAGGAGGCAGTATTATAGTAGTTATATTCTTGTACATAGGGCAGTATTATAGTAGTTATATTCTTGTACATAGGGGCAGTATTATAGTAGTTATATTCTTGTACATAGGGCAGTATTATAGTAGTTATATTCTTGTACATAGGAGCAGTATTATAGTAGTTATATTCTTGTACATAGGGGCAGTATTATAGTAGTTATATTCTTGTACATAGGAGCAGTATTATAGTAGTTATATTCTTGTACATAGGAGCAGTATTATAGTAGTTATACTCTTGTACATAGGGGCAGTAGTATAGTAGTTATATTCTTGTACATAGGGGGCAGTATTATTACAGTAATATTTACGTATTTGCCTTTTTTCTGGCACACAATCACATATAATAATTAATAAATCATTATCCTTGTTCTTACCAGCCCTCTACTCTGCTGGACCCCAATACGCTGTATCCGACCAGCACGATATCGCGAGATTTGCAGAACTCCAGTAATTTGCTCTGATTGAGGAATATGTGACATTCTACCTGTGCAGAGATATAATGGCTCATTACTATATATAACAGTGCAGATAATATGGAATTATTTAAAGAACATTTCACTCTAAACAACATGTTAATAGTACAATATTAGAACAACTTGGATGTGTTTTTTTTTATATTTCAGAAACAGCGCCACACTTGTCCATGGGTTATATCTGGTATTGCAGCTCCATTGACCTAAATGGGGGTGAACTGCAATATCACGCAAAACCTGTGGGAAAGAGTGGCGCTGTATTTTTTGCTTGTTTTAAAAAATCACACATGTTTTTCTAATTCTTTAGGATATTTATGTATAAATTTTCAGTAATGGTCGGAGATAGGTACCTGGTTGCACACTGGTTTGTACTTGAGTCCTGACATGTTGAGAATCAGATCAAGCTGTCTACTGTTAAAATTGGAGACGCCGATGGATCTGGCAAGCCCGGCATCTTTGCACGCTTCCATAGCCTAAAGGATGGGGTGAGACAATCTGAGAGATTTCCTTTTCGAAACTGGGAATCTTACCCCGTATGTTGGAGTAAAAGTTATTCTGTTTAGAGTCCCCCATCAACATTTAGATAATTATATTTCCTGAAGTCAGTGTTTGGCTGCCAGTTATAGGATTAACTTTCTCTGGTTTATTCCTGCTTTCCTGCTGTGACTCCACCTATTTATTCCCATCCTTGACCTTCGCTTGTGTATTGACTACCTGACCTGACTCAATTTTGCTACTGAACAAATAAAGCAGCACTCTGTAGCGCTATAGCATGCAAACATGAAATATGAAAATTGAATTTCATTACTGCATGTTACACTCGGTCCCAGCGCTGGCTCTGCACTCCGTTCTGCTCACTCACCTGCCCCAGCTGCTCTTCGGCGTCCTGTGTCCTCCTCCACTTCCTGGCACGCTGCTGGCAGGCCTCCAGATAGTCTGCTTAGGACGCGAGGCCGCGCCCACCGTCTCTCTTAAAGGGGCAGCGTGCATTTTTTGAAATAGCTAATTAACCAATGGCTGCGCGCTCAGTACTATATCTGGTCACTCCACCATTAGGGGAGTGCCGGAGCAACGTGTTCTATCATTGCTACATCCGGTTCTGTTCCTGATCTGTCTGCGCTGCGTCTGTAGTCTCTGTGCTTCGCTGATACTGTTTGTCTCCTCAGATCATTGCTAACCCGTATCTGGCTAATCTGGACAATCTCGGCTATTACTGGCGCAAGTGTCATCCCGTTCCGCCATCAGCCATCCGTACCCGTGGACCGTGACAAGGTCACTGAAGCCAGCCTTCTACCATCCGTTCTGGACCAGGACCTTACCCTTCTCTGTGAAGAACTTTCCACGGACTCTGTAAATACTTGTTACCCTTTTGGTCCCTCTGGGACAGCTGCCACGTGTCCGGGGTCTAACTGGAGGTAGCACCTGTGTCCTCCGGGTATTCCATTCTGGTCCTGTTCGAGGGGCCTTACTACGGGTACCCGGGGCTCACTAGTTATGCCCCCTTCGGAGCCCCCCGGACCGCGGTCTCGAGGTTCCACATTAAAAAATAAAAACGAATGTGAACTTCACCACCTCTGCCTCCGCTTCCATTCGTTACAGATTGCTCCGGCCATGGAACCCGCTGGATCCCAGAGATCTCCGACCACGGATCTGTGCCAGGAGGTGACCCGTTTGGGAGTTCAACAGGACAAGATCACGACTTATCTACGCAGCTTGTCTACCCGCATGGATTCCTTGGGGTCCTCGTCTGCACCTGACTCTTCTATCAATAATCAGGTACCAGTTCCCATGGCAAGTCAAGGTCGCCGTCTGGCGGCTCCTACCCGTTTCCAGGGTGACCCTATTCTGTGTCGGGGTTTCCTCAATCAGTGCACTCTACACTTCGAAATCTTGGGGCATATGTTTGCTTCTGACCGAGCCAAGGTGGGCTTCATCATGTCACACCTGGGAGGAGAGGCCCTCGCCTGGCTAAACCCGCTATGGGAGAGAGGGGATCCGCTGGTTAAAGATCTTCAATCTTTCCTAGAGGCTTTTCGCAGGACTTTCGATGAACCTGGTCGCACCACTTCGACTGCCTCAGCTCTGCTCCGCCTGCGCCAAGGTACTCTCACGGTAGCTCAGTATGCTGTTAAATTCCGCACCCTCTCGTCTGAATTATCGTGGAACAATGAGGCCCTGGTTGCTAACTTCTGGGAAGGCCTATCCGGAAGAATCAAGGATGAGCTGGCGGGACGGGACAGACCTACCCTCTTGGAGGAGCTAATATCCTTGGCAACCCGAATTGACCTGCGTTTTCAAGAGCGCTCCATGGAGATCAAGCGGGACAAAAGGTCCTATCACCTGGACTCTAGTTGGTACAAAACAGGTACTTCGCCCTCCGCCTCCGAGGCCATGGAGGTGGACCATGTAAGTTTGGCCACCCGCCGCCGGGAGGCACGTCGCAAGGAGGGAAGTTGTTACTACTGCGGTAGTTCTGAACATTTGATCCATTTCTGTCCTAAAAAGTCGGGAAACTCCAGTGCCTAGGTCCGGTAGGAGGGGCCAACCTAGGTAGAGAACAGTCCTCTCCTTCTTTACACATCTCAGTCTCCGTGTCCTATGGAGCAATAAAATTCTCCGAACATTGTCTACTGGATTCTGGAGCTGCAGGGAACTTCATCCAGCAGGCGGTTGTGGATCATTACCGCTTATCATTCCAGCGTCTTCCTGATCCGTTACAGGTGTCCGCCGTGGATGGCAAACCGCTGACCGAGCCCGTCCAGTTTCAAACCGAGTTGGTGGAACTCCGGGTAGGTCTAATGCATACTGAACAAATGCAATTTTATGTATATCCCGGTTTATCCCATCCCATGCTTTTAGGTTTACCTTGGCTCCAGATGCATGAACCAGTCCTTAATTGGAAAACTGGAGAAGTTCTGCGTTGGGGAGATACCTGCATGAATCGTTGCTTAACCCGGATTCAACCCGTTTCGCCTCCAGTCCAGCCTGATACCCTGCCAGGGTTGCCTTCCGTCTATTGGTCCTTCTCTGACGTCTTTGGGAAAAAAGAAGCTGAGAGACTACCTCCACACAGGTCGTATGACTGTCAGATAGAGCTTCTTCCAGGAGCATCTCCTCCTCGCGGGAGAGTTTATCCCCTTTCACAGGCAGAGACTCAGGCCATGTCGGACTACATCCAAGAGAATCTGGCTAGAGGATTTATCCAAAAGTCATCGTCACCGGCAGGAGCTGGATTCTTCTTTGTGAGAAAAAAGGATGGATCCTTGCGGCCCTGCATTGACTATCGGGGTCTAAATCAAATCACGGTAAAAAACAGGTATCCATTACCTCTTATTTCAGAGCTGTTTGATCATCTCCGAGGGGCCAAGATCTTCACCAAATTGGACCTCAGAGGGGCCTACAACCTGATCCGAGTCAGAGAGGGGGACGAATGGAAAACAGCCTTCAACACCCGTGACGGCCACTATGAATACCTGGTAATGCCATTCGGCCTAAGCAATGCACCTGCGGTTTTTCAGGAATTTGTTAATGACATTTTCAGGGACTTGCTCTATACTTGTGTCGTGGTTTACCTGGACGATATTTTGATTTTTTCTGCTGACTTGACGTCACACCGGAGGCAAGTACAAATAGAGCAATAGATCAACATATCAGTCACTAGGAGTACCATATCATCATGAAAAATATACTATGTGAGACAGTGAGAGCGTATGTATTGAATGGGGTGTACATTTCACAGGTACTTTGCTGACTTGTATAAGGGAAATGTGTGCCTTTGTAAAACTAGTGGTGGAGAAAGGTCATTACACCATCCATTCAAGTACACGTTTGCAGCTCAAACCTGTGGCCACTCAGGTATTGATTAGGAAGCCAGAAGTAGGTGCTTGGGAGCACAGTCAGTGAGCTAGTTTGGTCTGGACACAGGAAGGTGTCCTGGCACAAGGAACAGTCTCCAAGAGTGTTAGAGCTGGCTTAGTCTGGACACACAGGAAGGTGTCCCGGCACAAGAAGCAGTCTCAAAGTGTTAGAGCTGGCTTAGTCTGGACACAGGAAGGTGTTCCGGTACAAGAAGCAGTCTCCAGGAGTTTGAGCTATCTCAGTCTGGGTGCAGGAAGTACCCCGGACATAGGAGTAGTCTCAGTGCGAATCCGTGTGAAGAGCGGCTGATTAGGAGTGGATCTCTCTCAAGTCTGGACGCTGAAGGGGCCTTCAGACACAAGGAGGAGTATCTGTGAAACTCCATACTGGTAACAAATATCATAAGTGTTGTTTTGGGCACAGACTGGTAGAGTCTGGACCCGGATAAATAGGGAAATCGATGTATGTGTAGTTAGTGGCTAGACAAGCCTAGGTTTTCTGTTTATGCTTTATTTTTTATCTGTGTGCTGTGGACTTTAATAAAGCTGGTTGCGGCCAGTTTTAAACCAGAACTGCTGTCTGAATGAACTGTTTTCGTGCCACTCTGTCTACCCAGACAGCGATCCTAGAGCTATCCCCCTGAAAAGGCTACAACTGACATAGTGTCACAAGTTAGTAGACTGAAAAGATACCAGACTGTAACAGACCAACTGCATATACAATATGAAGAAACACCGGGAGAAATAAGCAGTCGAAGGTCAAATATAGAAAAAGTAGAAAAAACTTTATTGATGTAAATGGATAAAAGGATTGCACAACAGATCAATCCTGTATGTGCCACAATACAAAATACAAAATACGGCAAGGGACACCACGTATGGTAAAATAGGTATAATGATACCTCATACTACTTATATAGAATAGTATTCAACATAATTATAATACATAGATGTACATACAAAAGGTTAATGGTAGATGGTTATGCAGTACATACCAACATAGTCACAAATGTGACACCACACAGGCTGCCCCTGCCACCCCAACGCGCGTTTCGGATGGTTCCTTCCTTCCTTCTTCAGGAATTGTATTATAATTATGTTGAATACTATTCTATATAAGTAGTATGAGGTATCATTATACCTATTTTACCACACGTGGTGTCCCTTGCCGTATTTTGTATTTTGTATTGTGGCACATACAGGATTGATCTGTTGTGCAATCCTTTTATCCATTTACATCAATAAAGTTTTTTCTACTTTTTCTATATTTGACCTTCGACTGCTTATTTCTCCCGGTGTTTCTTCATACCGGAGGCAAGTACGCCTGGTCTTACAAAGACTGAGAGAGAACAGGCAATATGCCAAATATGAGAAATGCCTCTTTGAGCAATCTTCTTTGCCTTTCCTTGGGTACATTGTATCTTCCACAGGATTAAAGATGGATCCGGAGAAGTTGTCTGCAGTTCTCAACTGGCCTCGTCCGTCTGGGCTAAAAGCCATACAAAGGTTCCTCGGGTTCGCCAATTACTACCGGCAATTTATTCCACACTTTTCCACCCGAGTGGCTCCAATCACAGCCTTAACCTGGAAAGGTGTAAACTCTAAGGAATGGTCCTCCGAGGCAGAAGAGGCCTTTGTTTCTCTCAAAAAAGCCTTCGCTTCCGCACCCGTTCTCCATCGTCCTAATTCAAGTGAGCAATTTTTTCTTGAAGTTGACACTTCTTCCATAGGTGCAGGAGCAGTTCTGACCCAGAAGTTGTCTACCGGGCGGATGATCTCGTGTGGTTTTTTTTCCAAGGTTTTTTCTCCTGCAGAAAGGAACTACTCTGTCGGTGATCGCGAACTGTTGGCCATCAAATTGGCTCTGCAAGAATGGAGACATCTTCTTGAAGGAGCTCATCACCAGGTAATCATATTCACCGACCATAAAAACCTTGCCTATCTCCAATCTGCTTTAAGACTGAATCCCCGTCAGGCCCGTTGGGCATTATTTTTTGCCCGTTTCAATTTTGTACTTCATTTCCGTCCAGCTGACAAGAACATCAAGGCAGACGCACTCTCTAGAGCCTTCTTGCCTCCTGAACTGGAGGAGGAACCTCAGCACATTATTGAACCTTCTAGGTTAGTCTCTGTTGCCTCCACTGATCTGGCCCGGCTTCCTCCTGGGAAGACTTTCGTGTCTGCCTCTGATCGTAGTCGTGTTCTGCGCTGGGGTAATTCTTCGAAGTTGGCTGGTCATGCTGGTCAGAGAAAGACGCAGCAACTCATCTCCCGTTATTACTGGTGGCCTACCATGGGCAAGGATATCCAGGAGTTCGTCGCAGCCTGTCCTTCATGTGCCCGTAACAAAACTGTTAAACATCTACAGCCGGCAGGCTTCTGCCTCTTCCGATTCCGTCCGCTCCCTGGCAGCACATCGCAATGGATTTCATCACGGATCTTCCCATTTCTTCTGGCTGCTCAGTGGTATGGGTTGTGGTGGACCGCTTCTCTAAAATGGCCCACTTCGTTCCGCTATCTGGCCTCCCGTCTGCTCCAGAACTGGCCACTCACTTCATTCAGCACATCTTCCGTCTACATGGATTTCCTCTCCACATCGTGTCCGACGGGCGTCCAGTTCACCTCTAAGTTCTGGAGAGGACTCTGTAAAATGGTAAAAATTGAACTAGATTTTTCTTCTGCATATCATCCCCAGTCTAATGGGCAAGTGGAGAGGATCAATCAAATCCTGGCTGGATACCTGCGTCACTTCGTCAACGCTCATCATAATGACTGGGTAGAATTACTGCCCTGGGCGGAATTCTCCTACAACAACCAAGTAAGTGAATCTTCTGGAAAGTCTCCCTTTCAGATTGTGTTTGGACTGCAACTGTGTAGCCCTGGTGTGAAGGCACACGCAGTACCCTGGAGGATGTGTGGAGAGATAGCAGTTTAATGCTCAATGAACATTCATTTCAACACACACTTAGACACACCCACAGGTATATAAGCCAGTGACATCAGTCAGGGAGTGAGTTCAGTTTCCTGTCAGGAAGACAGAGGAGGGATTGATTGTGCAGTTCAGAAAGTGGAGGCCAGTACAGGTGAACCAGTTCACCTCAGCCTGGTCAGAGCTGTGCCCCACTGATAGACAGACTGAGACATTCTATTAAGAAGAGAGAAGTGAGTTGCAGAGATACTTCAGTCTCCTGTCCCAAGGACGGTGAAGGTTCAGAGACGTGCTCCTGCCTAGAAGATTACTGAGATTCTGGCAACAAGCTTAAGAAAGAAGTTAAGAAAGGGACTGACTTTTATAACCTTTGAAGTGAGGAATGCTTATGCTACAAGCGTGGACAAGGCGAAAGGCACAGTGGTAGGAATTCTGAGTGCTATAGGATTGGAGAAGTCCTGCACGTTGTCACCGGTCACTGGGGACCGAAGGATCACTATAGCTTCACGCATAGTGGTAAGAAAACCAGAGGCTTACCGGACCTTAGGTAACGGCAAGCAGCCCCTGGAGTGTCGGTACGTAACTGGGGTCAGGTGGAATAGGAACTTTAAGCTAGGCCAAGCATATAAGAACCTAGTTTCATCACAGGAAGGCTCCGACACAAAAAACTGACCGGGCAGTACAGCTTGAGAAGCTGGAGTTATAGAGGGAACTACGCTTTATGCTGGTTGTACTCATCTTTGTGAAAGTAAAGGAGGCCCTAACTTGTCCAGCTGCTACCTCAAAACACATCCTCCATTGGATCAGCCTCCCTGGGACCTGCCTAACCATCTTGCAAGTAAAAAGGTATGGAAAGACGCTGATGTGTGAGACTGTGTTATTTGATTGCATCCCTGCACAACCCCACCATAACCATCGACCTGAGGGAAGAGTCCCACCTGTAGGGGACCCGACATCTAGCTGCCTCACCATCCCCTCAGAGCTCTACAGCAGCGCTGGTACAAATTACCAGAGACTACAGGTGGCGTCACGAACTGTATATAAATCTATCCCCTGTAAATATTCCCCCCAACATACGCCTGACCGCCAGGGCCACAGACCGAGCCACCGCTACCTGTGACAACCCCATAGACTTCCATGGGCTCGGCTCTGAGTACCCCATTGCCCTGGTAACCCACAATTGTGGTGCGTGGTCGAGACAAAATTTGGCGTCACGAACAGGATGCGAAACTCACAAAATTGCGAGCCCTGTGTGCCTATGGAGTTGTTTTTGTGAAAAAGGACTGTTTGCACTTTTGGCGCCAAAAATCGCCATCTTTGTCGCCATATTCGCGCCCTCAGGCGCTGGAGAAGAAGGTGGGCGTACCTTCGTGGCGTGTGCCCCCCTGTGGCGCGAAGAGAATGCCTGCCCTCTCAAAGTGCTATTACAATATGCGATCCTGCCCTACAGCAAAGGAGGTCCGCCTCCTCTTCACCTTTCCTGCAAAGAGGAAGAGACGCAAACCCCGCCTCCACGGAAGAGACCGGACGTCCTGGTGGAAGATGTAAGAACGCTCTGGAACATCATGGAAGCAGGACGTGTGCAGCCGAGCAGGAAGCGGAGGAAGGCAGGCCCCGTTCCCCAGCCAAGCTGCCACCAGCACCGGAACCATCCGTGGTCCTGCACCTGCAGCAAGCATTGCTGGAAATTAAAGAAGAAAATGCACGACTGAAAAAGATGATTTTGCCACAACCTGGATTTGAGGAGATCGAGAGACGCCGACGTAACCTGATGCAGTGGCGACTGTGGAACACGGTGTCCTCCCCTCTCGACGATCCCCCACGATTCGAGTTACCGAAAATTCTGCTGCCCAAGGCAAAGGAGCAACCGGAGGCTGCCCCCGAAAGTACCGATCCTGATCCACCGGTGAAGCGGTGGAGGCGAAGGAGGTTGAGGAGGTACCGCAGTTCCGGAACGCCCGCCCGGCCAGGAGGCCGCAGCAGATGATCGATCCCCGGCAGGGACACCGGAGGGGTCCTGTCCGTCATTACCAGACGTGGACTGGACGAGATGGCGCGCCTGGATGACGTCGCTTACACCGCCCAGTGGGAACGTGAGTGGCAGCGTCGCGAGGAGAAGCAGCAACGCCAGCAGGAGGAAGAGCGGGAAGCTCAGCGCAACCGGCAGCGGCAGCATGCGGAGCTGATCGCGGACAAGGAAAGTGTCCGTCGAGAAAAAGGTACTCTGAGGGAACTGCGGCGGCAGGGGTGTGTGACAGAGTTCCAGCTCCGAAAGGGCTGGGCTTTATCAGAGAACCGGGCCTCTACCCAGGGGTCTTTGTCAGCAGACGTGATGTAGAATCCCACCTACCGCAAGGCCATCCCGGGAGGGACCTAGTTAATGGAGACATTGTCACCTATACACGACACTGGGGTATGAAGGGATGGTATGCCCTTAATGTCACAATCGTCCGTGACCCCGTCCCCGACGCTGGTAACGTCACCACTACCGCAGCGTCCCCGTCTCCAGCTCAAACAGCACCAGGCCGTGCCCCAGCATCGCCCCCTGCAGGCTCCTCGCAAATGGAAGCAACGTCTACATACTCTTCATTATCTTGTCATCCTTCTACATCGCAACTTGCGACCCAGTTTCCATCGCAATCTATGACACGATCGATATCGCTAACTGTAACGCAAATTGAAACGCAATCGGTGTCTCGCAAGGAGGAAATACCCGTTGCGCCCCTAGAGGTTTGCACGAGAACTGTGGCGACCCAGACCCTAATAGCAGCTCACGACTTGTTAGTCATGGATCTAGGGACCATCGCATTGTTCCAGCCCCCGGGGTGGAAAATGTAGTTGAAATAATTAAACAGTAAAAGAAAAACCGGTAAGATCCAGACAGGGGTCTACCAAATGTAATGTTGTAAAAAGTTTGAGAATGTTTGCCAATTTTGCACTTTATTGCTAGAGATAATTTCTATGTTTTTCTATATTGAGTAGAATGCCCGGCTGGGTACCAAAGTAAAAAAAATTGAAAATTTAATGCATATTAGAAATGTATTTATATCTGTGTCTTTTCTTATCGTGTTTCACAATGGACTTCGAGGTTGAGGACTGTGCCAGCCCAGAACTTATCTTGTAAATAGTTGCACTAAGGTGCCTTATAATGGTTTCACACGAAGCCTTGACTTACCTCTGAACATAAAACCCGTGTGGTGTGGCACTGAGTGAGGTCTGCATTCCTATGTCCTGCAGCCCACCCAGGACCCACGTTGAAGGTTTGGTGCGGGTCCTTCACAAGAATATTGCCGTCTATATATATGAATATGTATATTTAATATTTTGTATTTTTCTATATTTAATGTTTTGTTTGCAACGTTCAAGAAATCCTTACCTCCCGGATGGGACGAGTTAATGTTATGTTTAATGCATAAACAAAAATTTCTGTCTCTTTGTATTTCACAGCCCGGGAGTGCTGTCGTTTACCATGGGGGAATGTGTAGCCCTGGTGTGAAGGCACACGCAGTACCCTGGAGGATGTGTGGAGAGATAGCAGTTTAATGCTCAATGAACATTCATTTCAACACACACTTAGACACACCCACAGGTATATAAGCCAGTGACATCAGTCAGGGAGTGAGTTCAGTTTCCTGTCAGGAAGACAGAGGAGGGATTGATTGTGCAGTTCAGAAAGTGGAGGCCAGTACAGGTGAACCAGTTCACCTCAGCCTGGTCAGAGCTGTGCCCCACTGATAGACAGACTGAGACATTCTATTAAAAAGAGAGAAGTGAGTTGCAGAGATACTTCAGTCTCCTGTCCAAGGACGGTGAAGGTTCAAGACGTGCTCCTGCCTAGAAGATTACTGAGATTCTGGCAACAAGCTTAAGAAAGAAGTTAAAAAAGGGGACTGACTTTTATAACCTTTGAAGTGAGGAATGCTTATGCTACAAGCGTGGACAAGGCGAAAGGCACAGTGGTAGGAATTCTGAGTGCTATAGGATTGGAGAAGTCCTGCACGTTGTCACCGGTCACTGGGGACCGAAGGATCACTATAGCTTCACGCATAGTGGTAAGAAAACCAGAGGCTTACCGGACCTTAGGTAACGGCAAGCAGCCCCTGGAGTGTCGGTACGTAACTGGGGTCAGGTGGAATAGGAACTTTAAGCTAGGCCAAGCATATAAGAACCTAGTTTCATCACAGGAAGGCTCCGACCACAAAACTGACCGGGCAGTACAGCTTGGAGAAGCTGGAGTTATAGGGAACTACGCTTTATGCTGGTTGTACTCATCTTTGTGAAAGTAAAGAGGCCCCTAACTTGTCCAGCTGCTACCTCAAAACACATCCTCCATTGGATCAGCCTCCCTGGGACCTGCCTAACCATCTTGCAAGTAAAAAGGTATGGAAAGACGCTGATGTGTGAGACTGTGTTATTTGATTGCATCCTGCACAACCCCACCATAACCATCGACCTAGGGAAGAGTCCCACCTGTAGGGGACCCGACATCTAGCTGCCTCACCATCCCCTCAGAGCTCTACAGCAGCGCTGGTACAAATTACCAGAGACTACAGGTGGCGTCACGAACTGTATATAAATCTATCCCCTGTAAATATTCCCCCAACATACGCCTGACCGCCAGGGCCACAGACCGAGCCACCGCTACCTGTGACAACCCCATAGACTTCCATGGGCTCGGCTCTGAGTACCCCATTGCCCTGGTAACCCACAATTGTGGTGCGTGGTCGAGACACAACCCGGAATTCCTCTTCCTGTCTCGGGATTGTCTGATGTTCCGGCAGTCGATACCTTGTCTAAGAATTTCTCGGACATTTGGAAAGAGACCAGGTCGGCTTTGGAGAAAGCTTCTCAACGTATGAAAACGCATGCGGACAAAAGACGTTTGGAGGCTCCCATCTTTCGTCCAGGAGACAAGGTATGGCTCTCCTCCAAGTACATCCGTCTGAAGTTACCATCGTACAAATTGGGTCCCCGTTTCATTGGTCCCTTTGAAGTCTTGAGACAAATCAACCCAGTCTCTTATAAACTGAAATTGCCTAATTCTCTACGAGTACCTAACTCCTTTCATGTTTCCCTCCTCAAACCAGTTTGTGTTGAGCTCCTTCTTTAAGGACCCGGGTACCACTCCTGATCCGGTCTCTGAGGATGATGTTTTTTGAGGTAAAACATATCTTGGCCTCTAAGAGAGTAAGAGGTAGGATCTATTACCTGGTGGACTGGAGAGGTTTTGGTCCTGAGGAGAGATTTGGGAGCCTAAAGAGAACATCCAGGCTCCTCTTCTTCTTAAAGATTTCACGCAGGCTTGAAAAAGAGGGGGAGTAAAAGAGGGGTTACTGTTTCAACTGGTCCCAGCGCTGGCTCTGCACTCCGTTCTGCTCACTCACCTGCCCCAGCTGCTCTTCGGCATCTGTGTCCTCCTCCACTTCCTGGCACGCTGCTGGCAGGCCTCCAGATAGTCTGTTAGGAGCGAGGCCGCGCCCACCGTCTCTCTTAAAGGGGCGCGTGCATTTTTTGAAATAGCTAATTAACCAATGGCTGAGCGCTCAGTACTATATCTGGTCACTCCACCATTAGGGGAGTGCGGAGCAACGTGTTCTATCATTGTACATCTGTTCTGTTCCTGATCTGTTGCGCTGCGTCTGCAGTCTCTGTGCTTCGCTGATACGTTTGTCTCCTCAGACTTGCTAACCTGTATCTGGCTATCTTGGACTATCTCGGCTATTCTGGCGCAAGTATGTCATATCCGCTCCGCCATCAGCCATCCGTACCGTGGACCCGTGACAAGGTCACTGAAGCCAGCCTTCTACCATCCTTCTGGGACCAGAACCTTACCTTCTCCGTCAAGAACCCTCCACGGACTCTGTAAATACCTGTTACCCTTTTGGTCCCTCTGGGACAGCTGCCACGTGTCCGGGGTCTAACTGGAGGTAGCACCTGTGTCTCTGGGTATTCCATTCTGGTCCTGTTCGGGGGCCTTACTACGGGTACCGGGGCTCACTAGTTACGCCCCCTTCGGAGCCCCCCGGCCGCGGTCTCGAGGTTCCACATTAAAAAATAAAAACGAATGTGAACTTCACCACCTCTGCCTCCGCTTCCATTCGTTACACTGCACTAGAAAATATGAAAATGGAGAATGCTTAGCGCATAAATTGGCCAATTCATGTGTACCGGCAGCCACGATAAGGCGACTCTCGTTGCCAGGACCCATCCTAATGTGAATCCTCTCTTAGAGTAAAGTCTTCATCTCTATGAGTAGGTAGGATCCGCTGTAATTAACACCACCTGAAGCAGGATCCTACCTTCCCATAGAGTGTAGACTTTAGTCTAAGAGAGGATTACATTAGGATAGGTCCTGGCAACTAGAGTCGCCTTATCGTGGCTGCCGGGTACCATGAATTGGCCAATTTATGCGCTAAGCATTCTCCATTTTTCATATTTTCTAGTGCAGTAATTGCAATTCAATTTTTACATTTCATGTTTGCATGCTATAGCGCTACAGAGTGCTACTTTATTTGTTTGTTGTATGTGGAGATGGCAACACTTAGTAAGCACCTGTTTCACACCTGATTTCTGTTTGGAAGTGACGGTCAATCTTTTGATATTTTCATATTCGCTTTGACCTCCTAGTTCTTACCCATCTTTCTGTTTATTTCTGGCAGCCAACTCCACCGGCCAGCAGCTACTCTGTGAAATAACCCAGGGGCCATACATAAATCCCGATCCCTTTTTTTAAGTGTTATAGGTGAAGACCAATGTTTCCCAGGATCCTGTCCATGGAAGCCATATTAAGAGCTCACCTTGCTTAGTTACATCAAGCTATTTAAGAAACCAGTACCCGATGTTTACCTTTCCATGTTTCCCGGATATCTGTGTTATGAAAAATGAGTTTCCCTTTTCATCCATGGGATAAGCGATCATCTCCAGGCTGCAGGGTAAAAATGGATTTACAAATAATTCAAAAGTATCACGTCTTCTGCTCCAATCATAGAACTAAAACAGGAGCCATGGCCAATCCACAACATATATTTCGGACCTTGAACTCGATCGGGGAGTGGATAAGGAAGAGATCTATGTAATCCAGCTGTAGATCCTCCAGGATTTTTCCAGCTCGGGTCGAACTCTCTCTGGACTGTGGTTATTGTTCGAAAGCTGCCAAAAAATAAAATCTATAACAAATCGGAATCGTCATATTAATGATAAAAAATTATATTTTGATTGTTGAGAACTTTATGTTCTGCAGTTACCTTTCCAGTGTAAAAAATGTCTTCCCGATTCACCGTCCCATCAGCAATCTTTGATCTAATGGCTTGGCCGACCTGGACCTCTTGTCATGAAGATGCACTGTCAATGTGACGGTATCCGACTCAATGGCGACCTTGGTGCTTCTCACAGGCCTGTTCTTTGGTGTACTGTGAAGAATGAAATGCAATCATTATAAGTCATGTTTACAATTCAGCGTTACCGAAAATTGTGTATAATCTTTAAGTTTGGGGTAAAGGCGTAATAGTTCTATGGTGCATAGGGAAATATTGCTGTGGCGAGAAACCTGCAAAAATGCCGCTTTCTTTGGGTTTAGGGTGCAGCCTCTACTTTATGTCTGAGCACTCACCGTGTCTGGGGCGTAGGTGCCAAATCCGATCACTGGCATTTTATTCCCATTCGTTCAGCACCACGTAGGAGTCCGGCTTCAGAGCCATGTGTAATGTGTCCCGTGTCTCGCAGTGCACAAGCTTCTGCTTTT
>JARQOD010000004.1:7766178-7836429 GCA_033576555.1 Oophaga sylvatica
TATGTGAGACAGTGAGAGCGTATGTATTGAATGGGGTGTACATTTCACAGGTACTTTGCTGACTTGTATAAGGGAAATGTGTGCCTTTGTAAAACTAGTGGTGGAGAAAGGTCATTACACCATCCATTCAAGTACACGTTTGCAGCTCAAACCTGTGGCCACTCAGGTATTGATTAGGAAGCCAGAAGTAGGTGCTTGGGAGCACAGTCAGTGAGCTAGTTTGGTCTGGACACAGGAAGGTGTCCTGGCACAAGGAACAGTCTCCAAGAGTGTTAGAGCTGGCTTAGTCTGGACACACAGGAAGGTGTCCCGGCACAAGAAGCAGTCTCAAAGTGTTAGAGCTGGCTTAGTCTGGACACAGGAAGGTGTTCCGGTACAAGAAGCAGTCTCCAGGAGTTTGAGCTATCTCAGTCTGGGTGCAGGAAGTACCCCGGACATAGGAGTAGTCTCAGTGCGAATCCGTGTGAAGAGCGGCTGATTAGGAGTGGATCTCTCTCAAGTCTGGACGCTGAAGGGGCCTTCAGACACAAGGAGGAGTATCTGTGAAACTCCATACTGGTAACAAATATCATAAGTGTTGTTTTGGGCACAGACTGGTAGAGTCTGGACCCGGATAAATAGGGAAATCGATGTATGTGTAGTTAGTGGCTAGACAAGCCTAGGTTTTCTGTTTATGCTTTATTTTTTATCTGTGTGCTGTGGACTTTAATAAAGCTGGTTGCGGCCAGTTTTAAACCAGAACTGCTGTCTGAATGAACTGTTTTCGTGCCACTCTGTCTACCCAGACAGCGATCCTAGAGCTATCCCCCCTGAAAAGGCTACAACTGACATAGTGTCACAAGTTAGTAGACTGAAAAGATACCAGACTGTAACAGACCAACTGCATATACAATATGAAGAAACACCGGGAGAAATAAGCAGTCGAAGGTCAAATATAGAAAAAGTAGAAAAAACTTTATTGATGTAAATGGATAAAAGGATTGCACAACAGATCAATCCTGTATGTGCCACAATACAAAATACAAAATACGGCAAGGGACACCACGTATGGTAAAATAGGTATAATGATACCTCATACTACTTATATAGAATAGTATTCAACATAATTATAATACATAGATGTACATACAAAAGGTTAATGGTAGATGGTTATGCAGTACATACCAACATAGTCACAAATGTGACACCACACAGGCTGCCCCTGCCACCCCAACGCGCGTTTCGGATGGTTCCTTCCTTCCTTCTTCAGGAATTGTATTATAATTATGTTGAATACTATTCTATATAAGTAGTATGAGGTATCATTATACCTATTTTACCACACGTGGTGTCCCTTGCCGTATTTTGTATTTTGTATTGTGGCACATACAGGATTGATCTGTTGTGCAATCCTTTTATCCATTTACATCAATAAAGTTTTTTCTACTTTTTCTATATTTGACCTTCGACTGCTTATTTCTCCCGGTGTTTCTTCATACCGGAGGCAAGTACGCCTGGTCTTACAAAGACTGAGAGAGAACAGGCTATATGCCAAATATGAGAAATGCCTCTTTGAGCAATCTTCTTTGCCTTTCCTTGGGTACATTGTATCTTCCACAGGATTAAAGATGGATCCGGAGAAGTTGTCTGCAGTTCTCAACTGGCCTCGTCCGTCTGGGCTAAAAGCCATACAAAGGTTCCTCGGGTTCGCCAATTACTACCGGCAATTTATTCCACACTTTTCCACCCGAGTGGCTCCAATCACAGCCTTAACCTGGAAAGGTGTAAACTCTAAGGAATGGTCCTCCGAGGCAGAAGAGGCCTTTGTTTCTCTCAAAAAAGCCTTCGCTTCCGCACCCGTTCTCCATCGTCCTAATTCAAGTGAGCAATTTTTTCTTGAAGTTGACGCTTCTTCCATAGGTGCAGGAGCAGTTCTGACCCAGAAGTCGTCTACCGGGCGGATGATCTCGTGTGGTTTTTTTTCCAAGGTTTTTTCTCCTGCAGAAAGGAACTACTCTGTCGGTGATCGCGAACTGTTGGCCATCAAATTGGCTCTGCAAGAATGGAGACATCTTCTTGAAGGAGCTCATCACCAGGTAATCATATTCACCGACCATAAAAACCTTGCCTATCTCCAATCTGCTTTAAGACTGAATCCCCGTCAGGCCCGTTGGGCATTATTTTTTGCCCGTTTCAATTTTGTACTTCATTTCCGTCCAGCTGACAAGAACATCAAGGCAGACGCACTCTCTAGAGCCTTCTTGCCTCCTGAACTGGAGGAGGAACCTCAGCACATTATTGAACCTTCTAGGTTAGTCTCTGTTGCCTCCACTGATCTGGCCCGGCTTCCTCCTGGGAAGACTTTCGTGTCTGCCTCTGATCGTAGTCGTGTTCTGCGCTGGGGTAATTCTTCGAAGTTGGCTGGTCATGCTGGTCAGAGAAAGACGCAGCAACTCATCTCCCGTTATTACTGGTGGCCTACCATGGGCAAGGATATCCAGGAGTTCGTCGCAGCCTGTCCTTCATGTGCCCGTAACAAAACTGTTAAACATCTACCAGCCGGCAGGCTTCTGCCTCTTCCGATTCCGTCCGCTCCCTGGCAGCACATCGCAATGGATTTCATCACGGATCTTCCCATTTCTTCTGGCTGCTCAGTGGTATGGGTTGTGGTGGACCGCTTCTCTAAAATGGCCCACTTCGTTCCGCTATCTGGCCTCCCGTCTGCTCCAGAACTGGCCACTCACTTCATTCAGCACATCTTCCGTCTACATGGATTTCCTCTCCACATCGTGTCCGACGGGCGTCCAGTTCACCTCTAAGTTCTGGAGAGGACTCTGTAAAATGGTAAAAATTGAACTAGATTTTTCTTCTGCATATCATCCCCAGTCTAATGGGCAAGTGGAGAGGATCAATCAAATCCTGGCTGGATACCTGCGTCACTTCGTCAACGCTCATCATAATGACTGGGTAGAATTACTGCCCTGGGCGGAATTCTCCTACAACAACCAAGTAAGTGAATCTTCTGGAAAGTCTCCCTTTCAGATTGTGTTTGGACTGCAACTGTGTAGCCCTGGTGTGAAGGCACACGCAGTACCCTGGAGGATGTGTGGAGAGATAGCAGTTTAATGCTCAATGAACATTCATTTCAACACACACTTAGACACACCCACAGGTATATAAGCCAGTGACATCAGTCAGGGAGTGAGTTCAGTTTCCTGTCAGGAAGACAGAGGAGGGATTGATTGTGCAGTTCAGAAAGTGGAGGCCAGTACAGGTGAACCAGTTCACCTCAGCCTGGTCAGAGCTGTGCCCCACTGATAGACAGACTGAGACATTCTATTAAGAAGAGAGAAGTGAGTTGCAGAGATACTTCAGTCTCCTGTCCCAAGGACGGTGAAGGTTCAGAGACGTGCTCCTGCCTAGAAGATTACTGAGATTCTGGCAACAAGCTTAAGAAAGAAGTTAAGAAAGGGACTGACTTTTATAACCTTTGAAGTGAGGAATGCTTATGCTACAAGCGTGGACAAGGCGAAAGGCACAGTGGTAGGAATTCTGAGTGCTATAGGATTGGAGAAGTCCTGCACGTTGTCACCGGTCACTGGGGACCGAAGGATCACTATAGCTTCACGCATAGTGGTAAGAAAACCAGAGGCTTACCGGACCTTAGGTAACGGCAAGCAGCCCCTGGAGTGTCGGTACGTAACTGGGGTCAGGTGGAATAGGAACTTTAAGCTAGGCCAAGCATATAAGAACCTAGTTTCATCACAGGAAGGCTCCGACCACAAAACTGACCGGGCAGTACAGCTTGGAGAAGCTGGAGTTATAGAGGGAACTACGCTTTATGCTGGTTGTACTCATCTTTGTGAAAGTAAAGGAGGCCCCTAACTTGTCCAGCTGCTACCTCAAAACACATCCTCCATTGGATCAGCCTCCCTGGGACCTGCCTAACCATCTTGCAAGTAAAAAGGTATGGAAAGACGCTGATGTGTGAGACTGTGTTATTTGATTGCATCCCTGCACAACCCCACCATAACCATCGACCTGAGGGAAGAGTCCCACCTGTAGGGGACCCGACATCTAGCTGCCTCACCATCCCCTCAGAGCTCTACAGCAGCGCTGGTACAAATTACCAGAGACTACAGGTGGCGTCACGAACTGTATATAAATCTATCCCCTGTAAATATTCCCCCAACATACGCCTGACCGCCAGGGCCACAGACCGAGCCACCGCTACCTGTGACAACCCCATAGACTTCCATGGGCTCGGCTCTGAGTACCCCATTGCCCTGGTAACCCACAATTGTGGTGCGTGGTCGAGACAAAATTTGGCGTCACGAACAGGATGCGAAACTCACAAAATTGCGAGCCCTGTGTGCCTATGGAGTTGTTTTTGTGAAAAAGGACTGTTTGCACTTTTGGCGCCAAAAATCGCCATCTTTGTCGCCATATTCGCGCCCTCAGGCGCTGGAGAAGAAGGTGGGCGTACCTTCATGGGCGTGTGCCCCCCTGTGGCGCGAAGAGAATGCCTGCCCTCTCAAAGTGCTATTACAATATGCGATCCTGCCCTACAGCAAAGGAGGTCCGCCTCCTCTTCACCTTTCCTGCGAAGAGGAAGAGACGCAAACCCCGCCTCCACGGAAGAGACCGGACGTCTCTGGTGGAAGATGTAAGAACGCTCTGGAACATCATGGAAGCAGGACGTGTGCAGCCGAGCAGGGAAGCGGAGGAAGGCAGGCCCCGTTCCCCAGCCAAGCTGCCACCAGCACCGGAACCATCCGTGGTCCTGCACCTGCAGCAAGCATTGCTGGAAATTAAAGAAGAAAATGCACGACTGAAAAAGATGATTTTGCCACAACCTGGATTTGAGGAGATCGAGAGACGCCGACGTAACCTGATGCAGTGGCGACTGTGGAACACGGTGTCCTCCCCTCTCGACGATCCCCCACGATTCGAGTTACCGAAAATTCTGCTGCCCAAGGCAAAGGAGCAACCGGAGGCTGCCCCCGAAAGTACCGATCCTGATCCCACCGGTGAAGCGGTGGAGGCGAAGGAGGTTGAGGAGGTACCGCCAGTTCCGGAACGCCCGCCCGGCCAGGAGGCCGCAGCAGATGATCGATCCCCGGCAGGGACACCGGAGGGGTCCTGTCCGTCATTACCAGACGTGGACTGGGACGAGATGGCGCGCCTGGATGACGTCGCTTACACCGCCCAGTGGGAACGTGAGTGGCAGCGTCGCGAGGAGAAGCAGCAACGCCAGCAGGAGGAAGAGCGGGAAGCTCAGCGCAACCGGCAGCGGCAGCATGCGGAGCTGATCGCGGACAAGGAAAGTGTCCGTCGAGAAAAAGGTACTCTGAGGGAACGCGGCGGCAGGGGTGTGTGACAGAGTTCCAGCTCCGAAAGGGCTGGGGCTTTATCAGAGAACCGGGCCTCTACCCAGGGGTCTTTGTCAGCAGACGTGATGTAGAATCCCACCTACCGCAAGGCCATCCCGGGAGGGACCTAGTTAATGGAGACATTGTCACCTATACACGACACTGGGGTATGAAGGGATGGTATGCCCTTAATGTCACAATCGTCCGTGACCCCGTCCCCGACGCTGGTAACGTCACCACTACCGCAGCGTCCCCGTCTCCAGCTCAAACAGCACCAGGCCGTGCCCCAGCATCGCCCCCTGCAGGCTCCTCGCAAATGGAAGCAACGTCTACATACTCTTCATTATCTTGTCATCCTTCTACATCGCAACTTGCGACCCAGTTTCCATCGCAATCTATGACACGATCGATATCGCTAACTGTAACGCAAATTGAAACGCAATCGGTGTCTCGCAAGGAGGAAATACCCGTTGCGCCCCTAGAGGTTTGCACGAGAACTGTGGCGACCCAGACCCTAATAGCAGCTCACGACTTGTTAGTCATGGGATCTAGGGACCATCGCATTGTTCCAGCCCCCGGGGTGGAAAATGTAGTTGAAATAATTAAACAGTAAAAGAAAAACCGGTAAGATCCAGACAGGGTCTACCAAATGTAATGTTGTAAAAAGTTTGAGAATGTTTGCCAATTTTGCACTTTATTGCTAGAGATAATTTCTATGTTTTTCTATATTGAGTAGAATGCCCGGCTGGGTACCAAAGTAAAAAAAATTGAAAATTTAATGCATATTAGAAATGTATTTATATCTGTGTCTTTTCTTATCGTGTTTCACAATGGACTTCGAGGTTGAGGACTGTGCCAGCCCAGAACTTATCTTGTAAATAGTTGCACTAAGGTGCCTTATAATGGTTTCACACGAAGCCTTGACTTACCTCTGAACAAAAACCCGTGTGGTGTGGCACTGAGTGAGGTCTGCATTCCTATGTCCTGCAGCCCACCCAGGACCCACGTTGAAGGTTTGGTGCGGGTCCTTCACAAGAATATTGCCGTCTATATATATGAATATGTATATTTAATATTTTGTATTTTTCTATATTTAATGTTTTGTTTGCAACGTTCAAGAAATCCTTACCTCCCGGATGGGACGAGTTAATGTTAATGTTTAATGCATAAACAAAAATTTCTGTCTCTTTGTATTTCACAGCCCGGGAGTGCTGTCGTTTACCATGGGGGAATGTGTAGCCCTGGTGTGAAGGCACACGCAGTACCCTGGAGGATGTGTGGAGAGATAGCAGTTTAATGCTCAATGAACATTCATTTCAACACACACTTAGACACACCCACAGGTATATAAGCCAGTGACATCAGTCAGGGAGTGAGTTCAGTTTCCTGTCAGGAAGACAGAGGAGGGATTGATTGTGCAGTTCAGAAAGTGGAGGCCAGTACAGGTGAACCAGTTCACCTCAGCCTGGTCAGAGCTGTGCCCCACTGATAGACAGACTGAGACATTCTATTAAGAAGAGAGAAGTGAGTTGCAGAGATACTTCAGTCTCCTGTCCCAAGGACGGTGAAGGTTCAGAGACGTGCTCCTGCCTAGAAGATTACTGAGATTCTGGCAACAAGCTTAAGAAAGAAGTTAAGAAAGGGACTGACTTTTATAACCTTTGAAGTGAGGAATGCTTATGCTACAAGCGTGGACAAGGCGAAAGGCACAGTGGTAGGAATTCTGAGTGCTATAGGATTGGAGAAGTCCTGCACGTTGTCACCGGTCACTGGGGACCGAAGGATCACTATAGCTTCACGCATAGTGGTAAGAAAACCAGAGGCTTACCGGACCTTAGGTAACGGCAAGCAGCCCCTGGAGTGTCGGTACGTAACTGGGGTCAGGTGGAATAGGAACTTTAAGCTAGGCCAAGCATATAAGAACCTAGTTTCATCACAGGAAGGCTCCGACCACAAAACTGACCGGGCAGTACAGCTTGGAGAAGCTGGAGTTATAGAGGGAACTACGCTTTATGCTGGTTGTACTCATCTTTGTGAAAGTAAAGAGGCCCCTAACTTGTCCAGCTGCTACCTCAAAACACATCCTCCATTGGATCAGCCTCCCTGGGACCTGCCTAACCATCTTGCAAGTAAAAAGGTATGGAAAGACGCTGATGTGTGAGACTGTGTTATTTGATTGCATCCCTGCACAACCCCACCATAACCATCGACCTGAGGGAAGAGTCCCACCTGTAGGGGACCCGACATCTAGCTGCCTCACCATCCCCTCAGAGCTCTACAGCAGCGCTGGTACAAATTACCAGAGACTACAGGTGGCGTCACGAACTGTATATAAATCTATCCCCTGTAAATATTCCCCCCAACATACGCCTGACCGCCAGGGCCACAGACCGAGCCACCGCTACCTGTGACAACCCCATAGACTTCCATGGGCTCGGCTCTGAGTACCCCATTGCCCTGGTAACCCACAATTGTGGTGCGTGGTCGAGACACAACCCGGAATTCCTCTTCCTGTCTCGGGATTGTCTGATGTTCCGGCAGTCGATACCTTGTCTAAGAATTTCTCGGACATTTGGAAAGAGACCAGGTCGGCTTTGGAGAAAGCTTCTCAACGTATGAAAACGCATGCGGACAAAAGACGTTTGGAGGCTCCCATCTTTCGTCCAGGAGACAAGGTATGGCTCTCCTCCAAGTACATCCGTCTGAAGTTACCATCGTACAAATTGGGTCCCCGTTTCATTGGTCCCTTTGAAGTCTTGAGACAAATCAACCCAGTCTCTTATAAACTGAAATTGCCTAATTCTCTACGAGTACCTAACTCCTTTCATGTTTCCCTCCTCAAACCAGTAGTGTTGAGCTCCTTCTTTAAGGACCCGGGTACCACTCCTGATCCGGTCTCTGAGGATGATGTTTTTGAGGTAAAACATATCTTGGCCTCTAAGAGAGTAAGAGGTAGGATCTATTACCTGGTGGACTGGAGAGGTTTTGGTCCTGAGGAGAGGTCTTGGGAGCCTAAAGAGAACATCCAGGCTCCTCTTCTTCTTAAAAGATTTCACGCAGGCTTGAAAAAGAGGGGGAGTAAAGAGGGGGATACTGTTACACTCGGTCCCAGCGCTGGCTCTGCACTCCGTTCTGCTCACTCACCTGCCCCAGCTGCTCTTCGGCATCCTGTGTCCTCCTCCACTTCCTGGCACGCTGCTGGCAGGCCTCCAGATAGTCTGCTTAGGACGCGAGGCCGCGCCCACCGTCTCTCTTAAAGGGGCAGCGTGCATTTTTTGAAATAGCTAATTAACCAATGGCTGAGCGCTCAGTACTATATCTGGTCACTCCACCATTAGGGGAGTGCCGGAGCAACGTGTTCTATCATTGCTACATCTGGTTCTGTTCCTGATCTGTCTGCGCTGGTCGGTCTCTGCCCACCCAGTCTCCTTGTTCTGGCTGATCTGGACTCTCGGATATTACTAGCCTGTCATCCCTGCATATCCTTCGGACTATCTCGGCTATACGGCGCAAGGTCATCAGCCCGCCTTCAGCCATCCGTCGTCTCAGGTCACTGACCAGACCTTCTCACCGTTCTGACCGAATTACTCTCGTCAAGAACCCTCCACGGACTCTGTAAATACCTGTTACCCTTTTGGTCCCTCTGGGACAGCTGCCACGTGTCCGGGGTCTAACTGGAGGTAGCACCTGTGTCCTCTGGGTATTCCATTCTGGTCCTGTTCGAGGGGCCTTACTACGGGTACCCGGGGCTCACTAGTTACGCCCCCTTCGGAGCCCCCCGGACCGCGGTCTCGAGGTTCCACATTAAAAAATAAAAACGAATGTGAACTTCACCACCTCTGCCTCCGCTTCCATTCGTTACACTGCACTAGAAAATATGAAAAATGGAGAATGCTTAGCACATAAATTGGCCAATTCATGTGTACCCGGCAGCCACGATAAGGCGACTCTCGTTGCCAGGACCCATCCTAATGTGAATCCTCTCTTAGAGTAAAGTCTTCATCTCTATGAGTAGGTAGGATCCTGCTGTAATTAACACCACCTGAAGCAGGATCCTACCTTCCCATAGAGATGTAGACTTTAGTCTAAGAGAGGATTCACATTAGGATAGGTCCTGGCAACTAGAGTCGCCTTATCGTGGCTGCCGGGTACACATGAATTGGCCAATTTATGCGCTAAGCATTCTCCATTTTTCATATTTTCTAGTGCAGTAATGCAATTCAATTTTTACATTTCATGTTTGCATGCTATAGCGCTACAGAGTGCTACTTTATTTGTTTAGTTGTATGTGGAGATGGCAACACTTAGTAAGCACCTGTTCACACCTGATTTCTGTTTGGAAGTGACGGTCAATCTTTTGATATTTTCAATTTCGACTTTGACCTCCTAGTTCTTACCCATCTTTCTGTTTATTTTCTGGCAGCCAACTCCACCGGCCAGCAGCTACTCTGTGAAATCAACCCAGGCGGCCATACATAAATCCCGATCCCTTTTTTTAAGTGTTATAGAGTGAAGACCAATGTTTCCCCAGGATCCTGTCCATGGAAGCCATATTAAGAGCTGCCACCTTGCTTAGTTACATCAAGCTATTTAAGACAACCAGTACCCCGATGTTTACCTTCCATGTTTCCCGGATATCTGTGTTATGAAAAATGAGTTTCCCATTTTCATCCATGGGAAAGCGATCATCTCCAGGCTGCAGGGTAAAAATGGATTTACAAATAATTCACAAAGTATCACGTCTTCTGCTCCAATCATAGAACTAAACAGGAGCCATGGCCAATCCCACACATATATTTACGGACCTTGAACTCGATCGGGGAGTGGATAAGGAAGAGATCTATGTAATCCAGCTGTAGATTCTCCAGAGATTTTTCCAGCTCGGGTCGAACTCTCTCTGGACTGTGGTTATTGTTCGAAAGCTGCCAAATAAATAAAAATCTATAACAAATCGGAATCGTCATATTAATGATAAAAAATTATATTTTGATTGTTGAGAACTTTATGTTCTGCAGTTACCTTTCCAGTGTAAAAAATGTCTTCCCGATTCACCGTCCCATCAGCAATCTTTGATCTAATGGCTTGGCCGACCTGGACCTCATTGTCATAGAAAGATGCACTGTCAATGTGACGGTATCCGACCTCAATGGCGACCTTGGTGCTCTCACAGGCCTGTTCTTTGGTGTACTGTGAAGAATGAAATGCAATCATTATAAGTCATGTTTACAATTCAGCGTTACCGAAAATTGTGTATAATCTTTAAGTTTGGGGTAAACGGCGTAATAGTTCTATGGTGCATAGGGAAATATTGCTGTGGCGAGAAACCTGCAAAAATGCCGCTTTCTTTGGGTTTAGGGGTGCAGCCTCTACTTTATGTCTGATGCACTCACCGTGTCTGGGGCGTAGGTGCCAAATCCGATCACTGGCATTTTATTCCCATCGTTCAGCACCACGAAGGAGTCCGGCTTCAGAGCCATGGTGTAATGTGTCCCAGTGTCTCGCAGTGCACAAGCTGCTGCCTGCATTTTGTCTAGTCCTTCCCCTACCGTACAGCCTGTCCCATAGGTTAGTGAAGGCGGCCTCCTATTCCTCAGGGATTTTGCAGCGTCATTGCTAAATAGTTACATAAAGACAAATGAGATTAAAAAAAAACGTGAATGAAGGGAAAGTGCACTGTGAAACTCGAGAAGGTTGTTTATTCGCAGAAAGCAAAATCTGTGATCCCTGAAGTGGCACGGCAACATTGTGGAGGGAAGAGGGAGACCCCTGTAGAGGAAAAGATGACCTGTACAATAAAGGAAGGAAGAAAGAAGGTGGAAAGAGTTGAGTTCAAAAAGAGATGCAGCAGAGGAAGACTGGAGAACATATGAGGCTGGAGCTGCAGGATGTGAGCCAAGTAGATTAGCTGCACTCTTGGGTTGTCCTTTGACCCGGTGCAGCAGAGCTGCTATTTTATGGTTGCTCCTCCATATCCACCTGCAAACTTTCCAAGCTACAGTGTCGATAATCGATCATAGGAAACTTGTGCTTCACCCGTTTTTTTTGCACGTGTGGTTTAAAGAGCTGTAAAAAAAATATTTGGACATATCAATTATTTGACATATCCATTTTCCTGATATATGAGGCCTAATATTAGTGTGATGTACATACTCTTTATTTTTTCATTTTGCTGATATTGTTCAACATTAGAGGAAAAAATAAAAGAAATATCCGTCTGCTTTTAACATTATTTTTTATGACCACAAAAGAGCACCGTAAATCATTTTAATGTTGTTCCCTTTTCTGTAACATTTATATTAATATAATAACCACATGGATTTTTTTTCCAAAGGTGACTGACTACGATATGCATTGGCAGCGGCTCTTTTTATTTATTTGCGCCTACCTTTTAATTATCTATTAATTTTTCATTTATTTCACACATTGTGACCCCCATAAGCTCATAAAGGACCTTTGGGGGCATTTCAACAATTAAAAACTTAAAAAAATAAAAATCTAATTTCCCCTGTAACTGGCGCTGGTATATAAGCCCAGGTTACAGAGGGAATGCAGCCTCCTGGCAGCATAGCAGAGAGGACTTGGTCTCATTCGACAGCAGTTCCTGCACCCGGTAATAACATTAGAGTTGTCAGAGCTTTCTATATTTTATACTCGCTCAGTGCTATGTATAGAGCAATGCAAAAGGTAGAGATGGTAACATACTATATTTCCCTTCTCTATGGGGAGTCCGGCTGTGTCTGATAGCCAGGATCTTTGCTCTTGCAGCTGCACAATATCATTATAGTAATGCTGACTGCCCGGACGACAAAACTCTATGCGAAATTCATAAGTAGTTAAGTCATAATCTGAAATCAGACATATTCAGGAAAGGTGTCGATAATGTTTTTCATTATTGGTCAGGTTTAGCATGTGACTTATATTTCCCTTTCTGATTGGTCAGCTACTTCATGATACTAGCCTAGACTAAGAATAACGTTACTCAAAATGCGTTGGCTTTGCCACTACTGACAACAGTATTTTTAAGGATTTGGGATTTTATCTTCATTTCTAGTGCTGGATTTGTAACTCTGGGATGTATATCTGCTTTGAATGTCTATCAGGATATCCGTGCACCTGCCGGAACTCTCTCAGCTGTTAGAACAGGAAGATGTCTTGTGACTGCTTCACTTATTTAACATCAATGATCATGGTGAAACCAGAAATGGAGTATATGGTCAGGAACGTCAGCAAGTTTCAGCTATCACCAGCAGGAGTGCATGCAGGTATATAGTTGTAAAGTTTTGCCAACTTGGACGCTTTTTCAGGCTCAAAACTGCAATATTCTTTTTGACTCGGAGTCCCGAAAATTCACCAAATTAATCTAGGACACGTGTGAATATTAATGAACTTGGCACATCTTCCTCCAGCTGACTGTTGATCGAGACTGGTGCTAGTCTTCATTAATTCACCCCTAAGGCTTCTCCGTTTTGTGAATTCACTCTTGACTTTGACTTCAAATGAGCATAAAAAGACCTGAAAGTGGAAAGATGTCATAATGCCACTGGAATAACTGGTCGTACTGGTTATTTGTTATATTACGTTACCCCCTTATGCTTTTCTTCTAGTTGTAGAAGAGAAATGTGCAGCATTTTGAGAAAAATAATGTGGCCATATACCTAATTAACAAATTTCTGATTATTGGGAGCCAGGAAAACCCCTTCAAAAAAGATTATCACACGACATGCATTGTATATGGAGGGTATGTAGTGTTTCAACGCCTCTGCAACATCATTATGTCATAGTGCAATGCAAGGAGCTCATAATTACAGCCAGTAATGTGGAATTAAGAAATCACTAAAAGGCGCAAGGAGACTCTTGCAATTAAATTATCTGAAAATTTTGAAAAACTAGTAACAATTATGAGAGACCAAAAACACATATTTTAAATTCCTCACTTACCAGCTGACAGAGTTTTCAGCCAGAAATACTGGAGAATAAGAAACAGAGGGAACATGTTGGAACATCGATTCATAAAGGGAGATTGGAGTGATCAGTACTGAAGGCCTATTGTATGCATTGCCTCAAATCTGACCTTGGGAACACTCACGTGATGACATTATGATACTGATAATGCTGTTTTGTTTAACTTGTTTCTTTTCACATAGCATAATTAAAGTTAGAACAGTATAAATTAAACTTTCTTACTGGAAAACAGCAGAAAAGAGTGTTTTAAACCAAAATAATAAAGCATAGATTCATAAAAAAAATGTGATATTTAAAAAGCTGAAGGACCGCTATGGGCACGATCACAGACACCCAAACATATTTTCAGCTATTTGGCAACCATGTGAAAGACTGAAAACTAAGAAATTGATATTAACTTGAACAGAATTGTAAGTAGATTCAAGGATTTGAATTACAACATTAGTTTTTGATTACTTAAAGGAGTATTTGCAAAATTTTCAAAAAAATACCACATTCAAATTAAATTGGACATAACATTTATTTTATTGTAATATACAGAAGAATGTTGTACTGTTAACTTAAAACACAGATAGATTTTGCTGTGGAATTGCAGCATCCGAACTCAGCCTTAGAATTTCTCACTGTATGTTAAAAAATTAAATCTTTGTGCTGTCGTTTCATATCTGAGCCATAACAAGCGCTACACAAAAGTCAGAATCCACATTTTAGATTGTATATTCTCTGTAGATTATCTGCGAGATTATGATATTAACACATAGGGGTTATAAGGATGAATCCAGAAAAATTGATCAATGTTCTTAATACTCATCATCATAGGGATACTTGGGGCTTTCTTTCCAGCTAAAATAAAAAAAAATAGATAAGTATATAAGCAAAGATAGTACATAAGTATATAAAGTAAAATAAAAAATAAATAAAAGCATATTAAAAATAATTCTAAAAATAATAATTAAAACAAACACAAAGAAAAAATATGAATAAATATGTTCTTGAATGCTAGAGCATCAGGAAAGTTACTTACAGATCAACCATAAGGTAACGCAGGTTTTTATTGACTCCATCTAGAGTTTTCATGTCTTCGACACTTACCGTAATTCAAAGTCAAAAACCTGAAAGTAAAAAGTAATAAACAATGTAAATTGTTTTTCGAATAAAGGAAATTATTGTAATTGGAATTTTTTCATTTACCTGGAAGTTTTCCTTGATCCTCTCAGGGCTGAAGCTTTTTGCCAAGACGACACATCCCCTCTGTAGCAAATATCTCATGGCAACCTGCGCAGGAGAGCGGTTCAGCTTCTTAGCGACTGTATTTAAAATGGGGTCTTCAAGCACTTTGGGGGAATTCTGGTCAAATCCTGTCAGAAAGAAAATAAACTAAATTTTGCACTTTTTCTAAAATTGTGAACAATGAGGAGGAAAAAGGCACAGTTGTTTAGGATTCTCCAAAAAGCACCAAAAAAATAGTCATACGGCCATTTGTGATGTCTCATCTGTGAATGACACTATTATACTAGCACTATATGTAATGCTATACTATGGATGGGGGATTTCAACAAATAAAAGTTTTTTAAAAAAAAGATTTCCCCTTTAACCGGGGCTGGTATATTAGCCTGAGTTACAGTGGGAATGCAGCCTTCAGTCCTGACAGGATAGCAGAGCCGACTAGGTCTCCTTGGACAGAGCAGTTCCTGGAACCAGTGATAGCATGAGAGTTGTCAGAGCTTTCTATAATTTATACTCTCTCAGTGCTATGTATATGTGGCACCCCAGGAGTCCGGTTGCCACAATGGCATTGCCTCCCTCACAGGGGTTGATGTCATGCCTGGAAGCAAGGAGGGGTTCCCTTACCAGGTAACACCAGCATCCATCACTTTTCCTGACTCCAGACCAGAAGGGGGAGCTCTAACATCTAGTTTCAGGGGAGCTTCTGTTGTGAATGGGTTTGAGATGAGTTCTGAGCAGAGGCTTCCTCTGGTGGTTACAAGCGGTGCTGATCTGTTCAGTGAAGATTGTGAGGACTGGGAATCAGGTGTTACTAACTGGTCTTATATAAGGGAGTCACCTTCCCATCAGGGTTGCCGGTGATCAATTGTTCTGGTCTGTATCCTTCATTCCTGTTTCCCTTGTAGCCTGCTGTGTCGTGTCTGCATCTCCTGCTAACAGATAAGACCTTTTCTTCTTTTTGTTTTTGTGCTATATTTTTGCATTTTGTCCTGCACTTCTGTGGGGGCCTTCTGGGTCCCCTCCGGGGGCTTTTGCCCTCTCAGTTTAGTTCAGCCACTGATGTTTGTACTTTTGCTTTTTCCAGTTTTTTCAGTGGCTGCTGTTTTGATTTTGTTACACCAGAGAACTAATTTAGGTGGAAGAGGTCGTGTGATCTCAGGTGTTTTTGAAATTAGTAGAGTTGGTGCTTTTCAGGGTTTTCTGAGATTGCAGTAAGTGCCCTTCCTATCCTTTTCTATTTAGTTAGTTTGTGCCCCAACGTTTGCTCATACTATTTTCTTTCTGTGTCTGTATTTCATCTTGTCTAACCGCCATTACATGTTTGGGGGCTTTCTATGTTCTTTGGGGTTCTGCTCCGGGGCAGATAGTTTTCCTATTTCTATCTTTAGGTGTAGTTAGTTTCTCAGGCTGTGACGAGGCGTCTAGGACCAACGTAGGAACGCTCCACGGCTGCCTCTAGTTGTGGTGGTTAGTCAGGGTACTGCAATCCCATAGATTCCAACTGCTCTGGTGTATTGCCTTTTTTTTTACCTGCACTCCTCAGCTACCGAAACATAACAGTATCACCGGCCTAAAAATTGAAAATTGTATGGTACTCACAGAAGGGAAAAAATATTGTGAAAGAAAAAAGGTTGTCAGAGTTGTCAGAGATATTTTTCTGTTTGTTGTTTTTTTTTTTTTCCCTCTGTATCTCTGGGTGCTGGGGAGGATCTTTTCTCTCAATGGAGTTTGCACAGTTGTCTGGCCGTGTGGATCAGCTTGCCACTGAGGTTCAGAGTATTGCTGCATATCTTGCTAGGTTGCCTGTTGTGGAACCTAGGATTCCCATGCCAGATTTGTTTTTGGGGGATCGAGCTAAGTTTCAGAATTTCAAAAATAATTGTAAATTGTTTTTTGCCTTAAAATCTAAGTCCTCAGGGAACGCAGCACAGCAGGTTCAAATTATCATCTCTCTCCTGCGCGGCGATCCTCAGGATTGGGCTTTTTCCCTGACACCTGGGGATCCTGTTTTGAGTGATGTTGATGCATTTTTTCAGGCTTTGGGGTTATTGTACGATGAGCCTAATGTCACTGATCAAGCTGAAAAAGCCTTGTTGGCATTAAATCAGGGGCTTGATGACGCTGAGTTATACTGTCAGAGATTCCGTAGGTGGGCAGTCCTGACCAAGTGGAATGACGACTCTTTGGCGGCCCTTTTTCGGAAGGGTCTGTCAGATAATGTAAAGGATGTTATGGTGGGATTCCCTGTCCCCTCTGGTCTCAATGATTCTATGTCATTAGCGATTCAAATTGACAGACGTTTGCATGAGCGGAGAAGTATGCGTGGAATAGTGTTGCCTTGTAAACCTGCTTCTGAACCCATGCAGTGTGATAGAGTGGTGTCTGGGGCACAGCGTCATGAGTTTCGAAAGCGCAATGGGTTATGTTTCTACTGTGGTGATGCCTCTCATGCTATTTCAGTCTGCCCTAAGCGGGGAAGACGTTTTGCACGCTCAGTTGTCTTGGGTAGTGTTCAGACTAAGTTTTTATTAACTGTCACTCTGATATGCTCTCTGTCCTCATTTTCTGCTCAGGCTTTAGTTGATTCTGGAGCAGCTATTAACCTGATGGATTATGATTTTGCTAAACGTTGTGGGTTTCCCTTGATACCCCTACAGAAGTCTATTCCCCTACTGGGGATCGATTCTACCCCTTTGGCTGAGAATAAACCCCAGTTTTCTACTCAGGTAATAATGAGGGTTGAACCTGATCACCAGGAGTGCTGCAAATTTTTGGTTCTGTATAATCTGCATGACATTATCGTACTGGGTTTCCCTTGGTTACAGTCTCATAATCCTGTTTTGGATTGGAAATCTGTGTCTGTAACCAGTTGGGGCTGCCAATGTGTTAATACCAACACTCCTGTTTTTTCTGCCTCCCCCCAGGCTCAGGATGTTCCTGACTTTTTGATTGATTTTTCTGATGTGTTTAGCGAAAGTAAGTCTGCATCCTTGCCTCCCCATAGGAGCTATGACTGCGCTATTGAATTAGTGCCGGGTAGTAAATTCCCTAAAGGTCGCCTTTTTAACTTGTCTGTACCTGAACATGACGCTATGCGGTCTTATATCAAGGAATCATTGGAGAAGGGTCATATCAGACCATCCTCTTCACCCTTAGGTGCCGGTTTTTTCTTTGTGGCCAAAAAGGATGGTTCATTAAGGCCGTGTATTGATTGATTGATCGTCTCTTGAACAATATTACTGTGAAATATCAATACCCGTTACCCTTGATTTCTGACCTGTTTTCCAGGGTGAAAAACGCTACTTGGTTTACCAAGCTTGACCTCAGGGGGGCGTATAACCTTATTCGCATTAAGCACGGGGATGAATGGAAGACGGCATTCAATACCCCTGAAGGGCATTTTGAGTACCTAGTGATGCCCTTTGGGCTCACTAATGCTCCTTCCGTCTTCCAGTCCTTCATGAATGACATTTTCAGGGATTTTGTGGACAAATTTCTGATTGTTTATTTGGATGATATCTTGATTTTTTCTAATGACTGGACTCTCATGTGAAACATGTTCGAACTGTATTCCAGATTTTGAGAGAGAATGCTCTGTATGTGAAGGGATCAAAGTGTCTTTTTGGCGTACAGAGGATCTCATTTCTGGGATTCATTTTGTCCCCATCTGTTATTGAAATGGACCCGGTCAAGGTTCAGGCCATCTGTGATTGGGTCCAACCTACTTCATTAAAGGCTCTTCAGAGATTTTTGGGTTTTGCCAATTTTTATCGTAAATTTATTGGTAATTTCTCGGTTATTGTTAAACCATTAACTGATTTGACCAGAAAGGGTTCTGATGTGGTGAATTGGCCTCCTGAGGCAGTCTCTGCATTTCAGGAACTTAAGCAGAGATTCACTTCTGCTCCTGTTCTACGGCAGCCTGATGTTTCTCTGCCATTTCAGGTGGAGGTTGATGCCTCTGAAATTGGGGCAGGTGCCGTTTTGTCCCAAAAAGATCCAGAGACCTCTAAAAGTAACCCTTGTGCCTTTTTCTCTCGAAAATTTTCTCCTACTGAACGTAATTATGACGTGGGTAATCGGGAGTTATTGGCCATGAAGTGGGCTTTTGAAGAGTGGAGACATTGGCTGGAGGGAGCCAAACATCAGGTGGTGGTCCTTACGGACCATAAGAATCTGGTCTATCTGGAATCTGCCAAGCGACTCAATCCTAGACAGGCCAGGTGGGCCTTGTTTTTCACACGTTTTAATTTTGTGGTTTCCTTTCTTACTGGCACTAAGAATGTTAAGGCGGATGCCCTCTCGAGGAGTTTCCTTGCGGATTCTCCTGAGTTATCTGATCCTTCTGTTATTTTGAAAGAGGGTGTAGTTCTTTCCGCCATCTCGCCCAATTTGAGACTTGCTCTGGAGGGGTGTCAGGAGGATAGGCCCGAGTGCTGCCCTGTTGGAAAATTGTTTGTCCCGGACCAGTGGAAAAAGAGTGTGATGACTGAGATTCATTGTTCCGCATTGGCTGGGCATCCCGGAATTTTTGGTACCAGAGACTTGGTTAGTCGGTCCTTTTGGTGGCCTACCTTGTCTCGTGATGTCAGGGAATTTGTGCAGTCCTGCGGGACTTGCTCTCGCTCCAAGCCTTGCTCTCGCTCTAGTGGTTTATTGATGCCATTGCCTGTGCCCAAGAGACCATGGACCCATATCTCTATGGATTTCATTTCCGATCTTCCTGTTTCTCAGAGAATGACCACCATCTGGGTAATTTGTGATAGGTTTTCCAAAATGATACATCTTGTGCCATTACCTAAGTTGCCTTCCTCCTCTGAATTGGTGCCGTTGTTCCTTCAGCACGTGGTTCGTTTACACGGCATTCCTGAGAACATTGTGTCTGACAGAGGAGTCCAGTTTGTTTCCAGATTTTGGAGGACTTTTTGTTCTAAACTGGGTGTTCAATTGTCTTTCTCCTCGGCATTTCATCCTCAGACCAATGGTCAAACTGAGAGAACAAACCAGACATTGGAGACTTATCTAAGATGCTTTGTGTCTGCTGATCAGGATGACTGGGTCTCTTTTTTGCCTTTGGCTGAGTTTGCTCTTAATAATAGGGCTAGCTCTGCCACTTTGAGGTCTCCGTTTTTCTGTAATTCTGGGTTTCACCCTCGATTTTCTTCAGGACAGACGGAGGCTTCTGTCTGTCCAGGTGTTGACTCTGTTGTGGAGCGTATGCAACAGATTTGGGACCAGGTAGTGGAGAGGTTGTCCCTCTCTCAGGAGAAGGCCCAGCGGTTTGCTAACCGGCATAGGACTGATGGTCCTCGGTTTAAAGTGGGGGACTTGGTCTGGTTGTCCTCAAAGAATATTCCTATGAGAGTAGCATCTCCTAAATTTAAGCCTAGGTTCATTGGACCTTATAAGATCATGGAGATTATTAATCCTGTTTCTTTTCGTTTGTTTCTTCCAGGGACATTTAAGATCCATAACGTGTTCCACAAGTCCTTGTTGAAGAGGTTTGTTGAGCCAGTGGTTCCTGCTGCTGTGCCTCCTGACCCTGTTTTGGTTGGGGGCAATCTGGAGTATGTGGTTGAGAAAATATTAGATTCTCGTTTTTCTAGACGGAAACTCCAGTATTTGGTTAAATGGAGAGGTTATGGTCAGGAAGACAATTCTTGGGTGCTTGCTTCGGACATCCATGCTAGGAGACTTATCCGTGCGTATCATAGAACTCATCCTGACCGACCTGGTTGCTCAAATGAGGGTTCGGTGACCCCTCCTCAAGGGAAGCAAGGAGGGGTTCCCTTACCAGGTAACACCAGCATCCATCACTTTTCCTGACTCCAGACCAGAAGGGGGAGCTCTAACATCTAGTTTCAGGGGAGCTTCTGTTGTGAATGGGTTTGAGATGAGTTCTGAGCAGAGGCTTCCTCTGGTGGTTACAAGCGGTGCTGATCTGTCCAGTGAAGATTGTGAGGACTGGGAATCAGGTGTTACTGACTGGTCTTATATAAGGGAGTCACCTTCCCATCAGGGTTGCCGGTGATCAATTGTTCTGGTCTGTATCCTTCATTCCTGTTTCCCTTGTAGCCTGCTGTGTCGTGTCTGCATCTCCTGCTAACAGATAAGACATTTTCTTCTTTTTGTTTTTGTGCCATATTTTTGCATTTTGTCCTGCACTTCTGTGGGGGCCTTCTGGTCCCCTCCGGGGGCTTTTGCCCTCTCAGTTTAGTTCAGCCACTGATGTTTGTACTTTTGCTTTTTCCAGTTTTTTCAGTGGCTGCTGTTTTGATTTTGTTACACCAGAGAACTAATTTAGGTGGAAGAGGTCGTGTGATCTCAGGTGTTTTTGAAATTAGTAGAGTTGGTGCTTTTCAGGGTTTTCTGGGATTGCAGTAAGTACCCTTCCTATCCTTTTCTATTTAGTTAGTTTGTGCCCCAACGTTTGCTCATACTATTTTCTTTCTGTGTCTGTATTTCATCTTGTCTAACCGCCATTACATGTTTGGGGGCTTTCTATGTTCTTTGGGGTTCTGCTCTGGGGCAGATAGTTTTCCTATTTCTATCTTTAGGTGTAGTTAGTTTCTCAGGCTGTGACGAGGCATCTAGGACCAACGTAGGAACGCTCCACGGCTGCCTCTAGTTGTGGTGGTTAGTCAGGGTACTGCAATCCCATAGATTCCAACTGCTCTGGTGTATTGCCTTTTTTTTTACCTGAACTCCTCAGCTACCGAAACATAACAAGCTTCCCTATAAGTTCTGGCCTGGAGGCGGGGTTAGAGAGACGAGTCTGGGAGAGTGAGAGAAGAGGAGAGACATGTTGGAGAACCTGGGGTGTGGAGCTGTAGCCAAGCTCACTCCAGAGTTAAGCGCTAGGAACCAGATACCGGAGTCCGTGGTGGCTCAGGTACTGAAGTCCCGGCAGCTAAATCCGGAGGGCAGGGGACTGCAGGTCTCCTGGCCCCATCTACTACCTGGCAGCACAGCAGCATTTGACAGCCCGGAGCTGCTACGAGGAGCAATACTGTTGATAGGCTCGAGCTGCCTGCCATAAGGGCAGGGATTTAAGGACGAGACAGAAAAGAGGCCCAAGCATAGCTTTATGCAGCAAGGACCTAAGAGGACAGCGCAATAGGAAGGCCTCCAAACCCACCTGGCTGAATGGATCCTAAATTGTTTCCATGCTGCCCGGACCTCCATTATCATCTGTTATCAGTGCTCCGGTCTGCTCCTTGAACCATCAAGTAAAAGTGAAGGAAACTACAGCCCTTGTGTCTTCCAGTCATTTCTCGCACCCTCAGTCTCCTGCACCCCAACATCCACGATCCTTTATAAAAAACCATACTAGTAGCCCTAGGACCCCGCTCCACCTGTGGGGAGCAGAACCATCCCAGCGGTCTCCTCCAGTGTAAGGTTCTTTGTCTCTGTTGACATGTTCCTTGAAACTCAGTTTTCCGTTGGCCATTTTGCTTTCTGTCTTTCTGCAGCTCTTGCCCTCAGTTAATATGGAGTTTCCAGTTTTCATGTTCCCGCCCTGATTCTTCCCTCTTGCTTCTTAAGCAGCCTCAGCTGAACAATCAGTGCTCCTGAATCAAGCCTCAGTCAGTCTGTGACCTGACTCCTGGAAGCCTTGGACTTGTACTCCAGCTATTCCCTACTGAGGAACCTTGGAACACTTTTGGACTCTGGAAACCTGCTGTTTGGTGAATCCATGTTTGCAGAGGAATTACGGTACAGAGAAGAGATCCTGAACCTGCTTTGGAGATTTATTGTAGTGCTTGAAGTTACTCTGGCCTGCTGTGTCTCCTGTCGCTGTTCTTGCAAACTGTGTGAACTTTTCAGCATGCTTGTATGAAGTAATACAAGTCATTTCATTTCAACCTATGTCTCCTGTGTTTTCCTCGCACCCAAGCACAAGACGCTATAGGAACTGTACACTATACATGACAAGATTCAGGAGCCAATGTTTAGTGTCTGCTGGGTCTGGGAAAGCCATGTCTGCTGTGACTGTGGATATCAGATGTCCGTTTAATACCTTATGTGATGACAGTGGTTGTGACTTCTCACAACCATTCCAGGTGAGCGCATTCCCTTAAAATTTTACTCTGGACTGTTACCACAGGTAAACACTATTGTTTTTTTTTTTTTTTTCCTTTCCTCTTCTCCTTCCAGCACTTCTGCCTTAAAAGATCTGGAAGATGGAGGCTCGCATAAAGGAACTTTGCGGAGTGACTGATACAATCCTTTCAGATGTACAGACTTTAAAAACCCGTTTTGCAAGCCTACAGGACCTCACTAATCATAATTTGCAAGTGTTTGGACAAACTACCCAGGAATTACGAGCCAGGATTGAGGCTCTAGAGGAACGAGTCCAGGCTCCTGCCATAACCCCAAGTTCTGGGATCCCCAAATTACCTCCTTTTCGTTTTAGCGGTGAACGTGAGAAATTCAGGGGATTTATTAATCAATGCAATTTATTTTTCTCTGCACATGCTTCACAATTTCCCACTGAACGATCCAAAGTGCTTACTATAATCATGTTGCTTACCAATAAGGCTTTGATGTGGGCAAACCCTCTGATTGAGACTGAGGATGATTGTTTGAATCACCTTGATGCTTTTATTTCAGCCATGGGGCAGGTGTTTGATGACCCCAATCGAGGTGCAACAGCTGAAGCAGCCATGTTAACTTTGCGCCAAGGTAAGCGTTCAGTAGCCGAATATGCCCTGGATTTCAGGAGATGGGCTCTTGATACCACTTGGGACACTTCCGCTAAAAAATCTATTTTTCGGAAAGGGTTGTCTCCACTGATTAAGGATGAACTTGCTCGTGCCGACCCTCCCACTGCGTTAGGTGACTTTATTAACTATTGTATCCGTATTGATGCTCGTCTGACTGAACGCAGACAAGAGAGATGGTTCGAAAATAATCGCACTAACCTTTTCCTACCTCCCTCTTCAGCTAAGGAACCTTTGAGTAGGATCACAAGGGAACCAGAACCTGAACCCATGCAGGTGGACTCTTTACAAAGACGGGTTAGTGATGCACGCAAAGAACATCGTATAAAGGAAAATCTATGTTTCTACTGTGGTAAGTCAGGGCACTTCATTATAAACTGCCCCAGCCGTTCTCGTAAGACTACTGCAGCAGTCATTCACTGTGAGTGTTGCGAGAGGAGCTCTGTCATGTCCGAGCCTCAGGCTCCAGAGAGATCTGCTGCAAGAGATCTTGATTTCTCGGACTTAAACTCCGTTAGTTCTGGGGACAATGACGGTATAAACGCTGCAATTTTTCAAGTTTCCTCAGCGATGTCCCAGCTGAGTTGTAAAAGAAACAATTCTCATTGCTTCCTTTCCATCAAACTCTGGGTTGACTCAGTCTGGGTGCCTAGCTCTGCTATGATCGACTCAGGAGCAAGTGGAAATTTTATGGATATCTCCTTTGCTCTGAAACAGGGGATACGTTCAGTGAAGAAGGCTACTCCAGTACAGATGGAGACTGTGGATGGCTCTCTACTGACTTCTGGACCAGTGGATCAAGAAACAGAGCCTTTGAGGGTCCTTATGGGTAAAGATCATCAGGAGAAAATGTCTTTTATGCTTATCTCTTCTCCCCACTTTCCCATTATTCTAGGGCTACCATGGCTGCAGGCGCAGAATCCTACGATTAACTGGGAGACCAAGGAATTACACTTTCCGGAGAAACAGATGAGTCAAGGAGTTTCAGCTTGCTCTGTTCCTAAAGGAACCATGTCAGTCCCTGAACTACCAGCTGTATACCAGGACTATGTGGATTTATGTGACAAGAAGAACGCTGATCAGCTTCCTCCTCACCGTCCATATGATTGTCCAATTGAATTATTGCCTGGAGCCGAGATACCTTTTGGTAAGATCTACCCCCTAGCGGGGCCCGAGCTAAAAGCTTTGAAGGATCATGTGTGGCCCAGCTACGCAGGCACACATAAAATCCAGGAGAGTGCACAGGAAGGTAATCGCAACGCTTGATATGCATTCACTGTCACACACACTTTCAGACACACCCATCTGAGGCATAAGGGGGAGTGACACGTATCAGAAGTAGTCAGTCAGTCAGCCAACCTAGGAGGGAGAGCAGTGGAATCTGGTTCCTGTCTTCGGACGGATCAGTTCAGTGTCAGTCCAGTCGGGACTTAGAGGATACTGAGGGCTGTTCAGCGAGCCCTAGAGAAAGCTGGCCTCGCCATTGAAAGTTACAAGTGCTTATGTTAAGAGCGGGAAGCAGGGCGAAGGGCGCAGTGGAGAAGTTAGAGAAGTGCAACAGGTATTGGATTACCTGCACTAAATTGCCGGACACCGGGGTCCGAAGCGTTGCTACAGTTTCAAGCTTAGTAACAAGAAAACCGGAGGCATCTGGACTACAGGTCGCAGAGTGCAGCCCAAAGCGTCAATACGTAACCGGAGTCAGGGAGAACGGGGACTTTGAGTCAAGCGCAGACAAAAGTAAGAACTTAGTTCTCACCACTTAGAAGGCTCCACCACAATGTTGGCCGGGCAGTACAGCTATTGAGAAAGCTGGAGATTCAGAGTTAACTTCGCTTCAGGCAAGTTGGACTCACCTACATTTGAAGTAAAGGAGGCCTCTAACCTGCTCAGCGGTTACCCGAATGTGCACTCTCCACCCCGACCAGCTCCCCGGGATCTTCTTGAACCATCTACCAGTAAAGGTATGAAAAGAAGCTGCATTGTGTGTGACTGAATTCTTACTACACCCTGCATCATCACCATAGACTTCCAGGGACCAGTCTCACCTGTGGGAGACTTACCACCTAGCTGCCCCATAACATCCCCTGTGAAGATCCTTACAGCAGCGCTGGTCCAATTAACCAGATACCACAGGTGGCGTCACGAACTACCTATTCTAATAATCCCCTGTAAATATCCCCATTGTATGAGCGCCCAGGGCCACGGACCGAGTCCTGCTGCCAGTGACAAACCCCATAGACTTTCATGGGCTCGGTGCCGAGTACCCCATTGCCCTGGTACTAAGTGCGACTCAATTATATAGACGAAAATTTAGCCAAGGGCTTCATACGCCCCTCTTCAACTCCCGCAGGTGCACCCATCTTCTTTGTGAAGAAGAAAGATGGATCTCTGAAACCCTGCATAGACTATAGGGAACTCAATAAGGTTACTATTAGAAACCGTTATCCATTGCCTTTAATCCCTGAGTTGTTGGAGAGAGTGCGGCATGCCAAAATTTTCTCTAAACTGGATCTCCGTGGGGCCTATAACTTGGTCCGTATTAGACCTGGGGATGAATGGAAGACTGCTTTCAGGTCACGCTATGGACACTTTGAATATCTAGTTATGCCTTTTGGTCTAAATACCGCCCCAGCCACTTTCCAACACTTCGTGAATGATATCTTCAGGGATCTCCTAGATACATTTGTGGTGATTTATCTGGATGATATTCTAATTTTTTCTAACTCCACAGAGGAACATCATGGACATGTGAGAATGGTCTTAGAACGCCTAAGACAAAACCATCTCTACATCAAACTTGAAAAATGTGAATTCCATAGGACCGAAATTCAATTTCTGGGGTATGTACTATCTACGCAAGGGATTAGTATGGATGGAAGCAAGACCCAAGCCATCAAGGATTGGCCAATTCCTAGAAATGTGAAGGAGGTGCAGCGTTTCATCGGGTTTGCCAACTTCTATAGACGTTTCATTAAGAATTTTTCTGAGATAGTGTCACCTATCACCCAACTTACCCGGAAACAGTCTAGGTTCTCCTGGACCCCGCAAGCTCAGGAAGCATTTTCCTGTTTAAAGGATAAATTTACCACCGCACCTATCTTAGTACATCCCAACCCCGAGCTTGCCTTCATAATAGAGGTGGATGCTTCAGACTGTGCCGTTGGAGCTATACTCTCTCAGAGAACAGGTGAGAAGAATGTCTTGCATCCCTGTGCCTTCTTTTCCCAGCAGTTGTCTTCGGCTGAGAGGAACTACGATGTGGGCAATAGAGAATTGTTGGCCATTATTGCCGCCTTCAAGGAATGGAGACACCTTCTTCAGGGAGCTGCACAGCAAATAGTCGTCCTGACAGACCATCGTAACCTTGAATTTATCAGGTCGGCTAAGTGCCTGACTCCTCGCCAGGCTCGCTGGAATCTTTTCCTAAACCAATTTAATTTTGTAATTTCTTATAGACCAGGATCGCGCAATGGAAAGGCTGATGCACTCTCTAGGATTCATTCAGCAGAGACACGTCCACTTACTCCTCCTAAGACTATTCTTCCTGACTCTAGATTCCTGGGAGTGATTCATAATCAAGACCTACTTAAGGACATCAAGGAAGCATACCATGCTGATTCTTTGTTGGCTCAACCCCCAAGGGACGTAAGTCTTGTCTTTAAGAATGGTGTTTGGATTCAGGGACAACGTCTGTATATACCTGAAACAGTCAGATTGAGAGTATTGCAACTCATCCACGATTCCAAGATAGCCGGGCATAGGGGAATTCTAAAGACACAAGAATTTCTTTCTCGTTTCTTTTGGTGGCCCACTTACAGGAAAGATGTCTTAAACTATGTCACTTCATGTGAAGTCTGTGCAAGATGCAAAACACCTCGCTCCTCACCAACTGGTCTGTTGCAACCTCTTCCCACCCCGTCCCGCCCGTGGGGATCCATTTCTATGGACTTCATTGTGGAGTTACCAACCTCTCAAGGGAAGAACACCATTCTAGTGGTGGTTGACCGTCTAACAAAGGCAGCTCATTTTATCCCTTGTGTCGGCTTACCCACTGCAAAACAGACATCAGACTTGATGATTAAGAATGTGTTTCGCTTACATGGAGTACCGGATGAGGTCATTTCGGATCGAGGGGTGCAATTCACTTCAAGGTTTTGGCAAAATTTCTGTGCAGCATTGGACATTAAAGTAAACCTTTCTTCTGCTTTTCATCCCCAGACTAATGGACAGACAGAACGAACCAATCAGACCCTGGAGCAGTATCTCCGCTGTTTTATCTGCCACCTACAGGATGATTGGGTGGATCTACTTCCACTGGCTGAGTTCTCTTATAACAACTCTCAGAGCGCCTCCACTAAGCAGTCTCCTTTTTACTCCAATCTAGGTTATCATCCTAACATTCTTCCTCGATTTCCCATAGATACGCCCTTGCCGGCAGTGGCTGAAAGAATCACTTCTTTACAAAAGAATATGGATCTTCTAAAGGAAAATCTAGAATTGGCTCAGGAAAGGTACAAGAAAGCAGCAGATAAATTTCGTAAACCTGCACCAGCTTTCAAGGTAGGAGATTTGGTCTGGCTGTCAACCAGAAATCTTAAATTAAAGATTCCATCGTCTAAATTGGGACATAAGTACATTGGACCTTATAAGATCAATAAGATTATAAGTGCTGTTGCTTGTCGTCTTCAACTGCCCAGAACTATGAGAATCCACCCTGTCTTTCATGTATCCCTACTAAAGGCTGCAACACCAATACGTTTTCTGGACGTTCTTCTCCTTGCCCTGACCCAGTGCTGGTCGATGGTCAGGAAGAATTTATGGTGGAAAGGATTCTAGATTCCAGGTTGTACAGAAATCAGTTGCAATATTTGATTAAATGGCAGGGCTACCCAGTGGAGGACAACTCATGGGAATCAGTCAATAATGTAAATGCTCCTCGCCTGCTCCGCCAGTTTCATCAGAGGTACCCTGACAAGCCTGGTCTGAGGTCATCCGGAGGTTGTCCCTAAGGGGGGAGTAATGTAAGGTTCTTTGTCTCTGTTGACATGTTCCTTGAAACTCAGTTTTCCGTTGGCCATTTTGCTTTCTGTCTTTCTGCAGCTCTTGCCCTCAGTTAATATGGAGTTTCCAGTTTTCATGTTCCCGCCCTGATTCTTCCCTCTTGCTTCTTAAGCAGCCTCAGCTGAACAATCAGTGCTCCTGAATCAAGCCTCAGTCAGTCTGTGACCTGACTCCTGGAAGCCTTGGACTTGTACTCCAGCTATTCCCTACTGAGGAACCTTGGAACACTTTTGGACTCTGGAAACCTGCTGTTTGGTGAATCCATGTTTGCAGAGGAATTACGGTACAGAGAAGAGATCCTGAACCTGCTTTGGAGATTTATTGTAGTGCTTGAAGTTACTCTGGCCTGCTGTGTCTCCTGTCACTGTTCCTGCAAACTGTGTGAACTTTTCAGCATGCTTGTATGAAGTAATACAAGTCATTTCATTTCAACCTATGTCTCCTGTGTTTTCCTCGCACCCAAGCACAAGACGCTATAGGAACTGTACACTATACATGACATCCAGCAGCATCGGCCATCCGTTGCCGAACACCACAGTTGGCGTCACCACATAATCCCCTATAAACTTTGCCCCTTGATTTTTATTGCACGCCCAGGGCCACGGACCGGGTCACTGCTGCCGTGACCTTCTCTTCAAAGAACTGTCCAACCCGGACTGAGTACCCACGGCCCTGGTGGGCGTCGCATATACTGTACAGCAATACAAAAGGCAGAGACGGTAACATACCATATTTCCCTTCTCTATGGGGAGTCTGGCTGTGTCTGAGAGCCAGGATATTTGCTTTTGCACCTGCATAATGTCATTTTAGTAATGCTGACCGCCCGTCTAAAGTCTGTGAGAAATTCGGAAGTAGTTAAGTCATAATCTCAAATCAGACATATTCAGGAAACATGTTGATAATGTTTTTCATTATTATTGCACTGCAATACAAAAGACAGAGACGATAATAAACCATATTTTCCTTTTCTATGTGGAGTCTGGCTGTGTCTGATAGCCAGGATCTTTGCTTCTGTAACAGCACAACCTTGTGATACAAATGATGACAATCCGGATGACTAAAGTCTATAGGTAATTTAGAAGTAGGTAAGTCAGAACATAAATCAGACATATTCAGGAAAGGTGGTGATGTTTTTCATTATTGGTCTGGTTTAGCCCTTGACTTTAATTTGCATTTTGTTTGGTATAATATTTCATTAAGCTAGCCAAGACTAAGAACAGCATTACTTGAAACGCATTTCCTATGCCACTACTGACAACAGAATTTTTAAAGTTTTGGTATTTTTCCTTCACTCTTGGTGCTGGGTGTGCAACCCTGAGATTCAGTCCTGCCTTGAATGTCAATCAGGCTATCCTTGCTCCCACCCAGACCTCTCTCAAACATTAGAACAAAAGGATATCTTGTGACTGCTTCACATTGACTGGCATCAAACACCGTGGCACACCCAGAAGCGAAGCGCACAGTCAGTACTTACCGCAAATCTGTGTCGCTGCAGCTAAAACCCTCAGAGGGTTTTAACGTTTCGCCAGCTTGAGTGCTCTTTCAGGCTCATAACTGCAACATGTATTTGATTTGGAGTCCTGAAGATGCACCAAATTAATCTAAATGCATGTGAATATTAATGAACTTCGCACATCTAACTCGAGCTGATTGTTGGTCGAGACTGGCGCTAGCCTTCATGAATTCACCACTAAGGGTTCCTCTTTCTATGAATTCACACTTGGCTTTGGCTTCAAAATGTGTATAAAAAACCCTGAAAGTAGAAACATACCATAATAAGACCAGTGGAGTAACTGGTCGCACTGGTTCTTATTTGCTATATTATGCTACGCCTTATGTTTTATCTTTAGCTGTAGATGAGGAATGTGTAGCCCCTTATAAAAACTAATGTGCCATGTACCTAACTGAAGAATTCCTGAATATAGTGGGCTTTTAAAGGGATTGCCATGCAGTAGGTACTCTATGGGGTGAGTATGTGGCTATAATTTCTATAAATGGCAATTGACTGTGCTTTATATCAGGGTGTATAACAGGCAATGTACAGTATATGGGGACATGAAAATGTAGTACAAATATATATATATATACTATATATGGTAATTAAGTGCACTGTATATGGGGCATATGACAGGCAGGTGGCTGCAATGTATATAGATGAGATATGGCACATGCATGGATATATGGGCACTTAACAGAAGAGGGTGACAAGTACAGTATATGGAGACATGCAGATTTGCAGACATATCTTGATGGGTTAGCAGCTATGAGCTCACAATAATGACCCATAACAACTCTGTGTTCTGCCGTAAAGGTGTCTTGAATCTGTTGTCAGGTGTCCCGAGACCAGGGGCTCCTTCCCTGTCCCTAACGCTAGGAGCACCATAGCTCGCCCCGTTCCCCGGATTATTTCTGATGGTGAAGACGCCGGGGCCACGTAGATTGCCTTAGCTCCTGAATCCTCCCTCAGTCTTTACCTTTCCCCCACCCAGGGAAGAGGATAGTAGTAGTGTACTGGAATGTACCAAAAAGACTAAAAATAATAATATGAACAGTCCCTGCGTTCATAACGCAATGCAAGGAGCATATATTTTACAGGATATAATTGCATCCAGTAATGTGGTATTTCTTAAGAAATCACTAAAGACATGAAGAACCTTTTACACTTAAAATCTCTAATTATTTTGAAAAAAAATATTTTTTCAACCAGAAATACTGAAAAATAGTAAAAAAAAAAGGGACATGTGGGAACAGAGACTCATAAATGGAGATTGTAGTGATCAGAACAGACGGACAATTGTATACATCATTACAAAGCTGACCTTGGGTACACTCTCACATCATGATATCTGATATCTTGATACTGATGATGCTGTTTTGTTTTATTTGTTTTTTTTCATATAGAGCAGTAAAACTGAAATGTACATGGCGGAAAACAACAGAAAAGAGTGTTTTAAACTAAAAAAATAAAACAGATCAATATAGATTTAAAGAGGTTTGCAAAGCTAAGGGACCGCTATGGGCACGATCACAGATGCCCCTACAAATTCTCAGTTAATTGACAGCCATGTGAAATACCTAAAACATTGAAATTGATATCATGTTGTACAGAATTTTAAAAGGATTCAAGATATTGAATGTCCATTACTTTTTGATTAGGTAAATGAGTATTTGCAAAACTTTTAAAGAGATGACACCTTCAAATTAAATTGAACATAAAATTTATTTTATTGCAATATAAAAAAGAATGCTGAACTCTTGACTTAGAACAAAAACATATTTTGCAGTGGAATTACAGCATCTGAACTCTGTCATAGAATTTCTCACTATATGTTAAAATTTATCTGTGTGCTGTCATTTCAGAGCCATAATAAGCACTACAGCATAGTCAAAATCCATAACCTAATTTGTATATTCTCTGTAGATTGCAATCTGTTAGACTAAGATACTAAGACACTGGGGTTAATAGGATGAATCTAGAGAAATTGGTCAATGTCCTTAATACTCATCGTGATATGGATACTTGGGGCTTTCTTTCCAGCTAAAATAAAAAAAAATTGAAAATAAAAGTAAGTACATAAAATAAAAGTTAGCAAGTAAAAATACATAAAAAATAGTTGTAAAAATGATAAATAAAAGTAAATATAACGAAATAAAATATGAATAAATATGTTCTCGAAAAATAGAACATCAGGAAAAACACTTACGGATGAATAATCAGGTAACGCAAGTTTTTATTGACTCCATCTAGAGATTTCATGTCTTCATCACTTAATTCAAAGTCAAAAACCTGTAAGAGAAAAGTAATAAAAATGTTTTTATTGTTTTTCAGATGAAGGAAATTATTGGAATTGGAATTTCATCATTTACCTGGAAGTTTTTCTTGATCCTCTCAGGGCTGAAACTTTTTGCCAAGACGACACATCCCCTCTGTAGCAAATATCTCTGGGCCACCTGCGCAGGAGAGCGGTTCAGCTTCTTAGCGACTGTATTTAACACGGGGTCTTCAAGAACTTTGGGGAATTCTGATCAATCCTGAAAGAAAAGAAAAGAAATTACACACCTTTCCTAAAATTTTGTTAAAGGGATAGGCAACAAGCACATTGGTGTATGGTTCTCAAAAAAACACCAACATAAGAGTCATTGTACGGTCATCTGTGATGTCTCATTCTGTGAACGACACAATTTTATGAGCACTATATGTAATGCTATCATATGTGTACTATGGAGGATACTGTTACTACTATCATATGATAGTCACTATTACATGAGACATGATGTGAAGAGTATTACATGGGCAATTCTTGTACATAGGAGCAGTATTATAGTAGTTATATTCTTGTACATAGGAGCAGTATTATATAGTTATATCTGTATAGGCATATTATAGTAGTTATATTATAGGGGCAGTATTATAGTAGTTATATTCTTGTAATAGGGCAGTATTATAGTAGTTATATTTGTACATAGGGCAGTATTATAGTAGTTATATTCTTGTACATAGGGGCAGTATTATAGTAGTTATATTCTTGTACATGGAGCAGTATTATGTAGTTATATTCTTATACATAGGGCAGTATTATAGTAGTTATATTCTTGTACATAGGGCAGTATTATGTAGTTATATTCTTTACATAGGGACAGTATTATAGTAGTTATATTCCTTGTACATAGGGGCAGTATTATAGTAGTTATATTCTTGTACATAGGGACAGTATTATAGTAGTTATATTCTTGTACATAGGGCAGTATTATAGTAGTTATATTCTTGTACATAGGAGCAGTATTATAGTAGTTATATTCTTGTACATGGAGCAGTATTATAGTAGTTATTTCTTGTACATAGGAGCAGTATTATGTAGTTATATTCTTGTACATAGGGCAGTATTATAGTAGTTATATTCTTGTACATATGGAGCAGTATTATAGTAGTTATATTCTTGTACAAGGGCAGTATTATAGTAGTTATATTCTTGTACATGGAGCAGTATTATAGTAGTTATTTTCTTGTACATAGGGGCAGTATTATAGTAGTTATATTCTTGTACATAGGGCAGTATTATAGTAGTTATTTCTTGTACATAGGAGCAGTATTATAGTAGTTATATTCTTGTACATAGGAGCAGTATTATAGTAGTTATATTCTTGTACATAGGAGCAGTATTATGTAGTTATATTCTTGTACATAGGGCAGTATTATAGTAGTTATATTCTTGTACATAGGAGCAGTATTATAGTAGTTATATTCTTGTACATAGGGCAGTATTATAGTAGTTATATTCTTGTACATAGGAGCAGTATTATAGTAGTTATATTCTTGTACATAGGGCAGTATTATAATAGTTATATTCTTGTACATGGGGCAGTATTATAGTAGTTACATTCTTGTACATAGGGGCAGTATTATAGCAGTTATATTCTTGTACATAGGGCAGTAGTTATAGTAGTTATATTCTTGTACATAGGGGGCAGTATTATAAGTTATATTCTTGTACATAGGAGCAGTATTATAGTAGTTATATTCTTGTACATAGGGGCAGTATTATAATAGTTATATTCTTGTACATAGAGGCAGTATTATAGTAGTTATTTTTTGCACATAGGGGGCAGTATTATAGTAGTTATATTCTTGTACATAGGGCAGTAGTATAGTAGTTATATTCTTGTACATAGGGAGCAGTATTATAGCAGTTTATATTCTTGTACATAGGAGCAGTATTATAGTAGTTACATTCTTGTACATAGGGGGCAGTATTATAATAGTTATATTCTTGTACATAGGAGGCAGTATTATAGTAGTTATATTCTTGTACATAGGAGCAGTATTATAGTAGTTATATTCTTGTACATAGGAGCAGTATTATAGTAGTTATATTCTTGTACATAGGGGCAGTATTATAGTAGTTTATATTCTTGTACATAGAGGCAGTATTATAGTAGTTATATTCTTGTACATAGGAGCAGTATTATAGTAGTTATATTCTTGTACATAGGGGCAGTATTATATAGTTTATTCTTGTACATAGGGGGCAGTATTATAGTAGTTACATTCTTGTACAAAGGAGCAGTATTATAGTAGTTATATTCTTGTACATAGGAGCAGTATTATAGTAGTTATATTCTTGTACATAGAGGCAGTATTATAGTAGTTATATTCTTGTACATAGGAGCAGTATTATAGTAGTTATATTCCTGTACATAGGGGCAGTATTATAGTAGTTATATTCCTGTACATAGGGGACAGTATTATAGTAATTATATTCCTGTACATAGGGGCAGTATTATAGTAGTTATATTATTGTACATAGGGACAGTATTATAGTAGTTATATCTTGTACATAGGGGCAGTATTATAGCAGTTTATTCCTGTACATAGGGGCAGTATTATAGTAGTTATATTCCTGTACATAGGGGACAGTATTATAGTAGTTATATTCCTGTACATAGGGACAGTATTATAGTAGTTATATTCTTGTACATAGGGGCAGTATTATAGCAGTTATATTCCTGTACATAGGGCAGTATTATAGTAGTTATATTCTTGTACATAGGGGCAGTATTATAGTAGTTATATTCCTGTACATAGGGGACAGTATTATAGTAGTTATATTCTTGTACATAGGGGCAGTATTATAGCAGTTATATTCCTGTACATAGGGGCAGTATAATAGTAGTTATATTCCTGTACATAGGGGACAGTATTATAGTAGTTATATTCCTGTACATAGGGGCAGTATTATAGTAGTTATATTATTGTACATAGGGGACAGTATTATAGTAGTTATATTCCTGTACATAGGGGCAGTATTATAGCAGTTATATTCTTGTACATAGGGGCAGTATTATAGTAGTTATATTCTTGTACATAGAGGCAGTATTATAGTAGTTATATTCCTGTACATAGGGGCAGTATTATAGCAGTTATATTCTTGTACATAGGGGCAGTATTATAGTAGTTATATTCTTGTACATAGGGGCAGTATTATAGTAGTTATATTCTTGTACATAGGGGCAGTATTATAGTAGTTATATTCTTGTACATAGGGAGCGTATTATAGTAGTTATATTCTTGTACATAGGGCAGTATTATAGTAGTTATATTCTTGTACATAGGGGCGTATTATAGTAGTTATATTCTTGTACATAGGAGCGTATTATAGTAGTTATATTCTTGACATAGGAGCAGTATTATAGTAGTTATATTTTGTACATAGGGGCAGTATTATAGTAGTTATATTCTTGTACATAGTAGCAGTATTATAGTAGTTAATTCTTGTACATAGGAGCAGTATTATAGTAGTTATATTCTTTTACATAGGGGGCGGTATTATAGTAGTTATATTCTTGTACATAGGGCAGTATTATAGTAGTTATATTCTTGTACATAGGAGCAGTATTATAGTAGTTATATTCTTGTACATAGGGCAGTATTATAGTAGTTATATTCTTGTACATAGGGGCATATTATTATTATAATGAACATAGGAGCAGTAAATAATTATATAAGAACAAAGTCACAGTTTATAAAGTAGTTAAATAATCATGATCATAGATCATATATAAAATTAAATCCTGACATGGGAAGATATAAAGATTAATACTGTAAATAGACAAATAATAAGTTATATTCCTGAACATAGACATTTATAGTTCTATAATTAATGTACATGGCAGATTATAGTAGTTTTATCAAATTCTGACAACTGATGGGCAGGTGTATTATAAGTATATTCTGTAAGCCATGGGCAGTATATAGTATTATAATCTGTAATAAGGACAGTTTATGTAGTATGTTACTTGAACATGAGGGCAATAATTATGTCAGTTATTAGTCCTGACATAGGGGCATATTAATAGTAATTTAATCTTCCTGTACAAGGAGCAGTATTTAGTAGTATATCTCTCCTGTACAAACAAGGGGCATTATTATAATAGTTTCATTTCCCCGTACATAGAGCAGATTATAGTAGTTAAATTCATAGTACATAGAGCAGTATTAAGTAGTCGTTTATATTTGTACATAGGGGCATTTCTAGTAGTTATATTCTTGTACATAGGAGGCAGTATTAATAGTAGTTATATTCTTGTACATAGGAGCAGTATTATAGTAGTTATATTCTTGTACATAGGGGCAGTATTATAGTAGTTATATTCTTGTACATAGGGGCAGTATTATAGTAGTTACATTCTTGTACAAAGGAGCAGTATTATAGTAGTTATATTCTTGTACATAGGAGCAGTATTATAGTAGTTATATTCTTGTACATAGAGCAGTATTATAGTAGTTATATTTTTGCACATAGGGGGCAGTATTATAGTAGTTATATTCTTGTACATAGGGGCAGTAGTATAGTAGTTATATTCTTGTACATAGGGAGCAGTATTTATAGCAGTTATATTCTGTACATAGGAGCAGTATTATAGTAGTTAATTCTTGTACATAGGGGGCAGTATTATAATAGTTATATTCTTGTACATAGGAGGCAGTATTATAGTAGTTATATTCTTGTACATAGGAGCAGTATTATAGTAGTTATATTCTTGTACATAGGAGCAGTATTATAGTAGTTATATTCTTGTACATAGGGCAGTATTATAGTAGTTATATTCTTGTACATAGGAGGCAGTATTATAGTAGTTATATTCTTGTACATAGGAGCATATTATAGTAGTATAAATTCTTGTACATAGGGCAGTATTATAGTAAGTTATATTCTTGTACATAGGGGCAGTATTAATAGTATTACATTCTTGTACAAAGAGCAGTAATATAGTATTATATATCTTGTACCATAGGAGCAGTAATTATAGTATAATTAAATTCTTGTACATAGAGGCAGTATTATAGTAGTTATATTCTTGTACATAGGAGCATATATATAGTTTATCAATTCCTGTACATAGGGGCATATATAGTAGTTATATTCCGTTACATAGGGGACAGTATATATAGTAATTATATTCCTGTACATAGGGCAGTATTATAGTAGTTATATTAATTGTACATAGGGACAGTATTATAGTAGTTATATTCTTGTACATAGGGGCAGTATTATAGCAGTTATATTCCAGTACATAGTAGCAGTATTATAGTAGCTATATTCTTGTATATAGGAGCAGTATTATAGTAGTTATATTCCTGTACATAGGGGGCGGTATTATAGTAGTTATATTCTTGTACATAGGGTCAGTATTATAGTAGTTATATTCTTGTACATAGGAGCAGTATTATAGTAGTTATATTCTTGTACATAGAGGCAGTATTATAGTAGTTATATTCTTGTATATAGGGGCAATTTTTATTATAAAACTAAACATAAATACAATTATAATAAAACACAAATCACTTAGGTTATATATACACAAGCATTAAATAATCATATCATAATCATAAATAAATTAAAGTCCACACCTGGGAAGGAAAAGAAGAAAATTAAACAAAAAAAAAAAAAATCATCATATTTCCTAACTGAATTTTACGTTCCTCCATAACTTAATGTTTCTCAGACTCCTTCCAACTTCTAGTGATTTTATCCACCGGAGTTCTGACAAAACCTGATTGGCTGCAGCGGTGTGATTGAACGGCTCATTGTGCAGTGACACCCGGGTTCTCATGTGCCAGTGATAATATTTAATGACACTGATTATAATGTACATCGTCTCTCTGTCGATGTTACTAACAGTGGAGGGGACACCATAGATTATGTCAGGGTACTTTAGGGTCCTCAGTCTGGGGATATTTAGATTAGCTGACACTTCCTCCCAGATCTTCCTCCCTCCCCAGCAATCACATATAAAGTGCTCCATAGTCTCCTCCTGCTGACAACCAAGGGGACAATTCCGATCAGAGACACTCAGATGTTTCATGTTCCCCCTGACAAAGAGCCGACTATGCAGTGAAAGCCAAGTAACATCAAACAGTTTAGGAGGAAGTCGTTTCCCGTTTAGGAACCTAAGGCTTTCCTGCAGGGTGGTGGTGACACAATCTCTCAGGGCCAGTGGAGAGAAGAAGAAAGTGCCACATACATGAGCATACAGGTCTCTTCTCGTACTGCTCTCAATGTAAGACTTCTCCAGTCCCCACCTCCTAACACACTTCAGACCGTAGTCCAGATACTGGGGGAGGTGGTCACCTGTCCATCTCCTCCTCTTGAGACTGCCGCCTCGCACCCAAGATTCTGCAAAAGGCAATATCCAATCCCTGATACTATTTACCCACAGGGAGCTACTGTTTGAGTCCATGTTCCCAAAATTCACCTTTAGAAACAAGGAGTCAAAGAAAACTCTTGGATTCAACATATCCAGCCCACCCTCTCTCCGCCGTAGGTACGTTATTCCCCTCTTTATTAGGTTCAACCTATTCCCCCACAAGAGCTGGAAGAACAGGCTGAAGAGCCTCGCTGAGAAAGATTCTGGCAAAGGGAAAATGACAGAGATATACAAGAAAACGGGGACCAGGTAAGTCTTCAACATTTTGACCCTTTCTCTGTAGGTCAGCCTCCAGTTCTTCCATCGCTGAACCTTTGCATTTCCGGCTTCCAATTTCTCCTCCCAATTTAGAGTGGCATTATCATCCCTCCCAAATTTAACCCCTAGGATCTTAATATGGGTGGAGGCTTTGGCAAACTGTGGCAGATCAAAGCTGGGATCAGTATCTAATGTCCACAGAGCTTGACTCTTTTCAAGGTTGACCAGAGACCCGGAGGCCTCTGAGTAGTTTCTGATGGACGCAGATAACATCTGCACCTCTCGAGGATTAGAGATCACCAACGTCACATCATCCGCATAGGCAACAACATTCAGAGGCAGGCAGTGGGGGACCGGCACCCCCTGAAAATCGCACTCCTGCAGTGACCTCAGAAACGGGTCTAGGGCAAAAACATACAGGAGCGGACTCAGTGGGCAACCCTGCCTCACCCCCGCCCCAACTCCAAAAATGTCACCCTGCCAACCATTAATCAGAGGAAAGCTCACCGCCTCTCTGTACAAAGTCTTCAGCCAATCCACAAATTGTCCCGGAATACCGTATTTTGACAAAGTGGCCCACAGATAGTCATGATCAACCCTGTCAAAGGCTTTAGCCTGGTCCAGACTAACAACATATCTCCCATACCGCAGAGCTTTACATCTCTCAAACATCTCTCGTATCGAGATGACTGCTCCAGAGATGTTCCGCCCTTTTACTGTGCCAAACTGAGAGCCTGCCAACAGTGTCGGGGACAAACAGACTAATCTAGAAAATAGGATCTTTGCTAGAATCTTCCTATCCACATTCAAGAGGGCAATCGGCCTCCAGTTCTTGATGTCGCTCGGCTCTTTACCTTTAGATAGCAGAATTAATGAGGACACTCTCATGGATGGAGGCATCAGGTGATTTTCTAGACAATTTCTATACACATCCACAAGGATTGGAGCCAGGAGGTCTCTGAATTTCTTATAGAATTCTGCTGTTATACCATCTGGACCTGGTGCCTTCTTCAGATATAATTTATCAATAGCCTCCTTAACTTCCTCCACCGTTAATTCTGCTGTCAAAGGAGAAAAGTCCAGATCATTAGTATCAGGCACTGCAGTTGCCTCCAAGAACTGAGCATCTTATCTTTATCCAAAACTTTCCTCTGAAACAAGTCAGCATAGTAAGATCTCACCACCTCCAGGATACCCTCCCGTGAATCCTGCAATACACCTTGGGAGTCAGTGAGACCTGTGACCATTTTTTTGGCCACCCTCTCCCTGCAATTCTCAAAGGGATCAGGGGCCCCTAAGGACCCATAATCCCGTTCAAGAACCAGAGAGGTATACCGGCTATACTGATACTGCCTTATCTCAGATTTCAGCCGGACGATCTTCACTTTGTCATCCCCACCCGCCGAATACAGTGACTCCAATTCTTTGCGCAGCTTTAGGTACTGGCTGTAGTTATTCCTCCCTTTATTAACTGACAGTCTCTTTAAGAGGGATCTGATATCCTCCTTGACGTCCTCCCACCAGTCGGTCATGTTGTCATAGAAGTCAACCCTGTCTAGATGAAGCTGGATAAGGGAGTGGACACGACTCTGAACATAGGCATCATCCAGAAGACTGGAATTGAGCTTCCACAACCCTCTACCAATGTCCGGACGGTTAGAGGTCCCCAGACAGAAGCACAAGGCGAGGTGATCAGAGTAAGGGATGACCTTCTCACTTAGGGTGCCGACAGCCTCAGTAGGACTCACAAAAGCAAAATCTAATTTGGGAGGGATGATAATGCCATGCTAAATCCTACTACTCCTGTTGGAACATGAATACGTGAATTTTGGCTGTCGACCTCCCTGTGTGAAAACGTCAGTCAGTCCAGCCTGTGTTATGACGTTATGTAGGACCTTTCTGTCCCTGGTCACTGTCCTGCCTGAAGAGCTGTCACCTGATGTCAGTATGGCATTAAAGTCCCCCGCCATCACCACTGGAAGAGAAGTGAAGAGGTAAGGCTTGACGTCATTAAACAGCTGTATCCTGTCAGTCACCGTCTGTGGCCCATAGATGTTAATAAGCCGGAGTCGCCTACCATGGATAGTGACTTCCAGTACCAGACATCTTCCCATGACCACCTCCGTCATCCTATGCACAGTCACATCATTGGTGTTAAACAGGACAGCGACCCCGGCATAAGGCTCCACAGCCAGCGACCAGAAAGATGGACCGGACCGCCATTCCCTCTCAGCCTCTCTCATAAGCCCCAGAGATGTCAGTCGTGTCTCCTGCAGGAAGATGACATCTGTGTCCAGATATGTGAGATGTTCATACACCGCTTGTCTCGTCCTCCTCGCCTTAATACTATTCACATTACTGGAGGTCAGTGTTAATGAGAACCCCGCCATCACAACACAATATAGAAGGAGCAGAGAAACAGCCATCATCATGAGTTAGAGATGTTCTGTCCACCACTGGTGTCCATGTCAGACTCTACCTGAGGGTCTACAGATAAGGGCTTCCGCTTTGGCGGGGGATGGTCTTCTATGTCCCTGTCACCCTCAGCATCAATTTTCCTCAACTCTTTCTCATAATCGTGATTGTTGGACTCGGATAAAACTCCATACTTGTTGGACACGACCATCACACCTGCAGGATTTGGAGCCTTCTTACTCGCACTCTGACCGGTGTCATATTTTGCCTCAGGTTTACGGGAGGACGTGTTCTTTTTTTTCCTTTTATTATGATTAATGCTCCAGGGAGGGCTACCTGAGGCTGCTGGACCTGAGGGACGACCTCCATGTTCCCCTCTGCACCCTCCTGCTCTGGTGTTACATGAGTGGACTCCTGGTGGGCATCTGTACTGGTCAGCATCTCTCCTGACATTGAATCCTCCTCCCCATGCGCCCCTATCACCACATCCTCATCCTCCTGAGCCTCTGCCCCTGCCATCACATCCTCATCAGGGAAGACTCTGCAGATGTTGTGCCAGGCGTCTGGACAGTCCCTGTGAGCGTGGCCCATCTGACCACAGAGGTTGCACCTGACGTCCCGGCAGTCTGCAGCAACATGGCCGATTGCCCCACACAGACTGCACTTCACCACAGTACAGACGTTAGCCAGATGACCTTTGCCACCACATTTGAAGCACTTTCTGGGCTGCCCGGGATAATAACATCTTCCCTTCTCCCTCCCAATGAAGAAGGAGTTGGGTAAGTGGGCAGTGATGTTATTATACTGCTGCAGTTTCACTAAAGCTTTCCACCCCATTGTCCAGATACCATCCTCATCTCTGACCTTGGTGAGTCCAGAGACAAGGTCACAGTGTCTCCGGAGCCACACCTCGATGTCCTGTGGGGGAACGGCCTCATTCCAGAAGGTGACATTTACTGTGACTGTGTCCGGTCTGGAGATAGGAACCATCATAAACTTATTCCAGCCCTCAGCATCCCTGAACTTGGGGTAACTGGCCCAGAATCTGTCCAGGTCAGACGAGAGCTTGAAGCTGACCTCATAGCCCTGCCTGTCCTGAAGATTAGACACCGCCAGTATCTGATTCACCTCAAACCCCATCTGGCCGCACAGCAGCTCCCTCACCACATACCTGCGTTGTGGCAGATCCTCCTTGGCACCTAAGTATTTAAACCGCACCACATTAATGCGTCTGAATGTCTGGCCGGTATACCTGGCGCTGGAAGTGAAGGATGGGGCGCCGCGGCTCCAGTCATTCCTGGGGGGCACCTGCCGGGTCACACTGGGCCACTGACAGGGAGAGGGCCTGCAGCAGGGGGGCTGTCACACCTTGTGGACTAGATGGTAAAGGGGGATAGTCACACATATCATGCACATTATCATTAGCAGCATCATTATCATCAGACAGTGTCACATCAATTACAGAATGTGAAACCCCCCCAACCCCCGACCCCATGGGCACAGCATCACCAGCCACAGTCTGTGCTCCCAGCCTCATCAGCACAAACAGTCCCCCATATACTGTCCTGCTCCTGTGTGGGGCATTCTGGGACCTGTGGTGCCTCTGCTGGAGTCTGAAGTGTATGTTCTTGTTCACACTCAGCTGCCTCAGCCTCATCAGCACAAACAGTCTCACATATACTGTCCTGCTCCTGTGTGGGGCACTCTGGGACCTGTGGTGCCTCTGCTGGAGTCTGAAGTGTATGCTCCATGTGTCAACACTTCGCTGCTTGCTGCTTGCAGCATGTTGTTCCTTGTCCGTCCTGTGGAAGCAGAAGCGGGCAGCCTGTAACACTGGCCGTGTCCGCTGCTGGGGGGTCCCGTCCTGAACATCAGGGGTCCTGGTCTGTACAGCACAGCCCTGCTTATAGGAGGCGAACCGCTCCCGGTTCCTGTAGGTCTCTGCCAGGGGCCCCATGCCCTCCATCACAGACTCAATGTCCTGCACCACACTAGCCAGCTGTACACCCAGTGTGTTCAGTCTCAGGTCATAGGCATCATTACAGGCAGGATTAGTGGTCTTTAGGGTATAGATAAAGTCTACTTCCATTTGCAGCGCTTTTTTCTGCTGCTGTAACTCACCCAGTTTTCTGACCAGTCCCGGTATCTCATCCGCTAGCTGCAGCTCGGGTGCAGCGCCGGCTCCACAGCTTTAGTCTTCACCACGGGTACAGGGCTTCTGAACACAGTCCTGTGCGGTTCCACCACAGATGGTTTTGAGGCTCCTTGGTTGGATGCAGGCTCCGCAGCAGGTTTATCGCTGCCACCTGACTGCGACCGTGTGCGTCCTGACCGCGCCATACTGCCATGCTGCTGTAAGTTCTCCTGGATGGTTTGTCTTTCCAAAGACGTCCGTCTCTGCCTGGGAGCAGGAGAGGTGATCTGCACAGCTGGGGCTGATCTCACCTGTGCACCTGGCAGGAGCTGCTTGCTGACTGGGGAGTTACCTGACTTCACATTGTGCTGTAACCCTTCACTGACCGACACTTTTCCTTCTTGCTTCTTTGCTGGACTTGGAGAAGGTTTTCCTCCCAAAACTTTACTGACGGCTTTTTCCTCCTTCACAGAACTGCTGCAGCTTTGGCTCGCTGCATTCACTGCTCTGACAGTGGCTCTGGGATTAACATTCCCATTAGGAGAGGCCTGGGAGGCTTGTCCCAGTGAAGCCTGGGCCTTGCCTGGGGAGCTTCCCGCCCAGGGTGGCCCCTCCCTGGGCTTGCTCCAGACATGAGGAGATCCACAAAACACAACCTCACAGCTAGGAGGCAGTATTATAGTAGTTATATTCTTGTATATAGGGGCAGCATTATAGCAGTTATATTCTTGCATATAGGGGGCAGTATTATAGTAGTTATATTCTTGTACATAGGGGCAGTATTATAGTAGTTATATTCTTGTACATAGGGGCAGTATTATAGTAGTTATATTCTTGTACATAGGGGCAGTATTATAGTAGTTATATTCTTGTACATAGGGCAGTATTATAGTAGATATATTCTTGTACATAGGAGCAGTATTATAGTAGTTATATTCTTGTACAAAGGAGCAGTATTATAGTAGTTATATTCTTGTACATAGGGGGAAGTATTATAGTAGTTATATTCTTGTACATAGGGGCAGTATTATAGTAGTTATATTCTTGTACATAGGGGCAGTATTATAGTAGATATATTCTTGTACATAGGAGCAGTATTATAGTAGTTATATTCTTGTACAAAGGAGCAGTATTATAGTAGTTATATTCTTGTACATAGGAGCAGTATTATAGTAGTTATATTCTTGAACATAGAGGCAGTATTATAGTAGTTATATTCTTGTACATAGGAGCAGTATTATAGTAGTTATATTCCTGTACATAGGGGCAGTATTATAGCAGTTATATTCCTGTACATAGGGGCAGTATTATAGTAGTTATATTCCTGTACATAGGGGACAGTATTATAGTAGTTATATTCCTGTACATAGGGGCAGTATTATAGTAGTTATATTCTTGTACATAGGGGACAGTATTATAGTAGTTATATTCCTGTACATAGGGGCAGTATTATAGCAGTTATATTCTTGTACATAGGGGCAGTATTATAGTAGTTATATTCTTGTACATAGAGGGCAGTATTATAGTAGTTATATTCCTGTACATAGGGGCAGTGTTATAGCAGTTATATTCTTGTACATAGGGGCAGTATTATAGTAGTTATATTCTTGTACATAGGGGCAGTATTATAGTAGTTATATTCTTGTACATAGGGAGCAGTATTATAGTAGTTATATTCTTGTACATGGGGGGTGGTATTATAGTAGTTATATTCTTGTACATAGGAGCAGTATTATAGTAGTTATATTCTTGTACATAGGGGCGGTATTATAGTAGTTATATTCTTGTACATAGGAGCAGTATTATAGTAGTTATATTCTTGCACATAGGAGCAGTGTTATAGTAGTTATATTGTTGCACATAGGGGCAGTATTATAGTAGTTATATTCTTGTATATAGGAGCAGTATTATAGTAGCTATATTCTTGTATATAGGAGCAGTATTATAGTAGTTATATTCCTGTACATAGGGGGCGGTATTATAGTAGTTATATTCTTGTACATAGGAGCAGTATTATAGTAGTTATATTCTTGTATATAGGGGCAGTATTATAGTAGTTATATTCTTGTACATAGGGTCAGTATTATAGTAGTTATATTCTTGTACATAGAGGGCAGTATTATAGTAGTTATATTCTTGTATATAGGGGCAGTATTATAGTAGTTATATTCCTGTACATAGGGGGCGGTATTATAGTAGTTATATTCTTGTACATAGGAGCAGTATTATAGTAGTTATATTCTTGTATATAGGGTCAGTATTATAGTAGTTATATTCTTGTACATAGGAGGCAGTATTATAGTAGTTATATTCTTGTACATAGGAGGCAGTATTATGGTAGTTATATTCTTGTACATAGGGTCAGTATTATAGTAGTTATATTCTTGTACATAGGAGCAGTATTATAGTAGTTATATTCTTGTACATAGGAGGCAGTATTATAGTAGTTATATTCTTGTACATAGGGGCAGTATTATAGTAGTTATATTCTTGTACATAGGAGCAGTATTATAGTAGTTATATTCTTGTACATAGGGGCAGTATTATAGTAGTTATATTCTATTCCATAGGGGCAGTATTATAGTAGTTATACTCTTGTACATAGGGGCAGTATTATAGTAGTTATATTCTTGTCCATAGGGGCAGTATTATAGTAGTTAACTGTACAAGGCATATTATGTATATCTTGTAATAGGGCAGTATTATAGTAGTTATATTCTTGTACACAGGGCAGTATTATATAGTTATATTCTTGTACATAGGGGCAGTATTATAGTAGTTATATTCTTGTCCATAGGGGCAGTATTATAGTAGTTATACTCTTGTACATAGGGGCAGTATTATAGTAGTTATATTCTTGTCCATAGGGGCAGTATTATAGTAGTTATACTCTTGTACATAGGGGCAGTATTATAGTAGTTATACTCTTGTACATAGGGCAGTATTATAGTAGTTATATCTTGTACATAGGGGCAGTATTATAGTAGTTATACTCTTGTACATAGGGGCAGTATTATAGTAGTTATATTCTTGTACACAGGAGCAGTATATATAGTTATATTCTTGTACATAGGGGCAGTATTATAGTAGTTATATTCTTGTCCATAGGGCAGTATTATAGTAGTTATACTCTTGTACATAGGGCAGTATTATAGTAGTTATATTCTTGTCCATAGGGCAGTATTATAGTAGTTATACTCTTGTACATAGGGGCAGTATTATAGTAGTTATATTCTTGTACACAGGAGCAGTATTATAGTTATATTCTTGTACATAGGGGCAGTATTATAGTAGTTATATTCTTGTCCATAGGGGCAGTATTATAGTAGTTATATTCTTGTCCATAGGGGCAGTATTATAGTAGTTATATTCTTGTCCATAGGGGCAGTATTATAGTAGTTATACTCTTGTACATAGGGGCAGTATTATAGTAGTTATATTCTTGTACATAGGAGCAGTATTATAGTAGTTATATTCTTATACATAGGAGCAGTATTATAGTAGTTATATTCTTGTACACAGGAGCAGTATTATAGTTATATTCTTGTACATAGGAGCAGTATTATAGTAGTTATATTCTTGTCCATAGGGGCAGTATTATAGTAGTTATATTCTTGTCCATAGGGGCAGTATTATAGTAGTTATACTCTTGTACATAGGGGCAGTATTATAGTAGTTATATTCTTGTCCATAGGGGCAGTATTAATAGTAGTTATACTCTTGTACATAGGGGCAGTATTATAGTAGTTATATATTCTTGTCCATAGGGGCAGTATTATAGTAGTTATACTCTTGTACATAGGGGCAGTATTATAGTAATTATAATCTTAAAACAATATTCTTGTTCTTACCAGCCCTCTATTCTGCTGGACCCCAGTACGCTGTATCCGACCAGCACGATATCATGAGATTTGCAGAACTCCAGTAATTTGCTCTGATTGAGGAATATGTGACATTCTACCTGTGCGGAGATATAATGGCTCATTACTATATATAGCACTGTGTACAATATGCAATTACGGTATTTAAGAACATTTCACTCTAAACATGTTGATGGTAATAACAGAGCAACATGGCTATATTGTTTTTTTTCCAGAAACAGCCCCACACTTGTCCAAAGGTTGTATCTTGTATTGCAGCTCCATTAACGTAAATGAGGTTGAACTACAATACCACATACAACCTGTGGAAAAGAGTGGCACTGTTTTTTGTTTTTTTTGCTAAACATGTTATTCTAATTCTTTAGGATATTTATGTGTGATTTATCCTTAATGGTCCGTGATATGGCTTCTTTTTTCCCCCGAAATAGCGCAACGTTGATGGGTTATATCTGGTATTGCAGCTCCATTAACGTGAATGTAGCCGAACTGCAATACCACACATAACCTATAGGGAAGGGTGGCGCTTTTTTTTTTTTTAAATTACAAGTTTGTCTATTTTTTTAGGATATTTATGTGCGATTTATCCTTACTGGTCGGTGATATGTACCTGGTTGCACACTGGTTTGTACTTGAGTCCTGGCATGTTGAGAATCAGCTCCAGTTGCCGGCGGTTAAAATTGGAGACTCCGATGGATTTGACGAGGCCGGCGTCTCTGCACGCTTCCATAGCCTAGAAGATGGGGTGAGATAATCTGTGAGATTCTCTTTCCGAAACTGAGAATCTTACCCAGATGTTGGAGGAAAAGTTATTCTGTTTAGAGTATGTTTAAAGTCAGTATTTTGCTTTATCCAGTTTATTCCTACTTTCCAGCTGTGACTCCCCCTGTTTATTCCCGTCCTTGACCCGGCTTATGTATTGACTACCTTACCTGACTCATTTTTGTTCCTGACTTTGACCTCCTAGTTCTTACCCATCTTTCTGTCTATTTTCTGCCAGCCATCTCCACCGGCCAGCAGCCACTCTGTGAAATCAATCCAGGCATAAATTCAGATCCCTTTTTTTTAAGTGTTAAAGGGTGAAGACCGATGTTCCCTGTGATCCTGTCCATGGAAGCCATCTTAAGAGCTGCCACCTTACTTGGTTACATCAAGCTATTTAAGACAACCAGTATCCCAATGTTTACCTTCCATGTTTCCCGGATATCTGTGTTATGAAAAATGAATTTCCCATTTTCATCCATGGGAAAAAGATCATCTCCAGGCTGTAGGGGGAAAAAGGATTCACATATAATTCACAAAGTATCATGTCTTCTGCTCCAATCACTGATCGATCCCACACATATATTTACGGACCTTGAACTCCACCGGGGAGTGGATAAGGAAGAGATCCATGTAATCCAACTGTAGATCCTTCAGAGATTTTTCCAGCGCTGGTCGAACTCTCTCGGGAGTCTGGTTATTGCTCGAAAGCTGCAGAATAAATTAAAATCTATACCAGCTCGGCATCGCCCCTAGTGGCCATATTACTGATAAAAAAATATATATATTTTGATTGTTCAGAACTTTACGTTCTGCAGTTACCTTCCCAGTGTAAAAAATGTCTTCCCGCTTCACCGTCCCATCAGCAATCTTTGATCTAATGGCTTGGCCGACCTGGACCTCATTGCCGTATAAAAATGCACAGTCAATGTGACGGTATCCGACCTCAATGGCGACCTTGGTGCTCTCACCGGCCTGTTCTTTGGTGTACTGTGCAAAATGAGATGCAATCATTATAAGTCATGTTTAAATTGCAGAGTTGCCTGAAATAGTGCCCACTCTCTATGTTTACCTATGGGGTAAATGGCGTAATGGTTGTACTGTGCATAGGGAAACATTGCGGTGGCGAGAGACCGGCAGTAATGCCGCTTTGCTTTGGATTCATTGGTGCAGCCTCTACTTTATGTCTGATGCACTCACCGTGTCCGGGGCGTAGGTGCCAAATCCGATCATTGGCATTTTATTCCCATCGTTCAGCACCACATAGGAGTCCGGCTTCAGAGCCATGGTGTAATGTGTCACAGTGTCTGGCAGTGCACAATCTGCTACCTGTATTTATCCAGCCCTTCCCTTACCCTCCAGCCCGTCCCATAGGTTAGTGAAGGCGTGAGCCTATTCAGCAAGGATTCTGCATTGTCATTGCTGAATAGTAACATAAAGGTCAGATGGTATAGAAAAAATGTGAATGAAGGGAAAATTCGAGAAGGTTGTTTCTTCACAATTGCTTCACTGGAAGTGATATCTGCTGTCTCTGAAGTGACAAAGTAACCTTGTCGATGGGAGAGGGAGACCCCTGTAGAGGAAAGGGTGACCTGTGCATCAAAAGACAAAGGAAAGAGGGGGTAAGGGATCGAGTCCAAAAAGGGTTGCAGCAGAGGAAGACTGGAGACCACGCGAGGCTGGAGATGCAGGATGTGGGCCACCTGGGTTGTCCTCTGACCTCGAGCAACAGAGCTGCTATTTTATGGTTGCGCCTCCACCCACAAACTTCCCAAGCTACAGTTTTCATTATTATTTATTATTATTATTATTATTATTATTATAGCACCATTTATTGATTGGCACTGTACATGTGAGAAGGGGTAAACATAATAATAAACAAGTACAATAATCTCTAACAAAACGAGTAACCGACTGATGCAACAGAGGAGAGGACCCTGCCCGCGAGGGCTCCCAGTCTACACGGGATGGGTGAGGATACAGGAGGTGAGGGTAGAGCTGGTCGTGCAGAGGTTTGGTGGATCAGTGGTTGTAGGTTGTAGGATTGTCGGAAGAGGTTGACCACGGCACAACCAGAAGCGGAGTGCATAGTCAGTGCTTACGGCAAGTCTGTGCAGCTGCAGTTAAAACTCTCAGAGTTTTAACGTTTCGCCAGCTCCAGTCCTTTTTCAGGCTCAAAACTGCAGAACATTTTTTATTTGGAGTCCTGAAGATTAACGAACTCGGCACATCTAATTAGAGCTGATTGTTGGTCGAGACTAGCGCTAGCCTTCATGAATTCACCCTCAAGGTTTCCCCTTTCTATGAATTTACACTTGGCTTTGGCTTCAAAATATGCATAAAAAAGCTGAAAGTAGAAACATACCATAAGACCAGTGGAGTGACTGGTCGTACTAGTTTTTATTTGTTATATCATGTTACGACATGTTTTATCTTTAGTTGTAGATGAGGAATGTGTAGGAAAGTAATCTGTCAAGTACCTAACTGAAGAATTTCTGAATATTGTGAGCTAAGAAAATCCCTTTAAAGTGATTGTCATGTGGCAGTCAATATATGGGAAGGATATGTGGCTGCAATTTATATAAATGGCAAGTGACTGTGCTTTATATCAGGGCATATAATAGGTAATGTACAGTATATGGGAACATGAAAATATATTATATATATGTACTGTTTATGGTAATTAAGTGCACTGTATATGGGGGCACATGACCGGCAGGTGGCTGCAATGTATATAGATGAGAAGTAGCAGCCATATAGCATGTGACTAACTGTAGCTGCCATATAACTATATGGCATCTTCCATGGGATCAAACCACATGCATGGATATACTGGCACTTAACAGAAGAAGGTGACAGATACGGTACACGGGGACATACAGATTTGCAGACAAATCTGGATGGGTTGTCAGCTATGAGCTCACATCAATGACCCATAGCAACTCTGTGTTCTGCCATATAGAGATCTGCACATTTCATTGCCAAGTTATGAGGTAGACATGGCCTAAGAGATACAAATTACCCTGATCAGGCTTCCACTTACAGTACGTACTCTGTGGCAAATGGAACAGGGCAACCTGGGAGCCTGTTGTGTTTTAATGCCCCTGCTATGTCAAAGCACAATGCAAGGAACTTATATTTTACAGGATGTAATTGCAGCCAGTAATGTGGAATTTCTTAAGAAATTACTGAAAGGTGATCTTGGGGACACTCTCACGTCATGATAATTTGATACTGATGATGCTGTTTTGTTTTATTTGTTTCTTTTAATATACCATATTTAAAACCAGAACAGTAAAACTGAAATGACCATAGCAGAAAATAAAAGAAAAGAGTGTTTTAAACTAAAAAAAATAAAACAAATTCAAATAAATTTAAAGATGATTACAAAGCTAAGGTACTGCTATGGGCACGATCACATACGCCCTTACAGATTTTCAGCCAATTGACAGCCACGTGAAAGACTGAAAACAATTAAATTGAAGTCATGTTGTACAGAATTTTATGAGGATTCAAGATATTGAATTACATCATTAGTTTTTGATGAGTTAAAGGAGTATTTGCAAAACTTTCAAAGAGATGACAGCTTTAAATTTAATTGAACAGAAAATGTATTTTATTGCAATATAAAGAAGAATGCTGAACTCTTGACTTAGAAGAAAAATATATTTTGCGTTGGATTTGCAGCATCTGAACTCAGTCATAGAATTTCTCATTGTATGTTAAAATTTATCCATGTGCTGTCATCTCAAATCTAATCCATAATAAGCACTACAGCACAGTCAAAATCCATATCCTAAATCTTATATTCTCTGCAGATCACAATCTGATAGACTGATATACTAAGAAACCTGTGCAGGAGAGCGGTTCAGCTTCTTAGCGACTGTATTTAAAACGGGGTCTTCAAGCACTTTGGGGGAATTTGATCAACCCTATCAGAAAGAAAATAAGCTAAATCTTACACTTTTCCTAAAATTTTGGTGAAGGGATAGGCAACAAGCACATTGGTTTAGGGTTCTCCAAAAAAGCACCAACAAAATAATCATTATACGGAGGTCAGTGATCTCATTCTGTGAGTGACACTATTATATGAGCACTATATGTAATGCTAACATATGTGTACTATGGAAGATACTGTAACTACTTTCACATGATAGTCACTACAGGGTGGGCCATTTACATGGATACACCTAAATAAAATGGGATTGGTTGGTGATATCAACTTCCTGTTTGTGGTACATTAGTATGGGAGGGGGAAAACTTTTTAAGATGGGTGGTGACCATGGTGGCCATTTTGAAGTAGGCCATTTTGAATCAAACTTTATTTTTTCCAATGGGAAGAGGGTCATGTGACACATCAATCGTATTGAGAATTTCACAGGAAAAACAATGGTGTTCTTGGTTTTAACGTAACTTTATTCTTTCATGAGTTATTTACAAGTTTATGACCACTTATAAAATGTGTTCAAAGTGCTGCCCATTGTGTTGGATTGTCAATGCAACCCTCTTCTCCCACTCTTGACACACTGATAGCAACACCGCAGAAGAAATGCTCTCACAGGCTTCCAGTATCCGTTGTTTCAGATGCTGCACATCTCGTATCTAAGGCAATTGTCTATGCTGTGAAGATACGAGATGTGCAGCATCTGAAACAACGGATACACGTGTTGATCAGAAAGGTTGAACTTTAGTAATCCCGAGCAGGGCTGGAACGAGGGATAGCCTTTGTAGGCATCTAACTATGGCGCCACCTCCTGCCTGCCCGGGTGGGTGCACTGTGAAAAAAAAAATGCTGAATGTGTGCGGTCACCCGACATCTTCCTGCAGCTGCAGACATTCAGCAATGTGCATTAGAGGTCCTGTTACCTTAGTCTCAGAGCCATTCATTGGCTTCATCTGCCTAGGGCACCAATATACTTTATCCCGGCCTTAATCCCGAGTGTCAATCACACCGAATCATCATACAAGAATCCCAAAAGAATCCCAAATGTCGATCATAATAGTATTAATCCAGAGTGTCGATCAGACAGATTCAAAATTTGTAACCCCTAGTGTGGGATCAGACAGGATCAACATTCATGATCCAGAGTGTCAATCATAGTAGATAAACATTCATGATTCTTAGAATCGATGAGATCAATGTTTATGTTTCCGAGCGTCGATCATTCCGGATCAACGATACGACCAGATCAATGGTTATGTTTCTGAATATCGATCAGACTAGATAAGCATTTATAACGATGAGTGCTGATAATAATATTCATGATCCCAGATGTCGATCAGACTGGATTAACATTTACAATCAGTAATATCAATCAGGATGATTCAAAGTTAATAATCGAGAGTTTGGATCAGAGCGGATCAACAGTCATGATCCCGAGTGTCGATCAGACAAGATTAATGTTGATGTTTCTGATTGTTGATTAGACTGGGTCAACATCTATAATCCCGAGTGTTGATCATAGCATTCATGATCCCAATTGTCGATCAGACTGGATTAAAATTTCCCGATCATGAGCATCGATCAGACCAGATCATTATTCGAGTTTAGCAGTGTGATCAGCCAGGATTAACAATTCTTATCTTCAGTGTCGATCAGACTAAATTGTCATCCAGGATCCCAAGTGTCAATCATAATATTCATGATCCTGGGTGTCAAATAGGCCAGATCATAAATCGAGATCACAAATGTTGATTAGACTGGATCGACATTCATAATCCCTAGTGTCAATCAGATCAATATTCATAATCCGTGCGTCAATCAAACCAAATCATTATTTGGGATCACAAGTTGATCAGACTGGATCGACGTACATTCTCCATGAACACGAGTGTCAATCAGACAGGAACAACATCCAGGATCCCAAGTGTTGATAATAATATTCATGATTCCGAGTGTCAAATAGACCAGGTTGTAATTGGGATCACAAGTGTCGATTATACTGGATCAACATTCATAATTCAAAGAGTTGCTCAGACTAAATCGACATTCAGGATCTCGAGAGTCAATCAAACCAGATCATTATTTGGGATCAAAGGTGTTATCAGACTGGATCTATGTACATTCACGATCCTGAGTGTCAAGCAGTCCGGATCACCATACCGGATCCCAAGTGTTGATCATAATATTTACGATCTGGAGTGTCAAGCAGACCAGATCGTCATTTGGGATCACAAGTTTCAAACAGACTGGGTCAACATTCATGATCCTGAAAGTCATTCAGTCCAGATCGTTATTGTTATGGGTCTGCAACTCAGGAATAGAGCGGGGGGGAATCTGACCCTGCACTAGGACTAGACTCGATCCCTACGATGGAGTGGACGACCTATTCCTTGCAAATAGACCCACCGACGATCCTAGTCTAGACTCAAGCGAAGACCTGAAGGTGGGGGAAGGGGATCCCTGAAAGATCTAGGGACTGGGAACAAAACACTGGTAACCTCCTAGGAGGGAAATAGAGGAAGCTGCAGAAACAAAAGGAAAAAACAAAAAGACTAAGCAAGCAGAACTAGAGTTCCCAGAACTGCACAAAGTATAGCACAAAGCTATCAAGGCTCCTAGCCAGAACAAAGCGGATTAACACTGATGTCCAGTAAGGACTGGGAGGCAGGTGCAGGGTAATAAAGGGTGATACAATCACCTGACCAACGACAAGCCCAGCACCAGGGGAAAAAGACCAGCAGCCAGAAACCACAACAAGATGGCGGATGGTCAAACTGAATAGATTCTAACAGTTATTTGCTATCACAAGTGTGATCTGATTGATTTAACATTCATGATCCTGAGAGACGATGAGACTGAATCTACATTCCTGAACCTGAGTGTCAATCAGACCAGATCACCATTCAGGATCCTGAGTGTCAAATAGACCAGATTGTTATTTGGGATCACAAGTCCCGAACAGACTGGATCAACATTCACGATGATGAGTGTTATTCAGACCAGATCACCAATCAGGATCACAAGCGCCGATTAGACTGGATCAACATTCAGAATCCCAAGTGTCTTTGAGACCGGATTGTTATTTGGGGTTAAAAGAATGATCAAACTGAATCACAAGATGATCACATGAGTCTATCAGATGGGATCACAAGTGTAGATCAGACAGGATCAACATTCAATCAGACCGGATTTCCATTCAGAACAATTCTATGCGTTGACATGAGCCATTCAAGATCTGTGCAGGGACTTCTGAGAGGAGGAACTGTGACCTACAACACCGGCTGATCATACAGTGGTATATATTATATAATGTGACTTCCTCTAATGTAGATATCGTTATCTCCAGTATTTACGTTTACCTAACATTGGCCACTAGGGAGCACATATTTACCTAAAAAAAAACTGATTTGTCATCATTTTTCAGCATATACCGACGTCTATGAACTTTGCTCAGGTTTATACATTAACTTTGGTGACCTTACACACGGCATATAGAAATGTGCATAAAATCAAATGTGTAGGTGCCCTTTAAGGGCGAAATAACAAAACACGTCCCATAGGCGAGCACCTAGATATCATTCTTACAAGTGTCTGTAGTAATATTTATCATGGTGGGGGGATTCTGAATGGTCCTTCCATCTATGCCAGGGATGTCAATCTCAAATATACAGAGGGACAAAATTTAAAAGCTTGGACAAAGTTGTTGGCCAATCTTGATATTTATTAAAAACAATGTCTACAATTGAGGAATTTTTCCTTTTCATCTAATAGAACAATGAACTTTTTCATACTTAAAGGAGTCGTTCCACGAACAAAGTATACTTTAGTTAATAGATCTTAGAATAAAATATTGGAATAATATAATATGTTATTTAAGAGCAGTAAAAAGCATATGGTCCAATCAGACCCATTTTGGAAGTTTTATGGAAAATTTTGGCAGTTTTTTTACGTTAGGGATATAAACATGTGTATAACAAAAAAATGTGTAATTGCAATAATTTTCTGGAAAAAAATACTTCAATTTCTGTAACAGTTTTAAAGGATCCAACACTTTCGAGCCATGACTAATGTACACAGCTCAAAAAATATAGGGAACACTTAAACTACACAATGTAACTCCAAGTCAATCACTGTTATGCAAATAGAACAGACAACAGGTAGAAATGATCGGCAATTAGCAAGACAACCCCTATAAAGGAGCAGTTCTGCAGGGGATGACCTCAGACCATTTTTCTGTTCTCATCCTTGTTGGCTGTTTTGTTCACTTTTGCATTTTGTCATTGCTCTCACCCCTAGCAGTACAGTAGCATGAGGCAGTGTCTACAACCCACAGAAGTTGCTCAGGTAGTGCAGCTCATCCAAGTAGCACTTCAATGCGAGCTGTTGCAAGAAAGGTAACTGTGTCAGTCAGCTCTGTGTCCAGAGCATGGAGCAGATACCAGGAGACAGGCCAGTAACCAGGAGACGTGGAGGGGCTGTAGGAGGACAAAAACCCAGCAGCAGGATGCTATCTCCTCTTTGTGCAAGGAGGAACATGAGGAGCACTGCCAGAGCCTTGAAAAATGACCTCCAGCAGGCCATTAACAACCATGTGTCTGTTCAAACTGTCAGAAACCAACTCTATGAGGAGGGCATGAGGGCCCGACGGATGATGTGCTTACAGTCCAAAACCATGCAGGGTGATTGGCATTTGCCAGAGAACAACAAGATTGGCAGATTCGACATTGGCACCCTGTTCTCTTCACGGATAAGAGCAGGTTCACACAGCACATGTGACAGGACTGGAGATGCCATGGAGAACATTCTGCTGCCTGCAACATCCTTCAGCATGACCGGATTGACAAGGGGTCAGTAATGGTGTGGAGAGCCATTTCTTTGGACAGGCCTCCATTTTCCAGTCGGAGGTAGCCGGACTGCCATTAGGTACCGGCATGAGATCTGTTATGAATTGCTAGCTGAGGAAGACAGGAGCAAAAAACAGCCAAGGCAGCCGAACATCCAGAGAGGTTGGGAACTAATGGGTTGCAGATCCCTAAACTAACCGCACAACTAGAAGCAGCCGTGGGACGTACCTACGGTGACCTAGACGCCTCGGCACAGCCGGAGAGCTAGCTACACCTAAAGATAGAAACAGGAAAGCTAACTGCCCCGGAGTAGAGCCCCAAAGGAAAAGGTAGCCCCCACACATATAATGGCGGTTAGACAACACGAAATACAAACGCAGGCAAAAAATAGAGTGAGCAAACGCTGGGCCAAACACTGCCTAGATAGGACAGGACAGGACAGAATACTATCTGCAACCCAGCAAAACCCTAGAAAAACTTCCAACACTTCTGATTTCAAAAATGCTGAGATCACACGATCTCGCCACCCGCTAAATCAGATCTCCGGTGTGAACAAGCGGCTAACCCGCAGCCACTCAAATAGCAGGGACAGAGCAATGGAGCAAATAAACAGTGGCTACTGAAAAACATAGAGTAGCACAGGCCCCTGGAGGGGAACCCAGCTAACCTCCCACAAAAGTGCAGACAAAAAATGGAAATAGCAAACACGATAGAAACAAGCAGAAAATATCTTATCTGAAAGTAGCAGACGAAGGCAAGACACCAGCTGACTTCCAAATGAAGCAGGAAACAACAATTGATCACCGGCGAGGATCATGGGAAGGCAGCTCACTTATATCAGCCCAGTCAGTCTCTCCTGAATTCCAGTCATCGCTCGCAGATGATGGACTTCTACTATTCAACACTTGTTCAATACCCTCAGCAACCACCAGAGGGAGCCCCAACCCAGAAGTCATTTCCAACATGCTCACAACAGAGATCCTCAGACTCATTGTGAGACCATATGCAGGTGGGTTGGCCCTGGGTTCCTTCTCATGCATGACAATGCTAGGCCTCATGTGGCTGGAGTGTGTCAGCAGTTCCTGCATAATGAAGGCACTGACACTATGGACTGGCCCAGACCTGAATCCAATTGAGCACATCTGGGACATCATATCTCGTTCTATCCAACAACGCCACATTATACCACAAACTGTCCAGGAGTTGGCGGATGCTTTACTCCAGGTATGGGAGGAGCTCCCTCAGGAGAATATCTGACGCCTCCTCAGGAGCATGACCAGGCATTTTAGAGAGGTCATACAGGCATGTGGAGGCCACACACACTGCTGAGCATCATTTCCTTGTCTTGAGGCATTTCCACTGAAGTTGGATCAGCCTGTAATTTGATTTTCCACTTTGATTTTGAGTATCATTCCAAATCCAGACCTCCATGGGATATTAACGTACATACTCGAGTATAAGCCGACCCGAGTATAAGCTGAGGCACCTAATTTTGCCACGAAAAACTGGGTTAACTTATTGACTTGACTATAAGCTGGGTATGCATCTTCCCCTCATCCCTATCCTGGTATGCATGGCTCCCTGGTCCCTGTCCTTGTATGTGTGGCTCCCTGGTCCCTGTCCTTGTATGCATGCCTCACCAGTCTCTGTCCTTGTATGCATGGTTCACCAGTCTCTGTCCCTGTATGCATGGCTCCCCGCTCCTTGTCATTGTATGCACAGCTCACCGGTCCCTGTCCTTGTATGCATGGATCTTGGTCCCTGTCCTTGTATGCAAGGCTCACCGGTCCCTGTCCTTGTATGCATGGCTCCTTGGTCCCTGTCCTTGTATGCATGGCTCCTTATCTCCTATCCTTGTAGCATGGTTTCCATTAAAAAAAACACATCCTACATACCTTCCTGCGCGCCCTCGCTGCATCTCCTTCATTCTGGCGCCAGCAGCACTTCCTGCAGAGCGATCACGTGGCCCCGCTCATTAAGGTAATGAATATTCACTCCACGGCTATTTCAAATCCGAGCCATAATAAGGGATACAGCACACTCAGAATCCATTTCATAGATTGTTTATTTTCTGTACATGGGAATCTGCTAGACTAAGATAATAAGACACACGGGCTATAAGGATGAATCCAGAGAAATTGGCCAATGTTCTTAAAACTCATCGTCAAATGGATACTTGGGGCTTTCTTTCAAGCTAATATAAAAAAAAAACGAAGATGAAAGTAAAGTAAGGACATAAAATAAAAGATAATAAATAAAAGTGCATTAAAATAAAATTGTAAAAATATTAATAAATAAAAGTTAATGTGATTAAAAAATATGAATAAATTTGTTCTCGGAAACTAGAAGGTCAGGAAATCACTTACAAATCCATAATCATGTAACGCATGTCTTTATTGACTCCATCTAGAGATTTCATGTCTTCATCACGTAAGTCAAAGTCAAAAACCTGTAAGAGAAAGTAATAAAAATTATAGATTATTTTAAGAGGAAGGAAATTATTCTAATTTTACATTTCTTCATTTACCTGGAAGTTTTCCTTGATCCTCTCAGGGCTGAAGCTTTTTGCCAAGACGACACATCCCCTCTGTAGCAAATATCTCAGGGCCACCTGCGCAGGAGAGCGGTTCAGCTTCTTAGCGACTGTATTTAACACAGGGTCTTCAAGAACTTTGGGGGAATTCTGATCAATCCTTCAGAAAGAAAATAAACTAAATCTCACACTTTTCCTAAAATTTTGGTGAAGGGAAAGAAAACAAGCACATTGGTTTAGTGTTCTCCAAAATGTACAAAAAAATAGTCATTATATGACTGTCAGTGGTGTCTCATTATGGGAATCGGCACTATTATATGAGCACTATATGTAATGCTATCATATGCATACTATGGAGGATACTGTTACTACTATCACATGATAGTCACTATTACATGAGACATGATGTGAAGGGTAAGACGTGGGCAATGAAGCAAGTGGTTATATTCTTGTAATAGGAACAGTATTATAGTAGTTATATTCTTGTACATAGGAGCAGTATTATAGTAGTTATATTCTTGTACATAGGAGCAGTATTATAGTAGTTATATTCTTGTACATAGGAACAGTATTATAGTAGTTATATTCTTGTACATGAGGCAGTATTATAGTAGTTATATTCTTGTACATAGGGCAGTATTATAGTAGTTATATTCTTGTACATAGGAGCAGTATTATAGTAGTTAGATTCTTGTACATTGGGCAGTATTATAGTAGTTATATTCTTGTACATAGGAGCAGTATTATAGAGTTATATTCTTGTACATTGGGGCAGTATTATAGTAGTTATATTCTTGTACATAGGAGCAGTATTATAGTAGTTATATTCTTGTACATAGGAGAGTATTATAGTAGTTATATTCTTGTACATAGGGCAGTATTATAGTAGTTATATTCTTGTACATAGGAGCAGTATTATAGTAGTTATATTCTTGTACATAGGAGGCAGTATTATAGTAGTTATATTCTTGTACATAGGGACAGTATTATAGTAGTTATATTCTTGTACATAGGGCAGTATTATAGTAGTTATATTCTTGTACATAGGGCAGTATTATAGTAGTTATATTCTTGTACATAGGAGCAGTATTATAGTAGTTATATTCTTGTACATAGGGCAGTATTATAGAGTTATATCTTGTACATAGGAGCAGTATTATAGCAGTTATATTCTTGTACATAGGGCAGTATTATAGCAGTTATATTCTTGTACATAGGGCAGTATTATAGCGTTATATTCTTGTACATAGGAGCAGTATTATAGTAGTTATATTCTTGTACATAGGGCAGTATTATAGTAGTTATATTCTTGTACATAGGAGCAGTATTATAGTAGTTATATTCTTGTATATAGGAGCAGTATTATAGTAGTTATATTCTTGTACATAGGGGCAGTATTATAGTAGTTATATTCTTGTACATAGGGCAGTATTATAGTAGTTATATTCTTGTACATAGGGCAGTATTATAGTAGTTATATTCTTGTACATAGGGCAGTATTATAGTAGTTATATTCTTGTACATAGGGGCAGTATTATAGTAGTTATATTCTTGTACATAGGGCAGTATTATAGTAGTTATATTCTGTACATAGGGCAGTATTATAGTAGTTATATTCTTGTACATAGGGGCAGTATTATAGTAGTTATATTTTGTACATAGGGGCAGTATTATAGTAGTTATATTCTTGTACATAGGACAGTATATAGTAGTTATATTCTTGTACATAGGGCAGTATTATAGTAGTTATATTCTTGTACATAGGGGCAGTATTATAGTAGTTATATTCTTGTACATAGGGGCAGTATTATAGTAGTTATATTCTTGTACATGGGGCAGTATTATAGTAGTTATATTCTTGTACATAGGGGCAGTATTATAGTAGTTATATTCTTGTACATAGGAGCAGTATTATAGTAGTTATATTCTTGTACATAGGAGCAGTATTATAGTAGTTATATTCTTGTACATAGGGACAGTATTATAGTAGTTATATTCTTGTACATAGGGGCAGTATTATAGTAGTTATATTCTTGTACATAGGAGCAGTATTATAGTAGTTTGTCATGTATAGTGTACAGTTCCTATAGCGTCTTGTGCTTGGGTGCGAGGAAAACACAGGAGACACAGGTTGATATGAAATGACTTGTATTACTTCATACAAGCATGCAGAAAAGTTCACACAGTTTGCAGGAACAGAGGCAGGAGAACACAGCAGGCCAGAGTAACTTCAAGCTCTACAATAACTCTCCAAGCAGGTTCAGGATCTCTTCTCTGTACCGTAATTCCTCTGCAAACATGGATTCACCAGACAGCAGGTTTCCAAAGTCCAAAAGTGTTCCAAAGTTCCTCAGTAGGAAATAGCTGGAGTCCAAAATCCTAGGTTTCCAGGAGTCAGGTCACAGGCTGACTGAGGCTTGATTCAGGAACACTGATTGTTCAGCTGAGGCTGCTTAAGAAGCAAGAGGGAGAGAATCAGGGCGGGAACATGAAAACTGGAAACTCCATATTAACTGAGGGCAAGAGCTGCAGAAAGACAGAAAGCAAAATGGCCGACGGAAAACTGAGTTTCAAGGAACATGTCAAAAGAGACAAAGAACCTTACATTACTCCCCCCTTAAGGACAACCTCCGGTTGACCTCAGACCAGGCTTGTCAGGGTACCTCTGATGAAACTGGCGGAGCAGGCGAGGAGCATTTACATTGTTGACTGGTTCCCATGAGTTGTCTTCCACTGGGTAGCCCTGCCATTTAATCAAATATTGCAACTGATTTCTGTACAACCTGGAATCTAGAATCCTTTCCACCATAAATTCTTCCTGACCATCGACCAGCACTGGGTCAGGGCAAGGAGAAGAGTGTCCAGGAAACGTATTGGGTGTTGCAGCCTTTAGTAGGGATACATGAAAGACAGGGTGGATTCTCATAGTTCTGGGCAGTTGAAGACGACAAGTAACAGCACTTATAATCTTACTGATTTTATAGGGTCCAATGTACTTATGTCCCAATTTAGACGATGGAATCTTTATTTTAAGATTTCTGGTTGACAGCCAGACCAAATCTCCTACCTTGAAAGCTGGTGCAGGTTTACGAAATTTATCTGCTGCTTTCTTGTACCTTTCCTGAGCCAATTCTAGATTTTCCTTTAGAAAATCCATATTCTTTTGTAAAGAAGTGATTCTTTCAGCCACTGCCGGCAAGGGCGTATCTATGGGAAATCGAGGAAGAATGTTAGGATGATAACCTAGATTGGAGTAAAAAGGAGACTGCTTAGTGGAGATGCTCTGAGAGTTGTTATAAGAGAACTCAGCCAGTGGAAGTAGATCCACCCAATCATCTTGTAGGTGGCAGATAAAGCAGCGGAGATACTGCTCCAGGGTCTGATTGGTTCGTTCTGTCTGTCCATTAGTCTGGGGATGAAAAGCAGAAGAAAGGTTTACTTTAATGTCCAATGCGGCACAGAAATTTTGCCAAAACCTTGAAGTGAATTGCACCCCTCGATCCGAAATGACCTCATCCGGTACTCCATGTAAGCGAAACACATTCTTAATCATCAAGTCTGATGTCTGTTTTGCAGTGGGTAAGCCGACACAAGGGATAAAATGAGCTGCCTTTGTTAGACGATCAACCACCACTAGAATGGTGTTCTTCCCTTGAGAGGTTGGTAACTCCACAATGAAGTCCATAGAAATGGATCCCCACGGGCGGGACGGGGTGGGAAGAGGTTGTAACAGACCAGTTGGTGAGGAGCGAGGTGTTTTGCATCTTGCACAGACTTCACATGAAGTGACATAGTTTAAAACATCTTTCCTGTAAGTGGGCCACCAAAAGAAACGAGAAAGAAATTCTTGTGTCTTTAGAATTCCCCTATGCCCGGCTATCTTGGAATCGTGGATGAGTTGCAATACTCTCAATCTGACTGTTTCAGGTATATACAGACGTTGTCCCTGAATCCACACACCATTCTTAAAGACAAGACTTACGTCCCTTGGGGGTTGAGCCAACAAAGAATCCGCATGGTATGCTTCCTTGATGTCCTTAAGTAGGTCTTGATTATGAATCACTCCCAGGAATCTAGAGTCAGGAAGAATAGTCTTAGGAGGAGTAAGTGGACGTGTCTCTGCTGAATGAATCCTAGAGAGTGCATAAGCCTTTCCATTGCGCGATCCTGGTCTATAAGAAATGACAAAATTAAATTGGTTTAGGAAAAGATTCCAGCGAGCCTGGCGAGGAGTCAGGCACTTAGCCGACCTGATAAATTCAAGGTTACGATGGTCTGTCAGGACGACTATTTGCTGTGCAGCTCCCTGAAGAAGGTGTCTCCATTCCTTGAAGGCAGCAATAATGGCCAACAATTCTCTATTGCCCACATCGTAGTTCCTCTCAGCCGAAGACAACTGCTGGGAAAAGAAGGCACAGGGATGCAAGACATTCTTCTCACCTGTTCTCTGAGAGAGTATAGCTCCAACGGCACAGTCTGAAGCATTCACCTCTATTATGAAGGCAAGCTCGGGGTTGGGATGTACTAAGATAGGTGCGGTGGTAAATTTATCCTTTAAACAGGAAAATGCTTCCTGAGCTTGCGGGGTCCAGGAGAACCTAGACTGTTTCCGGGTAAGTTGGGTGATAGGTGACACTACCTCAGAGAAATTCCTAATGAAACGTCTATAGAAGTTGGCAAACCCGATGAAGCGCTGCACCTCCTTCACATTTCTAGGAATTGGCCAATCCTTGATGGCTTGGGTCTTGCTTCCATCCATACTAATCCCTTGCGTAGATAGTACATACCCCAGAAATTGAATTTCGGTCCTATGGAGTTCACACTTTTCAAGTTTGATGTAGAGATGGTTTTGTCTTAGGCGTTCTAAGACCATTCTCACATGTCCATGATGTTCCTCTGTGGAGTTAGAAAAAATTAGAATATCATCCAGATAAATCACCACAAATGTATCTAGGAGATCCCTGAAGATGTCATTCACCAAGTGTTGGAAAGTGGCTCGGGCGGTACTCAGACCAAAAGGCATAACTAGATATTCGAAGTGTCCATAGCGTGACCTGAATGCAGTCTTCCATTCATCCCCAGGTCTAATACGGACCAAGTTATAGGCCCCACGGAGATCCAGTTTAGAGAAAATTTTGGCGTGCCGCACTCTCTCCAACAACTCAGGGATTAAAGGCAATGGATAACGGTTTCTAATAGTAACCTTATTGAGTTCCCTATAGTCTGTGCAGGGTCTCAGAGATCCATCTTTCTTCTTCACAAAGAAGATGGGTGCACCTGCGGGAGATGAAGAGGGGCGTATGAAGCCTTTGGCTAGATTTTCATCTATGTAGTCCTTCAAAGCTTTTAGCTCGGGCCCCGCTAGGGGGTAGATCTTACCAAAAGGTATCTCGGCTCCAGACAATAATTCGATTGGACAATCATATGGACGGTGAGGAGGAAGCTGATCAGCATTCTTCTTGTCACATAAATCCACATAGTCCTGGTATACAGCTGGTAGTTCAGGGACTGACATGGTTCCTTTAGGAACAGAGCAAGCTGAAACACCTTGACTCATCTGTTTCTCCGGAAAGTGTAATTCCTTGGTCTCCCAGTTAATCGTAGGATTCTGCGCCTGCAGCCATGGTAGCCCTAGAATAATGGGAAAGTGGGGAGATGAGATAAGCATAAAAGACATTTTCTCCTGATGATCTTTACCCATAAGGACCCTCAAAGGCTCTGTTTCCTGATCCACTGGTCCAGAGGTCAGCAGGGAGCCATCCACAGTCTCCATCTGTACTGGAGTAGCCTTCTTCACTGAACGTATCCCCTGTTTCAGAGCAAAGGAGATATCCATAAAATTTCCACTTGCTCCTGAGTCGATCATAGCAGAGCTAGACACCCAGACTGAGTCCACCCAGAGTTTGATGGAAAGCAAGCAATGAGAATTATTTCTTTTACAACTCAGCTGGGACACCGCTGAGGAAACTTGAAAAATTGCAGCGTTTATACCGTCATCGTCCCCAGAACTAACAGAGTTTAAGTCCGAAAAATCAAGATCTCTTGCAGCAGATCTCTCTGGAGTCTGAGGCTCGGACATGACAGAGCTCCTCTCGCAACACTCACAGTAAATGACTGCTGCAGTAGTCTTACGAGAACGGCTGGGGCAGTTTATAATGAAGTGCCCTGACTTACCACAGTAAAAACATAGATTTTCCTTTATACGATGTTCTTTGCGTGCATCACTAACCCGTCTTTGTAAAGAGTCCACCTGCATGGGTTCAGGTTCTGGTTCCCTTGTGATCCTACTCAAAGGTTCCTTAGCTGAGGAGGGAGGTAGGAAAAGGTTAGTGCGATTATTTTCGAACCATCTCTCTTGTCTGCGTTCAGTCAGACGAGCATCAATACGGATACAATAGTTAATAAAGTCACCTAACGCAGTGGGAGGGTCGGCACGAGCAAGTTCATCCTTAATCAGTGGAGACAACCCTTTCCGAAAAATAGATTTTTTGGCGGAAGTGTCCCAAGTGGTATCAAGAGTCCATCTCCTGAAATCCAAGGCATATTCGGCTACTGAACGCTTACCTTGGCGCAAAGTTAACATGGCTGCTTCAGCTGTTGCACCTCGATTGGGGTCATCAAACACCTGCCCCATGGCTGAAATAAAAGCATCAAGGTGATTCAAACAATCATCCTCAGTCTCAATCAGAGGGTTTGCCCACATCAAAGCCTTATTGGTAAGCAACATGATTATAGTAAGCACTTTGGATCGTTCAGTGGGAAATTGTGAAGCATGTGCAGAGAAAAATAGATTGCATTGGTTAATAAATCCCCTGAATTTCTCACGTTCACCGCCAAAACGAAAAGGAGGTAACTTGGGGATCCCAGAACTCGGGGTTATGGCAGGAGCATGGACTCGTTCCTCTAAAGCCTCAATCCTGGCTCGTAATTCCTGAGTAGTTTGTCCAAACACTTGCAAATTATGATTAGTGAGGTCCTGTAGGCTTGCAAAAGGGGTCTTTATAGTCTGTATATCTGCAAGGATTGTATCAGTCACTCCGCAAAGCTCCTTTATGCGGGCCTCCATCTTCCAGATCTTTTAAGGCAGAAGTGCTGGAAGGAGAAGAGGAAAGGAAAAAAAAAAAAAACAATAGTGTTTACCTGTGGTAACACTCCAGAGTAACATTTAAGGGAATGCGCTCACCTGGAATGGTTGTGAGAAGTCACAACCACTGTCATCACAGAAGGTATTAAACGGACATCTGATATCCACAGTCACAGCAGACACGGCTTTCCCAGACCCAGCAGACACTAAACATTGGCTCCTGAATCTTGTCATGTATAGTGTACAGTTCCTATAGCGTCTTGTGCTTGGGTGCGAGGAAAACACAGGAGACATAGGTTGAAATGAAATGACTTGTATTACTTCATACAAGCATGCTGAAAAGGTCACACAGTTTGCAGGAACAGAAGCAGGAGAACACAGCAGGCCAGAGTAACTTCAAGCTCTACAATAACTCTCCAAGCAGGTTCAGGATCTCTTCTCTGTACCGTAATTCCTCTGCAAACATGGATTCACCAGACAGCAGGTTTCCAAAGTCCAAAAGTGTTCCAAAGTTCCTCAGTAGGAAATAGCTGGAGTCCAAAATCCTAGGTTTCCAGGAGTCAGGTCACAGGCTGACTGAGGCTTGATTCAGGAACACTGATTGTTCAGCTGAGGCTGCTTAAGAAGCAAGAGGGAAGAATCAGGGCGGGAACATGAAAACTGGAAACTCCATATTAACTGAGGGCAAGAGCTGCAGAAAGACAGAAAGCAAAATGGCCGACGGAAAACTGAGTTTCAAGGAACATGTCAAAAGAGACAAAGATCCTTACATAGTTATATTCTTGTATATAGGAGCAGTATTATAGTAGTTATATTCTTGTACATAGGGACAGTATTATAGTAGTTATATTCTTGTACATAGGGGCAGTATTATAGTAGTTATATTCTTGTATATAGGAGCAGTATTATAGTAGTTATATTCTTGTACATAGGAGCAGTATTATAGTAGTTATATTCTTGTATATAGGAGCAGTATTATAGTAGTTATATTCTTGTACATAGGGACAGTATTATAGTAATTATATTCTTGTACATAGGGGCAGAATTATAGTAGTTATATTCTTGTATATAGGAGCAGTATTATAGTAGTTATATTCTTGTACATAGTGTAAGCTTTTCAGGGGATATAGCTCCGGGATCGCCGTCTCGGGTAGACGGAGTGGCATAAACACAGTTCACTCACAGACAGCAATTCTGGTACAACTGGCCGCAACCAGCTTTATTGTAAGTCCACAGCAAACAAACGTGAGCAAAACCAACTCATAAACCAAAATCCTGAGCCTGTCCGGCTACTCACTACACACAGATAGTTTCCCTCACTATCAGGGCCCAGACTCTACCAGCCTGGCCCAAAACAACACATATATTCAGTAGTTACCAGCGTGTGGTTTCCCGGAGACTCCTGCAGTGTCTGGAGTCACATCCAGACTGAGAGCTCTATGTCTGTGTTCTCAGCCACCTACTTCTGGCTGCCTAATTAAAACCTGAGTGGCTTCAGGTTTGAGCTGCAAGCCTGTACTGAATGGAGGGTGTAGTGAACTTGCTCCACCACTAGGTTTACAAAGCCATACATTTCCCTTATGCCAGTCAGCTAAGTACCTGGGCGAGATGTACACCCCATCCAATACATATCCCTTCACTGTCTCACATATCCCCCCCCTCTTCTCCAGACCGGAGGGCTGGTCATCAATCCTAAAGAGACAGTGAACTCCGGACAAAGCATTCGCACTACCCTGTAACCTCCCAGGCCTATGCTCTCTGCGGGCTTCGGGTATCCTGCAAGGTTTCAGCTTGACTTTAGTGCCGGGCTCAGTATAGTGCCTCACCAGAGAAGTACGACCAGGCAAGTCAGAACACCTCTGCTGATTTTTCCTCAGAAACTCTCGTACTTCCTGTTTTTGGTGCACTGACAACGTGTCACCAACCATCACAGGAGGTATAGGGGTTTTACACCTTTCTCTAACTCCCCCAAGGCCACCAATGACTCTCTATCATCCTGGGTCTTGTCCATCCCCAGGTGCCCACCAAGCACGTGGCTATGTGACAACCCCAGCACCATGCTTCTATATGGCTTAGGTACCAGGAGGTGACTCACGACCTCTCCCTGGACTTTAGTGTCCCTATACAACAGGTTATTGTTCATGGCAACATGAGGAAACCTCTCCTCAGAGCCGGGCTCTTGGGGAACCTCATTTAGAACAGTTATATTTTCCTGGGCCGTTTTAAGAGTGGGGTCTCGCAACTGCTCACTCCCAAAATTGTCACGGGACACAGGTAGGTCAGGGACATTCGGTTCCTGAGAACCACTATCCTCGTCTCCCAACATCACCTGAAAAGGAAATTCATCTTTATCACGGTCATCATCATTATCAGTATCATCATCATTATCATTATCATCATCATCATCATCATTATCATTATCATGATCATCATCATTATCAGTATCATCATCATTATCATTATCATGATCATCATCATTATCAGTATCATCATCATCATCATTATCATTATCACGATCATCATCATTATCATTATCACGGTCATCACATAAGTTTAACGGCCCACTAGCATTGTGTTCCGCCCCTCTGGACTGCGCAACCTCCGTAGGAGCTTCATCACACTGTCCAGTAGAATCATCTTTCCCCCAAGATCGGGGGCCAAGTCCACGGGAGTCTCTGGGGAGACTTTGGTGTCTCCATGGATGCACACCACACTCAGGTGTTTATCGGGATGAAGCCCCAAACAATCAGACTGTCATGTAAGAGAGTCACTCAACTTCCTGAGTCCAGGGGTTCAACGGGAAGACCTTTCTAGGCCTGGGGGCTCCCGACAGGGGAAAAATCACACTTTTCCTCCCATATGTCCCTCGGGGCCTGTCCCCCTCTATCAGCATAAACCCCCTGTCCCCAACAGCTGGAACGCTCTTACCGGAGAGTTGGCGTCCGGGAACTCTGAAGTGACGACCGCTCCGACGGGTGGTCACGGAGGAGTCTTTGGTGGTGAAGTACCTCTCTATCAAACTGATGAGTTTCTTGCTCTGGGTGGTTCCTTGTCCGACCCCGAGCTAAACCCCAATAGGAAGTGCTCGGGTGTAGCGGTCCACTATCACCTTTTCGACCCTTTGGGCAGGGTTGCCGACGCAGGCTCCATCCACTTCTTTAGTGCTCGGGTGTAAACGATCCACTATCACCTCTTTGACCACTGGGCATGGCTGCCGACGTCAGGCCCACCACTTCTTTACTTGCAGGCAATGCAGGTGCCCTTGCGACATCACTCTGGGACGAGGCGCTGAGATCCTGGAATAGTGCTGCAACCTGCTCCCTTAACAATCGGGTTTGTCTCCTGCTGTTGCACACTAACTTGCCCATATGTTTAAGCAGCGCCTCCATACTGTCATCCATGCTGCCCGACTTCTCTGTCTCACAACGGCATCTTTACTCAAGACAACACACTCCACAGTCTTTTCCACAGCAAGTTCAGCTTTGCTGTGCAGACACTTTTTTTTTCTCTGTGCAAACTCTATTAGGGCTACTGTCTCTTTTAAAACTGCTCCAACAGACTTTTCCTTTTTCTGCTGCTTTAAACCACTGTGCTGCCCCAGCATTCTAGCACCAATTGTAAGCTTTTCAGGGGATATAGCTCCGGGATCGCCGTCTCGGGTAGACGGAGTGGCATAAACACAGTTCACTCACAGACAGCATTCTGGACAAAATGGCCGCAACCAGCATTATTGTAAGTCCCCCAGAAACAAACATGAGCAAAAACCAACTCATAAAAACCAAAATCCTGAGCCTGTCTGGCTACTCACTACACACAGATAGTTTCCCCCACTATCAGGGGCCCGACTCTACCACTGGCCCAAAACAA
>JARQOD010000004.1:7836529-7879493 GCA_033576555.1 Oophaga sylvatica
AGATTAGAAAACCGGGGGGCCGGAGGAACCACCAAAAATGCTGAGTCACCCCAAAAAATCGGCCCAAATTTAAACTCTTCAATATTTGAAAGTGCGGGCTACTTCCCGTACCGGGAACCAAGGCTCACCCAAAACCCCCATCCACAAGAGGGACAGGTATACCCCCCCAACTACAGAGGCAATGTGTCACAGAAAACCGGGGGGAAAACGTTCAACAGCACCCTAAACAAGAGGATCCTCAGTTTCCCAACCGAACAAACGTCCTCAGCAAGAGCCAAGCAGGGTTCATGCCAAACCACCGCCCACTGACCACATCTATCCCTGCACAGCCTATTCAAGACCGTCCACATACAAAGAACGGGAAGATATACGCGTTTCGTGGACTTTAAAAAACCCTTTGATTGGGTTGGCACCCGGGTTTATTCCTGAAACTGCTGGAGGGGAATGGGAGGAAAGCCCTACGATGTTATCAAAACTCTACACCGGGAAAACCTCTGCAGTGTGGTGTAAACGGTAAAAGAAGGGGCTTTTTTCCCGCGAGCCGGGGGAGTCGGGAAAGGCTGCAGCCTAAGCCCAACGCTCTTCAACTTTTACACAACGGGGTACCGCCTAAATCTTCCACAGCCCCAGTCCACCCCCAGACACCCAGGGAATTTTCCTGCGTATCAGATGCCCTCTGCTTCTGTCCCCAACGAAAAAAGGCCTCCAAGACAACCTGAAAATTTTAGAGAAATTCGCCCCCCTGGCATACGGTAACCTAAAGAAACCAAAACTCAGGGTTCCAGGGAGAAAAAAAAAAATTTAACCGCCCCCTTCTTTTGTTTCAAAACGCGCCCTTACAGGAACAGACAAATATACCTACCTGGGCCTAGAGATCCACCGGTCAGGAAGCTTCAAACAAGCCATAGAGACCCTGAAAGACAAGGCATGTAAAACCTTCTATGGCATCCGAAGGAAACTCTACCATCTGAAGCCACCAGTGAGGGTCTGGTTAAAAATCTTCGACTCTGTCATCGCCCCAATCCTCCTGTATGGCAGTGAAGTCTGGGGTCCTCACACCTACCCAGACTGGTCAAGGTGGGATTCCAGCCCAACAGAAATATTCCACCTGGAATTCTGCAAGCACCTTCTCCAAGTCCACCGGAGCACCTCCAACAGTGCCTGCCGGGCCGAGCTGGGCAGATTCCCTCTACACCTAACGGTTCTAAAGAGGGCACTGTCATTCCGGGCTCACCTACATAGGAGCAATCCAAGCTCCCATCACCATAAAGCCCTGACACACGTAGGTGAAACAGAAAAACTAGGACCCTTGGAACAGCTCACCCAAACCCAACCTGACCAGAACACCAATCACAACAACCTGACAAAAGCCGAAATCAGGAAGACGGTAGACGAAGGCCAGGAGAGGTATGTCAGTGACTGGAAGAACGACATCATCAGCTCCCAGAAACTGACCATGTACCGGAGTCTACAGAGAGACTACAGTCTGGCCCCATACCTGGAGAAACTCCCGGACCCCAGAGACCGCCAGATCCTGAGCCGGTATAGACTCAGTGCCCACAGTCTGGCCATCGAATCCGGCCGACACAGGCAGAGCTACAAGCCCAGGGAGGAAAGACTATGCCAACACTGTGACCAGGAGGCCATAGAGGACGAAACCCACTTCCTGCTACACTGCTCCAAATACTCAGCAGTGAGGACACTCACTTCAGGAGACTCTCACATCTCTTCCCGGATTTCATCACCATGAAGGAGGAAGAGAAAACATATATCTTGCTGGGGGAAGAAGAGAGAGCAGCGGAGATAGCAGCGCGGTATGTGAGCGAATGTCATAGACTGCGAGAAAGAGAACTATGATATGCCATGGACTTCTATAGCCCCCACCCCGGATCTGCCCCCATCACCCCTCCCTATGCCATGGACTTCCACAACCCCTACCCTAGATCCGTCCCTACCCAACATCCCTATCCCTATTCCCTTTTGTACACTTGCTTTGGCAAAACTAATGTGTATTTAGTCCTGCCAATAAAGCTTCTTTGAATTTGACTGTACGGGCTCCTGTCAGGTATATATTACTGTAGATATAGACTGTACGGGCTCCTGTCAGGTATATATTACTGTAGATATAGACTGTACGGGCTCCTGTCAGGTATATATTACTGTAGATATAGACTGTACGGGCTCCTGTCAGGTATATATTACTGTAGATAAACACTGTACGGGCTCCTGTCAGGTATATATTACTGTAGATATAGACTGTATGGGCTCCTGTCAGGTATATATTACTGTAGATATAGACTGTATGGGCTCCTGTCAGGTATATATTACTGTAGATATAGAATGTACAGGCTCCTGTCAGGTATATATTACTGTAGATATAGAGTGTATGGGCTCCTGTCAGGTATATATTACTGTAGATATAGACTGTATGGGCTCCTGTCAGGTATATATTACTGTAGATATAGACTGTACAGGCTCCTGTCAGGTATATATTACTGTAGATATAGACTGTATGGGCTCCTGTCAGGTATATATTACTGTAGATATAGACTGTATGGGCTCCTGTCAGGTATATATTACTGTAGATATAGAATGTACAGGCTCCTGTCAGGTATATATTACTGTAGATATAGACTGTATGGGCTCCTGTCAGGTATATATTATTGTAGATAAGACTGTACGGGCTCCTGTCAGATATATAATACTGTAGATATAGACTGTATGGGCTCCTGTCAGGTATATATTACTGTAGATATAGAATGTATGGGCTCCTGTCAGGTATATATTACTGTAGATATAGAGTGTATGGGCTCCTGTCAGGTATATATTACTGTAGATATAGACTGTACGGGCTCCTGTCAGGTATATATTATTGTAGATATAGAGTGTATGGGCTCCTGTCAGATATATATTACTGTAGATATAGAATGTATGGGCTCCTGTCAGGTATATATTACTGTAGATATAGAGTGTATGGGCTCCTGTCAGGTATATATTACTGTAGATATAGACTGTACGGGCTCCTGTCAGGTATATATTATTGTAGATATAGACTGTACGGGCTCCTGTCAGGTATATATTACTGTAGATATAGAGTGTATGGGCTCCTGTCAGGTATATATTACTGTAGATATAGACTGTATGGGCTCCTGTCAGGTATATATTATTGTAGATATAGACTGTACGGGCTCCTGTCAGATATATAATACTGTAGATATAGAATGTATGGGCTCCTGTCAGGTATATATTACTGTAGATATAGAGTGTATGGGCTCCTGTCAGGTATATATTACTGTAGATATAGACTGTATGGGCTCCTGTCAGGTATATATTACTGTAGATATAGAGTGTATGGGCTCCTGTCAGGTATATATTACTGTAGATATAGACTGTACGGGCTCCTGTCAGGTATATATTATTGTAGATATAGAATGTACGGGCTCCTGTCAGGTATATATTATTGTAGATATAGAATGTACGGGCTCCTGTCAGGTATATATTACTGTAGATATAGACTGTGGGCTCCTGTCAGGTATATATTACTGTAGATATAGACTGTACGGGCTCCTGTCAGGTATATATTATAGTATAGACTGTATGGGCTCCTGTCAGGTATATATTACTGTAGATATAGACTGTACAGGCTCCTGTCAGGTATATATTACTGTAGATATAGAATGTACGGGCTCCTGTCAGGTATATATTACTGTAGATATAGAGTGTATGGGCTCCTGTCAGGTATATATTACTGTAGATATAGACTGTACGGGCTCCTGTCAGGTATATATTACTGTAGATATAGACTGTACAGGCTCCTGTCAGGTATATATTACTGTAGATATAGAATGTACGGGCTCCTGTCAGGTATATATTACTGTAGATATAGAGTGTATGGGCTCCTGTCAGGTATATATTACTGTAGATATAGACTGTATGGGCTCCTGTCAGGTATATATTATTGTAGATATAGAATGTACGGGCTCCTGTCAGGTATATATTACTGTAGATATAGAATGTACGGGCTCCTGTCAGGTATATATTACTGTAGATATAGACTGTATGGGCTCCTGTCAGGTATATATTACTGTAGATATAGACTATATGGGCTCCTGTCAGGTATATGGAATAGACAACAGATGGAAATGATTGGCAATTATCAAAACACACTCAATAAAGGAGTGGTTCTGCAGGTGGGGACCACAGACCACATCTCAGTACCAATGCTTTCTGGCTGATGTTTTGGTCACTTTTGAATGTTGGTTGTGCTTTTACACTCGTGGTAGCATGAGACGGACTCTAAAACCCACACAAGTGGCTCAGGTAGTGCAGTTCATCTAGGATGGCACATCAATGCGAGCTGTGTCGAGGTTTGCTGTGTCTGTCAGTGTAGTGTCCAGAGGTGCTACCAGGAGACAGGCCAGTACACCAGGAGACGTGAAGGGGCCGTAGGAGGGCAACAACCCAGCAGCAGGATCGCGACCTCCGCCTTTGTGCAAGGAGGAACAGGAGCACTGCCAGAGCCCTGCAAAATTACCTCCAGCAGGCCACAAATGTGCATGTGTCTGCACAAACGGTTAGAAACCGACTCCATGAGGATGGTCCGAATGCACGTCTACCGCTGAGGGTTGTGCTTACAGCCCAACACCGTGCAGGGCGCTTACCATTTGCCATGGAACTCCAGGATTGGCAAATTCGCTACTGGCGCCCTGTGCTCTTCACAGATGAAAGCAGGTTCACTCTGAGCACATGACAGAGTCTGGAGACGCTGTGGAGAGCGATCTCCTGCCTGCAACATCCTTAAGCATGACCCGTTTCACAGTGGGTCAGTAATGGTGTGGGGTGGCATTTCTTTGGAGGGCCGCACAGCCCTCCATGTGCTCGTCAGAGGTAGCCTGAGTGCCATTAGGTACTAAGATGAGATCCTCAGACCCCTTGTGAGAGTATATGCTGGTGCAGTTGGCCCTGGGTTCCTCCTAATGCAGGACAATGCCAGACCTCATTTGGCTGGAGTGTGTCAGCATTTCTTGCATGATGAAGGCATTGAAGCTATGGACTGGCCCGTCCGTTCCCCAGACCTGAATCCGATTGAGCAGATTTGGGATATCATGTCTCGCTCCATCCAACGTCACGTTGCACCACAGGAGTTGGCGGATGCTTTAGTCCAGGTTTGGGAGGAGATCCCTCAGGAGAACATCCGCAACCTCATCAGGAGCATGCCTAGGTGTTGTAGGGAGGTCATACAGGCACGTGGAGGCCCCACACAATACTGAGCATCACTTTTACTTGTTTTAAGGACATTACATTCCACTTTAATTTTGTGGGTGACTTCAAATTAAATCATAAAATTTGATTTCCATTGATGATTTTTATGTGATTTTGTTGTCAGCACATTCAACTTTGTACAGAACAAGGTATGCAATGAGAATATTTCATTCATTCAGATCTAGGATGTTATTTGACTGTTCCCTTTATTTCTTTAAGCAGTATATATCTAATATATAAAGCTGAATGTATGTATGTGTGTATGTATGTGGGTATGTTTGTCCGGGATTGGAATCCGCACCGTCGCACTTACGGGCATGAAATTTTGCACGCCCGCACGTCTCGACCCGAAAGCGTCCTAGGCTATGTTTTGAATCGAAATTTTAACCCGCGCGTTCCAAATCGCCAAACAATTTTGGCCCTATCTACATAATGGGGAGAAAGCTGAATGCTTGTGTGTATGTCCGGCATAGGAATCTGCATTTACGGGCATGAAATTTGCACACCCGCACGTCTCGACCCCGGGAGCGTCATAGGCTAGGTTTTGAGTCGAAATTTTAACCCCGCGCATTCCAAATCGGCAAATAATTTTGGCCCGGGATAGGAATCTGCACCGTTGTACTTACGGGCATGAAATTTTGCATGCCCGCACATCTCAACCCCAGGAGCATTATAGGCTATGTGTTGAATGGAAATTTTAACCCCCGCACGTTTTGGTGCGTGATTTTTATGTGCAGAATAAATTTTTGTTAACATAGTCTATTTTGTTACAGCTAACAGCAGTTATTAATTAACCCGGGCGAAGCCGGGTACTACAGCTAGTATATATATATATATATTTTTTTTTACCAATTCATGAGCCACGTTATGTAAAATCACAGTGACAGGTTAGTATAGAAAAGACAATAGATATATACACATAGCATACATAATGTTAGTGCCACCACAAGTATATGTATTTATATCACATAGATACAAGAAAGACGGCAATTCATCTGCGTGTACTGAAATCACTGCAGGAGCTGACAAGAGATGGATTACATACATAAATACAAATAGAATAGGTACCGTATATACTCGTGTATAAGCCAAGATTTTCAGCACCTTTTTCGTGCTGAAAATGCCCCTCGGCTTATACACGAGTCATAGGAAAGAAACCAGCGGGGAAGGGGATGCCACGGCAGGAGCGGTGGCTGGGACATTACTCACCCCTCCGTGCATCGCTAACGTTCCTGCAATCCTGCGTTCTCCCGGCTTCTGCAGCTCTCCAGCGCTGACGTAATCCGCTCATTAAGGTCATGTAATATGGACGCGACGCCACTCCATAGGGTAGCGTCCATATTCATGACCTTAATGGCGGATTCGTCACGCTCAGCGCTGGAGAGCTGCAGGAAGCCGGAAACGCGGATTGCAGGACGTTCACGATGGCACTGGGAGGGTAGATGATGGATGGACAAGGAGCACGGAGCAGGACGGGGGGAAACGGTGGCGGGGGGGAAGCATGGAGCAGGACGAAGGGACGGTGGAAGCAGGGAGGAGGACGGGGGGGAAACGGGGAAGCATGGAGCAGGACAGGTGGGGAGACGGGGACGGGGGAAGCATGGGGGAGGACAAGAGCACGGAGCAGGACGGGGGAGGATGGAGGCACAGGAGCACGAGCAGGACGGGAGGAGGATGGAGGGCACGTGCAGGACGGGGGGCACAGGAGGACAGAGAAGGAATGGGAGCACAGCGGAGGACGGAGCAGGATGGGGAGGGTGGGGAGTACAGAGGAGAATGGGAGCACAGAGCTGGATGGGGAGCAAAGGCAGACGGGGGCAGCACAGAGCAGGAGGGCAGTTTATACACCCGGCTTATTATACACGAGTCAATAGTTTTCCCAGTTTTTTGTGGCAAAATTAAGGGGGGGTCGGCTTATACACGAGTATATATACAGGTCCTTCTCAAAAATTAGCATATAGTGCTAAATTTCATTATTTCCATAATGTAATGATACAATTAAACTTTCATTATTTTAGATTCATTACACCCAACTGAATTTGTCAGGTCTTTTATTGTTTTAATACTGATGATTTTGGCATACAACTCCTGATAACCCAAAAACCTGTCTCAAAAATTAGCATTCAAGAAAAGGTTCTTAAACGCCATACCCAATTTCTGATCAACTAATTAACTCTAAACACATGCAAGATTCCTGAGCTTTTAAAAACTCCCTGCCTGGTTCATTACTCAAAACCCCATCATGGGTAAGACTAGCGACCTGACTGATGTCAAGAAGGCCATCTTGGACACCTCAAGCAAGAGGGTAAGACCAGAAGAAATTCTCAACAATAGGCTGTTCCCAGAGTGCTGTATCAAGGCACCTCAATGGGAAGTCTGTGAAGGAAACAATGTGCAGGAAACGCTGTACAACGAGAAGAGGTGACGGACCCTGAGGAGATTGTGGAGAAGGACGATTCCAGACCTTGGGACCACTGAGGAAGCAGTGGACTGAGTTGGTTAGAAACATCCGAGCCACCGTGCACAGGGTGTGCAGGAAATGGCTACAGGTGCCGCTTCCCCAGGGTAAAGCCACTTTTGAACATAAACAGCGGCAGAAGCGCCTGACCTGGGCTACAGAGAAGCAGCACTGGACTGTTGCCAAGTGGCCCAAGTACTTTTTTCTGATGAAAGCAAATTTGCATGTCATTCGGAAATCAAGGTGCCGAGTCTGAGGAAGACTGGGAGAAGAAATGCCAAATGCCTGAAGTCCAGGGTCAAGTACCCACAGTCAGTGATGGTGTGGGTGCCATGTCAGCTGCTGGTGTTGGTCCACTGTGTTTCATCAAGGGCAGGGTCAATGCAGCGAGTATCAGGAGATTTTGGAGCACTTCATGCTTCCATGGCTGAAATGCTTTATGGAGATGAAAATTTCATTTTTCAGCACGACCTGGCACCTGCTCACAGTGCCAAAACCACTGGTAAATGGTTTACTGACCATGGTATTACTGTGCTCAATTGGCCTGCCAACTCTCCTGACCTGAACCCCATAGAGAATCTGTGGGATATTGTGAAGAGAAAGTTGAGAGACGCAAGACCCAACACTCTGGATGAGCTTAAGGCCGCTATCGAAGCATCCTGGGCCTCCATAACACCTCAGCAGTGTCACAGGCTGATTGCCTCCATGCCACGCCGCATTGAAGCAGTCATTTCTGCAAAAGGATTCCCGACCAAGTATTGAGTGCATAACTGAACTTTATTATTTGATGGGTTTTTTTTTATTTTGTTTTAAACACTTATTTTATTGGACGGATGAAATATGCTAATTTTTTGAGACAGGATTTTTGGGTTTTCATGAGCTGTATGCCAAAATCATCAGTATTAAAACAATAAAAGACCTGAAAAATTTCAGTTGGTGTGTAATGAATCTAAAATATATGAAAGTTTAATTGTAATCATTACATTATGGAAAATAATGAAATTTTGCACTATATGCTAATTTTTTGAGAAGGACCTGTAGATGTCTGTCACAAATACAATTAGTACAGTGTGTGCAGCTTACTGTACATGTATTTAATAAACAATTTTTCAGAAAAAACGGCATGGGCTCCAGCGCAATTTTCGTAACCAGGAGAGGGATAACCGATGGCTGGGGTCAGATGTTTGGGAAGGGGGAAATACCCATGGAACTTCCCAGGTCATTAATATCAGCTCATATCTGTATACTTAGCCTTTACTGGCTCTTAAAATGGGGGACCCATAAAATGATGTGGGGTCTCCCAATAATTAATAACCAGCAAAGGCTAAGCAGACAACTGAGGGCTGATATTAATAGCCTAGGATGGGGCCATGGACACTGCCTCCCCAGGCTAAAAACCATCACCTCTCAGTCGCCCCAGAAAAGGCACATCTCTACACGCCAATTCTGGCACTTAACCTCGCTCTTCCCACTTGGCCTGTAGCGATGGCAAGTGGGGTGATAGTTGGGAGGGGGGGGGGGGTTTGATGCTACTTTTGTATTGTCAGGTGACATCATGCCCTAAAGTTAGTTATAGAGAGGCTTCAATAAGACGCCCCCATTACTAACCCCATAATCACATTGTAAGAAAACAGACAACCAGAAAAAATTCCTTTAATTGAAAGAATGACATGGACTCCTTTAATATTCTTAGTTAAACCATACTTACGACCTCGCCTACTCCCTCAATGCCTTCTTCATCTGCAAAAGAGGTAAAAAAATAAAATAAAAAGAAGCCAATCAATATTCCTCACCTTTCCGCAGAGATGCTTTTAATCCATTTGTCCCAGGAAGGATCCAGCTCTGCTACATCTAGATGGCAGGCTGCACATGATGCAACCATGCAGACTGTCATGCAGTAGACACTGAGAACCGTGTGCTCAGTGTCTCCCTGTGAACTTCAGCCTGTCATCCAGTACACTGAAGACTGCTATTCCCTCTCAGAGGGCACCGCGAGCGTGAGAAAGTTCTCCTGCTTGCGATGCAGTCTGACAGGTCCTACGAGTTCACAGCCAATGAACTCACTTCACAGCCAATGAACTCACTTCACCTTTCTGATGTCAATGCGAGCGCCGTGGGAAGATTTCCCATTTTGCTCGTGCCAACGTCACATAGGTAAAGCGAGCTCATTGGCTGTGAACTCGCAGGACCTGTCAGACGGCACCGCAAGCAGGAGAACTTTCTCACGCTCACGGTACCCTCAGAGAGGGAATAGCAGTCTTCAGTGTCTACTGGATGACAGGCTGTATGGACGCATCATGCATCCATGCAGCTTGCCATCTAGATATAGCAGAGCTAGACCCATGGATTAAAAGCATCTCTGCAGAAAGGTGAGGAATATTGTTTTTTTTTTTTTACCTCTTTTGCAGATGAGGGCATTGGTCGTGAACTCACAGGACCCCAAACACTCTTGATGTGTTAAAGCCCTGCCTCGTAGACCACAGATGATACGGTAGTGACAATTCTAGGTGGGAGATCAGAGTGACAATTCCACTCTATCGCCCTCAAAAGCCGTATCTGAAAAGAAAAAGGGAAATCATTAATAAAAAAAACAAAACCTAAGGTAGAAACCGGCCTGGGCGGTCCAGATCCGTGCCGGCCTCCTGACACTAAGCTAAAACAGATTAGCTTCATGCCAGTTGGTGGTGTACCATCCTCTACGTGGGGCGGGGGGGGGGGGGGGGAAGTTACATTTTTTTTGCATAGCATAAGCAGCATACACCCATGTTTTTTTTGTGTGCCCCAATGAAGCATTAAACCCCCACACACCAACCAGAGGGCCACACAGCATAACCTCCACCTCACACTAATCAGTGGACCCCACAGTTTAAACCCAACAAAGCACTCAACGCCCCCTCCCAAGCGCAAATTCCCAGACGCCCCTTCGCCCCCCCAAGGGGTGAATCCCCATCATATAAACCCCCACCCATCCCCAAGCATAAACCCCCCCCATCGGACGTCCACCCACCCAAGCATTACTCCCATTGGACGCCACCCACCCCGCTTCCCAAGCATAAAGCCCCAGCATAAATCCTCATCGGACATCCACTCCCCCCAGCATAAACCACCGTCAGACATCCACTCCCCCCTACATAAACCCCCATCGGACAACCACTCCCCCAAGCATAAACCCCCATCGGACGTCCACCCCCCCAGCATAAACCCCCATTGATGTCCACTCCCCCCAGCATAAACCCCCATCGGACAACCACTCCCCTCAGCATAAACCCCCATCGGACAACCACTCCCCCAAGCATAAACCCCCATCGGACGTCCACCCCCCCAGCATAAACCCCCATTTGATGTCCACTCCCCCCAGCATAAACCCCCATCGGACAACCACTCCCCTCAGCATAAACCCCCATCGGACAACCACTCCCCCAGCATAAACCCCCATCGGACGTCCACCCCCCCAGCATAAACCCCCATTTGATGTCCACCCCCCCAGCATAAACCCCCATCGGATGTCCACCCCCCCAGCATAAACCCCCCGTTGGACATCCACTCCCCCCCAGCATAAACCCCCATCGGACGGCCACCCCCCAACCATGAGCACCATCGAATGTCCAGCTCCCCCAGCATAAACCCCCATCAGACTTCTACTCCCACAAGCATAAACCCCCATCGGAAGCCCCTTCCCCCAAGCATAAACCCCCACGAGTCAGCACCTCCCCCAAGCATAAACCTCACCAGATGGCACCTCACTCCCATTCACTCCCCGGGAGCACAACCAGATCCCACAACTGTGCATTAACCCCCTGGGTCCCAACAAGACCCCACAACCGAGTATTAACCCCCCGGAACCCAACCAGACCCCACAAGTGTGCATAAACCCCAAAGGAACCCAACCAGACCCCACAAGCGTGCATTAACCCCACCGGGGCACAATCAGACCCCACAACCATGCATTAACCCCCCTCACCCAGGAGATCAACCAGACCCCACAAGCATACATTATCCCTCCCAGGTCCAACCATACCCCACAACCGTGCATTAACCCCCCGGGCCCAACAAGACCCTACAAGAGTGCAATAACTCCCCCGGGCACAATCAGACCCCACAACCGTGCATTAACCCCCCCAGGGCACAACCAGACCCCACAACCATGCATTAACCCCCCCCGGGGCACAACCAGAACCCACAAGCGTGCATTAACCCCCTAGGAGCACACACAGACCCCACAAGCATGCATTAACAACCTAGGAGCACAACCAGACCCCACAACGTGCATTAACCCCCTAGGAGCACAACCAGACCCCACAACCGTGCATTGAACCCCTAGGAGTACACACAGATCCCACAAGCGTGCATAACCCCCTAGCACACACAGACCCCACAAGCGTGCATTAACCTCCTAGGAGCACACACAGACCCAAAAAGCGTGCATTAACCCCCTAGGAGCACACACAGTCCCCACAAGCGTGCATTAACCCCTAGGAGCACACACAGTCCCACAAGCGTGCATTAACCCCCTAGGAGCACACACAGTCCCCACAAGCGTGCATTAACCCCCTAGGAGCACACAGACCCCACAAGCGTGCATTTAACCCCCTAGGAGCATACACAGACCCCACAAGCGTGCAGAAAACCGCCTAGGAGGACACACAAACACCAAAAGAGTGCATTACACCCCGGGGCACAACCAGACCCCACAACAGTGCATTGAACCCCTAGGAGCACACACAGACCCACAAGCGTGCATTCAACCCCCTAGGAGCATACACAGACCCCACAAGCGTGCATTAAACCGCCTAGGAGGACACACAGACCCACAAACCGTGCATAACCCCCTAAGAGCACACACAGACCCACAAGTGTGCATTAACCCCCAGGGCACAATCAGACCCCACAACCCATGCATTAACCCCCTAGGAGCACACACAGACCCCACAAGTGTGCATTAACCTCCTAGGAGCACACAAAGACCCCACAAGCTTGTAGAAAACCGCCTAGGAGGACACACAGACCCCACAAGTGTGCATTGAACCCCTAGGAGCACACACAGACCCCACAAGCGTGCATTTAAGCCCCTAGGAGCATACAGACACAAGCGTGCATTAAACCACCTAGGAGGACACACAGACCCCACAAGCGTGCATTAACCTCCTAGGAGCACACACAGACCCCACAAGCGTGCATTAACCTCCTAGGAGCATACACAGACCCCACAAGCGTGCAGAAAACCACCTAGGAGGACACACAGACCCACAAGTGTGCATTGAACCCCTAGGAGCACACAGACCCACAACCGTGCATAACCCCTAAGAGGACACACAGACCCCACAAGTGTGCATTAACCCGCTAGGAGCATACACAGACCCACAAGCGTGCATTAAACCGCCTAGGACACACAGACCCCACAAGTGTGCATTGAACCCCTAGGAGCACACACAGACCCCACAACCGTGCATAACCCCCTAAGAGCACACACAGACCCCACAAGCGTGCATTAACCTCCTAGGCGCACACAGACCACAAAAGCGTGCAGTAAACCCCTAGGAGCATACACAGACCCCACAAGCGTGCATTAAACCGCCTAGGAGGACACACAGACCCACAAAAGCGTGCATTAACCTCCTAGGAGCACACAGACCCCACAAGCATGCATTAACCTCCTAGGAGCACACACAGACCCACAAGCGTGCATTAACCTCCTAGGCGCACACACAGACCACAAAGCGTGCATTAACCCTCTAGGAGCACACACAGACCCCACAAGCATGCATTTAACCCCTAGTAGCATACACAGACCCCAGAAGCGTGCAGAAAACAGCCTAGGAGGACACACAGACCCCCACAAGCGTGCATTAACCTACTAGGAGCACACACAGACCCCAAAAGAGTGCATTAAACCCCAGAGGCACAACCAGACCCCACAACCGTGCATTGAACCCCTAGGAGCACACACAGACCCCACAACCGTGCATAACCCCCTAAGAGCACACACAGACCCAACAAGTGTGCATTAACCCCCGGGGCACAATCAGACCCCACAACCGTTCATTAACCTCCTAGGAGCACACACAGCACCCCACCAAGACAGTGCATAAAACCTCCTAGGGGCACACATCAGACACACAAAAGCGTGCATTAACCTCTAGGAGCACACACACAAAGAATCCCACACAATGCATGCATTAACCTACTAGGAGCACACACAGACCCCAAAAGAGTGCATTAAACCCCCGAGGCACAACCAGACCCCACAACCGTGCATTGAACCCTAGAAGCGCACACAGACTCCACAAGCGTGCATTCACCCCTCAAACCCCACTATACAGCCCGGAGTATCAGGGCCACTCAAACAAAAATCTAAGGAGACAGCAACCCGTTAATAAATCCTCCTCGGTGTCACTGAGGACTCTGACGCCCCTCCTGCAGCTACAGACACCGGCATCAGACTGCAGAGACCAGTGTCTAATGGCCGCTTCTCTTCCGGGCTTTGGCAGACCACGCCCCTCCTGGTATGACACGCACCCGGAAACGACGTCACACCTGAAAGGAGCCCTGACAGACAGTCCAGCATTTACCTTGCTGCTGTTCGCGGTGTCATGGCGTCGCTGGTGCGGCTCGGGGGAGCGCTGAGAGCCGGGAGCCGCCTCTTCTGCGGAGTCGTGGGGAGGAGAACCGGGGTCCGCAAGTGAGTGAGGCCGCGGGGGGCAGAGGAGAGGAGAGGACGCTTATAAAGGGCTGGCGCGGGGAATTCTGGGTAATGGAGGATTTGAAGGGGGTTTCCATGAATGTTCACGTGTAATCCGACCTTCTCTTACTTGTAGGACTCGGGGTGAGATCTCCTCTTGCTGTCAGTGACTGGAGTCCTCACAATTTCTGCATTTTGGCTGATTTTTGGTCATTTTTCCATCAGGAAACCTCTTTCTTTAATGTTTCTAGGGAAGGCGACTGTTTTTGGACGCGCATCATGGCGGGAGGACATTCTTCTGTCCTAGGAGGGTGGAATAAACCGCTTATTTTAGGGTCTTACCGGGGGACGTCCGTAGTTGCATCCTTGCGGTTTTGTGTATACAGCCCCTATGCAGACTCATGCACCTCCATGGTTCCTTCCAGCTGAAACGCAATGCAAACAGCGGTCTGTTACCATGGCGATGTGCTCGGGGACTGCATACACGAAACGGTGGAAGGGTTATCCTCAAAAGTTGCTTTTGATCTTCGATGTGTTGATAATAAAACATTATAAACGTGGACATTGAGTCTCAGCGGGGGGCGCTATTGCTCTGCTGCACAGGGGTCCTGGGATCGATTTTTACTGGAAGCATCGGGGTCATTCTTCTCCTCCAGGTCTTGTAGGCGCTCTCGCTGGCTACCTGTAATATGGGGGGAGCTGCAGCACCTGGTTTGTGGCAGGAAGAAGGGCTACTGCAGGAGACGGGATTGAAGACCCCCAGGACTTCTACCAGGGGTCCTGCCGGCTCCATAGGAGATGGAAGCAATGCAAGGACTGGCCGGCGGGTCTCCTGACCCGAGCGTGACAGCTGCATAGAAGTTCATGAGGGTGTCACGCCCTGCTGGCCGGTCCGTGCTCTGCGTTCTGATCTCTGTCACATTTGTACGGTTGTCTGACTGCGCCGTTAGAAGGATGGTGAGGAGAGATGGGGGTGGGATATGGATGATCAATGACGGCACGCGCATCACAAGGGGAAAGCTTCCCGGGAGACGCTGGTGTCCGTTCTCTGTCTTGGCACGATTACCCCTTTTTTACACTTCACCCCCCTTTTTTTTTTTTTTACCTTTCAACTCCCTTTTTTTTTACCTTTCACCCCTTTTTTACCCTTCACCCCCTTTTTTACCCTTCACCCCCTTTTTTACCCTTCACCCCCTTTTTTACCCTTCACCCCTTTTTTACCCTTCACTCCTTTTTTTTCCCTTCAACCCTTTTTTTTTTTTTTACTATTTACCCCCCTTTTTTACCCATCACCCTCCTTTTTTCTACCCTTCACCCCCCTTTTTTTACCCTTCACCCTCCTTTTTTCTACCCTTCACCCACCCCCTTTTTTACCCTTCACCCCCTTTTTTTTACCCTTCACCCTTTTTTCTACCCTTCACCCCCCCTTTTTTTTACCCTTCACCCTTTTTCCCCTTACGTCCCTCAGGACAGCACAATGGAGGATGTCCTCCCTTGACCTATAGCGGGACAGGATCACAGAGAGGTTAAAAGGCCCCACCCACCTCCACCCTCCAGTGTTTTTCCTGTCCCTACAGGGGACGGTTGTATGAGAGGTTGCTCCAGGAGTGGAGCGAAGATAGAAGGTGGACGTTTTACAAGACCCAGGGGGATTGTGCTGCTGGATCCAATCCTTTCCCCTGTCAAGTAGCACCGGGGCTGAAACTCTCCTAGGGGGAGTACCTCAGCCACAAAGACCAGTGAGTGGATGAAGCTCCTGGGTAGAGCCGCTTCCTCCTTAGTGGAGGCTCTCGGCTCTGACACTGGCCGGCATTCCAGCGCAAGATACCGGAAGTTGTGCGGTGCCATGGCGCTTCTGGTGACGTCAGGGCGCCGGAGCTTGAGGCCAGCGTGCGTTCCATGGTTGAACGCGGAGGTGCAGAACGAGACAGGCAACAGACAGGTTTCCTGGATCTCGGAGGGCACAAGAGAGGAAATCACTGGCAGTAATGCAGCATTCCTGGTGGGACGCCGCTTCCCTCCATACTGGGCTCTCGGCGTTTCCAGCTCCCCCTGTCTTTCTAGCAGGTATGGAGCCAGCACAGGTGAGTGCATCATGGAATGTGTTGATGGCCTAGGCCTCTGGACTGATGCTAGTCTCATGCCTTTGTGCCGAAGCTGAAGCATAGAGCCTCATATGCTGAGGTGTGTTTCACATGTATGCAGTCAGGCCTTGGACCTCTAAGCTATAATAAGGCCATATGTCCAGGCTACATCTCATGATTTGACTTCAGTTAAGTTACAACTTAACTACTTCATCCATAGGAGGGCTCATAGTGTTAATGCAGCACATCGTCTCCATGAACACTGCTCTCCAGCTGTCGGGTGGGGTCAATCTGACAAATGAGAACTACTATTCAGGCTGGAGATTTATCTGGAACTCTGAGAGTTTGCTCTCTTGGCTCTAACTGGGACCTGGTCTCTTGTTTGGACACCTTCAAGCATGGTATAGCAGTTGTACTGCAGCATAGTGCTTCTATGCATCATATTGAGTGCCTCTGTGCATCATATTGAGTGCCTCTGTGCATCATATTGCATCAGAGTGCGACATCATAGCGCTTCATAGTGCCTTTGTGTCATGTTACATTATATATCATATTGCATCATTGTTCCTCAATGCATCTTATTGAGTGCCTCTGTGCATTGTACTGCATCATAGTGCCTCTATTCATCATATTGAGGGCCTCTGTGCATTATATTGAGTGCCGCTGTGCATCATATTGCATCAGAGTGCGACATCATAGCACTTCATAGTGCTTTTGTGTCATGTTACATCATATATCATATTGCATCATTGTTCCTCAATGCATCTTATTGAGTGCCTCTGTGCATTGTGCTGCATCATAGTGCCTCTATTCATCATATTAAGTGCCCCTGTGCATTGTGCTGCATCATAGTGCCTCTATTCATCATATTGAGTGCCCCTGTGCATTGTATTGCATCATAGTGCCTCTATTCATCTTATTGAGTGCCTCTGTGCATTGTACTGCATCATAGTGCCTCTATTCATCATATTGAGTGCCCCTGTGCTTTGTATTGCATCATAGTGCCTCTATTCATCTATTGAGTGCCTCTGTGCATTGTGCTGCATCATAGTGCCTCTATTCATCATATTGAGTGCCTCTGCGCATTGTACTGCATCATAGTGCCTCTATTCATCATATTGAGTGCCCCTGTGCATTGTACTGCTTCATAGTGCCTCTATTCATCATATTGAGTGCCCTGTGCATTGTATTGCATCATGGTGTCTCTATGCATCATATTGATTGCCCCTGTGCATTGTACTGCATCATAGTGCTTCATAGTGCCTTTGTGTCATATTACATCATATATCATGTTGTCTCTATGCATAATATTGAGTGCCTCTGTGCGTGGTACGGCATCATAGTGCTTCTATGCATCATATTGATTGCCTCTGTGCACCATATTGCATCAGAATGCTTCATAGTGCCTTTATGGGTTATATTACATCATTTATCAGATTCCATCATTGTTCCCCTATGCATCATATTGAGTGCTTCTGGGCATCGTATTGCATCATAGTGTCTCTATGCATCATATTAAGTGCTTCTGGGCATCGTATTGCATCATAGTGCCTCTAGACTTCATATTGATTCTATGCATCATATTGAGTGCCTCTGTACATCACTTTGTATCATAGTGTCTCTATGCGTCATATTACATCAGGGTGCCTTTGGGCATCATAGTACTTCATAGTACCTCTATGCATTATATTATATAGTTCTACATAGTACTTCTATGCATCATATTACATCATTTTGCATCAGGCTGCATCTTGGTGTTTCATAGTGCCTTTGTGCAGCAGATTGCATCATGTTGCTTTATAGTGCCTCTATGCATCAGGTTGCATCAAGGTCCATCTTTCTGCATGGGTGTCTTTCTGCATTATATTGCATTATATTACATCATAGTGTCTTTGTGCATCAAGGTGCATCATAGTGTCTATGCCTCATAGTGTCTTTCTGCATTACATTGCTTTATATTTCATCATAGTACATCATATTGCATCATAGTGTCTTTCTACATTATATTGCATCATATTACATCATAGTGTCTTTCTACATTATATTGCATCATATTACATCATAGTGTCTTTTTGCATCATACTGCATCATAGTCTTTCTGCATTATATGCATCAGGTTGTGGGTCCGCGGGGACTGGGTTCTCTCCCTTCGGTATCTCCCTGTCATTGAGAATTTGTTTGCTGTGGACTGTGTCTGTGGCTTTGTGTGTGGCCCCTTCTCATGTACAGCACCATGGAATTGATGCCGCTGTAATAATATTGCATCATAGTGCTTCTGTGCATATTGCATCATAATGCTTCAGTGCCTCGAGATGTGTCATTCGTGTGTTATATTACCTCAGTGCTTCATAGTACATCGGACATTGTGGGTTTGTGCCTCTGGCTTAGACCTTCTGACTGGTGCCTTATTGCGTGGCCGCACAGTGTATGGTCGGCCCTCCACTTCACATTTGTCTCGGGCCAACTCTGGTTATAGAGTCCTTATATTTTAGGACCCAGGTCCAGCTTCGGTTGCTTCATTCTTTGCAACTAGGCTTAGCTGGATGTTCAGCTATGCCTAAATTGGCCTAGTAACTTAGCATTTCTTCAGGATTGGAACAGAACTCTCAAGTGAGTTACTGCCTTGAGGATTAAAGGCAAGTCTCTTCCATAGTTGGTTTTAAAGGGAGACAGACGTTTTTGGGGCTCATCCTGTAAGTGGACATACTACTGTGCTGAAAGCAGGAAATCTCATGAAGTGAGGAGGAAACCTTCCCGTCTCCACATATGGCAGTCGGACTAGTGTCTTTGATCAACACCCGGTAAACAGATTCTTGACCCCTAAATCCGTTGTATTACGTTTACCAGGGACGGCATTATTGCCTTTGTACTTTATGGCAAATCGGCGGCACTGTCATGTGGCAGAAGATCTCATACCCACTGCTTGTACAGCAGTCAGGGCTCCTAATGTAAGAGAATCTGTATCCAGGTCTCTTACAGTTAAGGCCTCATAGTCCTTCTGACTCACAGTAAAAAATCTCCATCTCGAGAGGAAGGAAACTACTTCCCTCTAGTTTTAAAATATGGTTCCTCCCACCAGGGCAGTCGGGGTGTATAAACATCTCTAAGAAAGTTGCCTTTTACGATATATAATGTCGTAGCTAATAACTCATATAGAGACAGTCAAATATCCTGTGTCAAAGGATTTTTACCAACATCCCCCCCTCCCCCCCCACCGCTTACTGTCATCGTTTCCAGAGTCCAGACTCCCCGTGTTAACATCAGTAAAGCAAGAGTGGTGATCCATATCTTCCTTTTAACACTCCTACTGAGAAGCCCAATGTTGGTACTAGCAGGAGATATTACCTGCCAGATGGAGTATTTCCTTAAGTTACAATAATATCCAACCCTTACTGGGGGTTGAGACTTCTAAGGTTTTGGAGTAGACATGATCTCCAGAATGAGTAGGGTACATACATCCCAATGCTCTGCCATTTTCCATGTACTAACTGTTATTTGGCTTGATCTTTCAGCAGTCCAGGGTCTCTGTCCTGCAGGTCTCCTCGTAGTATGGTAAGCCGGTCTCTAACCAAGGTTTAATCTGAGCCCAGGAGGACCAATGAAGGAACAGTCCCGTGTTGTTAAGCACATCCAGCCGATTACTGGTCTGTACAGTCCTCATCGTGTGGTGATTGTAACTATCACAATATTTTGGCTGGGCAATAAGATTTTTAAGGCTATTCTGTGGCTGCGGTGTCTATATCTATCACAATAACTGTAATTTTCTGCGGTTCATTAGTGGTATTGGGTACAACGGCTGTGTTTCACTCTCCGTCTCTGCGGCATATCTGGTTTACCACATTCATACTGGAATTGGCCATTATAAACATATATCGGACACTCACTACTGTGATTATCTTTACGAATTTCTTTAGATATCTATATTTCTTTTGATCTTTCAGATCATTTTTATATCTAACCTGGTTCTTACCTGGGACTTTTGTCCTTGAGCTTCTGTTCCCACCCTGGGATGTTTCTTTGGTATTCTCCATTGTGCTGTCCTGAGGGACGTAAGGGGAAAAGGAGATTAGACCTACCGGTAATTCTTTTTCCAGGTAGTCCCTCAGGACAGCACCCTTAATTCCCTCCCTTATGTTTCTCTTTAGGACTGCAAGGGATCAATCTTTGGTGGATGGTCCGTCGAGTTGCCAAGGCTAGAGATATAGAAGAAGCTGTTCAATGGTTTCTTACATACGCGTTTGTAAGGGCGCGTTTAGACCATTTCCTGCCATCCTTCGGTGGTACTTTGAAAAAACACTGGAGGGTGGAGGTGGGTGGGGCCTTTTAACCTCTCTGTGATCCTGTCCCGCTATAGGTCAAGGGAGGACATCCTCCATTGTGCTGTCCTGAGGGACTACCTGGAAAAAGAATTACCGGTAGGTCTAATCTCCTTTTTTTACCCTTCACCCCCCCTCCTTTTTTTTACCCTTCGCCCCCTGTTCCTCTTGCCCCTCCTTTTTTTACCCTCTTTTTTCATGTTTTTCCTCTTGTCTTCTAGTGCCGGGGGTGAGGTTCACATAGCGCCACGATACAGAGAAATGGTGGAACTGACCAAGTCCCAGAACATTCAGGCCGAGCTGATCGGGGGCTTCATGTGGTTTTGGATTCTTTGGCATTTTTGGCATTCGCCTGATGCAGTTTTGGTGAGAATTTGCTGTTATTACTCCGACTACAAGTTTTTCGATGCATTCTTCTTCCCTTCTCCTGATCTCTTTTAATAGAGCAGCAGAGTTGTTTTTTTTTTTCTTGTACAAAGCACCAAATCCTCAGCGTGGACATAATGCTAGAGTGGGCACTGGAAACCTTCCCAGCACCCTCTAACCTCGGCCACGTTGAAATCCTCCCTTTTACCAACCAGCAATTGCTTTATTAGGCTGCCATCTTGTCGCTGCCTGAAACTACATATCCCATGATGCCTTGCCATAGAGAGAATTCCAAATTGTGAGTGGGACGCCAGAGCGATAGAGATATAGGTCTGAGGCCAGGAGAGGTCAGAGACTGCGCTCTGTGCAGCAGCATGTCACAGGCAGGACACAAACTTCTTCTCCAGTGCAGGAAGGTCAGAGATGATCGGGAATCTACTGGGAGAAGATTTAGAGATTAAGTCCGGGGTCACACTGGCGACAAAATCGTACGACTGCAAAGCGATGAAATATCGCACTGCAGTCGGACCTATGTTAATCTATGGAGCAGCTCCCAGTATCAGATTTTTTGTGGTCCGTTTTATACGTGCGAGTGCAATCGCAGCATGCTGCCACTGTCACCGATTGTGGGTCGACAATCGCCAATGCAAGTCTATGGGAGCGATGAAAAATCGGATTACAAACGGACCACACGTGTGACTTGCGATTAAATCGCACCGGTGTCCTTTAGAAAAGCCGGCAATTCATCCCCGGCTATACTGTAAAATCACACTGACAGGTTTAATAAAGAATAGAATCAATACATATACACACATAGAATACATATATATATATAAATATATATATGTCATTGTGACATATATATTTATAGTTCCTAGACTTCTACATACCGTAATAGCCGCTAATTCAGTTGCCGGCTTTTGTGAAATTACAGACCCGACATGAAATGACACATGGTTTACATACAGTTAACCATGTCATTTCATGTAGTTTGATATATGGTTTTAACTTACAATTACATGAGTGTATGTGTGCAAAATTGCAGACATGTAGGGGTTAATTAAAGGTGTAAATTCATTGAAAAAAATGTGTGGGCTCCCGCTGTATTTTCTCAACCAGACAGACAAAGCAACGAGTGGGGGCAGATAATAATAGCCGAAGGAGGGTGCATTTATTTTGTGCCACCCCTGGCTACTAACATCTGCCCCAGCCACCCCAGAAAAGGCACATCTATAATTAGATTTGCCCTTTCTGGCACTTCGCCTGTCTATTCCCATTGCCCTGTAGTGGTGGCTAATGGGTTAATAATGGGTTAAAGCCACCTTGCTATTGAAAGGTGACTTTAAGCCAGGTTAATAATTGAGAGTTGTCAATTAGACAACTAACAATTATTAATCCTATTGAAGGAAATTAAAAAAACACACATTAATAATAAATAATTTTAATGAAATAAATACAGTTTTTGACCATCTTTTATTTAACTGGTAATCCTTGCGAAGCCCTTGATCTCCTGTAATAAAGCAAAAATAAAAAAACATTATTCTTACCTATCCGGTGCTCTGTCAGGTCCCATGTAATCCATCGGAAAGGGTTAACAGGTTACAGCCAAGCAGCGCAGCTAATGCTGCCTGCTCAGCTGTAAACCCCTGAATGAATGAGCTAATCTACCTGCGACAGGAGAGGAAGTGATTAGTATGTGAAGCTTAATTGATTGCTTCTCACAGTAATCAGGTCAGCCGGGGACACCGCACAGCAGCAGTGACATCAGAGGGAGTCCCCGGGTGACCTGAAGTGATTACTGTGGGAAGCAATCAATTAAGCTTCACACACTAATCACTTCCTCTCCTGTTGCCAGGAGAGGAGCTCATTCATTCAGGGGGTTTACAGCTGAGCAGTGAGCATTAGCTGCCCTGCTAGTTGTAAACCATTTAACCCTTTGTGAAGGATTACAGCGTGGGACATGACTGCGTCAGATAGGTAAGAATAATGTTGCTTTTTTATTTTTATTACAGGCGAACAAGGGAATCGAGGATTACCTGAGCAATAAAATATGGTCAAAAACTGTGTCTTTATTTCATTAAAAGGATTTATAATTAATGTGTTTTTTTTGTTTTTTTAATTTCCTTCAATAGGATTAATAATTGTTAGTTGTCTAATTGACAACTCTCAATTATTAACCTGGCTTAAAGTCACCTTTCAATAGCAAGGTGGCTTAAACCATTATTAACCCATTAGCCACCGCTACAGGGCAATGGGAATAGACGGGCAAAGTGCCAGAAAGGGCGAATCTAATTATAGATTTGCCTTTTCTGGGGTGGCTGGAGGCAGATGATAGTAGCCAGGGGGGGCACAAAATAAATGCACCCTCCCTAGGCTATTATTATCTGCCCTCACTCGCTTGCTTTGTCTGTCTGGTTGAGAAAATAGCGCAGGAGCCCACGCATTTTTTTTCAACGAATTTACACCTTTAGTTAACCCCTACATGTCTGCAATTTTGCAACACATACACTCATATAATTGTTAGTGAAGACCATATATCAAACTACATAAAATGACACGGTTAACTGTATGTAAACCATGTGTCATTTCATGTCGGGTCTGTAGTTTCACAAAAGCCGGCAATTGAATTAGCGGCTATTACAGTATGTAGAAGTGTATGACATATAAATATATGTATATATATATATATTATATATATATAATATATATGTCACAATGACATGTGTGTGTGTGTGTATATATTGTAAGCTTTTCAGGGGATATAGCTCCGGGATCGCCGTCTTGGGTAGACGGAGTGGCATAGAAACAGTTCAATCACAGACAGCCATTCGGGTGCAACTGGCCGCAACCAGTTTTATTAAAGTCCACAGCAAACAAATGTGAGCAAAACCAACTCATAAACAGAAATCCTAAGCCTCTCCGGCTACTTACTACACATAGATAGAATCCCTCACTATCAGGGACCAGACTCTACCAGCCTGGCCCAAAACAACACATTATATTCAGCAGTTACCAGCGTGGTTTTCCCAGAGACTCCTCCTGTGTCTGGAGGCACATCCAGCATCCAGACTGAGAGAGCTCCCCTTATATTCAGTAGTTATCAGCATGGAGTTTCGCAGAGACTCCTCTTGTGTCTGGAGGCACATCCAGCATCCAGACTGAGAGAGCTCCCCTCCCAGAGACTCCTCCTGTGTCTGGACTCCGATCCAGACTGAGCGAGCTCTCTGTCTGTGTTCCCAGACACCTACTTCTGCCTTCCTAATTATCACCTGAGTGGCCTCAGGTTTGAGCTGCAAGCGTGTACTGAATGGAAGGTGTAGTGACCTTTCTCCACCACTAGTTTTACAAAGCCATACATTTCCCTTATACCAGTCAGCAAAGTACCTAGGTGAAATGTACACCCCATTCAACACATATCCCTTCACTGTCTCACAATATCTATTCTTTTGTGATTTAAAAACTATTCATTTGGATCCATTATATGTCGGTTTTGCAAGCCTGCGAGAAAATCTCGCAAGTCGGATGTAAATCGGATGTTACAAGTACGGTCAGATGCGACTAAATCGCATCTTTCCAGGAAAATCGGATGCCAGACGGATGACTGTTCATGACATTTTGCTGCGATAATCGACCGACTACAACGGTCAGATTTTTTAGACGGTGTATGTGACCCCGGCCTTAGGACCAAAAAGGCTTGGGGTTTTCAGCAAGTGCTGTAATATGCGATTATTGAGGAGCCTACAGCAGCGACATCAAACGTAATGATCACACGTGGAGGTTACAAATATTCTCTTTATTTTTTCATAGGGTCACTTTCCATATCCGGACCCCTCACAGTGGACTGACGAGGAGCTGGGAATACCCCCGAAGATGAAGAGTGAGACTCTCTACAGTAAGAACAAGACGTAACATCCTTAGACATCTGCAGTGACGGCCCCCCAAGCTGACGAATACTTGTACCGAGGGGGCGACGCGCTGGATTACACAACAGCCCCTAAAATCAAGTTGGCTGGGTATATGATCCACACCCAGGCTGGGAAATCCAGGAGACGAGCTGCTATATGCCCTGTTTAAAGGGAACCTGTCACTTGATTCATGCTGCCTAAATCTCGGCCAGCCTGAATCAGAGCCTGGCAGTATGATTGCAGTCAGGTATATATGTGTTTTGTTTTATTTCTGGCATTTCAGAGGAAATATAGTTAGATCCTTTTCTCCACGTTACTCACGTTGATACATTTCCTTCTCTATGGGAAAGACCTTTTTATCACCTGGAGCGGTGCTAGGAAGGGTCGGCCAGGGATGTCGTCGGACTAGTCTAGTCTCTGACTATATTTTCTCTGAAACGTCTCGGAGAAAATATACCTTGCTGCCAGGCTGTGATTCATGCTGTCCGAGGTTTGTGCAGCCTGAATCAGCTGCCAGCTTCCCTTTACTAGTCTATGGCCGGCGTCACACTGGCGAGTGTGATGCGAGTAAGTCGCACGACTTTTTCGCATCAACACCCGGCACGGCCGCCCGCTCTCGGACCCGAGTGTGCAGCGGCATAGAAATACATGCAGCCGCAAACTCTGCTCCGAGAGCGGGCGGCCGTGCCGGGTGTTGATGCGAGAAAGTCGTGCGGCTTACTCGCATCACACTCGAAAGTGTGACGCCGGCCTTTTACATCCATAGGGTTTATGTAGGGTCGTTTTAACCCTCTAATGATCACTGGTTTCGGCCCCAAGTGAACATAGACTTCTTAACACCAGTTTGGGGGGACATACATGGGTTCTCCGCCAGGTTGGACAGTGATCACCGGTACATTCCACCCGTGCCGTACATTTACAGTGGAAATGTACGGCTTGTGGTCATGAACAGATTGAAGGATTTCTTGACAGAAACCAACATGGGTCTTGGGGCTCAGGTAGGCATCTGTGAAATGTGATCCAAGCAAGAATCGACATACAAAGTCTGTCTGCAGGTCTCCCGACCCGAACTGTACTGCCTCGTATCGGGAGATCCACGAATAGTCCACGCATTGAGGGCTGTGCTCAGATCCGACGTCTGCATGAGCCCTAACTGGTATACGCTCCAAGTCCATTATATAGGTGGGGACGCCGTGCTTTTCTATCCCATAAATCTATTAGGTATCACTAATAGCAACAGTCCAAACAATAGCCAGCACTCACATCTTCTTAAAATAATTGCTTTATTGATCCAGTAGTGTAAATGGCACAAAATGGCAGGAAAAAGAATCCACTTTGCTCCCAGGCAACATGTTTCAGACCTGCATGGCCAAGGCTTGACAAAGGACCGTGCAGGTCGGAAACTTATAGCCTGGGGGCACAATGGAGATTTCTGCCTTTTTTTTTCATTTTTGTGCTGTTTTGTTCAACTATGTTTTGTGCCTTTTTTTACCACTGGATCAATAAAGCTATTATTTTTTAGAAGATGTGAGCTCCCGCTGTCGTTTGCACTGTTGCTATTCCTGGAGTATTTTGCCATGCACCCGGACAGGTGAGCTGACTGCTTCACAGTAGACGTCATTGCTGTCCTCTGCTGCACCGACGATGGGGCGGAGCGGATGTGATATAGGGCAATTCTAGATTTACCTGCCTTCCTATTGTAACGCTTTTCTTTTCTTTTGCAGCGGTATTGGCTCTTCCCCGTGAGTTGCTCGTCCAGATTCTTGTAAATAAACGTAAATTCTATTTATGGATCTTGTGTTTTTTTTTTGTTTTTTGATTTTTTTTAATTTACTTTAAAATTTCTTCAGTCGTCTTGATATGTTTAATATCTCGTCATCTTAATGGACAGTCGGTGTCAGACAGCCATGACGTGCATATCTTTAGACGATGGGGGTCCGTACACTCCATCCCCTTTGTTTTATGTCTATGCCTTTATCACACCACTGAACAGGGAAGACAGTACTATCTGTGCCTGCACTGTACACAGGCATCACTGTCTGTTCTTCACTTTACAGGGATACAGTACTATCCTTCCCTACATTATATGTAGGAGGCAGCGCTATCTGTGCCATCATACTTTAAACGGAAAGACAGGCAAGCAACATTACCTGCAGAGGAAGGTAAATACTATTTGTTAGTGAGGCAGCACTATAGTTTCATTCGATACAGTGCCTTGAAAAAGTATTCACACCCTGAGAAAATTGCATGTTATTTCACGTTACACCCACAAACTTTATTTATTGATTATGTGATATACCATGCCGTAGAGAAAAAATTAAAAATTCATAAAGAAATCTCCGGGAGATGACCTATTACCTTCACTCACAATAAACATATGGGATTAATTATAACTGAGGAAGTGAGAAAGAGCTGACACTTCAACCTCCATTGAAGTAGGACCTCCTGCTGTGAATAGGTAATTATGAAAAGGGAACTATTGAGAGGTAGCCAGTCTAGGATTTATATACTCAAAGGTGAACAGTTCCTGAGGCAAGGGCTTTCTCTGATCAAAGGAATTCTCAGTCTCTGTAACCAGTGGTCGGTTAGAAATATTGGGGTTTGCATCAATCCGATATTTATGGGAGATATATTTTCAGCGTAGGAGCAAGGAGATTAACATAGCTCATTCACTCACATCACCATAAGGCCAGCCGAACACCTCTAACTTAATATCGCTCTGATGGATGATGCTATCAGTGCCATGTTTCATCTCTATAAAGGTAAAATCGTGACAGGAAACAGACAATATCTACTACCTGGGACCTCCAGGGGAGAAGATATCCTGAATGTTTTGGATCTCATAATCTAAAGACCTAGAATATCCAACAACTAGTCCCCCATATGAGCTCACCAAGAGAATGTATGTGGGCGTAACATTCATTTAATAAAAATCAGAGTTTGGGTTTTTGTATTTTGGAAGATAGCATACTCAGTGGTTCTGTCTGTTGCTCGAAGGATGCTTCCTCCTCTAAGCTTTGAGCCATTTCCATGACACAGGTTTAGTACTTTTTCTTTTGATATCCCTTGTGGATTCTGTGGGATTTGTATATTTTGTATCGTTTTGTTCCCATTTTGTAACATCTTTGTATATATTTTTTTTGTTATAAACACTGCTACCTTTCCAGATTAAACATATACAATATAATAGCTCCGTTCCTCTTGCTCTGTACACCGCACCTCTGAAGACATACGCTACCTGTAACGGGTGTCTAATTGGCCTGTATAAATGATTGGTGTTGGCAGATGGTAATTCCTTTTGTTATGTTATTGTGAAGTTGGCAGTGACCGTATCAGTGTATATACATAGATTCCATGTGTTTGAATTGGACATGTATATATCATACACTCAGTGTTCCCCAATTACCAGCTTAGTAGTGGAAGCAGCCACAGTTGGGTCTCCTTCATTTGTGTTGCCTGAATATGGCAGAGCTCTCAGAGCATCAGGCCTACAGCTGTCACCCATCCACCAGTTACTGATCAAACTTTAAACAAGAAATACTTCTCCAAGCCCTGTCCAATGCTTAAATGTGGCATGGTTTCAGTACCACACTATTAGCACAAATAATTTGTATTGTGAAATGTGGACTCCTTGCTGGAGCACAATGCCAGCACAAAATAATTAAAAAATAAAATGTGGTTTTCTGGTGGTGTGAACAGCATCTCTACAGGCCTGTTCACTGTGTGCAGGTCTCATGTGTTTCTGATTTAACCATTTGTTTTCTTGTTTCTAGAAGAGTAGGGAGTTCTCCACCCCTCCCTTATGAGCCCTGCACATATAAGCTATTCTATCATGTGTCCACATGGGACTTAACCTTTCTGAATCCTGCTCATACAGGTACTATATATACATATGACCAGGTTTTTAAATACATCAGATAGGGACTACATACATTAGTTAGGGACTGCTCTGAAACGGGTATACCTTGACGATTTGGTGGAGCAGCTTAATACACATTTTTTGCAAAAAAACGTATTAACCAAATACCCTTGTTTTTCCACTTATTTTTACTGGCACTTGGCATTTACTATTATTCTTTTTGCAGCAGAGTATTTTTAGTTTTTTTGTGTTTTCAGTTTTCTGGTGGTGTGAACAGCGTCTCTACAGGCCTGTTCACTGTGTGCAGGTCTCATGTGTTTCTGATTTAAATCTTGGATATAGCAGAATCTCAGCACAAAAGAATTACACCTCAGATATGGCCAACATTTTGGAGCACGGTAGTAACAGAGCAAATTTATATTTTATGATGTGCACCCCTATATGGAAAATATCTGCACCAAAGAATGAAAAGATTAAATGTAGCCTGCTTGAGGTAGCACGATAGTAAGAAAACTAATTTCGATTTTATCATGTGTACCCCTGGGTGGAGAACAATATCAGTACCCAAAAATTTCAAATGGACATCTGGCCTGCTGTATAATGTTACTAACAGAATAAACTTTTTTTTTTTTTTTTTTTTTACTGTGGATGAGGCCTGTATAACATATAAGTTATGCTCCAAAAAATGACAAACTGAGATCTCCCCTTCTGTATCACATTAGTAACAGAAGAAAGTATTTTTTTGTGTGGATGAGGCCTATATAACAGAAGATATGCGCCAAACAATGTAAAACTGACATCTAGCCTTCTGTTTCACGTTTGTCACAAATTTATTTTTTTTTACTCTGCATGAGCTCTGCACACAGCTTAATTTCACCACCACAAAATGAGAAGGTGGGATATGGTGTGATGCATCACATCTGTAACAGAAAAAATAGTTTTTTTTACTCTGCAACAGCTCTGCACACAAATGAATTTCATCGCCACTAAATGACAAGGTGAGATATGGCGTGCTGAATTACAATAGCAACTGAAAAAAAAAAATTTTTTTTTTACTCTGCAACAGCTCTGCACACACACGGATGAATCTCACCACCACAAAATAAGGTGATATATGGCATGCTGCATCACGATTGTAACAGAAAAAAAATTTTTCTTACTCTGCATAAGCTCTGGACACAGATGAAGTTCAGCTGCACTAAACAACAAGGTGAAATATGCCTTGCTGAATCACGTTAGCAACTGAAAAAAAATTGATTTTGAAAGGTCTACTTGCGCATGGAGCACAATAGAAGCACGGCACAACACGCTTCTATGAAATGTGCCCTGCCGTCTGTGTCTGTTGACCTCCCTAATGGCACAAGGACACTAGCTAGCTAAACTATCTGACTTAGAAACAACCGCCTAGCTAACTAGCTAAAATCTATCAGCACCGAGGACCAAGCGGAGGAAGTTCACCGACCGCCATATTGGGACACCCAAGTGATGGGTGTCTCAATATGGAAGCTGCTGCTGGCAACAACCTATTGTGCGGTATCACCAGCGGAACACCGTTGCACCACACACTCACGCAGCCTATGGGCGGTACCAACAGCGGAATACTGTTGCCCTGCGTGAACTCCGCGCAGGCGCAGCGAATCATTCGGCTGAGCCTGGCGGTAGAAACGCAACGTGTCTACAGGCAGAGGAAGCCCGTCACATTAAAGGGGTTTTACCACGAACTAAAGTTCATTTTAAAAATTGTCAATACTGACATTACAGCAGGGGATCACAGAGGAGTCATTTTGTGAGGTAAAATATTCACTGACTGTTTTTAAACAATATTTTACCTCACAAAATGTATCCTCTGCGATCTCCTGCTGTAATGTCAGTATTGTCTTTTGCTTCCTCCCCTGCCCAGGAGCTGTGGTATGTTCTGTACACGGTCAGACACAGGGGTGAGCGAGACAGCACAGGGGGAGACAGCTCAATCGGGACAGCACAGGAAGGCGAGAGACAGCAGACAAGGGGGATAGCACATGGGGTAGACAGGTCAAAGAAGAGAGCACAGATGGTGGAAGTCAGCACATGGGGAGAGAGAGTGGATAGGTGAGTGAGCACATGGGGAGAGAGGAGTGGAATAGAGATGGAGGGTGAGCACATGGGAGAGAGAGTGGATAGGTGAGTGAGCACATGGGGAGAGAGAGTGGATAGGTGAGTGAGCACATGGGGAGAGAGAGTGGATAGGTGAGTGAGCACATGGGGAGAGAGTGGATAGGTGAGTGAGCACATGGGGAGAGAGTGGATAGGTGAGTGAGCACATGGGGAGAGAGAGTGGATAGGTGAGTGAGCACATGGGGAGGAGAGTGGATAGGTGAGTGAGCACATGGGGAGAGAGGGAAGGTGGGAGCAATGGGAAGAGTGGATAGGTGAGTGAGCACATGGGGAAAGAGAGTGGATAGGTGGGTGAGAGATTCTCAACACTGCAAAGCCTGCCCCCATCGTGACATTACCGCATCGGGCCTCCATCTAGTCTCTAATAAAGATCAAGGACCGTTGGGTTAAGGTGTAGGACAATAGACTGAATCAAAGCAATAATGACACTTACACGGCATGGTTGGATTTCTCCAGCTTTTCCTCTTCACACTGCACAGTGCAGGGTGATCACTTTTTCACATTATTACTTTGCGGCATTTTTTCCACATCTGCCTAAATCTTTTGCTCAGTACTATAGATCTGACCTGACGGTGGGTGGCAGGGTACAGTGCCACAATTCCAGCATGATTAATAATAAAATAAGTAACGAATATTGTGCAGAATTTTATTTATTTTTACCAAATTTCTCCTTGATGTGTTTGCTCACAGACGGTAATTTTAGGCTTTTTTTTTTTTAATACAGATTTATAAATCAGATTCCTCCAGAAGAAGAACATATAGGAGGTAAGGTACAATCATGCGACCAAGGATTAGATATTCCACCCCGATCCCAGCTATTAATGGAGGACAGTAATCAATTCTGTCATAGATGATCACAGAGAGTCAGACAGATGGATAACAAAGAACAGGTCGAGTTCTATTAGATTGGCAAATTTCTGACTATCGGCCACTAAGACGTCTCCTTAGAGACTGTCAGGCAAATTATTAGACTAGTTCAGATAACAAGACAACTTGCCTACAGTAGAAAATGGCAGTGGAGCGCAGGAACACGTCCTCAGCTTCCTGGCCGGTGCTTTGTCTGTGACACAGGCGCGTGCGTCATCACTCTGTGCGCACCTGTGTCATCCAGGAAATTCCCGGCAAGAAGAAGGAAGCGATGCTGCAGGGGAACGTACGGAGAGGTGAGTGTCTGTTGTTTTTGGTTTTTTTTGCAATACACTGGGAGGAGCCATACACTGGGAGGAGCTATACACTGGGAGGAGCCTTACACTGGGGAAAGGACGATGAGAGTGGGTTGGTGGGGGGTTGGCATGGGAGAGGTGGTTGGAAGAGGGTCTTTAGGGGCTTATAATAAACGTGGGGGGGGAGTATATTTGATATGGATTGGGTGGTGGGGGAGGGTGCCGAGTCCCTGATCGCATCATAATGAATTTTGAGGGCTCGGAGGAGACACTGTCAGGGACTAAACACCCTCCACCACTGCCAATTCATTATAAGGCCATGATCGTGTCTTCTGTCATCTTATGGCGTCATTTCATTTGGAAATGATGGAGGAGAGAGAGAGAAAGAAGAGAGCACTATATACTGATTTATAGTTTATCACAGTGATCAAAATGTACTTTTATGAGAATGAATGAAACATTTTTTGAATCTGCCGCTAGGCAGATTCAGCGGGCGCACTGCGCATGCGCCGCCATTTTTTTTCACAGGAAGAAGACCCGGGAGGATCGCAGGCCAGGGAAGCTGCCGGAGGACACCGGGAGGTATGGGGGGGTTCTGCGGACCCTAATTCTTTCCCCTCTGATGTGCGATCAAAGGGGAGAGAAATCTTTTTTTTGCGGTCGCCGTTATACTCGGTATAACAGCGATCGCGACACCGGGGTCGGTAAATACCGACCCGGATCATGTTCTCTGGGGTCTCGGCTACCCTCTGCAGCCGAGACCCCAGAGAAAACTGCCCAAGCCCCCCAGCACATCGTGGCGGGCGCACTGAGCATGCGCCCGCCATTTTCTAGGCCCTAAAGATGGCGACGCCCACCGGAAAGCATTGGAGGGTCCGGGGGCCACATGCAGGGGATCGGGGGCCACAAGGGGGGTATCGGGGGCCCTTTTTCTCTGTCCTCTGATGTCCGATGACATCAGAGGACAGAGAAATTAAATGGCACACCATTTTTTTTTTTTTTTGCGATCGCCGTTATAGGGTTAATAACGGCGATCTCAACATCGGGGTCGGTAAAAACCAACCCGATTCATGTTCTCTGGGGTCTCGGCTACCCCTGGTAGCCGAGACCCCGGAGAAAATGCGCCTCTGGGGGGCGCTATTCACTTTTTCCACAGTGCCGTTAATTAACGGCGCTGTGCTTTAAGTACCCTTAATGACCGCCGTGAAAAGGCGTATCGGCGGTCGTTAAGGGGTTAAATTAGTCCTGGTAAAGTATGTCTTGGTATTGGAGGAGTGTAAGGAGCGGTTACTGTAGGGGCTTTGTTTGCCTCCATCTGGTGTCCCATCTCTATCTTTCCAACCTAATGAGGTGTATTACAAATATGTTTAACATCCCTGTCCTTATATTATATAAAAAAAAGTTTATGGTATCTGTAGAGTGGACCCCGAGAGTTAATTCTCCTGGTTCAACCCTGGTTCCAGTCAAAACTGTCCATTGAAACTTATCTAAAGGCTTTAATCTCCCATGGTGTGTGTACTGGAGACTTAGCAGCCTCCAATTAACATATAATTAACATACAGGATAACAGCCTCAAATTAACATAGAATTAACATATACAGGATAACCTCATCTCTGGGAAAATTATAATTGACTCATCTTTGAATATCAAAAGGCTCCTTTGTTAAGGGTATGCCACACTAAACAACATCGCTAACGGGATCGCTAAAAAACGTCACTATTTAGCGATCCCGTTAGCGATGTTGTTGTGTGCGGCAGCTGCCAGCGACGTGGCCCCTGCTGTGATCTCGCTCGTCGCTGGAATCGCTCCGGACCCTATTTTATCGCCGGCGCTCCCGCTGGGTAAGTATATATCGCTAGTGTGGCACCTTTTGTTAGCGATTTAGCGGTACTTTTGTACCGCTAAAGTCGTTAAGGAGATCGCTAACCGCGATAGCGTCCTTAACGACATCGCTAAGTTAGGTAGCTACTAGCGATATAGAAACAATCCCGCTAGCAATCTCATTACTATGCGACGCTAACGAGATCGCTAGCGGGATTGTGTAGTGTGGCAGTACCTTTAGAATGTAAGTGTCAAGATTGGAACAAAAAACCCATTATTGTCCCTCCCTGGTTGAAGACATCAGTAGGATTGCAAGCTTCTATACTGAAATGATTGGAACCATATCAATAATTAGTGTTGATTAATTGGAGTATTGAAACCATTAAAAAATAACTCTTACTATACAGTTATGCAGTCGCTGTGTAGTGGTGATGGTGGTGGACATTGTGTATTTTTTTGGCCTTTTATTCTAGTAATTTTGATAATATTGGTCTTTGCATTGTGTGTTTTTGGTTAGTAACAGTGGTATACTGTAATGATATATGTACAGATGCTATTTTAAATGGTTTTGGTGGGTTCATATGGGGAGACATGCACTTTTGGGCTTGCGCCCCTGATCTTTTAGGACCGTAGCATCGCCCCTGCCATGCGATGTGTTTACATGTCCGTGTCTGGAGTTGTATGTATATTTGTCACTAAGCTCAGTTCTGGTACCATATCTAAGCAGTAAGCTTGGTTCTGGTACTGCATCGATGTAGTAATCTAGATTCTGGTGCCATATGTATGCTGTAAGCTTGGCTCTGTTCCTGTATCTATGTAGTAGACTTAATAAGCTCTGTTCTGCTCCTTTTTTCTGTAGTAAGCTCTGTTCTGTTCCCTTATCTCTGTAGTACACTTGGTTCTGCTCCCCTATCTCTGTTTTAAGTTCGGTTCTGCTCCCTTATCTCTGTAGTAAGCTCTGTTCTGCTCCCTTATCTCTGTAGTAAGCTCTGTGCTGCTCCCTTATCTCTGTAGTAAGCTCTGTTCTGCTCCCTTATCTCTGTAGTAAGCTCGGTTCTGCTCCCTTATCTCTGTAGTAAGCTCTGTTCTGCTCCCTTATCTCTGTAGTAAGCTCAGTTCTGCTCCCTTATCTCTGTAGTAAGCTCAGTTCTGCTCCCTTATCTCTGTAGTAAGCTCGGTTCTGCTCCCTTATTTATGTAGTAAGCTCAGTTCTGCTCCCTTATATCTGTAGTAAGCTCGGTTCTGCTCCCTTATCTCTGTAGTAAGCTCGGTTCTGCTCCCTTATCTCTGTAGTACACTTGGTTCTGCTCCCTTATCTCTGTAGTAAGCTCAGTTCTGCTCCCTTATCTCTGTAGTAAGCTCAGTTCTGCTCCCTTATCTCTGTAGTAAGCTCGGTTCTGCTCCCTTATTTATGTAGTAAGCTCAGTTCTGCTCCCTTATATCTGTAGTAAGCTCGGTTCTGCTCCCTTATCTCTGTAGTAAGCTCGGTTCTGCTCTCTTATCTCTGTAGTAAGCTCGGTTCTGCTCCCTTATTTCTGTAGTAAGCTCTGTTCTGCTCCTTTATTTCTGTAGTAAGCTCAGTTCTCCTTATTTCTGTAGTAAGCTCGGTTCTGCTCCCTTATCTCTGTAGTAAGCTCGGTTCTGCTCTCTTATCTCTGTAGTAAGCTCAGTTCTGCTCCCTTATTTCTGTAGTAAGCTCTGTTCTGCTCCTTTATTTCTGTAGTAAGCTCTGTTCTGCTCCCTTATCTCTGTAGTAAGCTCGGTTCTGCTCCCTTATTTCTGTAGTAAGCTCGGTTCTGCTTCATTATCTCTGTAGTACACTTGGTTTTGCTCCCTTAATTCTGTAATAAGCTCGGTTCTGCTCCCTTATCTCTGTAATAAGCTCGGTTCTGCTCCCTTATTTCTGTAGTAAGCTCGGTTCTGCTCCCTTATTTCTGTAGTAAGCTCGGTTCTGCTCTCTTATTTCTGTAGTAAGCTTGGTTCTGCTCCCTTATTTCTGTAGTAAGCTTGGTTCTGCTCCCTTATTTCTGTAGTAAGCTCAGTTCTGCTCCCTTATCTCTGTAGTAAGCTTGGTTCTGCTCCCTTATTTCTGTAGTAAGCTCGGTTCTGCTCCCTTATCTCTGTAGTAAGCTCGGTTCTGCTCCCTTATTTCTGTAGTAAGCTTGGTTCTGCTTCCTTATCTCTGTAGTACACTTGGTTTTTGTGATGAACGGTGCCGCGGTCCGCCACACGGTAGCCCGGGGGTCACGGCTTGTGATCCCACCGCTGTCACCACATGTGATGGAACGTGCACACACACGACGGCTGCTGCCGTCCGACCCAGTAAACTGCAGGGATTTATAACTATCCCACTTCCACTTAGGAACTTGCAGCTCTCTGGCGCCCCCCTTACCCTCAGGTCAGTCAGGGAACTGCACCTAGGATAATTGGTCGCCAGACGGGTCACTTGGATGTGTGCTGGCTATTGGGCACGCTGCAGTGAGGGAATTATAATTACTCCTGGCTGCAGCCAGGCAGTACCCTTATAAAACCCGCTCCGTCACTGCCAGCGTCACCCAATAGATTAACACTTTACACCCCTTCCTTTTAGCTGCCACCAGCTACGGCTTTTGATGAACAATTTATCAAGAGGGTCCGTAGCAACCCCAAAACAGTAGCGTAGTTACCTCAGGCACGTGCAGATTCGTTTATAGAGCAGGAGAAACAAACTAATAAATTTATAGGTTTATTCCTTAACATCAGGCAGTGCTTATATAATATAAAAAGATGTAACAAACTGAGACAATATCGTTATGTACAGATGCAGTTATAAAATAAAATGGGATTAAGAATGAAAGATAACTCACATGGTTGTTAGATCATTACAGGCAAGACAAGCCAGGCTGGGGGAAGGAGCCACACGTCATAGTTCATTGGGAGATCTCTTACTCAGCACGTCCCAGCAGAAAGAATTCTGGTAAGCAACTTCACTGTAAGACTTATGCATGTCAGCTTCTGACCTCACAAAAAGGGCTGGTCCTCTAGCCACCTCCCTGGCTACAAGCTATGGTTTGAGCTCTGCGATATCATAAGGTTCATAACTCGTTCTGTGAACCTAGCAGAATAATGGCAGACCTATCAATGGTCTTGCTTTGAAATGACGGTTCCAATGAGCCCACACTTGGGTGGGCTAGTTCATGGGGCACCCGAGAATTCCATTTCTCGGGTTCTGTTGGGGTTACGGGTTTACCAGTACCACGGGAACGATGCCCATCGGCGCATGGTTCAACACAGTAACTTTCGTGTTTCTAGCGAATGCTCCCACCGTGTTATTAACCAAAAAAGAATGAATACTACAACATGGCTGCTATAGGAAGAAAGCACGTGTTCGGACAATGCAGGACCCCTGCGGTGAAGCGGGAAAACTTCCAGCACTGGCAGCTCAAGTTACACTGAGCTTGACTGCAGGTTGACAGGGGGGGAAGGGAAGCGTGAGCTGCAGAGAAAAGGAGGGAGGGGTAGTTTGCCCTGTGCTTGCAAACGGTGGGGGGTTGTAGTACTATGGGGGGAGAGTTCTGGAAACAGCACCAGAAATGAAGCTTCAGTATCATCACACCTCCCCCCTTTAGAGGGCGCTACGGAGGCATGACCTCTCGGTAATCCGACATGCGCACCTCAGCGGGTTCGCCACGTCGTGATAACCCATCAGCATTCCCATGATCACTGCCTTTCTTGTGTTGTACGGCAAAATCATACTGCTGCAGGGCAAGGCTCCAGCGTAGCAACCTACCATTGGTTCCGGACACTGTGTGCAGCCAGCTCAGAGGGTTGTGGTCGGTGACCACCTTGAAGGTGCGCCCGTACAGGTAGGGCTGCAAACGTTGCAGTGCCCAGACCATGGCCAGGCACTCCTTCTCGATGGTGGAGTATGCCACTTCCCTTGGCAGAAGTTTCCGGCTCAGGTACAACACGGGGTGCTCCTGGTCCCCCGAATCAACCTGGCTGAGTACAGCACCGAGGCCAAATTCACTGGCATCAGTCTGTACCAGGAAGGGCCGACTGCTGTCGACGGCTCTCAACACTGGAGAGCTGCACAGGGCTGTTTTCAAAGATCGGAATGCCGCCTCACAGCCATCTGTCCAGTTGACTGTTTGGGGTAGACCGCCCTTGGTGAGGTCCGTCAAGGGTTTTGCAATGGCGCTATAGTTCGGTACGAAACGCCTATAGTACCCTGCAGTGCCCAGGAAGGACTTCACCTGCTTTTTGGTCCTGGGGGTGGGCCAGGACACGATCGCGTCCACTTTCTCGGGCTCTGGACTCATGGAACCCCCGCCTACCTGGTGCCCCAGGTAGTGGACCTCCCTCATGCCCATCTGGCATTTTCCCGGCTTGATGGTCAGACCTGCCTGGTGAATACGCTTGAGCACCTCCTGGAGATGCTGAAGGTGTTCCTCCCAGGTGGAACTGAAGACGGCAATGTCATCCAGGTACGCCACAGCGTACTCCTCCAGTCCCTGAAGCAGGTGGTTGACCATCCGCTGAAAAGTGGCAGGGGCATTCTTCATGCCGAAAGGCATGACTGTGGACTCGTACAGTCCAAAAGGGGTGATAAAGGCAGATTTCTCCTGCGCCGCAGGGCTCAGGGGAATCTGCCAGTATCCCCGGCTCAGATCCATGATGGATATGTACTTGGCATTCGCCAACCGCTCCAGCAGATCCTCGATGCGTGGCATTGGGTGCGCATCAGAGGTAGTGATGGCGTTGAGCCCCCTGTAGTCCACGCAGAACCGGGTGGTCCGATCCTTTTTTGGCACGAGAACTACAGGTGAGGCCCACGCGCTTTTGGACTGCCGGATCACCCCCAGCTGCAACATCTCATGGATCTCCTGGCGCATAATCTGCTGCACTTCCTCAGAGATCCGATAAGGGGTCCGCCGTAACGGGGCGTGATTCCCGGTGTCCACCTCGTGGACTGCCAACTTGGTCCTTCCGGGTCGGTTAGTGAACACGGCCCGAAAGGATTCCAGAGTGGTCAGCAACTGCAACCGCTGGGAGGCGGTTAGCGAGGCATTTACCTCCATGTCCTCAATGGACCCATTGGCATTAGCTTGGGCCAGCATGTCTAGGAGGGGATCCTCTTCCCCGTCCTCGGGCAGATTGCAGACCGGTAGGACGCAGGCTTCACGTTCGTGATGGGCCTTCATCATGTTGACGTGAAAGGCCTTGCGCCTACCCCGAGTGTGGTCAAGCGTGACCACGTAGGTGGCTGGGTTGAGCTGTTGGTGCACGACGTACGGGCCTTCCCAGGCTGCCTGAAGCTTATCCTTTGGTACGGGGACCAGCACCCACACCTTTTGACCCACCTGGTAGGTCCGCTCCCGGGCGTTCTGGTCGTACCAGTGCTTCTGGTCAGCCTGAGCCTGCGTCATGTTGTCATGCACCAACTGCGTCAAGGTCTGCATCTTGTCGCGGAAGCGCATGACATAATCCACGATGGACACTTCCGTGGGGTTTGGCTCATCTTCCCAGGATTCTCTTATCAACCCAAGGGGTCCCCGGACTCGCCTACCATACAGGAGCTCGAAGGGGGAGAACCCCGTCGAGGCCTGCGGGACTTCTCTGTAGGCAAATAGCAGGTGTGGGAGGTACCGCTCCCAATCGCGTCCCTGGGTCTCAACCAGCATGCGGAGCATCTGTTTGAGGGTACCGTTAAAGCGCTCACACAAACCATTGGTCTGTGGGTGATACGCACTCGATACCATACGCGTCACCTGCATTTTGCTGCAGAGAGCCTTCATTAGGCGAGACATAAATTGGGTCCCTTGATCGGTAAGCATCTCCCTGGGAAATCCTACCCGTGAAAAGATGGTCACCAGTGCATCTGCCACCTTATCTGCCCTAGTTGAGGACAGAGCTACCGCCTCCGGGTACCGGGTAGCGTAGTCTACCACAGTCAGGATGTATTGCTTTCCAGAGCTGCTGGGGACGGCCAGCGGGCCCACAATGTCCACCGCGATCCTCTGGAAAGGCTCCTCTATCACTGGCAATGAGATCAGGGGAGCCTTAAGAGCAGGCCCCGCCTTCCCCACTCTTTGACAGGTGATACAGGAGCGGCAGTAGTTAGTCACATCTGTCCCCATCTTGGGCCAATAGAAGTGTTGAGACAGCCGTGCCTTAGTTTTGCTAATCCCCAAGTGTCCAGCAAGTGGAATCTCATGGGCAATCCTCAACAACTCACCTCGGAACTGGTGCGGGACGACCAGCTGTTTCCCCCTCAACCACTCCTTTTGGGAATCTCCGGGTACGGTCTTCCGGTACAACCTTCCTCGTTCCCAGAACACCCTCTCCTTATCAGTCACGGAGGTGGGCGTCTCGGCGAGGTGTCTCAAGTTCTCCAGGCTCGCATCTGAGTGCAGAGCGGCCTGGAACTCCTGGCTGGAGGCAGCCAGAAGTGACGTCAGGGTTCCTTCCTCACTGGGACCCTCTGGGACCGGCTCTGGGTCCACCTCTGGTTCAGTCTCTCCTGTAGCGGAGGGTCCAGATGGCAGGGCGCTACCTGCGATCCGGGCACTCTGACTGCGGGTGACAGCAGCTACATATGCAGTCTCCCCGGGGATTTCTATAGACCCATCCGCCTGCGCTGCTATGGGCTCTACCTCCCCATCCACCCCCAACACTTCAGGAGCAGTGCTACTTATGGGCCAGTTACCTTCCTCGGTGGCACTGGTCAGTGTCATGGCGTCACCTTCCTCCCGGTTCCCATGCACCTCCCCATTTCCTTGAGCACTGTCGCTTGCTCCTGCTAGGGGTTCCTCAGCCGTCTCACTCCGCAGAGCGACGGGACTGAACGCTCCTGTACCTGTGGACACATCTACCACTTCGGAGAAAGGGTTAACAGATTCAGATGGCACAGATACATCATTATCAGCATCATTCCTAGGGAAAGAAAGGTTATCAGTTGCATCCTCACTTCGCAAAGCATTAGCAGGTAACACAATCAGTTTCCCATCATCATCAACATCATGGTTAACGTTAACCTTATCATCAGATTGGGAAGGGGTGTCAGGGACATAGTACGCCACCATCCTCCCCAGATCAGTCCCCAATAAAACATCAGTGGGCAGGTTTTCGGACACCCCCACTTCCTTCACCCCGCTCCCGGTACCCCAGTCAATGAAAACTCGGGCTATCGGCAAGGGGTAGTGGACGCCCCCAATCCCTGTGACGTTAGGGTTTTCCCCGGAATCAACTCTTCAGGGGCCGCCAGTTCGGGTCGGATGAGGGTTCGCTCAGCCCCGGTGTCCTTGAGGCCTGTAGCAAGACGGGCCCCCACGCGGACGGGCTGCACGTTGTCATCAACCCTCCCCACCACACCACCCACCAAAAGAACAGAGGCGTTGGGCCCGGAGGCCTTGGCTGGGGGGTTCTTCTGCCTCTCCGGGCAGGTGGCGCTGATGTGACCAGTCCTTTTACAGGAGAAACACTGGCGGGGGTCTGATGTAGGCCTGGCGCTGGCAAAGGGGATAGTGCCTCCAGAGGGACGACTGGCAGGGGCACTGGGGTTGGTTGCAGGCTTACCCCCTCCCCAGCGGGTGGCGACGGGCTTCCGCACCTCGGGTTTCCGGTTGGCCTCATAGCTGTCGGCGATCCGGGCTGTTGTGACCGCGTCCTCTGGTTCTCGGTCCAGGATGAACTGTCGGACCTCAGCTGGGCACAGATGCAGGAACTGGTCTTTGATCATCAGGTCTTTCAGCTCCTCATAGGTGTCAACTGACAGTCCATAGATCCACTGGTCAAAGTGGTTCCGGAGTCCTTGCACCACATCGCTGTAACTGTCGTGTGGGCCACGTTGGAGGGTTCCGGAACTTCTTTCGGTATACCTCAGGGGTTAGCTGGTACTTGGCAATCAGGGCCTGCTTGATGGCCTCATAGTCACTGTCTTGATCTGGCGCGAGGGAAGCGAACGCCTCCAAAGCTTTGCCCTTCAGCCCGGGGGTCAAGTACCTGGCCCATTGGTCGGCAGGCAGCCGGTACTGTCTGCAGACTTTCTCAAAGGCCCGCAGAAAAGTGTCCAAGTCTCCGTCCCTTTCCAGCACGGGAAAGTGCTCCGGCCGGGGCTTGGGACTCTGAGTGCTGCTGGGCACACTGCTCTGGGCTGTGGAGGGCATTGCCCCTCGCTGAACCATCTCCAGCTCATGGGCTCTCTGCGCTTGGGCTTCCCGCTCGGCTCGGGCTCTCTCAGCCTCCCGCTCGGCTCTCTCAGCCTCTCGCTGGGCCCTCTCAGCCTCCCGCTCGGCCTCTCGCTGGGCTTGGCGTCGGCTCTCTCAGCCTCTCGCTGTTTTGCCTCTCGCTGGTCGGCTCTCTCTTGAGCTTGCTGGATCAGCCTCAGGCGTTCTTCCCGGTTGTCAGCGGTGAGTCCCTCCAGGGCCGCCTGCAGGTAAGGGTCCACCTCTCTCTGGGTGTAAGCAGTCAGGGGTTGGGCCTCTGCTCCTGCGGCACCACCTTGGCTTGGGCCGGCTCCTGCGCCCGCCACGCTCCGATGCTCTTCCAGTTCCTTCAGGGCCTGGACCAGTCGGGCTTTGGTTTGGTTCTTGTGGTCAAGGCCGTGGTACACGCAGATTCCCACAAGAGTGTCCCTGTTCTGCTTTTCGAACCAACTTGCTCCTCTTGTAGCCATGGTTGCCAAATAAAAGATAGGATAGAAAAACAAGAGAAGGGAGGGGTAACCGCAAGTACACACAATTGTCTCAGGACTAATAAACACTGAGTCTGTTCTCCAAAACTTTAGATGCAGGGTCCCTGAAGAACCGTGCAAGTTTTTTAGTGAGAGGAATGATTGCTCAGACCAGATCACTAATGCTCTATAATCCCACCGCTGCCACCAATATGTGATGAACGGTGCCGCGGTCCGCCACAC
>JARQOD010000004.1:7879593-8027064 GCA_033576555.1 Oophaga sylvatica
GGACGACAACCTGGGAGTATGTATTTCGTCCGCTAGTTTTCTCAGTTCCTTGTACCAGTGGAGATGGTGGTTGGTACGAGAGTGGAGAGATTTTCTGTTCTTCTTGATAGTGGGTCCGGGGCTAATCTGGTTGACGCTCAGTTTGCTCAGGCTCAAGGTATGCCTCTGAGTGTATTGGCCAAACCGATCCCTATATTCTCCATTGACGCCAGGCCTCTCGGCCAAGGTAGCTTTGTTCATGAGGTCCATAACATTGATATTCGGGTAGGGGCGATACATAGGGAACAATTATCTTGTTATGTGTTGGAGGGTCTACCTACTCCCATTGTGTTGGGACTTCCTTGGTTGGTTAAACATAACCCTGTGATTAATTGGCAGTCCAGAGAGATAAGCCAATGGGGTGAGTTTTGCAAAAGTAACTGCATGAACACAGTCATTAGTGTGGTCGTGCCTAGTACATTGCCTCCTTTTTTGGAGGACTTTGGGGATGTGTTCTCTGAGGAGGGGTGTCAGGAGTTGCCTCCTCATCGCGTGTATGACTGCTCTATTAATCTCCTTCCTGATGCTAAGTTGCCTAAAGCTAGGTTGTATAACCTTTCTGGTCCTGAGAGGCAGGCTATGAAAGACTATATTTCGGAAAGTCTGGCCAAAGGGCATATTAGACCTTCATCTTCCCCAGTAGCCGCGGGGTTCTTCTTTGTGAAGAAAAAATATGGAGGCCTACGCCCTTGCTTGGATTTCCGCGAACTTAATCGGATTACTGTTCGAGATCCGTATCCTCTCCTCTTATTCCTGATCTCTTCAATCAAATTGTGGGCGCCAAATGGTTCTCTAAATTGGATCTCAGGGGGGCGTATAATTTGATTAGGATAAAGAGGGGGATGAGTGGAAAACGGTGTTTAACACGCCGGAGGGACATTATGAGAACCTTGTCATGCCTTTTGGTCTGACTACTGCACCAGCAGTATTCCAACATTTTGTTAATGACATTTTTCGTCACCTTGTGGGGCTGTTTGTGGTCGTATATTTGGATGACATTTTAATTTACTCGCCAGATCTTGTGTCTCACCAGGAGCATGTGAGACAGGTGTTGCAGATCTTGCGAGACAATAAACTATACGCCAAACTGGAAAAGTGTGTATTTGCTGTACAGGAACTTCAGTTTTTGGGTTTCTTGGTGTCAGCCTCCGGTTTCCGTATGGACCCTGAAAAAGTGAGAGCAGTGCTTGAATGGGATCAGCCAGAGGATCTTAAGGCTCTGCAGCGTTTTCTGGGGTTTGCTAACTACTACCGGAAATTTATTTGTAATTTCTCATCTGTTGCAAACCTCTCACTGACATGACAAGAAAAGGGACGGATTTTTCTAAATGGTCGGACAAAGCTTGCCAAGCTTTTTCCTCTTTGAAAAAATGTTTTGCTTCGGCACCCGTTCTCATCCAACCAGATGCATCACAGCCGTTCATTGTGGAGGTGGACGCTTCTGACGTAGGGGTGGGTGCAATATTGTCCCAGGGTCCGTCCCCTGGTAAATGGCATCCGTGCGCTTTCTTTTCTAAGAAGTTGTCGTCCGCCGAAAGGAATTATGATATCGGCAATAGGGAACTTTTGGCCATTAAGTTGGCTTTTGAAGAATGGCGTCACTTTTTGGAGGGGGCAGTCCACCCGGTTACCGTCATTACTGATCACAAAAACCTGCTGTATTTGGAATCTGCTAAGCGTCTGAATTCCAGACAAGCTCGATGGTCGTTGTTTTTTACCAGGTTTAATTTTGTCGTCACATATCGCCCTGGGTCTAAGAATGTTAAGGCTGATGCCTTGTCTCGCAGTTTCCCAGGGGCCGGGAAAACGGATGACCCGATTCCTATCCTTCAGGAGGGGGTGGTAGTGTCGGCTGTATGTTCTGAGCTTGAGGAGGAGGTATTAGAGGCTCAGGGGGACGCCCCTGCAGGACCTTCAGGGAGACTGTATGTCCCAAATCAGTTGAGACAAAAGGTTATTGAGGCACATCATAATTCTGCTTTAGCAGGACATCCAGGGAGTAAGGCTACTTTAGATCTCCTTTCTCGCCGGTTTTGGTGGCCTAACGTTAATAAAGATGTTATAACTTTTGTCGCGTCCTGTGGGGTTTGTGCTCGCTCTAAGACCCGCATACCCGTCCGTCTGGGACCCTCTTACCCTTGAAACTTCCGGAGCGTCCATGGACTCATTTGTCTATGGACTTCATTACGGATCTTCCTCCGTCGTCAGGGAAAACTGTCATACTGGTGGTTGTTGACAGGTTCAGTAAGATGGCACATTTCATTGCTCTTCCTGCCCTCCCTAATGCTAAAACTCTGGCACAGGTGTTCATTGGGGAGATTGTGAGACTTCATGGGTTGCCTTCTGATGTGGTGTCAGATAGGGGGTCTCAGTTTGTGTCTAAATTTTGGAGGGCATTTTGTTTACGTCGGGGGATGCAATTGTCATTTTCCTCGGCTTTTCATCCGCAGACCAATGGTCAGACAGAGCGTCTGAATCAAAGCCTTGAGACTTATCTTCGGTGTTTTGTCTCAGAGAACCAGGAGGACTGGTCTTCTTTCTTGCCTCTGGCAGAGTTCGCTCTTAACAACAGGCGGAGCGAGTCCACTGGTAAGTCCCCGTTTTTTGGGGCATATGGTTTTCATCCCCAGTTTTGTACTTTCAATGGGGGGGGCCCTTCTGGGGTTCCTGAGGAGGAGCGTTTCTCGTCGTCACTTGCTTCAGTGTGGAGAGGTGTATTGAATAATCTGAGTGCTATGGGGAACCGTTATAAACGTATGGCTGATAGGAGGAGAGTTTCTGGTCCAGATCTGAATGTGAACGATCTGGTATGGTTGTCTACCAGGAATATAAAACTTAAAGTTCCCTCCTGGAAACTGGGTCCCAGATTCATCGGGCCGTACAGGATCAGTTCCATAATTAATCCTGTGGCATTTCGTCTGGACCTCCCTCCTACGTTTAAAATCCACAATGTGTTCCACAAGTCATTACTTAAGAGGTACGTGGCACCAGTCATACCGTCACCTCTACCTCCTCCTCCAGTGGTGGTCAATGGTAACTTGGAGTTTCAAGTGTCAAAGATCATTGACTCACGTCTGAATCGCCGGTCCCTTCAGTACTTGGTGCATTGGAAGGGGTATGGTCCAGAGGAGAGGACGTGGGTTCCTGCGTCTGACATTAACGCAGATCGGTTGGTTCGGACCTTCCACAGAACTCACCCGGGCAGACCTGGCCATGAGGGTCCGGAGGCCCCTCGTAGAAGGGGGGGTACTGTCATGTGTGCATCGCCACGAAGATCGTCGCGGTTGCACATTCTGACTTCTCACAGCTGAGTTGCTGTTTCTTTGTGTTTGGCAGTGAGGGAGTTCATTCTGTCTGTGCTCGGTTCTGGGACTGGGTTCAGTTTCTCCCGGCTGCAATTGATTATTTGTTGATTGGTTTCCTTTAAATCCTTGGTTGTCTGTTTGGGGAGTTGCCAGTGAAATTCTTCATGCAGACCACAGATAGGATTGTATCTGTATAGACTTAAGTTAAAGAGCTCCTTAGTTGTTTTAAGCTCACCTTGCTTAGAGTTTAATATCCCAGATCATTTATGTTCCTTCTGTGTTTGAGTGTGTATGCAAGTCTGTGTTTTCTCCAGTCTGTCTTATATGTCTAATCTGTGTATTTAGCAGAGATCAGCCCATATCCCTTTGGTGGTAATCAGAATCCTTCTTAGGACTGATTACAGGGTTCAGGGACTGATAGGAGACAGGGTTAGGCTGGAGACTTGGACCTCTGAACCATTATCAGTACCTCCAAGGTGAGGGATTAGTTAGGACCCCAGTTTAGGGTCAGGTTAGACCTCCGGTCCTCCTCTTTCCTGTGACAGTGTATCAAGTCCTCAAGATTAACCCTGAGTTCAACGGATATCGTGTCAGGTAAATCTATTCTATATTTACATGCTGATGTTGCTAATCTATATGTTGTATAGAGTGTTGTTCTTTTAAGAATAGTTTACTGACATCGTACACATATCATAAGACCGCGTGACAATTGCCTTTTTTGCCTGCACTCCTCAGCTGCCGAAACATAACAGTATCACCGGCCTAAAAAGTTGAAAATTGTATGGTACTCACAGAAGGGAAAAAATATTGTGAAAGAAAAAAGGTTGTCAGAGTTGTCAGAGATATTTTTCTGTTTGTGGCTTTTTTTTTCCCTCTGTATCTCTGGGTGCTGGGGAGGATCTTTTCTCTCAATGGAGTTTGCACAGTTGTCTGGCCGTGTGGATCAGCTTGCCACTGAGGTTCGGAGTATTGCTACCTATCTTGCTAGGTTGCCTGTTGTGGAACCTAGGATTCCCATGCCAGATTTGTTTTTAGGGGATCGAGCTAAGTTTCAGAATTTCAAAAATAATTGTAAATTGTTTTTTGCCTTAAAATCTAAGTCCTCAGGGAACGCAGCGCAGCAGGTTCAAATTATCATCTCTCTCCTGCGCGGCGATCCTCAGGATTGGGCTTTTTCCCTGACACCTGGGGATCCTGTTTTGAGTGATGTTGATGCATTTTTTCAGGCTTTTGGGTTATTGTACGATGAGCCTAATGTCACTGATCAAGCTGAAAAAGCCTTGTTGGCATTAAATCAGGGGCTTGATGACGCTGAGTTATACTGTCAGAGATTCCGTAGGTGGGCAGTCCTGACCAAATGGAATGACGACGCTTTGGCAGCCCTTTTCCGGAAGGGTCTGTCAGATAATGTAAAGGATGTTATGGTGGGATTCCCTGTCCCCTCTGGTCTCAATGATTCTATGTCATTAGCGATTCAAATTGACAGACGTTTGCGTGAGCGGAGAAGTATGCGTGGAATAGTGTTGCCTTGTGAACCAGCTTCTGAACCCATGCAGTGTGATAGAGTGGTGTCTGGGGCACAGCGTCATGAGTTTCGAAAGCGCAATGGGTTATGTTTCTACTGTGGTGATGCCTCTCATGATATTTCAGTCTGCCCTAAGCGGGGAAGATGTTTTGCACGCTCAGTTGTCTTGGGTAGTATTCAGACTAAGTTTTTATTAACTGTCACTCTGATATGCTCTCTGTCCTCATTTTCTGCTCAGGCTTTCGTTGATTCTGGAGCAGCTATTAACCTGATGGATTATGATTTTGCTAAACGTTGTGGGTTTCCCTTGATACCCCTACAGAAGTCTATTCCCCTACTGGGGATCGATTCTACCCCTTTGGCTGAGAATAAACCCCAGTTCTCTACTCAGGTGATAATGAGGGTTGAACCTGATCACCAGGAGTGCTGCAAATTTTTGGTTCTGTATAATCTGCATGACATTATCGTGCTGGGTTTCCCTTGGTTACAGTCTCATAATCCTGTTTTGGATTGGAAATCTGTGTCTGTAACCAGTTGGGGCTGCCAATGTGTTAATACCAACACTCCTGTTTTTTCTGCCTCCCCCCAAGCTCAGGATGTTCCTGACTTTTTGTTTGATTTTTCTGATGTGTTTAGCGAAAGTAAATCTGCATCCTTACCTCCCCATAGGAGCTATGACTGCGCTATTGAATTAGTGCCGGGTAGTAAATTCCCTAAAGGTCGCCTTTTTAACTTGTCTGTACCTGAACATGACGCTATGCGGTCTTATATCAAGGAATCATTGGAGAAGGGTCATATCAGACCATCCTCTTCACCCTTAGGTGCCGGTTTTTTCTTTGTGGCCAAAAAGGATGGTTCATTAAAGGTACTGCCACACTACACAATCCCGCTAGCGATCTCGTTAGCGTCGCATACTAATGAGATCGCTAGCGGGATTGTTTCTATATCGCTAGTAGCTACCTAACTTAGCGATGTCGTTAAGGACGCTATCGCGGTTAGCGATCTCCTTAACGACTTTAGCGGTACAAAAGTACCGCTAAATCGCTAAGAAAAGGTGCTACACTTAGCGATTATACTTACCCAGCGGGAGCGCCGGCGATAAAATAGGGTCCGGAACGATTCCAGCGACGAGCGAGATCACAGCAGGATCTCAGCAGGGAGCTCGTCGCTGGTAGATGCCGCACACTACAACATCGCTAACGGGATCGCTAAATAGTGACGTTTTTTAGCGATCCCGTTAGCGATGTTGTTTAGTGTGGCATACCCTTAAGGCCGTGTATTGATTATCGTCTCTTGAACAATATTACTGTGAAATATCAATACCCGTTACCCTTGATTTCTGACCTGTTTTCCAGGGTGAAAAACGCTACTTGGTTTACCAAGCTTGACCTCAGGGGGGCGTATAACCTTATTCGCATTAAGCACGGGGATGAATGGAAGACGGCATTCAATACCCCTGAAGGGCATTTTGAGTACCTAGTGATGCCCTTTGGGCTCACTAATGCTCCTTCCGTCTTCCAGTCCTGCATGAATGACATTTTCAGGGATTTTGTGGACAAATTTCTGATTGTTTATTTGGATGATATCTTGTTTTTTTCTAATGACTGGGACTCTCATGTGAAACATGTTCGAACTGTGTTCCAGATTTTGAGAGAGAATGCTCTGTATGTGAAGGGATCAAAGTGTCTTTTTGGCGTACAGAGGATCTCATTTCTGGGATTCATTTTGTCCCCATCTGTTATTGAAATGGACCCGGTCAAGGTTCAGGCCATCTGTGATTGGGTCCAACCTACTTCATTAAAGGCTCTTCAGAGATTTTTGGGTTTTGCCAATTTTTACAATAAATTTATTGGTAATTTCTCGGTTATTGTTAAACCATTAACTGATTTGACCAGAAAGGGTTCTGATGTGGTGAATTGGCCTCCTGAGGCAGTCTCTGCATTTCAGGAACTTAAGCAGAGATTCACTTCTGCTCCTGTTCTACGGCAGCCTGATGTTTCTCTGCCATTTCAGGTGGAGGTTGATGCCTCTGAAATTGGGGCAGGTGCCGTTTTGTCCCAAAAAGATCCAGAGACCTCTAAAAGTAACCCTTGTGCCTTTTTCTCTCGAAAATTTTCTCCTACTGAACGTAATTATGACGTGGGTAATCGGGAGTTATTGGCCATGAAGTGGGCTTTTGAAGAGTGGAGACATTGGCTGGAGGGAGCCAAACATCAGGTGGTGGTCCTTACGGACCATAAGAATCTGGTCTATCTGGAATCTGCCAAGCGACTCAATCCTAGACAGACCAGGTGGGCCTTGTTTTTCACACGTTTTAATTTTGTGGTTTCCTTTCTTCCTGGCACTAAGAATGTTAAGGCGGATGCCCTCTCGAGGAGTTTCCTTGCGGACTCTCCTGAGTTATCTGATCCTTCTGTTATTTTGAAAGAGGGTGTAGTTCTTTCCGCCATCTCGCCCAATTTGAGACTTGCTCTGGAGGGGTGTCAGGAGGATAGGCCCGAGTGCTGCCCTGTTGGAAAATTGTTTGTCCCGGACCAGTGGAAGAAGAGTGTGATGTCTGAGATTCATTGTTCCGCATTGGCTGGGCATCCCGGAATTTTTGGTACCAGAGACTTGGTTAGTCGGTCCTTTTGGTGGCCTACCTTGTCTCGTGATGTCAGGGAATTTGTGCAGTCCTGCGGGACTTGCTCTCGCTCCAAGCCTTGCTCTCGCTCTAGTGGTTTGTTGATGCCATTGCCTGTGCCCAAGAGACCATGGACCCATATCTCTATGGATTTCATTTCCGACCTTTCTGTTTCTCAGAGAATGACCACCATCTGGGTAATTTGTGATAGGTTTTCCAAAATGATACATCTTGTGCCATTACCTAAGTTGCCTTCCTCCTCTGAATTGGTGCCGTTGTTCCTTCAGCACGTGGTTCGTTTACACGGCATTCCTGAGAACATTGTGTCTGACAGAGGAGTCCAGTTTGTTTCCAGATTTTGGAGGACTTTTTGTTCTAAACTGGGTGTTCAATTGTCTTTCTCCTCGGCATTTCATCCTCAGACCAATGGTCAAACTGAGAGAACAAACCAGACATTGGAAACTTATCTAAGATGCTTTGTGTCTGCTGATCAGGATGACTGGGTCTCTTTGTTGCCTTTGGCTGAGTTTGCTCTTAATAATAGGGCTAGCTCTGCCACTTTGATGTCTCCGTTTTTCTGTAATTCTGGGTTTCACCCTCGATTTTCTTCAGGACAGACGGAGGCTTCTGTCTGTCCAGGTGTTGACTCTGTTGTGGAGCGTATGCAACAGATATGGGACCAGGTAGTGGAGAGGTTGTCCCTCTCTCAGGAGAAGGCCCAGCGGTTTGCTAACCGGCATAGGACTGATGGTCCTCGGTTTAGGGTGGGGGACTTGGTCTGGTTGTCCTCAAAGAATATTCCTATGAGAGTAGCATCTCCTAAATTTAAGCCTAGGTTCATTGGACCTTATAAGATCATGGAGATTATTAATCCTGTCTCTTTTCGTTTGCTTCTTCCAGGGACATTTAAGATCCATAACGTGTTCCACAAGTCCTTGTTGAAGAGGTTTGTTGAGCCAGTGGTTCCTGCTGCTGTGCCTCCTGACCCTGTTTTGGTTGAGGGCAATCTGGAGTATGTGGTTGAGAAAATATTAGATTCTCGTTTTTCTACAGTCATGGCCAAAAGTTTTGAGAATGACACAAATGTTATATTTTCACATGATCTGCTGCCCTCTGGTTTTTATGTGTTTTGACAGATGTTTTTATCACAGACAGAAATATAATAATTGCAAACATATGAGTAACAAAAGCTTATATTGACAGTTAGAATAAGTTAATGCAGCAAGTCAATATTTGCAGTGTTGACCCTTCTTCTTCAGGACCTCTGCAATTCTCCCTGGCATGCTCTCAATCAACTTCTGGACCAAATCCTGACTGATAGCAGTCCATTCTTGCACAATCCATGCTTTCATTTTGTCAGAATTTTTAGGTTTTTGTTTGTCCACCCGTCTCTTGATGATTGACCACAAGTTCTCAATGGGATTAAGATCTGGGGAGTTTCCAGGTCATGGACCCAAAATCTCTATGTTTTGTTCCCTGAGCCATTTAGTTATCACCTTTGCTTTATGGCAAGGTGCTCCATCATGCTGGAAAAGGCATTGTTGATCGCCAAACTGCTCTTGGAGGGTTGGGAGAAGTTGCTCTTGGAGGACATTCTGGTACCATTCTTTATTCATGGCTGTGTTTTTAGGCAAGACTGTGAGAGAGCCGATTCCCTTGGCTGAGAAGCAACCCCACACATGAATGGTTTCAGGATGCTTAACAGTTGGCATGAGACAAGACTGGTGGTAGCGCTCACCTTGTCTTCTCCGAATGAGGCGTTTTCCTGATGTCCCAAACAATCGAAAAGGGGATTCATCAGAGAAAATAACTTTACCCCAGTCCTCAGCAGTCCACTGCCTGTACCTTTTGCAGAATATCAGTCTGTCCATGATGTTTTTTCTGGAGAGAAGTGGCTTCTTTGCTGCCCTCCTTGAGACCAGGCCTTGCTCCAAGAGTCTCCGCCTCACGGTGCGTGCAGATGCACTCACACCTGCCTGCTGCCATTCCTGAGCAAGCTCTGCACTGCTGGTAGCCCGATCCCACAGCTGAAACACTATTAAGAGACGGTCCTGGCGCTTGCTGGTCTTTCTTGGGCTCCTGGAGCCTTTTTGGCAACAATGGAACCTCTCTCCTTGAAGTTCTTGATGATGCGATAGATTGTTGACTGAGGTGCAATCTTTCTAGCTGCGATACTCTTCCCTGTTAGGCCATTTTTGTGCATTGCAATGATGACTGCACGTGTTTCTTTAGAGATAACCATGGTTAACAGAAGAGAAACAATGATGCCAAGCATCAGCCTCCTTTTAAAGTGTCCAGTGGTGTCATTCTTACTTAATCATGACAGATTGATCTCCAGCCATGTCCTCATCAACACCCACACCTGTGTTAATGGAGCAATCACTGAAAAGAGATTAGCTGGTCCTTTTAAGGCAGGGCGGCAATGATGTTGAAATGTGTTTTGGGGGATAAAGTTCATTTTCTAGCCAAATATTGACTTTGCAAGTAATTGCTGTTAAGCTGATCACTCTTTATAACATTCTGGAGTATATGCAAATTGCCATTAGAAAAAGTGAAGCAGTAGACTTTGTAAAAATTAATATTTGTGTCATTCTCAAAACTTTTGGCCATGACTGTAGACGGAAACTCCAGTATTTGGTTAAATGGAGAGGTTATGGTCAGGAAGACAATTCTTGGGTGTTTGCTTCGGACATCCATGCTAGGAGACTTATCCGTGCGTATCATAGAACTCATCCTGACCGACCTGGTTGCTCAAATGAGGGTTCGGTGACCCCTCCTCAAGGGGGGGGTACTGTTGTGAATGGGTTTGAGATGAGTTCTGAGCAGAGGCTTCCTCTAGTGGTTACAAGCGGTGCTGGTCTGTCCAGTGAAGATTGTGAGGACTGGGAATCAGGTGTTACTGACTGGTCTTATATAAGGGAGTCACCTTCCCATCAGGGTTGCCGGTGATCAATTGTTCTGGTCTGAATCCTTCATTCCTGTTTCCCTTGTAGCCTGCTGTGTCGTGTCTGCATCTCCTGCTAACAGATAAGACATTTTCTTCTTTTTGTTTTTTTGTGCTATATTTTTGCATTTTGTCCTGCACTTCTGTGGGGGCCTTCAGGGTCCCCTCCGGGGGCTTTTGCCCTCTCAGTTTAGTTCAGCCACTGATGTTTGTACTTTTGCTTTTTCCAGTTTTTTCAGTGGCTGCTGTTTTGATTTTGTTACACCAGAGAACTAATTTAGGTGGAAGAGGTCGTGTGATCTCAGGCGTTTTTGAAATTAGTAAAGTTGGTGCCTTTCAGGGTTTTCTGGGATTGCAGTAAGTACCCTTCCTATCCTTTTCTATTTAGTTAGTTTGGGCCCCAGCGTTTGCTCATACTATTTTCTTTCTGTGTCAGTATTTCATCTTGTCTAACCGCCATTACATGTTTGGGGGCTTTCTATTATCTTTGGGGTTCTGCTCCGGGGCAGATAGCTTTCCTATTTCTATCTTTAGGTGTAGTTAGTTTCTCAGGCTGTGACGAGGCGTCTAGGACCAACGTAGGAACGCTCCACGGCTGCCTCTAGTTGTTGTGGTTAGTCAGGGTACTGCAATCTCATAGATTCCAACTGCTCTGGTGTATTGCCTTTTTTGCCTGCACTCCTCAGCTGCCGAAACATAACAGATTTGTCTCCATCGATCTATGAAGTATTGGAGTCTCCCCCCGATTTGCCTGGCGTCATTGTCTGCTTGACCCGGCTCCCTGATCTCGAAAGGAGCCCCTACCTCTGCCGCCTTTGGGGTAACTCCACCTTCCGGTTTTACCTTGCCCCTGTAGTCCTGTCTTGGGTGAGATCGGGTTTTATGAAAGGCTGGCATTCTTTTTTGTTTTTGCTCTGGGAAACCCTTCTTTTTATCGGACGCTTTGTCCAATAATTCATCTAATACCGGACCGAACACCTGCAGCCCTGAAAACGGTATTGAGCAGAGTTTATTCTTTGACTGTGTGTCACCTGCCCATGATCGTAACCACAGCGCCCGTCGTGCTGCATTGGATAATGCGTTACTTCTGGCTGCGAAGCGGACTGACTCGGCCGAAGCATCTGCCATAAACTCCGTTGCCATTTTAAATAATGGTAAAGTTTTTATGATCTCTTCTCTGGGGGTTTTGTTAGATATTTGGTCTTCCAATTCTTTCACCCAGCGAGTTATTGATCTGGCTGCCGAAGTTGCCGCTATGTTGGTCTTCATAACTGATGCAGATGCCTCCCATGCCTTTTTAAGGAGGTCTTCCGCTCTCCTATCCATTGGGTCCTTAAGACCTGAGGAGTCTTCAAATGGAATGGCGGTTTTTTTTTCAATACTTTAGCTACAGGTATGTCTATTTTCGGTATGGATTCCCAGACTTTAGTATCGTCTGGGTTAAACGGGAGGCGAAACTTAAATTCTTTCGGAATTACAAGCTTTTTCGCAACATCCTCCCATTCTTCCAATATCATGGCTGTGATATGTTTATTCACCGGGAACACCCTGCTTCTTTTAGCCCTCAGACCCCCAAACATCTCGTCCTGGACGGTTAGCGGCTCTGAGGATTCCTCTATTTTCATGGTATCCCTAACCGCCTGCAATAGGGTATCCGTATTCTCTGAGGAGAATAAATATCTCTTTTCTCTTCCAGGGGGAATTTTAAGGGGACTTCTGCTTCACTTGGCCCAGAGTCCGAGTAGTGCGACATTTCCCCCTCTTCCGAGCTAGGGTCCATGTCCCATCTAGGTCTCTTGGGTGAGGGAGGCTGGGGTGGCGTCAGCGAGGATACGCTCGCATGAACTTCTTCTTTAATCATGGAGCGTATATTATCTAATAGAGAGTCCTGCTCCTGTTTAAGTATTTTGGCCACGCATGTCTCGCATAACGTTTTTGTGTCTGTTGCGGGAATTTTGGCTGAGCATAACGGGCATTTGTTATATCTCTTCCTGACTGCTGACATGGTTTGCTTGGGAGTCTCTTTGTCCTAAAAGCAAATGTGAAAGGGAAGTCCTGTAGCTATTTGAACTAGCCCAGCTAAACGGACCCCCTAATTACCCACTTACGTGGTCCATTGTTAGCTCTGAGGATTGGACGTCCGGGCGACTAGCACTCTCCATGTTCACTATGTCAGTGTGTGCTGTCAGGCGTCCGTCTTAAGAAGTCTGCCTTACCCGGCTTCAAGACATCTGATTCGTCCTCCTTCCGAGCTCAGCTGCTGGTAATCGAGGCGCTGTCCATCCTACGATCTGTGCCTTCTCCTCAGCTGTGTGCACACCATCCGGAGCGCACCTGGGAGTCTGCCCAGATCAGGAAACTGCGCCCCTCCGTCGGCGTCCCCTTCTGCTACAGAGCTCAGAGCTTCCTCTCTGGCTCCGCCCCCGGAAGCGGTCATCGGCGCACCTCCTGTGACGCGGTGCGCCGGAAGTGACAGGGGACGCCTGGGAGAGCGACCGTGCGGTCCGACCCGGATCCAGCGGCTCCCGCTACTGGGACGCCGCTGCAGCAGCTGCGGAGCAAGAGCCCTTCGCCTGGGCCTGCTTACCGCACCGGGAGCAAGCAGCTCAACCGGACCGCTGAGGGACCTCTCCCGGTATCAGCGGTCTGAGGCCATTGACTAGCCCCCTCCAGACCCCGGAGCCTCTTAGGAGAGGACGGAGTTCCTTCTCCCCGGGAGCAGACAGCTCCACCAGGTAAATCTTCTGCACGTCTGTGCTTCCTGCGTCTGTCCCTGATAGGGACAGGAAAACACTGAAGGGTGGAGGTGGGTGGGGCTATTTAACCTCTTCTGTGTTCCTGTCCCTATCAAGGATATGAAGGACAACCTCCTGGCGGTGCTGTCAGGAGGGACGTCCTGGAAAATACTAGTATGGATGTTTAATGAGGAGGTGTAATGCGTGGACGCTGCTAAAAGGCCTGCAGGACTCGTGAAAACAGCGGGACTGTGTTATATTGTTCGTGGTCCCCCGGAATTAATGCAGAAGATCGTTTAAGTTGATCCTAATCTTTAAAGGAGTTGTCCAGAATGTGAAAATCTAGAAACTGTTATTACCACTCAACCCCTATTACTTCAATTCTGCAAAACCCGACAAGACAAGAGAGGAGTCTTTTTCTTTTCAAGAAAAGTAGAACCTTTACTACAAATTTTAGACAATCCCTTTAAAGAGGACCCGTCACTTGCCATAAACGTGTTGTTTTTTTCACCTGGTGTAAATGCCGCCGTTCTCCTTAATCCGGCGATGTTTTTCTTTTCTTCCTGGGCCTCTCCGTTCCTAAGATATGACGCTCTCTTACCTAAATGTAAATCAGCTTTTTTTAGTCAAATGGGCGCAATATTCAAGAATTCAAAAATTAAAAACCACACCCACTTGGATAAAAATATATGCAGAGAAGAAGAGGCCATATCTCAGGAATGGAGAGGCGCAGAAACAAAAGGAAAACATCACTGGATAAAGGAGAACGGCGGCAATCACACCAGGTAAAAAAAAGACATCTTTATGGATAATACCAGGACCTATTATTAAGGCATGCCATATTATCACACTGAGGACACTCTCTGCTCATGGTATGAATGACTGTAAGGAGCATTTTGTGCATTTTTTATTATTCTAGCGCCATCATATTCCACAGCACTTTACAGATATCATCATCACTCATAATCATCACGTCTTTGGAGTGTGGGAGGAAACCAAAGAACTCAGAGGAACCACACAAACACAGGGAGAAGATATACACTCCTTGCAGGTGTTATCCTTGGTGGGATTTGAACCCAGGACTCCAGTGTTACTAGGCTTCTGTGCTAACCACTGAGCCACTTTGTTCCTCTTTAACAAAACACAAGCAGATGTTGTCAAAGAACCATGGCTGATCGAAGCGCCTGCAGATTTTGCTCCTTGAGACGTTGCTGGAAATCCTTGTCCCTCTGGAACTCCCGCTCAGTCTGCTGGTAGAATTCCTCCAGTCTCTTGGAGACTCTGCTCTTGGATCCTTCCAGCTTTTGCTGGTGTCTTCTCAGGTCCTGGAGAGCAGCCTCTTGTTGTCTTTGTTGTGTAATCATCTGGCTGTGGAGCAGCTCCTATGAGATTGGGAAAAGATATCACAGAATTGCTTAAAATGAAATTACATAAAACGAATGCAGAAGAAATGACAAATTCTTAGTAACATATTAGATAATTGCCTATCTAACGACATAGTTCCATATTCGTAAATTTATACCGTACTCACCTTATACTTCTCATCTTTCTCGTGCTGTTTATGGATCTTCTCCAGATCTAGATTCTCTCTCTGCTGCCGAAGGTCCCTCCAGAACTGGACTTTCTGATTTTCCCTCTTCCACTCCTTTCTCACGTCTTCATTTTTCTTGCGGCTCCTCTCTTCAGCCGTGGCTCTGCGGGATTCTGCTTGCTGAACCTCCAATCCCTCCTGGTCTTGTCTCTTCTCCAAGTCAAGCAAGATTCTTTGCTGTGAACGAAGCCTGAAATAATAATGTGACCGATCATCTTGTACATAGGGGCAGTATTATAGTAGTTATATTCTAGTACATAGGAGCAGTATTATAGTAGTTATATTCTTGCACATAGGGGCAGTATTATAGTAGTTATATTCTAGTACATAGGAGCAGTATTATAGTAGTTATATTCCTGTACATAGAGGACAGTATTATAGTAGTTATATTCTTGTATATAGGAGCAGTATTATAGTAGTTATATTCTTGTACATAGGGAGCAGTATTATAGTAGTTATATTCTTGTATATAGGAGCAGTATTATAGTAGTTATATTCTTGTACATAGGGAGCAGTATTATAGTAGTTATATTCTTGTACATAGGATCAGTATTATAGTAGTTATATTATTGTACATAGTAGCAGTATTATAGTAGTTATATTCTTGTACATAGGGGCAGTATTATAGTAGTTATATTCTTGTACATAGGGGGCAGTATTATAGTAGTTATATTCTTGCACATAGGAGCAGTATTATAGTAGTTATATTCTTGTGCATAGGGGCAGTATTATAGTAGTTATATTCTTGTACATATGGGCAGTATTATAGGAGTTATATTCTTGTACATAGGGGCAGTATTATAGTAGTTATATTCTTGTGCATAGGGGCAGTATTATAGTAGTTATATTCTTGTACATAGGAGCAGTATTATAGTAGTTATACTCTTGTACATAGGATCAGTATTATAGTAGTTATATTATTGTACATAGTAGCAGTATTATAGTAGTTATATTCTTGTACATAGGGGCAGTATAGTAGTTATATTCTTGTAGATAGGGGGCAGTATTATAGTAGTTATATTCTTGTACATAGGAGCAGTATTATAGTAGTTATATTCTTGTACATAGGGGCAGTATAGTAGTTATATTCTTGTAGATAGGGGGCAGTATTATAGTAGTTATATTCTTGTGCATAGGGGCAGTATTATAGTAGTTATATTCTTGTACATATGGGCAGTATTATAGGAGTTATATTCTTGTACATAGGGGCAGTATTATAGTAGTTATATTCTTGTGCATAGGGGCAGTATTATAGTAGTTATATTCTTGTACATAGGAGCAGTATTATAGTAGTTATACTCTTGTACATAGGATCAGTATTATAGTAGTTATATTATTGTACATAGTAGCAGTATTATAGTAGTTATATTCTTGTACATAGGGGCAGTATAGTAGTTATATTCTTGTAGATAGGGGGCAGTATTATAGTAGTTATATTCTTGTATATAGGGGCAGTATTATAGTAGTTATATTCTTGTACATAGGGGCAGTATTATAGTAGTTATATTCTTGTACATAGGGGCAGTATAGTAGTTATATTCTTGTAGATAGGGGGCAGTATTATAGTAGTTATATTCTTGTACATAGGAGCAGTATTATAGTAGTTTTATTCTTGTACAAAGGGGCAGTATTATAGTAGTTATATTATTGCACATAGGGAACAGTATTATAGTAGTTATATTCTTGTACATAGGAGCAGTATTATAGTAGGTATATTCTTGTACATAGGAGCAGTATTATAGTAGTTATATTCCTGTACATAGGGGCAGTATTATAGTAAAAAAAGGGGGAGAAGCCAGCGCCGCACATGGTCAGCATGCAATACATAAAGTGCATATGCACATATTGGATTCTAACTGTATTAAAAATGAGACATTTGGCAAATAAATGATCAATTCTTTGAGCCACCCCGCCACGACAAGGCATTCTCATATGGGGCAGTCCTACTCTACGTTTTTTATATTCGCTGTGCCATTACGGCCTCCTGAATGTATAAAAGCAAGACTGCAAAAATCAAAACAAAAGTACCTGAAGCATTGCTGTATCACTCCCATGGTGCCAGTAAGGCAAGCGCATGTGAAAGCCGACCAGGTCCAGAGATGGACATTTCAGATCTGACTTCTGCACTGCCAAACCAGCAACCACAGATGAAGGGTGAAACAGGCCCAGATACAGGTGTAAAATCAAGCAGAGCCCAGGCAGGGCAGGGCTGCTGTGTGTGTGCACAGCAGCCTGGGTCAATCACCAAAAAACACAGATAAAACGTAGAGTAGGACTGCCCCATATGAGAATGCCTTGTCGTGGTGGGGTGGCTCAAAGAATTGATCAATTATTTGCCAAATGTCTCATTTTTAAAAAAAACAGTTAGAATCCAATATGTGCATATGCACTTTATGTATTGCATGCTGACCATGTGCAGCGCTGGCTTTCCCCCCTTTTTTGCTTGATATTGGTACGTGGCTGACCACCACGCCATTTTATCTGTTTTTTTTCTTTTTGTGATTGACCTAGGCTGCTGTACACACATACAGCAGCCCTGCCCTGCCTCAGGCTCTGTTTGATTGTGCACCTGTGTCTGGGCCTGTTTCACCCTTCATCTGTGGTTGCTGGTTTGGCAGTGTAGCAGTCAGATCTGAAATGTCCATCTCCGGACCTGGTCGGCTTTTACCTGCGCTTGCCTTACTGGCACCATGGGAGTGATTCAGCAATGCTTCAGGTACTTTGCAGGTTTTTTGCAGTCTTGCTTTTAATATATTTAGGAGGCCGTAATGGCACAGCGAAAATAAAAAATGTAGAGTAGGACTGCCCATATGAGAATGCTCAAGAATTGATCAATTATTTGCCAAATGTCTCATTTTTAAAAAACAGTTAGAAACCAATATGTGCATATGCACTTTATATATTGCATGCTAACCATGTGCAGCGCTGGCTTCTCCCCCTTTTTTGCTCAGTATTATAGTAGTTATATTCTTGTACATAGGGGCAGTATTATAGTAGTCATATTCTTGTACATAGGGGGCAGTATTATAGTAGTTATATTCTTGTACATAGGGGCAGTATTATAGTAATTATATTCTTGTACATAGGAGCAGTATTATAGTAGTTATATCCTTGTACATAGTGGGCAGCATTATAGTAGTTATATTCTTGTACATAGGGGCAGTATTATAGTAGTTATATTCTTGTACATAGGGGCAGTATTATAGTAGTTATATTCTTGTACATAGGAGCAGTATTATAGTAGTTATATCCTTGTACATAGTGGGCAGCATTATAGTAGTTATATTCTTGTACATAGGGGCAGTATTATAGTAGTCATATTCTTGTACATAGGGGCAGTATTATAGTAGTTATATTCTTGTACATAGGGGCAGTATTATAGTAATTATATTCTTGTACATAGGAGCAGTATTATAGTAGTTATATCCTTGTACATAGTGGGCAGCATTATAGTAGTTATATTCTTGTACATAGGGGCAGTATTATAGTAGTTATATTCTTGTACATAGGAGCAGTATTATAGTAGTTATATTCTTGTACATAGGAGCAGTATTATAGTAGTTATATCCTTGTACATAGTGGGCAGCATTATAGTAGTTATATTCTTGTACATAGGGGCAGTATTATAGTAGTTATATTCTTGTACATACACTATCGTTCAAAAGTTTAGCGTCACTTAGAAATTTCCTTATTCTTGAAAGAAAAGCACAGTTTTTTCCAATGAAGCTAACATTAAACAATTCAGAAATACACTCTATACATTGTTAATGTGGTAAATGACTATTCTAGCTGCAAAATATTTAGCATTGGGAGTCCTCAGTGGTTGATACCTTTTAATGGCTAACTGAAAAGATGGTAAAAAAATTGCAGCTTTCGAGACTACTCAGGTCTCTTCATCAGGCTAAACTAATACAAAATCTGAAGAATCACATATTTATACACAACACAGCACAGAAAAAATGCAATACATAAGACAAATGACGTGAAGCAGAACTGCCATTATGGGAGATAGAGATGAACATAAATATTGGAACAGTTCATAGATAAGGAGTGTGAAAGTTTTATTGCCCTCTGATTTTGGTCTGGTTCTGTGTTGTGTGATGACCCCAGAAGGTCTGAAGAGCAAGTTCCTTAATTGATGTAAAAAGACATAAATCCATGCGACATATTCATTCCTGTATTGAGTGTGTCAAAGATCGTCATGAGTTTATATTCCCAAACTTTTCTGTCTCTCTCAGACTTAAAGTTAGCTTTTAATACAAGTAATTTAATGTCCATCATGCTATGACCGGGCATACAAAAGTGTTTTGCCACAGGTAAATCCATTCTTTTTTCTCTTATTGTGTGGCGATGAGAATTCATACTTGTTCTCAGTTTTTGCTCGGTCTCCCCCACATATAGACCCCCAGTTGGACATTTAGTACAAATAATTAGGTACACCACATTGGATGTGATGCAGCTGAAAGTACCTGGGATCTTGTAGTCCTGATGGGAGTTGGGGATCTTCATCTTGTCCGTGGTCATTATAAATGGACAGGTTTTACATTTTTTCTTGTTGCAAGGAAAGGTTCCTGCCGCTGATGGAGAGGACAGGCAGCTTCTGACAATGATGCTTCTTAAATTTGGGGGCTGCCTAAAACACAGTAGTGGGGGGTCTGGAAATATGGATTGTAATATGGATGCAAATCTTTTCATGGCCAAGCTTGAAAGTGACTTTTTGTCCTCATGTACCATCAGGCCTCGGGCCTACTACCGCTACATTGATGATATTTTAATCATCTGGACGAAGTCTTAGCAACAGCTAAAGATGTTCCACGAACAGTTTAATCAATTTCATCCCACCATCAACTTAACACTCAACTACTCCAGCACTGAAATTAACTTTTTAGACACCATCATTAAGTTAAAGAACAATGATATAGAAACATCCCTGTATCAGAAGCCGATCGACTGTCCAACATACCTTAAATGGGACAGTTTCCATCAAAAAACACATAAAAAACTCTATTATCTACAGCCAAGCCATCAGATACAATCATATATGTTCCAACCCTATGGATAGAGATGAACACCTTGGTCGCCTCAGAAAGACCTTTTTGAATCAGGGCTACCATCCAAGAACAATTGAAAACCAAATTACAAGAGCCACCAGAATATCAAGGAATCACCTGCTACATTACAAAACTAAAGATGAAAATAACCGGGTGCCTCTAATGGTCACCTACAATCCAAATCTGGAAATGCTAAGGGGAGCTGCACGGAAACTACAACCTTTACTACAAAAAGATGCCCGATTACAATCCATATTTCCAGACCCCCCACTACTGTGTTTTAGGCAGCCCCCAAATCTAAGAAGCATCATCGTCAGAAGCTCCCTGTCCTCTCCATCAGCGGCAGGAACCTTTCCTTGCAACAAGAAAAAATATAAAACCTGTCCATTTATAATGACCACGGACAAGGTAAAGATCCCCAACTCCCATCAGGACTACAAGATCCCAGGTACTTTCAGCTGCATCACATCTAATGTGGTGTACCTAATTATTTGTACTAAATGTCCAACTGGGCGTCTGTATGTGGGGGAGAACAAGCAAAAACTGAGAACAAGGATGAATTCTCATTGTCACACAATAAGAGAAAAAAGAATGGATCTACCTGTGGCCAAACACTTTTGTATCCCACAGCATGATGGACATTAAATTAATTGTATTAAAAGCTTACTTTAAGTCTCAAAGAGACAGAAAAGTTTGGGAATATAAACTCATGATATCCTTTGACACACTCAATACAGGAATGAATGTGTCGCATGGATTTATGTCTTTTTACATCAATTAAGAAATTTGCTCTTCTGACCATCTGGGGGCATCACAACACAGAACCAGACCCCAATCAGAGGACAATAAAACTTTCACACTCCTTATTTATGAACTGTTCCAATATTTATGTTCATCTCTATCTCCCATAATGACAGTTCTGCTTCACCTCACTTGTCTTATCTATTGCATTTTTTCTGTGCTGTGTTGTGCATTAATATGTGATTCTTCAGACTTTGTATTAGTCTAGCCTGATGAAGAGACCTGAGTAGTCTCGAAAGCTGCAATTTGTTACCATCTTTTCAGTTAGCCATTAAAAGGTATCAACCACCGAGGACTCTCAATTCTAAATATTTTTCTATTTACTGGCTAACACGGTACAAAGATATACATCTTTCCTGTATTCTAGCTGCAAACATCTGGTTTGTAATGCAATATCTTCATATTGTAATGCAATATCTTCATAGGTGTATAGAGGCCTATTTCCATTTCCAACAACCACCACTCCACTGTTCTTATGGTACTTTGTGTTTGCTAACTGTGTAAGAAGGCTAATGGATGGTTAGAATACCCTTGAAAACCCTTGTGCAAGTATGATAGCACAGCTGAAAACAATTTGGCTGATCAGAGAAGCTATAAACCTGACCTTCCTTTGAACTAGTTGAGACTCACCAAAGAACTGAGACGGGCTTCCAGGGTTGCTGAGCGGAGATGGAAAAAAAATCCCGCTCTGCCGAGCACCTAACCGCATACAAGCAGTCTCTCACCAGCTTCAAGTCCACGCTCACTGCTGCAAAACAAACTTACTTCTCATCTCTCATATCCTCCCTGTTTCACAACCCTAAACAGCTCTTCAACACTTTCAATTCTCTACTGCGTCCCCCAGCACCTCCTCCTTCTCCTCTCATTTCTGCTGAAGACTTTGCCTCTTTCTTTAAGCAGAAGATCGATACGATCAGAGAAAGCTTTGGCCCACAGCCCCCATTGCCCCTCTTAGCTGCTCAGCCCTCTTCCTCCAAAACCAACTTCTCCACCATGACAGAAGATTAGCTTTCCACCCTCCTATCAAGATCACACCTCACCACTTGCATGCTTGACCCGCTCCATCCCACCTCATCCCTAGCCTTGCCACCGTCTTCACCCCTACTCTAACACACCTCTTCAACCTCTCACTTACAAATGGTGTCTTCCCCTCATCCTTCAAACATGCCTCAATCACACCCATTCTCAAAAAGACCTTCCTTGACCCATCCTCTGTGTCTAGCTATCGCCCGATATCTCTTCTCCCTTATGCCTCAAAACTACTGGAACAGCATGTCCATCTTGAACTGTCCTCCCACCTCTCCTCCTGCTCCCTCTTTTACCGCTTACAATCAGGCTTCCGACTGCATCACTCAACTAAAACTGCCCTAACTAAAGTCACCAACGACCTACTAACCGCCAAGAGCAAGCGACACTACTCTGTCCTCCTTCTCCTGGACCTGTCTTCTGCCTTCGACACTGTGGACCATTCCCTCCTGCTACGCATTCTCTCATCTCTTGGCATCACAGGCTTGGCCCTATCCTGGATCTCATCATATCTAACAAACCTAACATTCAGTGTCTCCCTCTCCCACACTACCTCCTCACCTCGCCCCGTCTGTCGGTGTTCCTCAAGGCTCAGTTTTAGGACCCCTACTCTTCTCCATCTGCACCCTCGGCCTGGAACAGCTCATAAAATCCCATGGTGTGCAGTATCATCTCTACGCCGATGACACGCAGATCTACCTATCTGGACCTGACCTCACCTCCTTACTGACCAAAATCCCACAGTGTCTGTCCGCTATTTCTGCTTTTCTTCTCTGCTCGCTTTCTAAAACTGAACATGGACAAAACAGAATTCATCATCTTTCCCCCATCTCACTGTACCCCCCACCAGACCTATCCATCAATGTCAATGGCTGCTCGCTTTCCCCAGTCCCGCATGCTCGGTGCCTCGGGGTGATCCTCGACTCTGCCCTCTCTTTCAACCCACATGTCTAAACCCTTGCCTCCTCCTGCCGTCTCAAACTCAAAAATATTTCCCGGATCCATGCATTCCATGACCATGAAACTACAAAAACACTAGTGCATGCCCTCATCATCTCCGACTCGACTACTGCAACCTCCTACTCTCTGGCCTTCCCTCTAGCACTCTGGCACCACTCCAATCCATCCTGCACTCTGCTGCCCGACTAATACACCTGTCTCCCCGTTATTCCCCAGCCTCTCCTCTCTGCCAAGCCCTTCATTGGCTTCCTATCGTCCAGAGGCTCCAGTTAAAAACCCTAACCATGACCTACAAAGCCATCCACAATCTGTCTCCTCCATACATCTGTGACATGGTTTCCCGGTACATACCCACACGCAACCTTCGATCCTCTCAAGATCTCCTCCTCCACTACCCTCTTATCTCTTCTTCCCACAACCGCATACAAGACTTCTCCCGGGCTTCCCCCATACTCTGGAACTCTCTACCCCAACACATCAGACTCGCGCCTACCATGGAAACCTTCAAAAAGAACCTGAAGACCCACCTCTTCCGACAAGCCTACAACCTGCAGTGATCATCAGTCTACTGAACCACCGCACGACCAGCTCTACCCTCTCCTAGTGTATCCTCACCCATCCCTGTAGACTGTGAGCCCTTGCGGGCAGGGTCCTCTCTCCTTCTGTACTTGTGTGTGCCTTGTATTGCTCACGTTTACTGTACTTGTCTATATTTGACCCTTTTCACATGTAAAGCGCCATGGAATAAATGGCGCTATAAAAATGTATAATAATAATAATCTGGAGCATTACATTTGTTGGTTCCATTAAACTCTCAAAATGGCCAGAATAAAAGAACTTTCATGTGAAACTCGACAGTCTATTCTTGTTCTTAGAAATTAAGGCTATTCCATGCGAGAAATTGCCAAGAAAGTGAAGAATTCATACAATGGTGTGTAGTACTCCCTTCAGAGGAGAGCACAAACCGGCTCTAACCAGAGTAAAAAGAGAAGTGGGAGGCCCCGCTGCACAATTGAGCAACAAGACAAGTACATTAGAGTCTGTAGTTTGAGAAATCGACGCCTCACAGCTCCTCAACTGGCAGCTACACGCAAAACGCCAGTGTCAACGTCTACAGTGAAGAGGCGACTCCGGGATGCTGGCCTTCAGGGCAGAGTGGCAAAGAAAAAGCCATATCTGAGACTGGCTAATAAAAGGAAAAGATTAATATGGGCAAAAGAACACAGACACTGGACACAGGAAGATTGGAAAAAAGTGATATGCACAGACGAATCCAAGTTTGAGGTGTTTGGATCACACAGAAGAACATTTGTGAGACGCAGAACAACTGAGAAGATGCTGGCCTCACGCCATCCGTCAAGCATGGTGGAGGTAATGTGATGGTCTGGGGTTGCTTTGGTGCTGGGAAAGTGGGAGATTTGTACAAGGTAAAAGGGATTTTGAATAAGGAAGGCTTTCACTCCATTTTGCAGCACCATGCCATACCCTGTGGACAGCGCCTGATTGGAGCCAATTTCATCCTACAACAGGACAATGACCCAAAGCGACTTCCAAATTATGCAAGAACTATTCAGGGAAGAAGCCGGCAGCTTGTATTCTATCTGTAATGGAGTGGCCATTTTTTTTTTAACCTTGTCAATGTCTGGACGAGATTAATAAAAGTATGAGTTTTCATGGAAAACACAAAATTGTCTGGGTGACCCCAAACTTTTGAACAGTAGTGTAGGGGGCAGCATTATAGTAGCTACATTCTTGTACATAGGGGTAGTATTATAGGAGTTATATTCTTGTACATAGGGGGCAGTATTATAGTAGCTACATTCTTGTACATAGGGGTAGTATTATAGGAGTTATATTCTTGTACATAGGGGCAGTATTATAGTAGCTACATTCTTGTACATAGGGGTAGTATTATAGGAGTTATATTCTTGTACATAGGGGTAGTATTATAGTAGTTATATTCTTGTACATGGGGCAGTATTATAGTAGCTATATTCTTGTACATAGGGAGCAGTATTATAGTAGTTATATTCTTGTACATGGGGCAGTATTATAGTAGTTATATTTTTGTACATAGGGGCAGTATTATAGTAGTTATATTCTTGTACATCGGAGCAGTATTATAGTAGTTATATTCTTGTACATAGGGGCAGTATTATAGTAGTTTATTCTTGTACATAGGAGGCAGTATTATAGTAGTTATATTCTTGACATAGGGGGCGGTATTATAGTAGTTATATTCTTGAACATAGGGGGCAGTATTATAGTAGTTTTATTCTTGTACATAGGGGCAGTATTATAGTAGTTATATTCTTGTACATAGGAGGCAGTATTATAGTAGTTATATTCTTGTACATAGGGGCAGTATTATAGTAGTTATATTCTTGTACATAGGAGCAGTATTATAGTAGTTATATTCTTGTACATAGGGGCAGTATTATAGTAGTTATATTCTTGTACATAGGGGCAGTATTATAGTAATTATATTCTTGTACATAGGGGCAGTATTATTAGTAGTTATATTCTTGTAACATAGGGAGCAGTATTATAGTAGTTTATATTCTTGTACATAGGGGGCAGTATTATAGTAGTTATATTCTTGTACATAGGAGGCAGTATTATAGTAGTTATATTCTTGAACATAGGGGCAGTATTATAGTAGTTATATTCTTGTACATAGGGGCAGTATTATAGTAGTTATATTCTTGTACACAGGGGGCAGTATTATAGTAGTTATATTCTTGTACATAGGGGCAGTATTATAGTAGTTATATTCTTGTACATAGGGGCAGTATTATAGTAGTTATATTCTTGTACATAGGGGGCAGTATTATAGTAGTTATATTCTTGTACATGGGGCAGTATTATAGTAGTTATATTCTTGTACATAGGGGCAGTATTATAGTAGTTATATTCTTGTACATAGGGGCAGTATTATAGTAGTTATATTCTTGTACATAAGGGGCAGTATTATAGTAGTTATATTCTTGTACATAGGGGGCAGTATTATAGTAGTTATATTCTTGTACATAGGGGCAGTATTATAGTAGTTATATTCTTGTACATAAGGGGCAGTATTATAGTAGTTATATTCTTGTACATAGGGCAGTATTTAGTAGTTATATTCTTGTACATAGGGGCAGTATTATAGTAGTTATATTCTTGTACATAAGGGGCAGTATTATAGTAGTTATATTCTTGTACATAGGGGCAGTATTATAGTAGTTATATTCTTGTACATAGGGGCAGTATTATAGTAGTTATATTCTTGTACATAAGGGGCAGTATTATAGTAGTTATATTCTTGTACATAGGAGCAGTATTATAGTAGTTATATTCTTGTACATAGGGGCAGTATTATAGTAGTTATATTCTTGTACATAAGGGGCAGTATTATAGTAGTTATATTCTTGTACATAGGAGCAGTATTATAGTAGTTATATTCTTGTACATAGGGGCAGTATTATAGTAGTTATATTCTTGTACATAGGAGCAGTATTATAGTAGTTATATTCTTGTACATAGGGGCAGTATTATAGTAGTTATATTCTTTTACATAGGAGGCAGTATTATAGGAGTTATGTTTCCGTATATGGAAGGCAGTATTATAGCAATTTCAGAATCTATAACATTGAGAGAATTGCTAGTTATCATTGATATACAACTCAATACCGTCTGTTATCCTGAAGCATCAGTTCTCTCTGTTCCAGTTCCCGCATCCTCTCTTCCCTCTTCCTCTGTCTTTCCTCCACTCGCGTCCTCTGTAGTTCTGCCGCTTCCTCTTCCTTTTGTTCTCTCAGTTCCTGATTTTTCCTGATTTTAGCTTCATAATTCTGGAGAAATAATCCATGTACAGTGTTGAACGTTAAATGTTTTCCACTACTTTTACACTGAAGGCCTATCCTTGGGAAAACGTCATAAATGTCTGATTGGTGGAGGTGCGACACCCGGCACATCAGCTGTTCCCGGTGTTGGCGGCAGCTGGAACTGCTCAGTTACAGAGCAGCACAGTGCAGCTGCGTCAACTCTATAGTGGCAACTGTGGGGTATTGAACATGCACCCCCTTTTTAAACTAATAGGGGATGGATGTGCAGTACCCGGCCGCGGCCACTATTCCATTGACGGAGCTGTGCTGTAAAGCACAATGTACAGCAGAATGAAGGGTTTATGATGACAGTATCTGACTACAGAGGGTTTGTTTGTAGTCTGTAACCGTGACGACACATAGGGCTGTATAGAGAAGAACGTGGCTGTAAATGAAGGTGATGGAGGAAAAAGCTGATGACGGAACCCATGTTTATCGTCCTATAGGTCTTCAGTGAACCTGTCACCTTAACTTACTAGTTTTAGAGGGGTAGAACGTGGTCTCCGATCAAGAATTACAGACTCCATAGTCCTGCGATCCTCTTTCATTGCTTTTTCAATACGCATCAAAGTTTCCTGGAGATGAGTAACATTGCCGAGTTTTGAGGATGGGGGTCTATATGATGAACCCATTATACCAACATCTATGAGATAAAAGAAAATAAAACAAAAAAAACTCTATAAATAGTTGATATTTCATATTTAGGGTACTATTATATCACACAAAGGATTCCCTCATTCATTGCCTCCATGACGTACCATGGAGGACCCAGCACGTCCAAGCATTAGATGGACAACCCACTGATTTCAGTAAGCACCGTGTAATGCTTCATTTCCCCAGTGGTGGTGCTGCAGGAAAACTGAACACTGGCTGCTGATTTCCTCCACAGATGATCACCAGCGATCTTAGGTCAGATCAACTTATTTTAAGAGAACCATATTTAACAAAATGCAGAAAACCCATTTTTATCCTTTTAACCTAAACAATTTTGGCCTTGGGGATGTGAATAATCGTTTTATTTTTCTATCATTCGTTCCGGTGGTCATAGTTTTATTCTTTTTTAGATGTAGAAGTATGAGGCTTGGTTTTTAGCGATGAGCGAGTATACTCGTTGCTCCGGTTTTCTCGAGCACGCTCGGGTGTCCTCCCGAGTATTTTGGCGTGCTCGGAGATTTAGTTTGTGTCGGCGGAGCTGCATGATTTGCGGCTGCTAGACAGCCTGAATATATGTGGGGTTGCCTGATTGTTAGGGAATTTCCACATGTATTCAGGCTGTCTAGCAGCCGCAAATCATGCAGCTCCGCCGACACAAACTAAATCTCCGAGCACGCCAAGATACTCGGAGAACGCACGAGCATGCTCGAGAAAACCGGAGCAACGAGTATACTCGCTCATCGCTAGTCCTTTTACTTTTTTGCAGAAATAAAAACTATTTTATTGGGTCATATATAGATGATGTTATATATTTAGTGTACAGACTACAGGGTGACAGCTCAAGGCTTGTTTTATGTCTTTTTATATGTGATCCTATCTGATTGGTTTTATGTCTTTTTCTTTCTCGTGACTGTAGTGATTGGTTAAGACTAAGAACGTTCTCGAAGCCTGAAACGCGTCAGTTTTTTTCCCCTATGGGATCACCTTTTTTATTGTTTTTGCAGTAAAGCTTGAATATTTTACCAGTGACAAAAACCTAATTATCATCGAAACGTTGTAATCTCACTTACCCTCTGTTTGTACAGACTGTGACGAATGGTGATGATACCAAATAAATCTATAATTTATGTTTGAATTATTGCAATTTATTATAATTTTTTAAGTAATGCTTTTTTTTTTTTACAATTATTTTACATATTTTTTTAAGTATCTCTCGTCATATGGCACAATCAGTGCTATTCGCGGTAAACAAAAGCCTGAATGGTGGAGATCAGAGTTTTCGCAGATCTTTGCTGGTGGGCAGTAAAGTCCTTCAGTTATAGTGCAAGTGCCCAGTCAATCACTTACTACCTGCTGCTCAGGAAGAAAAGAGACATCATTAAGACCCCATACACATGGCCAACAGGTTCAGCCGACAGTCTGATGTGTGTGGTGGCGCTGGCTGATTGATGTCTGATTTTGGGATTGTTCTCTCTGAGACAAGGTATCAGCCGACGTGTCACATGGCGGCTTTCTCATAGAGAAAACAGGAGTGCTCGAAAGAAAGGTCGCTCCTGTGTATGGGACAGTCAACTGATATGGCCGTCATCCGAATGATCGGCCTAAGCATTGTTCGGCCAACAGCCATGTAATGAGAATTTGCCAGCTGTGGAGACATGTAAGGGGATAACTTTAACTCTCATTGTGTGAATATTTAATCAATCTGCATAGTTCGTCCTTCTCTGTTCTGCAAGTCAACAAACTAGCTGCACAATGGGTAATCAACATATTAGCAAACAACAGGAAGGATGGGACATCTTGAAAAATGAGATTCTCAAAGCACAATCATTAACAATTCCGAAAAGAGGGAAAAATGGGAAGCATTTAAGGAAACCAGGATGGATGAACACAGAACTTAAACACATGCTAAAAAGAAAGAAAGAAATGTTTATCAAATGGAAAGAAGGAGGCATATCTAAAGAAGAATATAATGCCATCTGCAGAACCTGCAGGGCAAAAATCAGATTATCTAAAGCTGACAATGAATTAAGGCTTGCAAGAGATGTCAAAAGCAACAAAAAAGGATTTGGGGATACGTCAAAAGTAAAAGAAAAGTCAAAGATGCTATAGGATTTTTACAGGATGAAAATGATGAAATGGTAAGACAGGATGTTGAGAAGGCTGAACTGTTAAATTCCTATTTTGCATCTGTTTTCTCTCAGAAAGGAAATGTAACATCAACTGATCTTCACTGTCCTATTAAAGGAATAGAAGAATCCAGGATATCTATAAACAGAAAGACAGTGAGGAAACACTTAGCTAACCTAAATGAATTCAAGTCTCCAGGTCCAGATGAATTACACCCCAGAATACTGAAGGAGATAGCAGAAGAAATTCTTGAACCACTGTCCATAATCTTTGAAAATTCTTGGAGAACAGGAGAAGTCCCAGAAGACTGGAGAAGAGCAAATGTTGTTCCTATCTTCAAAAAGGGGAAGAAGGTGGACCCAGGGAACTACAGGCCGGTGAGTCTGACTTCTATACCAGGAAAGATCTTTGAACAAATTATTAAAGAACATGTATGTAAGTACCTGCATAAGAATGAAGTGATTAAACAGAGTCAGCATGGGTTTGTAACTAATAAGTCATGTCAGACTAACTTAATTTCCTTCTATGACAGAATCACTGACTGGGTGGATCAGGGAAATGCTGTAGATATAGTATATCTTGACTTCAGCAAAGCATTTGACAAAGTATCTCACACAATCCTTATTGAAAAAATGACTAAGTATGGAATGGACAAGGCAACTGTTAGGTGGATTCATAACTGGCTTAGTGATCGGAATCAAAGAGTGGTCGTAAATGGCTGCACATCCAGTTGGAAGAATGTCTCAAGTGGGGTACCACAAGGCTCTGTTTTGGGCCCTGTATTGTTCAACATCTTTATCAATGATTTAGATGAAGGAATTGAGGGTAAACTGATCAAATTTGCTGATGACACAAAGCTAGGAGGGGTAGCTAATACTAGAGAAGAGAGAGAGAGGATTCAAAAAGATATAAATAAACTGGAGCAGTGGGCAGCAACTAACAGAATGGTTTTTAACAGGGAAAAATGCAAAGTACTACATCTGGGCAATAAAAATGAAAAAAGCATGTACAAAATGGGAGGAATAGGGCTAAGTAACAGCACATGTGAAAAAGACTTGGGTATACTAATTGATCACAGACTGAACATGAGTCAACAGTGTGATGCAGCAGCAAAAAAGGCAAATACAATTCTAGGATGTATCAACAGAAGCATACAGTCTAGATCACGTGAGGTCATTATTGCCCTCTACTCCTCTTTGGTCAGACCTCATCTGGAATACTGTGTCCAGTTTTGGGCACCACATTTTAAAAAAGACATCAACAAACTGGAGCAAGTTCAAAGAAGAGCCACCAGAATGGTGACCGGTCTGCAAACCATGTCCTATGAGGAACGGTTGCAGGATTTGGGAATGTTTAGCTTGCAAAAAAGAAGACTGAGAGGAGACTTAATAGCTGTCTACAAATATCTCAAGGGCTGTCACATTGTAGAAGGATCATCTTTATTCTCATTTTCACAAGGAAAGACTAGAAGCAATGGAATGAAACTGAATGGGAGGAGACACAGATTAGATATTAGAAAAAACTTTTTGACAGTTAGGGTGATCAAGGAGTGGAACAGGCTGCCACGAGAGGTGGTGAGTTCTCCTTCAATGGAAGTCTTCAAACAGAGGCTGGACAGACATCTGTCTGGGATGATTTAGAGAATCCTGCTTTGAGCAGGGGGTTGGACCAGATGGCCCAGGAGGTCCCTTCCAACTCTACCATTCTATGATTCTATGATTCTATGATCTATTTTTCTATTACCCTATGTCCCTGTCTTGCAAAGATAGCAGACAATAACCTGTAGGAGCTGATATAATAGGCAAACAGCAGCCACTCATCAATTCAGAAAGAACAAAAAGTTCAAACAAACAATAGTCTATGATTCTTGACCTACCGGAAGAAAAACACATCAATTCTAGAGTCAACATTCAGACTCATAAATAATAGCCTATGTCTCTTGGCCATACTGAAAATAGATGTCTGGATGCTGCGTCGTCACAACAGCTTCAGTCATTTTGCTTTTCAAACAGTAAATGTCCTAGTGGTGACCTCCAAAGTAATCTAATCTTTTGAGGCTTCTCAACCCAAACAGTTAATATCGGACAAACTTTTTAATTTTTGCTATCTAATATGCATGGGGAACTCCCAACAGATGATGTCGGGTAAAGTAGGGTTTGACCAGTTGTTAGAATTCAGATGCTTTTACCATAGTTACCTTCTCTTCTCCTATCAGACGTGTCCGGAGGGTCGATGGGGTTTTCCATCTGAGTGTCTCTACTATGGATGAGAGGTTCCTTCTGAAACACAAAGAATCACCTAAGAACAAACGCCAGCCACCTTCCGTCTGCAACAATTTCTCGATTCCTAAAAACACCGATGTGATAAACAGTACGAGACTTGTGGTCAACTGACATAAACATACATGTCTACTTATCGGGTGGAATCCCTGGTACCGTACATTCTTCCTCTGGAGTTTGGGTTTTTCCTTGTCAGGTTCTTCATCTTTTTTGGGAGCTTTGTACTTTTGGGTAGATTTTTCTTTAGTTGCCATGATCCGGTTGATGTGGTTCAGTGAATTCCTCAGGGCCACCCATAACTCCTCGGGAACATGACACTTTTGGCAAACACCAGTATCGGGACCACAATAGTGACATGTATGAGACCCTGAGCCAACAAATTTCTCTTCTGCCTGACACTCTTGGCGATAATCACTAGTGCCCATAAAGGGGAAACTGGTGCAAGTCTCTATCAGCTTCTTTTGAGTTTCTGGAGGAATATAGAGCTCCAAGGAGATGCGGTCACCTAAAGTCTGAGGGATCCATATGGCCAGGCCAGGAGGGACTTGCTTAGTCTTTCCATTCCAGAAAGTCACCAGGACCCCAGTGCTGTCAAAAGCTAAAAAAGAATATTTATCAACACATGGTAAATTGACTATAGATATGTAATGTAATGTATGTACACAGTGACTGCACCAGCAGAATAGTGAGTGCAGCTCTGGGGTATAATACAGGATGTAACTCAGGATCAGTAATGTAATGTATGTACACAGTGACTGCACCAGCAGAATAGTGAGTGCAGCTCTGGAGTATAATACAGGATGTAACTCAGGATCAGTAATGTAATGTATGTACACAGTGACTGCACCAGCAGAATAGTGAGTGCAGCTCTGGGGTATAATACAGGATGTAACTCAGGATCAGTAATGTAATGTATGTACACAGTGACTGCACAAGCAGAATAGTGAGTGCAGCTCTGGAGTATAATACAGGATGTAACTCAGGATCAGTAATGTAATGTATGTACACAGTGACTGCACAAGCAGAATAGTGAGTGCAGCTCTGGAGTATAATACAGGATGTAACTCAGGATCAGTAATGTAATGTATGTACACAGTGACTCCACCAGCAGAATAGTGAGCGCAGCTCTGAGGTATAATACAGGATGTAACTCAGGATCAGTAATGTATGTACACAGTGACTGCACCAGCAGAATAGTGAGTGCAGCTCTGGAGTATAATACAGGATGTAACTCAGGATCAGTAATGTAATGTACGTACACAGTGACTGCACCAGCAGAATAGTGAGTGCAGCTCTGGAGTATAATACAGTATGTAACTCAGGATCAGTAATGTAATGCATGTACACAGTGACTGCCCCAGCAGAATAATGAGTGCAGCTCTGGAGTATAATACAGGATGTAACTCACGATCAGTAATGTAATGTATGCACACAGTGACTGCACCAGCAGAATGGTGAGTGCTGCTCTGGAGTATAATACAGGATGTAACACAGGATCAGTAATGTAATGTATGTACACAGTGACTGCACCAGCAGAATAGTGAGTGCAGCTCTGGAGTATAATACAGGATGTAACTCAGGATCAGTAATGTAATGTACGTACACAGTGACTGCACCAGCAGAATAGTGAGTGCAGCTCTGGAGTATAATACAGTATGTAACTCAGGATCAGTAATGTAATGCATGTACACAGTGACTGCCCCAGCAGAATAGTGAGTGCAGCTCTGGAGTATAATACAGGATGTAACTCACGATCAGTAATGTAATGTATGCACACAGTGACTGCCCAGCAGAATAGTGAGTGCAGCTCTGGGAGTATAATAAGGATGTAACTCAGGATCAGTATATGTATGTACACAGTGACTGCACCAGCAGAATAGTGAGTGCAGCTCTGAGTATAATAAGGATATAACTCAGGATCAGTAATGTATTTTGTACACAGTGACTGCACCAGCAGAATAGTGAGTGCAGCTCTGAAGTATAATACAGGATATAACTCAGGATCAGTAATGTAATGTATGTAAACAGTGACTGCACCAGCAGAATAGTGAGTGCAGCTCTGGAGTATAATACAGGATGTAATGCAGGATCCGTACAAAATAACAAAAAACAAGTACTACCATCATAAACATTAGGGGCTCGATTCCTCATTGCATTTCCGCCTTTTTTTTGGCATGAATACCTCTAAATTAGTGACTTTTTGATTTGCAACAAATTCATCAAAAGATCTCGTCTTTCTTTCAAGTTGTCTTTTGTGGTTTGGTTAGTTTCCTGATTTTTACATCAATGTGGCTCTTCCATACGTTTTAGACAGATTCATGAAATGCGACTTTTTTGAAAAGTAGCAAAAATATGGAACAACTTTACTACGGTCCCTCCTGGATAGATTTTATGTACGCCAGTTATCTTAGTGACATTTTTTGATACATGTGCCTTTCTCCACTAAGTAGATGCAAAACTAGGTAAAGACAGGATAAAAAGCCAATTTTGGCCTTTGCGGAAAATTCATGAAGGGCGCAATTTTGATAAATTTGGTGCAAAAAAGAGAGCGAAAACCACACATCAAAAAAAACGCAAATGATGAATTGGGCTCTAGATGTTTAAATAGGTATTCAAAGGTGAAAATTTCATTTCAATGAATGTTGAAGACTAAATTATTTTGTTTTTAGATCGACATTCTCCCACACATTCATACCTAATCCACGCACTCGGGTTTCTTTTCCTTGCAGAACAGTACCAGGTCCATAGTTCTCCATTTTAGCATCTACCGGTGCTAGGACATGGTCTCCTGGAGATAGTGGTCTCCACCTTGCATCTTCATAGTGGATGATGTCACAGACTGGTGTCTCTTGCATGCGGAACTGACTTTTACCCTTTAAGGAGCGACATTTCTCAAACTCTACAAGGAATCGGTCACTGGAGCCCTGAAGTCGTGATGAAACGAAACACAATCGTTGACTTAGTAGACAATCCAATGGAGATTGGGCCTTCTGAGACATGTTCAGACGTAAGGCGTTGCTGCTACTCACCTCCACCTCGCGGGCGATGTGCCCCATGTAATAAAGTCCATCAGTGTCCCTGCGGGCCAATACCCTGGCCCCTCTAAACAAACTCAATACTTCCGGTGCTAATTGCACGGGACTCACGGGAGATGGAAGTTCTTTGGGATGAACACAGCAGTTGATTGGTTCCAGCCTGAGAAACATTAAATCAAAGGGAAATATCGGACCCAAACCCAACCTAAGTTCCTTCATTTTTTGGTATTATGGTGCTAGATGATGATTAACGTGATCCATAGGATTGCACTGATTTACACACATTACTATCATTGGTGAATTTAGACCTTTTCTACCTCCTCAGCTTAATATGTAGATCCCATTTATCTGCCTGTAGACCCTGTTAAGGGCAGTACAGTAAATAGAGAGGGAGGAGGGGGATGCGGCTGCAGCTTCTCTCTATAAGACAGCATGATGTGAGAGGGAGTGAGGATCAGATGTAGAGGGACATCTATATATATTATATACAGCACTAGACATGTACAAAAGCATGGAAGGAAAGGTACTACAGTTAAAGAGGTCAAGTAAAGGGCTCAAAATGGCCAAATGAAGGACTTTGGAAATTATAGGCAAAGATGTAGCTCAGCTTTCTTCACTGCTGCTACTCTTTGAGAAAGATATGTCATAAAATGCATATAAATCTAGAATAGTACATGGATATAAGCAGGGTATAAATGTCATGGGAGTGATACTTACTGAGGTTCAGAGGAAACGACTGTCGAGAAAGTGCAGGAAGACGACGATGATGATGGACAATAATGATGGGGTCTCTGATGACCATTAATTCTGGTCTGAAAAGAGATTTCTATATCTTATAATGGAGAGTATAAAGGATCTGTCAGCTCTCCCGTGTGATGTAACATATAGAAGATCTATCAGATCCCCAGGTCACAGTGGCTGTTCTTTATTACCTACCGTATTTGAAGATCTCAGAGGCTTTAGATTAATTGTTCGGAAGGCTCCTTCTCTCGTCCAGTCATTCGGCTCCTCTCGCAGGTACACCACATTTACAGAGCAGGGGTTCTCATCTCTGGCTAGAAAGTTGTAGATGTCCTGCAGAACTCGAGGTGGTAGACTATCCATCACTAAGTACACAGTCTGACATGATGGGTCCTCAAAAGCTGCAGCCAAAGCTTCAGAAGGGTCAGCACCAGAATCACAGGTAAGAGTCCTGATCCATGAAATGGCCTGATTGGCGGTTTCTGGGGTCCACGTCACAGTGCGATCACACCACTTATGGATCTAACAGAAAGTAGTTTAGATTCGTTATCAAACTTACCCAAGCCAAGAAGCCCCCGTTTGAATGGAGCTGTAGTGAGCATGTGCGACCACCACATCTGTAGGCTGTGAATGGGGTGGTGGTCACGCATACTACTTCTTTCACATAATATTTCTCTGTTCTTTTGATCCTTGGGGGGTCCTAGTGGTCTGTCACCCAGAAATCACACAATTGTCAACCCCTTTAACATTTTCAGAAGCTGCACATATGTGCATCTCTGATCATCCAATGGATCTGATCAAGAATAAAGATGACTAAGAGATTGTCCAGGACTTCCATATTGATACCCTAACCTTAGGATGGTTCATCAGTGGAGTTTGACACCTGTCATCCCCACTAATCAGCTTCGGGTGCAGGGTGTCGGGCCACCACCGATTTGGTATTGATGACCTATTCAAAGGATAGACCATTGATATCACAAGACAATCAATTTAAAGGGGGTATTGTCAAGTTTGAAAGTTATGTATAAGTTGCCGATCACTGGGGGTTTGACTGAGTACCAACCACTGATCCCAAGAACCGAGGCTCTTGCGAATGGAGTGGTGGTCGACCATGCACTTTGCTGCTCAATTCCTTTTTAATGGAATCACTGGAGATAGCCAAAGGACTTTGCTGGTCTTCGGCACTCCCATTAAGTAAGAATGGAGCGGAGGTGCACATGTTCTATCACCGCTCCATTCATCCAGTTCTCAGCATCGGTGGGTTTCTCAGCATTGGTGGGATTCCCAGCAGTTGGAGCCAAAAACTGAGGATTTCACTTTTAAGAATTTTTTATCAGGGATGGACACGGTCTCGTACCTCCTCAGAGAAGTAGATGACATTGAATGATGACGCTCTCCAGCCGGCGACCAAGTTGTACAGTGCCTTGGAGACATATTCCTTCAGAAGATTCAGTTTCACGGGGTCTCCATCCAATGTGCCCACCGCAAATGTCACAGCTCCAATGAGGTTCTCAGGACACCGGGAGCAGAAGCAGCTGGGATGGTGGAGACTGGACATGTCTCGTGTGTGTCTTCTGATGTGAGGACATAAGATCACGTCACAAAATGCCGATAATCCAAACCGGTCTCTAAGAGTGTAAGGAAAATAGCAACGTACAAACAAGCCGTCTCCCTTCTTCCTAGAGATAAGCAGCACTTAGTGAAAGGAGCAATGCTCCCATCCGTGTTTTTATTTGGATGGAGTCTCCTGGATACATGATTGAGGATAGGCAAGTCTGCACAAGTCACAGGTCACACTCCAGAGGTGGAGAAGAAACTGCAAGCCTAGTCATCGTGCCACCATGGTGCATCGTACATCACCCCAATATTTAATTACTTATTTTATGTGGCACTTTCTTATTATTTGGACATCAAGAGCACCACCATGGGTGGCACCTCACTCCATTATAACTCTCATTTAACACCCTGTCAGAGGTCCCTCAAATTGGCTTCTCACCTCTTCTGCCTTGTCAGCACAGCCTGAACCTGTCCCAGTGGCCGTCCTGTCAGCACAACATGAACCTGTCCCTGTAGCCATCCTGTCTGCACAGTGGCAACCTGTCCTAGTGGCCGTCCTGTCTGCACAGCGGGAACCTGTCCCTGTAGCCGTCCTGTCTGCACAGTGTGAACCTGTCCAAGTGGCCGTCCTGTCTGAACAGTGTGAACCTGCCCCCGTGGCCGTCCTGTCTGCACAGTGGGAACCTGTTTCAGTGGCCGTCCTGTCTGCACAACGGGAACCTATCCCAGTGGCTGTCCTGTCTGCACAACGTGAACCTGTCCCAGAGGCCGTCCTGTCTGCACAACGGGAACCTGTCCCAGTGGCCGTCCTGTCTCCAGAACGGGAACCTGTCCCAGTGGCCGTCCTGTCTGCACAACGGGAACCTATCCCAGTGGCCGTCCTGTTTGCACAACGGGAACCTATCCCAGTGGCCGTCCTGTTTGCACAACGGGAACCTATCCCAGTGGCTGTCCTGTCTGCACAACGGGAACCTATCCCTCTAGCCGTCCTGTCTGCACAGTGTGAACCTGTACCAGTGGCTGTCCTGTCTGCACAGTGTGAACCTGTCCAAGTGGCCGTCCTGTCAGCACAGCGAGAACCTGTCCCAGTGGCTGTCCTGTCTGCACAGTGTGAACCTGTCCAAGTGGCCGTCCTGTCTGCACAGCGGGAACCTGTTCCAGTGGCCGTCCTGTCTGCACAGCGGGAACCTGTCCCAGAGGCCGTCCTGTCTGCACACTGTCAACCTATCCCAGAGGCCGTCCTGTCTGCATACTGTCAACCTGTTCCAGTAGCCGTCCTGTCTGTACAGTGTGAACCTGTCCCAGTGGCTGCCCTGTCTGTACAGTGTGAACCTGTCCCAGTGGCTGTCCTGTCTGTACAGTGTGAACCTGTTCCAGTGGCCGTCCTGTCTGTACAGTGTGAACCTGTTCCAGTGGCCGTCCTGTCTGTACAGTGTTAACCTGTCCCAGTGGTCGTCCTGTCTGCACAGTGGGAACCTGTCCCAGTGGCTGTCCTGTCTGTACAGTGTGAACCTGTTCCAGTAGCCGTCCTGTCTGTACAGTGTGAACCTGTTCCAGTGGCCGTCCTGTCTGCACTGTGTGAACCTGTTCCTGTGGCCGTCCTGTCTGCACAGTGTGAACCTGTCCCAGTGGCTGTTCTGTCTACATAATGGGAACCTGTCTCAGAGGCCGTCCTGTCTGCACAATGTGAACCTGTTCCAGTGGCCGTCCTGTCTGCACACTGTCAACCTGTCCCAGTGGCTGTCCTGTCTGTACAGTGTGAACCTGTCCCAGTGGCCATCCTGTTTGCACAGCGGGAACCTATCCCAGTGGCCGTCCTGTCTCCACAACGGGAACCTGTTCCAGTGGTCGTCCTGTCTCCACAGTGTGAACCTGTTCCAGTGGCAGTCCTGTCTACACAATGGGAACCTGTCCCAGAGGCCGTCCTGTCTGTACAGTGTGAATCTGTTCCAGTGGCCGTCCTGTCTGCACAGTGGGAACCTATCCCAGTGGCCTTCCTGTTTGCACAACATGAACCTGTCCCAGTGGCCGTCCTGTCTCCACAAGGGGAACCTGTTCCAGTGGTCGTCCTGTCTGCACAGTGTGAACCTGTTCCAGTGGCCGTCCTGTCTCAACAACGGGAACCTGTTCCAGTGGCCGTCCTGTCTCCACAACGGGAACCTGTTCCAGTGGCCGTCCTGTTGTCACGACGTATAACAGATATATTCAAAGATAGCAACCTATATCTAATGTGACATCATTCTAAATTTCATATAATAGAGAAAATCAACATGTATACATAGTATCTGCCAGCAATGTCTTACCTGACATAATATCCTATGTATTGTGGGTCAATACTGTGTACGTGTCACGCTGTCTCTGGATAGAGGTGGACCGGGGTCTATGCTGACCCTGAACTGGGGTCCTGACTAGTCCCTCTACCTGGAGGTACTGTTAATGGTACAGAGGTCCAGGCCGCCAGCGTAACCCTGTCTCCTGTAGATCCCTGACCACTGTAATCTAGTCCTGAGAAGGACCCTGATTACCACCACAGGGAATGGGCAGGTCACAGCTTACACACAGTCTAAGGCCTCTTTCACACATCAGGCTTTTTGAATCAGGCGCGATCCGGCGTGTTTCTAAAAAAACGGATCGGCACTTCAGGCGGCCAGAAACAATGTAAACCTATGGAGCAGATATCTCTCTCTCTCTCTCTCTCTCTTTTCAACATGGAAAAGCTTCTTTTTCCGGGTTCAAAAGGTCAGGCCGGATCAGGCGAAAAACCGGATCAGTTCCATCAGTTTTTTAAAATCAACGCCGAATCCGTCCTATCAGGCATAAGACGGATCATGCCTGATTCAAAAAGCCTGATGTGTGAAAGTAGCCTAAGACAAACGAGACAGACAAGGGGTAAAGAAAACACAGCCTTGCATACAACACTTCCACTACAGAGGAACACAAAAGGTTAAGGAGATAAACAATAAGCGAGGAGAGGAAAAACCACAACAGGCACTCTTAGCTTAAGTCTTCTCTGAAACGATCCGCTCTGCTGGTCTGAATAAATGCTTTCACCGGCAACTTCCCAGCAGACCAGCAGGTATATGAAGGAAGCTAATTAACAAAACATCAATCGCAGCTGGGCGAGGCTGGTCAGCCCAGCACCGAGAGAGAAAGAATTAACTCCCTCAGTGCCGAAAAAACACCCAGCACCAGAAACTCAGCTGTGCGAAGTCAGGGTGTGCAATCGCGACGATCTCCGCCGCGACACACCCGTGACACCTGTCTCCACAACCAGGACCTGTTCCAGTGGTCGTCCTGTCTGCACAGCGGGAACCTATCCCAGTGGCCTTCCTGTCTGCACAACATGAACCTGTCCCAGTGGCCGTCCTGTCTGCACAGCGGGAACCTGTCCCAGTGGCCGTCCTGTCTGCACAGCGGGAACCTGTCCCAGTGGCCGTCCTGTCTGCACAGCGGGAACCTGTCCCAGTGGCCGTCTGTCCAGAGTGGCTGTCAAGCTCCGTCTGAGAATCTAAAGTAATGTCTGGAGCCTTGGGGTCAGCAGATGCTGCAGGACACTGCCCTGGAATGGTACCTGCTAGTTACCTGCCGCACAAGTCTGACCTCACCACTAGAGGCCACAGCGAACACCAAGGCAGCCGCTTAGTCATGCCCCTCCAGGGTAGCTCCGGTGTGTGGCACAGTGGGTCCAAAACCACTTGCGTCACCTAGGCGTGTAATACCTCCTGGTGAGTCATCTCTGTCCGGGGGTCTCTCACGCTTCTAGGACACTGAAAATCAGGTGAGGGGGCTGCAACTCATGCCAAATATTGATCGATAGCCCAACCTTCTAAGACCTCTCCGACTCTGGACTCCTGCTGGTGTGCCGACAGGCCCATTCATGTGATGCCATGGTATAAAAGTTTTACCTAGCGTACAGCTGTGTGAGAAGACTGACAATACAGACAAAACCATTTGTAGGTTTCATGTTAGTTTGTACGCAACTTCTGCTTTGCATCTGAACCTGATGAATGCCGGCCAGACAAGGTTTATGGAATAAGAACTACTAGGCCTATGGGGCAACCGTCTCCGCTATCACATAGCGATACACCAGCGATCCTGACAACGATCAGGATCGCTGGTGTGTCGCTACATTATCGCTGCTGAGCTGCCAAACAGGCAGCTCAGGCAGCGATCAGTACAAGCGACACTGCGGGTAACATCGCTTAGTTACCCGCAGTGTACCTTGGATACCAGCGCCCTGATGCAGGGAGCTGGTAACCAAGGTACACATCGGGTTTCCAGGCACAGCCCCACGACTGGAAACCCGCTGTGTACCTTGGTTACCAGCGGATCGCTGGTCTCCCGCCTGTCACACGCAGCTATGCGTGCCTGTCAGCGGGAGACCAGCGATCAAAAAAATGTCCTGGCCTTTCAGCGACGATCAGCGATACCCGGCAGGGGGGCTGATCGTCGCTGAATGTCACACACAGCGATATCGCTGGTGAGCTCGCTGCTGCGTCACAAAACTAGTGACTCAGCAGCGATCTCACTAGCGATATCGCTATGTGAGACGGGGGCTTAATGGAAGACACAACCTCCTGATTAGCCACCTGTGCTTGGTCGCAAACCAAGATAAGGACTACCAGACCTGTGGGGCAACAATCTCAGCTACCTACTGGAAGACACAACCTCCTGGTTAGCCCCTGTGTTTAGTGGCTAACCAAGATAAGGACTACCAGACCTGTGGGGCAACATCTCAGCTACTACTGGAAGGACGACCTCCTGGTTAGCCACCTGTGTTTAGTGGCTAACCAAGATAAGGACTACCAGACCTGTGGAGCAACCATCTCAGCTATCTACTGGAAGCACAACCTCCTGGTTAGCCGCCTGTGTTTAGTGGCTAACCAAGATAAGGACTACCAGACCTGTGGGGCAACATCTCAGCTACCTACTGGAAGGACTGACCTCCTGGTTAGCCACCTGTGTTTAGTGGCTAACCAAGATAAGGACTACCATACCTGTGGGGCAACATCTCAGCTACCTACTGGAAGGACTGACCTCCTGGTTAGCCACCTGTGTTTAGTGGCTAACCAAGATAAGGACTACCAGACCTGTGGGGCAACATCTCAGCTATCTACTGGAAGACACAACCTCCTGGTTAGCCGCCTGTGTTTAGTGGCTAACCAAGATAAGGACTACCAGACCTGTGGGGCAACATCTCAGCTACCTACTGGAAGGACTGACCTCCTGGTTAGCCACCTGTGTTTAGTGGCTAACCAAGATAAGGGCTACCAGACCTGTGGGGCAACATCTCAGCTACCTACTGGAAGGACTGACCTCCTGGTTAGCCACCTGTGTTTAGTGGCTAACCAAGATAAGGGCTACCAGACCTGTGGGGCAACATCTCAGCTACCTACTGGAAGGACTGACCTCCTGGTTAGCCACCTGTGTTTAGTGGCTAACCAAGATAAGGGCTACCAGACCTGTGGGGCAACATCTCAGCTACCTACTGGAAGGACTGACCTCCTGGTTAGCCACCTGTGTTTAGTGGCTAACCAAGATAAGGGCTACCAGATCTGTGGGGCAACATCTCAGCTACCTACTGGAAGGACTGACCTTCTGGTTAGCCACCTGTGTTTAGTGGCTAACCAAGATAAGGGCTACCAGACCTGTGGGGCAACATCTCAGCTACCTACTGGAAGGACTGACCTCCTGGTTAGCCACCTGTGTTTAGTGGCTAACCAAGATAAGGGCTACCAGATCTGTGGGGCAACATCTCAGCTACCTACTGGAAGAACTGACCTCTGGTTAGCCACCTGTGTTTAGTGGCTAACCAAGATAAGGGCTACCAGATCTGTGGGGCAACATCTCAGCTACCTACTGGAAGGACTGACCTTCTGGTTAGCCACCTGTGTTTAGTGGCTAACCAAGATAAGGACTACCAGACCTGTGGGGCAACATCTCAGCTACTACTGGAAGGACTGACCTCCTGGTTAGCCACCTGTGTTTAGTGGCTAACCAAGATAAGGACTACCAGACCTGTGGGGCAACATCTCAGCTATCTACTGGAAGACACAACCTCCTGGTTAGCCGCCTGTGTTTAGTGGCTAACCAAGATAAGGACTACCAGACCTGTGGGGCAACATCTCAGCTACCTACTGGAAGGACTGACCTCCTGGTTAGCCACCTGTGTTTAGTGGCTAACTAAGATAAGGGCTACCAGACCTGTGGGGCAACATCTCAGCTACCTACTGGAAGGACTGACCTCCTGGTTAGCCACCTGTGTTTAGTGGCTAACCAAGATAAGGGCTACCAGACCTGTGGGGCAACATCTCAGCTACCTACTGGAAGGACTGACCTCCTGGTTAGCCACCTGTGTTTAGTGGCTAACCAAGATAAGGGCTACCAGACCTGTGGGGCAACATCTCAGCTACCTACTGGAAGGACTGACCTCCTGGTTAGCCACCTGTGTTTAGTGGCTAACCAAGATAAGGGCTACCAGATCTGTGGGGCAACATCTCAGCTACCTACTGGAAGGACTGACCTTCTGGTTAGCCACCTGTGTTTAGTGGCTAACCAAGATAAGGGCTACCAGACCTGTGGGGCAACATCTCAGCTACCTACTGGAAGGACTGACCTCCTGGTTAGCCACCTGTGTTTAGTGGCTAACCAAGATAAGGGCTACCAGACTGTGGGGCAACATCTCAGCTACCTACTGGAAGAACTGACCTCCTGGTTAGCCACCTGTGTTTAGTGGCTAACCAAGATAAGGGCTACCAGATCTGTGGGGCAACATCTCAGCTACCTACTGGAAGGACTGACCTTCTGGTTAGCCACCTGTGTTTAGTGGCTAACCAAGATAAGGGCTACCAGACCTGTGGGGCAACATCTCAGCTACCTACTGGAAGGACTGACCTCCTGGTTAGCCACCTGTGTTTAGTGGCTAACCAAGATAAGGGCTACCAGATCTGTGGGGCAACATCTCAGCTACCTACTGGAAGAACTGACCTCCTGGTTAGCCACCTGTGTTTAGTGGCTAACCAAGATAAGGGCTACCAGATCTGTGGGGCAACATCTCAGCTACCTACTGGAAGGACTGACCTCCTGGTTAGCCACCTGTGTTTAGTGGCTAACCAAGATAAGGGCTACCAGACCTGTGGGGCAACATCTCAGCTACCTACTGGAAGGACTGACCTCCTGGTTAGCCACCTGTGTTTAGTGGCTAACCAAGATAAGGGCTACCAGACCTGTGGGGCAACATCTCAGCTACCTACTGGAAGGACTGACCTCCTGGTTAGCCACCTGTGTTTAGTGGCTAACCAAGATAAGGGCTACCAGACCTGTGGGGCAACATCTCAGCTACCTACTGGAAGGACTGACCTCCTGGTTAGCCACCTGTGTTTAGTGGCTAACCAAGATAAGGCTACCAGACCTGTGGGGCAACATCTCAGCTACCTACTGGAAGGACTGACCTCCTGGTTAGCCACCTGTGTTTAGTGGCTAACCAAGATAAGGGCTACCAGATCTGTGGGGCAACATCTCAGCTACCTACTGGAAGGACTGACCTCCTGGTTAGCCACCTGTGTTTAGTGGCTAACCAAGATAAGGGCTACCAGACTGTGGGGCAACATCTCAGCTACCTACTGGAAGGACTGACCTCCTGGTTAGCCACCTGTGTTTAGTGGCTAACCAAGATAAGGGCTACCAGACCTGTGGGGCAACATCTCAGCTACCTACTGGAAGGACTGACCTCCTGGTTAGCCACCTGTGTTTAGTGGCTAACCAAGATAAGGGCTACCAGACCTGTGGGGCAACATCTCAGCTACCTACTGGAAGGACTGACCTCCTGGTTAGCCACCTGTGTTTAGTGGCTAACCAAGATAAGGGCTACCAGACCTGTGGGGCAACATCTCAGCTACCTACTGGAAGGACTGACCTCCTGGTTAGTCACCTGTGTTGGGTCCCCAGACTGGATGGGTCACTTACACTTCTCGGACACTGTGCATCAGGTCGGAGGGCTGCAACCCATGCCGGCCATGTTGATCGATAGCCAACCAGTGTTACGTCCAACCTCCTATGAAGACCCATCCACCATGAGGTTCAGATCCGATTCCGGGGGTCCGAGTAGTTATGTGTCAGCCCCCGAGAGGAGCAACAATCCAGATAACGTAAAAGTACCGTAATTAAGCAGCTCCCACCAAAATGACCGGTTCATCCATAAAACACACGGACCTGTCTGGTCCCGCGGAGGGCGACGCTCTCGAGCATGATATTTATCATACAGCTTAAAGTGACCCCTATCTCTATTAAATCCCTCATGTCATATGACACCAGGGGCAGCCAAAACTAGACCCTGTGGTCGCACTAAGAACCTTGAGACCCCAATATACAGCGCCCCGCATAGTATACCTGTATGCAGCAGTCACACTCACCTGCTCAGATCTCTGACCGCCGGGTGCTAGGACCCTGGACATGCGCTATGTGTACTACGCTGTTTACACAGTCACTATGACAACGGGATATAACATTCATGCTTATGGGGGAGCACTACCGTCTAAAAAGCACGGTCTGATATTCATTTTCGAAGAAGAATCCTTACATAAAATTCATAAGATCATTTACTAATCAGACAGCATTAAGATTTTCTGTCATTAGAGCAATACTTTATCAAGATCGGTCATTTCTGTTCTTCTGCTATAAAGCGCGCTGTGGGGTTAAAAGTGAATTCAAACACAATTATCCAGGTAGGAAAAACTGTAGGTATTAAGAGGGATCAAAGGAGAGCGATATTAGAACAAAGTAAATTATAAATACCCCCTTTATTGGGAAATGGTCGCGTCCGGATAATGCGGGATTCTCGCGAGATTTCAGTAATTCCTCCAGCCAATCAGCGGCGGTGGCGCTGTCCTGCCGGAAGGTGACTTTGCTGCAGTTCGCGGTGTCATGGCGTCGCTGGTGCGGCTCGGGGGAGCGCTGAGAGCCGGGAGCCGCCTCTTCTGCGGAGTCGTGGGGAGGAGAACCGGGGTCCGCAAGTGAGTTAGGCCGCGGGGGGCAGAGGACGAGGGAAGCGGCGCGGGGAATTCTGGGTAATGGAGGATTTGAAGGGGGTTTCCATGAATTTTCAGGTCACGTGTAATCCGACCTTCTCTTACTTGTAGGACTCGGGGTGAGATCTCCTCTTGCCGTCAGTGACTGGAGTCCTCACAATTTCTGCATTTTGGCGGATTTTTGGCCATTTTTCCATCAGGAAACCTTTTTCTTTAATATTTCTAGGGAAGGCGACTCTTTTTGGACGCACATCATGGCGGGAGGACATTCTTCTGTCCTAGGAGGGTGGAATAAACCGCTGATTTTAGGGTCTTACCAGGGGACGTCCGTAGTTGCATCCTTGCGGTTTTGTGTATACAGCCCCTATGCAGACTTATGCACTTCCATGGTTCCTTCCAGCTGAAACACAAGCCAATGCAAACGGTGGTCTGTTACCATGGCGATGTGCACGGGGACTGCATACACAAAACGGTGGAAGGTTTAACCTCAAAAGTTGCTTTTGATCTTCGATATGTTGATAGTAAAAAAACATTATAAACGTGGACATTGATGTGTCTCAGCGGGGGGCGCTATTGCTCTGCAGCACAGGGGTCCTGGGATCGATTTTTACTGGAAGCATCGGGGTCATTCTTCTCCTCCAGGTCTTGTAGGTGCTCTCGCTGGCTACCTGTAATATGGGGGGGAGCTGCAGCCCCTGGTTTGTGGCAGGAAGAAGAGCTACTGCAGGAGACGGGATTGAAGACCCCCCAGGACTTCTACCAGGTCCTGCTGGCTCCATCGGAGATGGAAGCAATGCAAGGACTGGCCGGCAGGTCTCCTGACCCAAGCGTGACAGCTGCATAGAAGTGCGTGAGGGTGTTACGCCCTGCTGGCCAGTCCGTGCACGGCATTCCGATCTCTGTCACATTTGTACGGCCGTCTGACTGCGCTGTTAGAAGGATGGTGAGGAGAGATGGTGGGTTATGGATGATCAGTCACTGGAATGACGGCACACGCACCACAAGGGGAAAGCTTCCCGGGAGATGCTGGTGTCCGTTCTCTGTCTTGGCACGGTTCCCCCCTTTTTTTACCCTTCATCCTCCCCCCTTTTTTACCCTTCACCCTCCCCCCTTTTTTACCCTTCACCCTCCCCCCCCTTTTTTACCCTTCACCCTCCCCCCCCTTTTTTACCCTTCACCCTCCCCCCCCTTTTTTACCCTTCACCCTCCCCCCCCTTTTTTACCCTTCACCCTCCCCCCCTTTTTTACCCTTCACCCTCCCCCCCTTTTTTTACCCTTCACCCCCTTTTTTTACCCTTCACCCCTTTTTTTACCCTTCACCCCCCTTTTTTTACCCTTCACCCCTTTTTTTACCCTTCACCCCTTTTTTTTACCCTTCGCCCCCCTTTTTTACCCTTCACCCCTCCCTTTTTTTTACCCTTCACCCTGCCCTTTTTTACCCTTCACCTCCACCCTTTTATACACTTCACCCTGCCTTTTTTTTACCCTTCACCCTCCCTTTTTTACTCTTCACCCCCCTTTTTTACCCTTTCCCCCCTTTTTTTTTTACCCTTCACCCCTTTTTACTTCACCCTCCCTTTTTTTACGCTTCACCCCCCTTTTTTATTTACCCTTCACCCCCCATTTTTTTTACCCTTCACCTCCTGTTCCTCTTGCCCCTCCTTTTTTTACCCTTCACCCCCTTTTTTTACACTTCACTCTTTTTTACCCTTCACCCTTTTTTTACCCTTCACCACCCCCTTTTTTACCCTTCACCACCCCCTTTTTTACCCTACACCACCCCCTTTTTTACCCTACACCACCCCTTTTTTACCCTACACCACCCCTTTTTTACCCTTCACACCCCCTTTTTTACCCTTCACCACCCCTTTTTACCCTTCACCACCCCCTTTTTTACCCTTCACCACCCCCCTTTTTTTTCCCTTCACTACCTTTTTTTTACCCTTCACCCTCCCTTTTTTACTCTTCACCCCCTTTTTTTTTACCCTTTACCCCTTTTTACTTCACCCCCCTTTTTTTACTCTTCACCCCTCCTTTTTTATTTACCCTTCACTCCTTTTTTTTACCCTTCACTCCCCTTTTTTACCCTTCACCCCCCCTTTTTTTTACCCTTCACCTCCTGTTCCTCTTGCCCCTCCTTTTTTTACCCTTCACCCCCTTTTTTTACACTTCACTCTTTTTTACCCTTCACCCTTTTTTACCCTTCGCCACCCCCTTTTTTACCCTTCACCACCCCCTTTTTTACCCTTCACTTCCTTTTTTTTACCCTTCACCCCCCCTTTTTTTTACCCTTCACCTCCCTTCTTTTTACCCTTCATCCCCTTTTTTTCCTACCCTTCACCTCCCCCCCTTTTTTTTTTTTTCCCTTCACCCCCTGTTCCTCTTGCCCCTCCTTTTTTTACCCTCTTTTTTTCATGTTTTTCCTCTTGTCTTCTAGTGCCGGGGGCGAGGTTCACATAGCGCCACGATACAGAGAAATGGTGGAACTGACCAAGTCCCAGAACATTCAGGCCGAACTGATCGGGGGCTTCATGTGGTTCTGGATTCTTTGGCATTTTTGGCATTCGCCTGATGCAGTTTTGGTGAGAATTTGCTGTTATTCCTCCGACTACAAGTTTTTAGATGCATTCTTCTTCCCTTCTACTGATCTCTTATTTAATAGAGCAGCAGCGTTGTTTTTTTTTTCTTGTACAAAGCACCAAATCCTCAGCGTGGGCACTGGAAACCTTCCCAGCACCTTCTAACCTCGGCCACGTTAAAATCCTCCCTTTTACCAACCAGCACTTGCTTTATTAGGCCGCCATCTTATTGCAGCCAGAAACTACATATCCCATGATGCCTTGCCATAGAGAGAATTCCAGATTGTGAGTGGGACGCCGGAGCGATAGAGATACAGGTCTGAGTCCCAGGAAAGGTCAGAGACTGTGCTCTGTGCAGCAGCATGTCACAGGCAGGACACAAACTCCTGCTCCAGTGCAGGAAGGTCAGAGATGATCGGGAATCTACTGGGAGAAGATTTAGAGATTTAGGACCAAAAAGACTTGGGGTTTTCAGCAAGTGCTGTAATATGCGACTACTGAGGAGCCTACAGCAGCGACATCAGATGTAATGATCACACTTGGAGGGTACAAATATTCTCTTTATTTTTTCATAGGGTCACTTTCCATATCCGGACCCCTCACAGTGGACTGACGAGGAGCTGGGAATGCCCCCTGAAGATGAAGAGTGAGGCACTTTACAGTAAGAACGAGACTTAACATCCTTAGACATCTGCAGTGACGGCCTCCCAAGCTGACGAATACTCGTACCGAGGGGGCGACGTGCTGGATTACACAACAGCCCCTAAAATCAAGTTGGCTGGGTATATGATCCACACCCAGGCTGGGGAATCCAGGAGACGAGCTGCTATATGCCCTGTTTAAAGGGCAGAGGAACCCAAATTTCGGCCAGCATGAATCCGAGCCCGGTAGTATGATTGCAGACAGGTTTTTTTTTTCTGGCATTTCAGAGGAAATATAGTTAGAAGATCCTTTTCTTCACATTACTCACAGTGATACAATTCTCTCATTATGGAAGAGACCTTTATATCACCTGGAGCGATGCTGGGAAGAGCCGGCCAGGGATGTAGCCGGACTAGCCTAGTCTCTGCCTAAGGTCCCCGGCCGGATCCTCTAACTATATTTTCTCTGAAACGTCTCAGAGAAAAAATACCTTGCTGCCAGGCTGTGATTCATGCTGTCCGAGGTTTGTGCAGCCTGAATCAGCTGCTTCCCTTTAATAGTCTATTACATCCATAGGGTTTATGTAGGGTCGCTTTAACCCTCTGATGATCACTTGTTTCGGCCCCAAGTGAACATAGACTTCTTAACACCAGTTTGGGGGGACATACATGGGTTCTCCGCCAGGTTGGACAGTGATCACCGGTACGTTCCACCCGTGCCGTACGTTTACAGTGGAAATGTACAGCTTGTGGTCATGAACAGATTGAAGGATTTCTTGACAGAAACCAACATGGGTCTTGGGCTCAGGTAGGCATCTGTGAAATGTGATCCAAGCAAGAATCGGGTCTCCCGAACTGTACTGCCTCGTATCGGGAGATCCACGAATAGTCCACGCATTGAGGGCTGTGCTCAGATCCGACGTCTGCATGAGCCCTAACTGGTATACGCTCCAAGTCCATTATATAGGTGGGGACGCCGTGCTTTTCTATCCCATAAATCTATTAGGTATCACTAATAGCAACAGTCCAAACAATAGCCAGCACTCACATCTTCTTAAAATAATTGCTTCATTGATCCAGTAGTGTAAAAGGCATAAAATGGCAGGAAAAAGAATCCACTTTGCTCCCAGGCAACATGTTTCAGACCTGCATGGCCAAGGCTTGACAAAGGACCGTGCAGGTCGGAAACTTATAGCCTGGGAGCACAATGGAGATTTCGGTCTTTTTTAATTTTGTGCTGTTTTGTTCAACTATGTTTTGTGCCTTTTTTTTACCACTGGATCAATAAAGCCATTATTTTTTAGAAGATGTGAGCTCCCGCTGTCGTTTGCACTGTTGCTATTCCTGGAGTATTTTGCCTGCACCCGGACAGGTGAGCTGACTGCTTCACAGTAGACGTCATTGCTGTCCTCTGCTGCACCGACGATGGGGCGGAGCGGATGTGATATAGGGCAATTCTAGATTTACCTGCCTTCCTATTGTAACGCTTTTCTTTTCTTTTGCAGCGGTATCTGCTCTTCCCCGTGAGTTGCTCATCCAGATTTTTGTAAATAAACGTAAATTCTATTTATGGATCTTGTTTTTTTTTTTTTTTTTGATTTTTTTTTTTTTTACTTTAAAATTTCTTCAATCGTCTTGATATGTTTAATATCTCGTCATCTTAATGGACAGTCGGTGTCAGACAGCCATGACATGCATATCTTTAGAAGATGGGGTCCTTACACTCCATCCCCTTTGTTTTATGTCTATGCCTTTATCACACCACTGAACAGGGAAGACAGTACTATCTGTGCCTGCACTATACACAGGCATCACTGTCTGTTCATCACTTTACAGGGATACAGTACTATCCTTCCCTACATTATATGTAGGAGGCAGCACTATCTGTGCCATCATACTTTAAACGGAAAGACAGGCAAGCAACATTACCTGCAGAGGAAGGTAAATACTATTGTTTAGTAAGGCAGCACTATAGTTTCATACGATACAGTGCCTTGAAAAAGTATTCACACCCTGAGAAATTTACACGTTATTTCACGTTACACCCACAAACATTATATTATTGGTATTTTATGTGATATACCATGCCGTAGAGAAAAAATTAAAAATTCATAAAGAAATCTCCGGCGAGATGACCTATTGCCTTCACTCACAATAAACATATGGGATTAATTATAACTGAGCAAGTGAGAAAGAGCTGACACTTCAACCTCCATTGAAGTAGGACCTCCTGCTGTGAATAGGTAATTATGACAAGGGAACTGTTGAGAGGCAGCCAGTCTAGGATTTATGTACTCACAGGCGAACAGTTCCTGAGGCAAGGGCTTCCTCTGATCAAAGGATTTCTCAGACTCTGGAACCAGTGGTCAGTGAGAAACATTGGGGTTTGCATTAATCCGATATTTATGGGAGATATATTTTCAGCGTAGGAGCAAGGAGATTAAGATATCTCATTCACTCACATCACCATAAGGCCAGCCGAACACCTCTAACTTAATATCGCTCTGATGGATGATGCTATCAGTGCCATGTTTCATCTCTATAGAAAGGTAAAATCGTGACAGGAAACATGACAATATCTACTGCCTGGGACCCCCAGGGGAGAAGATATCCTAAATGTTTTAGATCTCATAATCTAAAGACCTAGAATATCCAACAACTAGACCCCCATATGAGCTCACTAAGAGAAGGTATGTGGGCGTAACATTCATTTAATAAAAATCAGAGTTTGGGTTTTTGTCTTTTGAAGATCGAATACTCCGTGGTTCTGTCTGTTGCTCGAAGGAGTGCTTCCCTCCTCTAAGCTTTGAGCCATTTCCATGACACAGGTTTAGTACTTTTTCTTTTGATATCCCTTTTATTCTGTGGGATTTGTATATATTTTGTATCGTTTTGTTCCCATTTTGTAACATCCTTGTGTGTGTGTGTGTGTATATATATATATATTTTTTATAAACACTGCCTACCTTTCCAGATTAAACATATACAATATAATAGCTCCTTTCCTCTTGCTCTGTACACCGCATGTCTGAAGACATACGCTACCTGTAACGGGTGTCTAATTGGCCTGTATAAATGATTGGTGTTGGCAGATGGTAATTCCTTTTGTTATGTTATTGTGAAGTTGGCAGTGACAGTATCAGTGTATATACATAGATTCCATGTGTTGGAATTGGACATATATATATCATACACTCAGTGTTCCCCAATTACCAGCTTAGTGGAAGCAGCCACAGTTGGGTCTCCTTCATTTGTGTTGCCTGGATATGGCAGAGCATCAGGCCTACAGCTGTCACCCATCCACCAGTTACTGATCAAACTTTAAGCAAGAAATACTGCTCCAAGTCCTGTCCAATGCTTAAATGTGGCATGGTTTCAGTACCACACTATTAACACAAATAATTTATATTGTGAAATGTGGACTCCTTACTGGAGCACAATGCCAGCACAAAATAATTAAAAAATAAAATGTGGCCTATGTTTTGTAGCACGGTAGTAAGATAAAAATTAGATTTTTTTTTTACTGTGGAACTGTGGACAAACCTTGGATATAGCAGAATCTCAGCACAAAATAATTACACCTCAGATATGGCCAACATTTTGGAGCACGGTAGTAACAGAGCAAATTTATATTTTATGATGTGCACCCCTATATGGAAAATATCTGCACCAAAGAATGAAAAGATTAAATGTAGCCTGCTTGAGGTAGCACGATAGTAAGAAAACTAATTTTGATTTTATCATGTGTACCCCTGGGTGGAGAACAATATCAGTACCCAAAAATTTCAAATGTACATCTGGCCTGCTGTATAATGTTACTAACAGAATAAACTTTTTTTTTCTTTACTGTGGATGAGGCCTGTATAACATATAAGTTATGCTCCAAAAAATGACAAAACAGATCTCCCCTTCTGTATCACATTAGTAACAGAAGAAAGTATTTTTTTTGTGTGGATGAGGCCTATATAACAGAAGATATGCGCCAAACAATGTAAAACTGACATCTAGCCTTCTGTTTCATGTTTGTCACAAATTTTTTCTTTTACTCTGCATGAGCTCTGCACACAGCTTAATTTCACCACCACAAAATGAGAAGGTGGGATATGGTGTGATGCATCACATTTGTAACAGAAAAAAATATTTTTTTTCTCTGCAACAGATGAATTTCATTGCCACTAAATGACAAGGTGAGATATGGCGTGCTGAATTACAATAGCAACTGAAAAAAGTGTTTTTTTTTTTTTTTTTTTTTACTCTGCAACAGCTCTGCATACACACAGATGAATTTCACCGCTACAAAATGATAAGGTGATATATGGCATGCTGTATCACGTTTGTAGCAGAAAAAAATTGTTTTCTTACTCTGCATCAGCTCTGCACACAGATGAAGTTCAGCTGCACTAAACGACAAGGTGAAATATGCCTTGCTGAATCACGTTAGCAACTGAAAAGAATTGATTTTGATTTAGTGGCGACGCAATTATTTTCCCACACATTTTAACGAATGTTACCAATTTTTAGAAAAAAATGCTCATGTTTCCGATCACAAATCCGAATGTGCCATATTTGTGCCTAATTTGTTTGGCGATCGTTTTCTGAACATATTCGCTCCATCTACTTATATAATTGCATTGTAATGTTATTTCCTGTTCTGTCCAGATGTCACCGTATCCCAGAATTCCAAGCGGAGGAAGTTCACCGACCGCCATATTGGGACACCCAAGTGATGGGTGTCTTAATATGGAAGCTGCTGCTGGTACCAACCTGTTGTGCGGTATCACCAGCGGAACACCGTTGCACCACACACTCACGCAGTCTATGGGCGGTACCAACAGCGGAAGACTCGCACTGCACCTGCGCAAATTCCACGCAGGCGCAGTGAATCATTCGGCTGATCCTGGCGGCAGATATGCAACGTGTCTACAGGCAGAGGAAGCCGGTCACATTAAGGGGTTTTCCCATGAACTAAACTTCATTTTAATAATTGTCAATACTGACACTACAGCAGGAGATCACAGAGGATACATTTTGTGAGGTAAAATATTTCACTGACTGTTTTTAAACAATATTTTACCTCACAAAATGTATCCTCTGCGATCTGCTGTGGAGTCGCCCTCCCAGGGCAGTGGGGGAACTCGGATCTGAGCCTATTAACTCCTATGGGGGATGTCACGGCAACACATCTCGGTCCGTGGCCCTGGGCGCTCACCATAAATCGGGGACATTTACAGGGGAATAAATGTTTGTATGATGTTTCGTGACGCCACCTGTAGTACCTGTGCAGATCCTCTGGAAGGGATGGTGTTGTGCAGCTGGAATTTAAGTCCACCTACAGGTGAGGCTGTGTCCTTCCAGGGCAGGTAGATGTGTAGGGATGCAGGACGGAGGGGAACCCGGCAGGGTAGGGACAAGAAGGTGGACACACACACAAGTCACTTTGGTACCTTTACTGAAGATGTTGCAGGCACATCCTGGAGCACTGTAGGGTGAAGGGTTCACATCCAGATTCTCCCACTAAGTAGGTTTAAGGCCTCCTTGTTCCTTGCCTTTCCGTAATGAGTTTCTGTCCTGCCTGCAGCTGGGCCTAACTTAATCTCTGTCCTGCACCCGGCTGACCTTGTGGTTGGACCTTCTCTTGATGTACAGTGTCCCTGCTTGCCTGAACTCTGTCCTCCTGGCCCTGTTACCTATCAGCTCTGTGGTGTTCCTGGGACTTGTAGTCCTCCAGGGATTCCAGTGTTCTAATGGGTCGTGGAGATCCCTATAGGTTCGCACCCGGCATCTGTGTATACTTGCTGGGGTGAGCTGGTTAGGCTCTTCTGCCCCTTTGCTACTCTCCTCTTGCCTTCGGTCTACTCGGGCCCTCACACGATTATACACACTGGCAGTTGGTGGGCTGCCTCTTCTGCCGCTCTCAGAGCGTCGGCACGCTCCTAGCTCTCTAATTTGAGCTATTGAGTCTCACTGCAAACTCCACTCTGCTCTGCAGACTAAAACTCCACTGAACAGAACTGCTCTGCTCTCCACTGAGCTGCACTGAGCAGAACTTCCCTGACTTCCTGCCTTCACCCTCTTAAATATTCCTATCAGGCTCCCTCTGGTGGTCTAAGGCCTCTTTCACACATCCGGTGTGCGCCTGACGGCGCCCCCGGCATTTTGCCGCAGCGCCGCATCACAAAACCTGATGCGCCGCTTGCGGTTTTTTTGGCATTGACTTGCATTAGCGCTGGATGGCGCCGCATGTCAGTGCGTTGTATGCGGTTTTGTCCGGATGCGGCGGAATTGTACATTCCGGCGGCCGGACAAAACGCAGCATGTAACGTTTTTTGTTTTTGCCGGATGGTTTCTGTTGTCTCCGGGCATCAAAAACCATCCGGCAAAAAAAAGCATGCGGCGCATCCGGTTTTGTGATGCGGCGCTGCGGCAAAATGCCGGGGGCGCCGTCAGGCGCACACCGGATGTGTGAAAGAGGCCTTAGGGGACGGGTGAAGGTGTGTATATGTATAGTGAGACCTCTAGTGGTACAATCCTTCATGCACCCTTCTGGATTTGTGGAACTGAGCGAAGCTGGCCCCACACTGTAATGTAAGAGAAAACACGGCACTCAACTAAAAACGAGAGTAGTGCTCAAGTCAGGTATCCAACCTGATAAATGTAAAAATAACTTGGCACTCAATGTGTAACACGAGAATTTGTTTAATAAGGGTGCATCCAGACACGAAACAATTGAACGTTTTCGGTCCAACTATTGGACCTTCATCAGAATACTTTTCAAAGGAACACTGAAAAATATATACAGAAATAACATAATCAAAAAAGGACACAGTTTTGTCAATTAATGCAATTGAAATGCAGTTCAAAATTCAACAACAACGTCAATATATAGAAAGTACATGAAGACTACTGTGTATAGTAACACTTGCGATCATCTCTTCATTGTGCATTTTTGCATGCTTTTTACCTTCTCCATCTCCCTATACAGTGCCTTTCCAGCAAACCTATTGAGCCTGCCTTAGACGCCTGTCACATTGGCTCCCAGGTAATATTCCTTTATACCCCTGTCCTTTTATTCCATGACCATTCTCACCACTTTACATCTATTCTCTATATTTGTTTAGTTCCCCTCTTCCATATTGTGAGTGTCTGGTCCTGATTCACAGCTTCTTGATCCATCCTTATTATTTAGGATATTTGTTTCTCATCCAGGTATTTATACATACTAATCCTTCTGCCTTCTCATCTCTCATGTGGTCTGGCAAATGCAACTCTTTTACATATATTCATATGTTCCTTTTTAGCTACCTTTTGGGAGATTGCATTCTATTTGGTCCAGGTATTCAGTTTATTGTCCTAATATTCATCCTCTCATACTTATTTCTCACCCTTTTAGTATCACGAATATCGTTGCACTCAACTTTGAACATCACAAGACTCAAGGGTATGCACACTAAACAATCGCTAACGAGATCGCTAAAAAACTCACTATTTAGCGATCCGTTAAGCGATATTTTCAGTGCGCAGCTTCCAGCGACGAGTTTCCCTGCTGTGATCTCGCTCGTCGCTGGATCGCTCCGGACCCTATTCATCGCTGGCGCTCCGCTGGTGATATCTAATCGCTGTGGGGCACTTTTCTTAGCGATTTAGCGGTACTTTTGTACGCTAAAGTCGTTAGAAGATCGCTAACGGCGATAGCGTCGTTAACTATATCGCTAAATGTGGCCGCATTTAGCGATATAGAACTAATCCCTAGCGATCGCTTTTAGTATGCGTCGTTATCGTGATCGCTACGGGATTGTTTAGTGTGGCAGTACCTTAACTCTGAAACTATTTGGTATCCTTTTCTCTCCCTATTTACTTATTCGGGTATCTGTTCACTACCTAGATCTACATTTTGGATTGACTCCTTAACCATTTGTTTCAGTCAGCACCTTTTCAACCATTGGATGTTCACTCTATTTTGGTTCTTTGGATTGAACTCGCAAGTGTTACTATACACACATAGTCTTCAATGTACTTTCTATATATTGACGTTGTTGAATTTTTGAACTGCATTTCAATTGCATTTAATTGACAAAACTGTGTCCTTTTTTGATTATGTATATATTTTTCAGTGTTCCTTTGAAAAGTATTCTGATGAAGGTCCAATAGTTGGACCGAAAACGTTCAATTGTTTCGTGTCTGGATGCACCGTTATTAAACAAATTCTCGTGTTACACATTTGAGTGCCAAGTTATTTTTTACATACTCCACACTGTAATGTCAGTATTGTCTTTTGCTTCCTCCCCTGCCCAGGAGCTGTGGTATGTTCTGTACACGGTCAGACACAGGTGAGAGAGACAGAGCACTGGGGGGAGACAGCTCAATCGGGACAGCACAGGAAGGCGAGAGACAGCAGACAAGGGGGATAGCACATGAGGGGAGAACACAGCACAGGAAGGAGAGAGACAGCAGACAAGGGGGATAGCACATGGGGTAGACAGGTCAAAGAAGAGAGCACAGATGGGGGAAGTCAGCACATGGGGAAAGAGTGGATAGGTGAGTGAGCACATGGGGGGGGGAGATTCTCAACGCTGCAAAGCCTGCCCCCATCGTGACATTACCGCCCTCCCGATGTGATAGCACCGGGCCTCCATCTAGTCTCTAATAAAGATCAAGGACTGTTGGGTTAAGCTGTAGGACAATAGACTGAATCAAAGCAATAATGACACTTACACGGCATGGTTGGATTTCTCCAGCTTTTCCTCTTTACACTGCACGGCAGTGACCACAGTGAGAGCACAGAGATCACTTTTTCACATTATTACTTTGTGGCATTTTTTCCACATCTGCCTAAATCTTTTGCTCAGTACTATAGATCTGACCTGACGGTGGGTGGCAGGGTACAGTGTCACAATTCCACCATGATCAATAATAATAAAATATGTAACGAATATTGTGCAGAATTTTATTTCTTTTTACTGGGTGTACAATAATAAATTATATTGTGGTACCGTGTTAGCCAGAAAAATCGATGTGAATACTTTTCCGTCCAATTATGACAAGAGCATTCTTAAAGTGATACCTTTATTGGCTAACCAGAAAATTATATGTTCGCAAGCTTTCAGAGCTCAAAGGCTCCTTCTTGGAAGGAAGTTTTTTGAGAAGGAGCCTTTGAGCTCTGAAAGCTTGCGAACATATAATTTTCTGGTTAGCCAATAAAGGTATCACTTTAAGAATGCTCTTGTCATAATTGGACGGAAAAGTATTCACATCGATTTATTTTTACCAAATTTCTCCTTGATGTGTTTGCTCACAGACGGTAATTTTAAGCTTTTTTTTTTTTAATACAGATTTATAAATCAGATTCCTCCGGCAGAAGAACATATAGGAGGTCAGACAGATGGATAACAAAGAACAGGTCAAGTTCTATTAGATTGGCAAATTTATGACTATCGGCCACTAAGACGTCTCCTTACAGACTGTCAGGCAAATTATTAGACTGGAAAATTGTAGAAAAATGTATGCCACAGGAAAATTGAGAACACCCGTATACAAAATATATATAATTTTATTTTATTAACAGGTACCAAACATGAATAAAAAAGACACTGATGCAATTAAAAACATACACACCAGACACGACATAAAATAATGACAATATCACCCCACACCTAACCCTGCACAGCAAAGAGACCAGTAATACCAATTAATGTGATGGCAGATGAAAGAGTATGATATCTGAGGAAAAATGCATAAAATATGGTAATAAACTGGCACCCCTAATAATTCACAGCACCATATGAAATGAGCAAAAAATACATGTCAGAGAAATTGAATACTGATAAATAACCAAAGAGAAAAATCCCTCTAAAATGCAAGAAATAATATACCAACTCCTACAGCTGCTAGACCAGAGAAGGAAGCCAAAATCCTCAGATCCATGCGCCATGGAGTCCCATGTGAGCTGTGGAAAAAATAGGGGGGGGGGAAGAAACCCCACGCGTATCGCCACACGGAAAGGTGGCTTCCTCAGGGAAAAATGACGTCAAATTATTAGACTAGTTCAGATAACAAGACAACTTGCCTACAGTAGAAAATGGCAGTGGAGCCGCAGGAACACGTCCTCAGCTTCCTGCCCGGTGCTTTCTCTGTGACACAGGCGCATGCGTCATCACTCTGTGCGCACCTGTGTCATCCAGAAAATTCCCGGCAAGAAGAAGGAAGCGATGCTGCAGGGGAACGTACGGAGAGGTGAGTGAGTGTCTGTGTTTTTTTTTTTTTTGCCATACACTGGGAGGAGCCATACACTGGGAGGAGCTATACACTGGGAGGAGCCATACACTGGGAGGAGCCAAACATGGGAAAGGACGATGAGAGTGGGTTGGTGGAGGGTTGGCATGGGAGAGGTGGGTGGAAGAGGGTCTTTAGGGGCTTATAATAAACGTGGGGGGGAGTATATTTGATATGGATTGGGTGGTGGGGGAGGGTGCCGAGTCCCTGATCGCATCATAATAAATTTTGAGGGCTCGGAGGAGACACTGTCAGGGACTAAACACCCTCCCCCACTGCCAATTCATTATAAGGCCCTGATCGTGTCTTCTGTCATCTCATAGCATCATGATGAATTATCATGGACTTATAATGAGTGAGGGGCGGGGTAAACGCAGGGCAAAAATATTCAGCTGGAAATCCGGAAAACCGCTGCGTAAAAGACACTTTTTTGCTTTTTGAAAGTGTTTTTCTTGCAGATTTTTCTCCACTCATTAGAATGGTTGAAATATATGCTGCAAAAATGTCAAGAATTGACATTATGCCAATCTGAATCTGCAGGGAAAAAAATAAGCAGCGTGTGCATGAGGCTTAAGGGATCGCAATCAGTTTGCTGGGACTGTAAAACGCCGAGTATTTGCTGCAACAAAAGCGCAACATGTGCACACAGCCTTGAGATGAATTAGAGGAAATGTCACAGACACTGATTAATTCATATTTATTGTGGGTGCCGTAAATTAGAGTTAATGGGGGGAGAGAGTTTCGTTATCACTTTATATTTTTATTGGTGGGTGGCTGATTGTATATAAATGTTGGGGTACATATCTGTAGTCAGGGGCGCCATGTGGAGTATTCCCATCACCAAGACCCTATCCCAATATGTAGTAGGTGTAGTAATATTGACAAATACTTTCAGGTGGAAATTTAGTATAGTTCTCCTAATTAGCTAAGTTGCTTACCTCATTTGCAAGTATTCCAGTAATTTACATATCCATGGTTACAGCCACAAACATAGTGACAGTTAGTCAACTGTTAGTAGTCGTAACCACGGATACCTAAACTACTGCCCTGCCTGCACATGAGGTAAGCAACATAGCTAATTAGGAAAACTATACTACATTTCTAATTGGAAGCATTTGATAATATTATTATACCTTCTACATATTGGGACAGGATCTTGGAGATGGAAGTGCCCCTTTAATTACATAGTTCCCTCCTTTGTTATATATAACACCATCGTTTATTACATAGCATACTCTCTAGATATGTATGGCACCGTCCCTTATCTCCTTATTTTTGTTACAGTGCCCTCTCTTATTACATAGTCCTTTCTCGTTAGATATATAATGACGGCTGATGGACCATCTGACCAGAAGAGCAGTCCATCAGCTCCTCCATCAGAAAAGAAGCTTTCCCAGGCTCCATCAGCAGTCATTGCATTATGTATCTAACAAGAGCGGACGGTATGTAATAAAGACAGGGGGCGCTATAAATAACAAGAGAAAGTAAAGGACAACAGAGGGCGCTATATGAAATATATTACGCGAGTACAGCTTTGTCACCACAAAAAGGAGGGGCCCAGACATATTCTTACACCCGGAAAATGTCTTCTAGTAACTGAGAGGGAATTATAAGTAGTGTATAGATATATGATCTATATATTCTCAGCAAAAGTAATAGGATCCCTTCATTATTAGACTCTTTATCAGCAGTTTCTTATAGTATGACGCTTTCTTTCAGTTTCTGCTTCTCCCTAATATCTTTATAGAACCGTTACAAACATAATGCAGCATGAAGGGGCTCGGAGAAGGCGGCAGTGAAGGTGTGTAAGTGTCTGATGGGGTCGCACAGCTCATAAAAGGACAACTGTCCAGCCTCATAATCCAGAATATCCTGACTCTATCACTGGAGATCTTGTCAGGAATCGGATCACTTTAATGCCATGTATCACTGAATACTGATTATATCTCCACAAACCCAGGACTTATTATATCCAATCTCTGACTGACCTCCCCTCCTGTCTATACTGGGGTAACACATCCCCACATCCACCACACTGATCTACTGCCCTCCACATCCCAGTAATGTCGTCCTGAGGTAAATCCCCTCCTGCTCATCACCTGATTATATCTGGAATCTCTCTGCTGTTTCTGGACGTTTCTGCTTCTTTCTGTCCGGTTGCAGTTTTCAGGTCGTCTGATATAAGGAGATTATTAGCAGCTGTGGTTACATCCAGTAATATGTCTGCAGGACCCTCCACATAGATCCGCTCCTTATACCTGATATTACGTCACATAATGTGTGTAATGTGTGTGAGATCACAGCCACATCCAGGTCATCTCCATCATGGAGCTGTTTATCATGTCCTCCTGTGTCCTCATCACCTTCCTCCTCCTCAGGATCACACAAGTCACCGTGTCTGGTTCCTGTAAGACAGTCAGTGGATCCGTCATGTTACACAGCTCCTCAATGTGTCTCATCTTCCTGGACAGCTCGTCCTTCTTTATTTCCAGCTGATGATCAGAGCAGACAGTGACAGTGACTCTTCCTTTTCCTGCCTGGAGATCTCACTCAGGACCTTCTTCTCCAGGTCGTCCACCGTCTCCTGATGTCTGTACACAGGGCAGTGACTCTCTCAGCTTCTCCAGCTGCTTTTTCTTGAGCTTTTCTCCTGCGCTCCTCCAGAGTCTGGACTCTTTCCTCTGTCTTCTCTCTCTTTGTGGTCAGTTTCTGGAGAACATTTCTCAGTTTCTCCTTCTTCTCAGAGGCCTCATCCATCCCGGTGATCTCCTCTTGTTCTTGCTGAGTAATCAGGAAACGTTCTGCGACATTATGGAGATTTATGTTCCTCATCAGTGCCGGCCGCACCTGAAACTCTTCTCTGCATTCAGGACAGGAATAAACTCCAGACCCGTCCTGTGTATCCAGCACACGACCAATACAGACCCGGCAGAAGTTGTGTCCACATCTCAGCATTACAGGGTCTTTAAAAATAGATAAACAGATGGAGCAGAGCAGCTCGTCTCTCAGATCAATAAACGCCATGGCTGATGGAGGAAGAGAGAAAATAAACTACAATTATTTAATACTCAGAAAGCAAAGTTCGGGTTCAGCTATGTAGAGACAGGATTCGGCAAAATTATAACAGGTGTTCAGTCCTCTATATATGATGTATGAATATGTACAGGGCCGGCATCAGCATGCGGGCAAGTGCTGGGACCCTGAGCAGGCGGAGGAGCTCACTCGCCTTCGGAGTCACCAGCTCGCTATGGGGGCCTGATGACTGTGCCCGCGAGTGGACCCCCTGCTGCTTGCTCAAGAGGTGAATATTTACCATATATACTCAAGTATAAGCCGAGGCACCTACTTTTGCCACGGAAAACAGGGTAAGCTTATTGACTTGAGTATAAGCCGGGTATGCATTGTCCCCTCATCCCTGTCCTGGTATGCATGCCTCCCCTATCCCATCCCTGTATGCATGGCTCCCCCGTCCTGTCCCTATATGCGTGGCTCTTTATTGCCTATCCGTTTCCATTACACGTTTCCTATTGAAAAAAAAACCCATCCTACTCACCTACCTGCGCGCCTTGCCAGCATCTCGTTCCTGCCGGTGCCTGCCGCATTTCCTGCCGAGTGGCCACGTGGTACCGCTCATTAAGGTAATGAATATGTGCATATTCATTACCTTAATGAGCGGTACCACGTGACCGCTCGGCAGGAACAGCTGCAAGTGCCGGCCAGAACGAGATGCAGTGCCAGCAGGTAGGTGAGTATATTGAGTGCTGGCACTGTGCGCTATTACAGCAGCGGCACAGGCTTTAGCTACAGCCGCCGGCTCATGCCTCAGTGACCCGCCACTCCCCCTCCCCCGCTGGCTTTCTGGGACTGTCGTATAAAAGCCGTGGGGGGGCGTTTTCAGCACAAAAAAATGTGCTGAAAAACTCGGCTTATACATGAGTATATACGGTATTTTTTTAATGTTTAAAGCAGTATATGGGGGCCAATTACATATAGAGCAGTATATGGGGCCCATTCTCGTATGGAGCAATATATGGGGCCCATCATATCCTGTATAGAGCATTATATGGTGCTCATTATACTGTATGGAGCAATATATGGGGCTCATTATTCTGTATGGAGCACTATGTGGTGCCCATAATACTGTATGAAGCACTATGCTGTCTGGTTTCTGAATTATTGATATCACTCATCTAATGTGAGAAATGCAATCATTGGCATTGTACTATACCTATATTTCTCTGCCGTATCTGTGAATCATGAATCATGGTATGTGTTAAAGGGGCCCACTGAGACTCTTTCACCCGGAGCCCCACAAAAACCTGGAGCCGGCCCTGAATATGTATATACTTCATAATAGATTAACGCCTTCATGACCTATGATGTATAGGTACGTTATAAGCCATATCCCAGCATTTGATGCAGGATCTGGTGCTGAGCCCGCATCTTTTAAAGCACATGACAACTGGTCTGATCAGCTGTCATGTGCCCCTAATAGCTGCGGGTGGAATCACGATCCACCAGTGGCTGTTAATATGTTAAATGCTGCTATCAAGCTCACATTTACCAGAAGCGAGCCACAAACCCCACCCATCGGCGCCCCGTCACATGATCAAGGGGTGCAAATGGGTTGGCATGACAGCTGGTGGTCTGCAGAAGACCACCGTGCTTGTCACTGCAGATTTTCTATGAACACGGACCCGTGGCTGAAGCCCTGCTATGTGTAGCACAGGCCAGCGGATGATCTCAGCTTCAAAACTCCTAAAGAAACGACTGAGGCAAGTAAAAAACTAAGTTATAAAAAAGTTAAAAAATATAAAAAAGTTCAATTCACTGTCCATTTTGCCCATTCAAAAAAAAAAAAAAAATGATTTGATATCACTGCATTAAGAAATGCCAGATCAGAATATAAATTAAATTAAACCAATTGGTGAACGGCATAACGAGAAAACAAATCTCGTAAATTGGCGTTTTTATTTTTATTTTTTAATTACTGTATTTTTTTTTATATACAAACTTTGGATTTTTTTTTTCACCACTAAAATAGAAAAGAACCTAGACATGTTTGGTATCTGCGAACTCATAATCACCTGGACAATCGTAATGGCAGCTCAGTTTTAGGATTTAGGGAACATGGTAAAAAAAAAAAAAAAATTGTGAATTTACACTTTTTTTGCAATTTTGTCGTACTTGGGACTTTTTTTTCCCTGTTTTCCAGTACACTATACAGTAAAATAAATGGTGTCATTCAAAAGTACAACTCATGCCGCTAAGAAATAAAGGCTTCACACGGCCATATTGATGGAAATTAAAAGAAAAAAAAAAGCTATCCGTGCTTCTTTGTCTTGCTCCCTTCTTCCCAGAGCCATAACTTTTTGTATATAATGCGTATGCTCCATCCTGATTTCTTTCATGTTCGTTACAATTGAAAGTTTGAAATGTTCATATAAAAAGTTGAAAAATAAACTCCGAAAACACAAATAAAAATGAATAAAAGTTAAAGAATCTAAATGTCTCAACAGGAGAATTTCCATAGATAAAATTCTGGACTCGCACATGACTCCTTAATGCTCGTCTTAAGGACGATTTCCATTGCTCTAGCTGATTTTTTTCCATTGCTCTTATTTGAGCAGCTCTTACCTTGTATCCTGCTTTTCCTCTGCTGGCTGCTAGTGATGTGGTGGAGACTTGGAGCAGTGTGTACAAGTGGGGAATGATTGGCAATGCTTTATTGTGCCTGGGCTCCTCCCACATGAACACATCCATTACTGTGATTGGCTGCTCAGTGTAGTGAGTGCACTGCCCACATGATCTGTGATTGGCTGCTCAGTGTAGTGAGTGCAATGCACACATGATCTGTGATTGGCTGCTCAGTGTAGTGAGTGCACTGCACACATGATCTGTGATTGGCTGCTCATTGTAGTGAGTGCACTGAACACATGATCTGTGATTGGCTGCTCAGTGTAGTGAGTGCACTGCCCACATGATCTTTTTATTTTTTGTCAAAATGGCCAGGTGAGGACTTGTTTTTTGCGGGACAACTTGTACTTTTGAATGACACCATTGATTTTAACATATCATGTGCTGGAAAATGGGAAAAAAATTCAAAGTGCAGTGAAATTGCAAAAAAAAGTGCAATCCCATAATTGTTTTTTGTTTTGATTTTATACTATGTTCACTAAATGCTAAAACTGACCTGCCATTATGATTCTCCAGGTCATTTCGAGTTCATAGACACCAAACATGTCTAGTTTTTTTTTTTTTATTTAAGTGGTGATAAAAAATTCCAAACTTTGTTAAAAAATAAAAATTGCGCCATTTTCCGAGACCCGTAGCGTCTCTATTTTTCATGATCTCGGGTTGGGTGAGGACTTATTTTTGCGAGCCAAGCTGACATTTTTAATGATACCATTTTGGTGTGGATACGATCTTTTGATCGCCAGTTAGTGCATTTTAATGCAATGTCGTGGCGACCAAAAAAACATATTTCTGGCGTTTTGACTTTTTTTTTTTCTCGCTACACTGTTTAGCGAGGAGGTTAATCTTTTTTATTATTAATAGATCGGGCGATTCTGAACAGCTTCCAACTTACATATAATTAACATATACAGGATATCAAATCTGGAAAAAGTTCTAATTATTTGACTCTCATCTTTGAATATCCAAGAAGTTCTTGTTCTCTTCCTCTCTGAAGAGACAATTGGCATCTTTGAATATCAAAAGACTCCTTTGTTAGAATGTAAGTGTCAAGATTGGAACAAAAAACCCATTATTGGCCCTCCCTGGTTGAAGACATCAGTAGAAGTGCAGGATTCTACACTGAAATGATTGGAACCATATCAATAATTAGTATTGATTAATTGGAGTGTTGCAACCATTAAAAATAACTCTTAAGGGTATGCCACACTAAACAAGGACGCTAACGAGATCGCTAAAAAACGTCACTATTTAGCGATCTCGTTAGTGACGCCGGTGTGTGTGGCATCTAGCGACGTGGCCCCTGCTGTGCCCCTGCTGTGAACTCGTTCATCGTTCACATCGTTCTGGACCCTATTTTTATCGTCGGCGTCCCGCTGGTGAGCATATATCGCTGAGTGTGGCACCTTTTTGTTAGCGATGTGCGGTGTTTTTGTACCGCCAAAGTCGTTAAGGAGATCGCTAACCGCGATAGCGTCCTTAACGACATCGATAAATTAGTGCGCTACTAGCGATATTAAAACGATCCCGCTAGCGATCTCTTTAGTATGCGTCGTTATCGTGATCGCTAGCGGGAGCGTTTAGTGTGGCAGTACCTTAACTATACAGTATGCAGTCGCTGTGTAGTGGTGATGGTGGTGGACATAGTATGGTCACAGGAATATTTCTCTTCTTACAAACTCTAAAATGAAAACAAACATCATGAGACGACATGAAAAATGGCAAACTGTTCAAACCCAATTCTCAGGGGATGTTCCACAACTTTTATCTAAAATCTGCAATTAAATTAGTCCTGGTAAAGTGTGTCTTGGTATTGGAGGAGTGTAAGGACCGGTTACAGTAGGGGCTTTGTTTGCCTCCATCTGGGGTCCCGTCTCTAATCTTTCCAACCTAATGAGGTGTATTACAAATATGTTTAGCATCCCTGTCCTTATATTATATAAAAAAAAAGTTTATGGTAACTGTAGAGTGGCCCCGAGAGTTAATTCTCCTGGTTCAACCCTGGTTCCAGTCATCTTTTATATGTTAAACTGTCCATTGAAACTTATCTAAAGGCTTTGATCTCCCATGGTGTGTGTACTGGAGACTTAACAGCCTCCAATTAACATATAACTAACATACACAGGATAACCTCATCTCTGGGAAAATTATAATTGACTCATCTTTGAATATCAAAAGGCTCCTTTGTTAGAATGTAAGTGTCAAGATTCTAACAAAAACCCATTATTGGCCCTCCCTGGTTGAAGACATCAGTAGGATTGCAAGCTTCTACACTGAAATGATTGGAACCATATCAATAATTAGTATTGATTAATTGGAGTGTTGCAACCATTAAAAATAACTCTTACTATACAGTTATGCAGTCGCTGTGTAGTGGTGATGGTGGTGGACATTGTGTATTTTTTTTGGCCTTTTATTCTAGTAATTTTGAGAATATTGGTCTTTGCATTCTGTGTTTTTGGTTAGTAACAGTGGTATACTGTAATGATATATGTACAGATGCTATTTTAAATGGTTTTGGCGGGTTCATATGGGGAGACATGCACTTTTGGGCTTGGGCCTCTGATCTTTTAGGACCGTAGCAACGCCCCTGCCATGCGATGTATTAACATGTCCGTGTCTGGAGTTGTACAGGTCCTTCTCAAAAAATTAGCATATAGTGCTAAATTTCATTATTTTCCATAATGTAATGATTACAATTAAACTTTCATATATTTTAGATTCATTACACACCAACTGAAATTTGTCAGGTCTTTTATTGTTTTAATACTGATGATTTTGGCATACAACTCCTGATAACCCAAAAAACCTGTCTCAAAAAATTAACATATTTCAACCGTCCAATAAAAGTGTGTTTTTCAAAACAAACAAAAAAAACATCAAATAATAAAGTTCAGTTATGCACTCAATACTTGGTCGGGAATCCTTTTGCAGAAATGACTGCTTCAATGCGGCGTGGCATGGAGACAATCAGCCTGTGACACTGCTGAGGTGTTATGGAGGCCCAGGATGCTTCGATAGCGGCCTTAAGCTCATCAAGAGTGTTGGGTCTTGCGTCTCTCAAGTTTCTCTTCACAATATCCCACAGATTCTCTATGGGGTTCAGGTCAGGAGAGTTGGCAGGCCAATTGAGCACAGTAATACCATGGTCAGTAAACCATTTACCAGTGGTTTTGGCACTGTGAGCAGGTGCCAGGTCGTGCTGAAAAATGAAATCTTCATCTCCATAAAGCATTTCAGCCGATGGAAGCATGAAGTGCTCCAAAATCTCCTGATAGCTAGCTGCATTGACCTGCCCTTGATGAAACACAGTGGACCAACACCAGCAGCTGACATGGCACCCCACACCATCACTGACTGTGGGTACTTGACACTGGACTTCAGGCATTTTGGCATTTCCTTCTCCCAGTCTTCCTCCAGACTCTGGCACCTTGATTTCCGAATGACATGCAAAATTTGCTTTCATCAGAAAAAAGTACTTGGGACCACTTAGCAACAGTCCAGTGCTGCTTCTCTGTAGCCCAGGTCAGGCGCTTCTGCCGCTGTTTATGGTTCAAAAGTGGCTTTACCTGGGGAATGCGGCACCTGTAGCCCATTTCCTGCACACGCCTGTGTACGGTGGCTCTGGATGTTTCTACACCAGACTCAGTCATGCTTCTAGGTCCCCAGAGTCTAATCGTCCTTTCCACAATCTTCCTAGGGTCCGTCACTCTCTCGTTTAATCGTTTAACTGCCACATTGTATCCTATCTAACTGATCTCCCATTGGGTGCTTGTACAGATCTGGGAACAGCCTCATTTTATAATAATCTTTCAGGATTACCTCATGCTTGGGGTATAATGACTCCTTTTTTGAATATCAAGGCCCTACTTTGATAGAAGTGTAATGTCAAGGATTTCTAAAAGCTCAGAACTTTTGCTTGTTTGAAGATCAGTTAGGATTGCAAGTTATAAACTGCAATTTGGAACCTTTCAATAATTTTTGAAGTTTTGTTATAGGAGTTGTTGCCAAATCCATATAAAAAATAAAACTCTGACAAATTAATTTGGTGTGTAATGGATTGAGGACATATGTGAAGTTTTTTGTATTTCATTAGATTTGGTAAATATGATTTTGCATCTTTGTTTTTTTAGAGAAGGACCTGTAAAATAGACAGAGCATTTATACATGGGTTTGGCGTTGCTACGTCTAAGACAGGCAACTATGGCATGGCCTCTGAACCTGTCAGACCGTTAAAAAGCCCCCTGTCATCGATTAGTATTAACATGTACCCGAAAACAGATTGTACAAGGATCCATTTCTCAAAATTATAGCAATATAAGGCAAAATTATACATTATGTCCCACATAACTAATGACTGCATAACTTATTCATATTATTTTAATATTTAACACTCCAATTAATCAATATTATGTAGGTCATTTTATGTTGTTAATCACTGATTCAACCAGGGAGGGCCAATAATGGGTTTTTGTTAGAATCTTGACACTTAAGGGTATGCCACACTAAACAACATCGCTAACGGGATCGCTAAAAAACGTCACTATTTAGCGATCCCGTTAGCGATGTTGTTGTGTGCGGCATCTACCAGCGACGAGCTTCCTGCTGTGATCTCGCCCTGGATTCAGGGTGAAAAAACAATGCAGAATATTCCCGACTATTGTGCTGGAAGGCGTTTTTGGGGGTCAAAACCGGGTCAAAAGCCGAGATATAGCCCCCCTGGGCAAGCGCCATTAAACGGGCCTACTTTGGAAGGCCTTTGGGGGGGTAGCCATGTTGTTCAACTTTTAACAAAATTGCCAACAAAATGATCCATTAAGCTGACAATCATAGGTGCCGGGTTTGGCGGGTTTAATTTCGATGATTGGTAAAAATGACATTTTTTGGGGAATTCAAACTGACACCCCAGCATTGTTGTGGGGGTCATAACTAAGGGGCACAGCAAGTTTGAGGGTGATCTGACCAAAGGGGGCGGAGCTATGACCCCCCAAATTGGGCACCCCTCCAATTTTAGGGGATACCTCTCATTTGCACCCCCATAATTTTGCGAGAAAAATAGCTAGAGTCTTGCAATTGGTGCCATTGGATTCAGGGTGAAAAAACAATGCAGAATATTCCCGATTACTGTGCTGGGAGGCGTTTTTGGGGGGAAAACTGGGTCAAAAGCCGAGATATCGCCCCCCTGTGCAATCGCCATTAAACGGGCTTACTTTGGGGGTGGGGGTGACGTTCAGCCCCCTTGTGCCAATCAACACAAAACTTGATGGGCATGTAGTAGACATATAGGGGTACATGCCCACCCATTTGCAAGTCTCTAGCTATTTTTCTCGCAAAGTTATGGGGGTACAAACGAGGGGTATCCCCTAAAATGGGGAGGGGTGCCCACTTTGGGGGGTCATAGCTCCGCCCCCTTTGGTCAGATCACCCTCAAACTTGCTGTGCCCCTTGGTTATGACCCCCACAACAATGCTGGGGTGTCAGTTTGAATTCTTAAAAAATTGCCAAAAATGACATAATGACATAAGGGCCGGGGGTTACAGATTTTGTCAAAAATGACATTTTTGGGGGAATTCAAACTGACACCCCAGCATTGTTGTGGGGGTCATAACTAAGGGGCACAGCAAGTTTGAGGGTGATCTGACAAAGGGGGCGGAGCTATGACCCCCAAAGTGGGCACCCCTCCCATTTTAGGGGATACCCCTCATTTGCACCCCCATAACTTTGCGAGAAAAATAGCTAGAGACTTGCTCGACTATTGTGCTGGGAGGCATTTTTGGGGTCAAAACCGGGTCAAAAGCCAAGACATAGCCCCCCTGGGCAAGTGCCATTAAACGGGCCTACTTTGGAGGGCCTTTGGTGGGGTGCCGTTTAGCCCCCCTTGTGCCAATCAACACAAAACTTGGTGGGCATGTAGTAGACATATAGGGGTACATGCTCACCCATTTGCAAGTCTCTAGCTATTTTTCTCGCAAAGTTATGGGGGTGCAAACAAGGTGTATCCCCTAAAATGGGAGGGGTGCACAGTTTGGGGGGTCATAGCTCTGCCCCCTTTGGTCAGATCACCCTCAAACTTGCTGTGCCCCTTAGTTATGACCCCCACAACAATGCTGATTGCCAAAAATGACATAATGAAATGAGGGCCGGGGGTTATCGATTTTCTCAAAAATGACATTTTTTGGGGAATTCAAACTGACACCCCAGCATTGTTGTGGGGGTCATAACTAAGGGGCACAGCAAGTTTGAGGGTGATCTGACCAAAGGGGCGGAGCTATGACCCCCCAAAGTGGGCACCCCTCCCCATTTTAGGGGATACCCCTCATTTGCACCCCCATAACTTTGCAAGAAAAATAGCTAGAGACTTGCAAATGGTGCCATTGGATTCAGGGTGAAAAAACAATGCAGAATATTCCTGTGTATTGTGCTGGGAGGCGTTTTTTCGGGGTCAAAACCGGGTCAAAAGCCGAGATATAGCCCCCCGGGCAAGCCCCATTAAATGGGCCTACTTTGGAGGGCCTTTTGGGGGGTGCCGTTCAGCCCCCCTTGTGCCAATCAACACAAAACTTGGTGGGCATGTAGTAGACATATAGGGGTACATGCTCACCCATTTGCAAGTCTCTAGCTATTTTTCTCGCAAAGTTATGGGGGTGCAAACAAGGGTGATCCCCTAAAATGGGAGGGGTGCACAGTTTGGGGGGTCATGCTCTGCCCCTTTGGGTCAGATCACCGCAAACTGGCTGTGCCCCTTAGTTATGACCCCCACAATGCTGATGCCAAAATGACATAATGAAATGAGGCCGGGGTTACGATTTTCTCAAAATGACATTTTTGGGGAATTTCAAACTGACACCCCACATTGTTGTGGGTCATAACTAAGGGCACAGCAAGTTTGAGGTGATCTGACCAAAGGGGGAGCTATGACCCCCAAAGTGGCACCCCTCCCCATTTTAGGGATACCCTCATTTGCACCCCCATAACTTATGCAGAAATAGCTAAGACTTGCAAATGTGCCATTGGATTCAGTGAAAAAACAATGCAGAGAATTCCTGTGTATTGTGCTGGGAGGCGTTTTTTTTCGGGGTCAAAATCCGGGTCAAAGCCGAGATATAGCCCCGGCAGCCATAAATGGGCCTACTTTGGGGGCCCTTTTGAGGGGTGCCGTTCAGCCCCCATGTGCCAATCAACACAAAATGGTGGCATGTAGTAGACATATGGGGTACTATGCCACCCATTTGCAAGTCTCTAGCTATTTTTCTCGCAAAGTTATGGGGTGCAAACGAGGGGCAGGGCCGCCATCAGGGCATGACAACCCTTACCGATGTATGGGGCCCGGTGATTAGGGGGGCCCGCCGCCCGGGCACGCAGGTCCGCGCTCGGGCCCAGGGGGCCCCCAATATTTTGATGCTCCCCCTGCGCCTCAAGGGGCCCCCAGCTAGCGGCACATTACGCAGCCACTATGGGGGCCCCTGTGTGGCAGGGGGGCCCGCCTCCCCCAGCGCCGACTCCCCCCACCGCTGCATTGAACTATACCAGCATCCGCCGGTACAGTTCAAAGCAATGATGGAGGAGAGAGCGTCAGCTGACGCTCCTCTCCCATCATTCCCTGCTCTGCCTCTGACACAGCGCGCTCACTGTGTGCCGGGCAGAGCAGGAGACAGGAGCCGGGAGCAGCGCTGGCACGAGGATGAGGTGATTTTTTTTTTTTTTTTTTTATAAATCTGTCCTGCTGTGGGGCAATTCCTGGGGGAGGAGGAGAGATGAGGGCTGTAAAATGTGGGTCCTGTGGTATACTATGGGGGCCCTGCTATATACAATGAGGGCCCTGCTATATACAATGGGGTCCTGCTATATACTATGTGGGCCCTGCTGTATACTATGGGGGCCCTGCTATATACAATGGGGCCCTGCTATATACTATGTGGGCCCTGCTGTATACTATGGGGGCCCTGCTATATACAATGAGGGCCCTGCTATATACAATGGGGCCCTGCTATATACTATGTGGGCCCTGCTATATACTATGTGGGCCCTGCTGTATACTATGGGGGCCCTGCTATATACAATGGGGGCCCTGCCATATACAATGGGGGCCCTGCCGTATACTATGTGGGCCCTGCTGTATACTATGGGGGCCCTGCCGTATACAATGGGGGCCCTGGTGTACACTATGTGGGCCCTGCTGTATTCTATGTGGGCCCTGCTGTATACAATGGGGGCCCTGCTATATACAATGTGGGCCCTGCTATACACTATGTGGGCCCTGCTGTATACTATGTGGGCCACGCTGTACACTATGTGGGCTGTGTTATATACTATGGGGGGCTACGTTATATTCCTTTGGGGAGGCAGGCTGTATGATATTCTATTCGGGGATACATTATATTCTATGGGGGGCTGTATTATACTTATTATATTCTATGAGGGGTGATTGCATCATACTTTATGAGGTGGCTACATTGTATTCTATGGGGGGTTAGATTATATTGTATGGGGGCTTCATTATACTTTATGAGGGGGCTACATTATATTCTATGGGGCTGCATTATACTATATGAGGAGGGCTACATTGTATGTTATGGAGGGGCTACATTATGCTATATAAGGGGGCTCAATTATATTCTATGAGGGTTTAGATTATACTCTGTGGGGTGGTTGCATTATGCTCTATAGGGTGACTGCATTATACTATATGTGGGCTGCATTATACTGTATCGAGGACTATGGGGAATACATTATACCATATGAAGAGCTATGGGGTGCATTATACTATGGGAAGTGAATTGTACTACATGGATGACTATGGCGGTGCATTATACTATATGGAGCACTATGAGGAATGTATTATACTATATGGATAACTGAGTGTATCTTAATATATTGAGGGCTATTAGGAGTGTATTATACTCTATGGAGGACTATGGATACATTATATTATATGGAGGACTATGTGGTGTGCACTTTACAATATGGAGGACTGTGGTGCACATTATAATATATAGAGGACTATGGGGTGTATTATACTAAACAAGCAAAATGCTGCATATTCTTCGAGTGATTGGTGTTAGGCTAAGTGCACACGTTCAGGAATGTTTGCAGAATTTTCCTGAGCAAAAACTGACTTTTTCCACAGTCAACTTTCTAGGTCAATAATATAGCGGGAAAAACGCTAGAATTCCGCAACATTAATAAACATGTTGGTTCTTTTTCCGAGATGCGTTTTTTTCGCGGAAAAAAACGCACCATGTGCACAAAAATTGCGGAATTCATTCTAAATGATAGGATGCTTAATTCATGCGTTTTTGACGCGTTTTTTCCCGCGAAAAAAACGCAAATAATCCTGAACGTGTGCACATAGCCTGAATGTGTCATTGGTGAGGGCATGGTGCAGAAGTGAAGTTTTTCCATGAAAGGGCGGAGGGATTTTGGAAGGTTTGCATGGAGGAGGAGGAGCTAGGGTGGATGCGGAACTGGGGGGGCGGAGTCCCAGGGGGGCCCCATAAATTTTGGCGGTATGGGGCCCCGAAATTCCTAGTGGCAGCCCTGACGAGGAGTATCCCCTAAAATGGGGAGGGGTGCGAACTTTGGGGGGTCATAGCTCCGCCCCCTTTGGTCAAATCACCCTCAAACTTGCTGTGTCCCTTAGTTATGACCCCCACAACAATGCTGGGGTGTCAGTTTGAATTCTTAAAAAATTGCCAAAAATGACATAATGACATAAGGGCCAGGGGTTATCGATTTTGTCAAAAATGACATTTTTGGGGGAATTCAAACTGACACCCCAGCATTGCTGTGGGGGTCATAACTAAGAGGCACAGCAAGTTTGAGGGTGATATGACCAAAGGGGGCGGAGCTATGACCCCCCAAATTGGGCACCCCTCCCCATTTTAGGGGATACCCCTCATTTGCACCCCCATAACTTTGCGAGAAAAATAGCTAGAGACTTGCAAATGGTGCCATTAGATTCAGGGTGAAAAAACAATGCAGAATATTCCTGACTATTGTGCTGGGAGGCTTTTTTGGGGGTCAAAACTGGGTCAAAAGCCGAGATATAGTCCCCTCTGAGCAAGTGCCATTAAACGGGCCTACTTTGGGGGGTGCCGTTCAGCCCCCCTTGTGCCAATCAACACAAAACTTGGTGGGCATGTAGTAGACATATAGGGGTACATGCCTGCCCATTTGCAAGTTTCTAGCTATTTTTCTCGCAAAGTTATGGGGGTGCAAACGAGGGGTATCCTCTAAAATGGGGAGGGGTGCCCACAACAACAACATGAAAGGGCTCGGAGAAGGTGGCAGTGAAGGTGTGTAAGTGTCTGATGGGGTCACACAGCTCATAAAAGGACAACTGCCCGGCCCCATAATCCAGACATATCCTGACCCTGTCACCGGTGTCTGGTTCCTGTAAGACAGTCAGTGGATCCATCATGTTGACTCTTCCTTTTCCTGCCTGGAGAGATCTCACTCAGGACCTTCTTCTCCAGGTCGTCCACCCGTCTCCTGATGTCTGTCCACAGGGCAGTGACTCTCTCGGCTTCTCCAGCTGCTTTTTCTTGAGCTTTTCTCCTATGCTCCTCAACACTCCGAACCCAGTCCTCAGTCTCCTCTCACTTTGTTGTTCATTTATGGAGAACATTTTTCGATTTCAAATCTAGCATTTCCACATGGTGTTGTTCTCTGGCCAAATAAAAATATCTGCCCTACACTGTGTCCCTAAATAAATAATTGCCCATCATTATGTTAAACAAAATATGACCGCCCACACTGTTCATTATATGGCCTCAAAACTGTCTTCTCCTTTCCATAATCAGTAACTACTTCACATTGCCCCTTCACACGGTCTCCAATGTATACTGCAGTCTCGATACTGTACCCCCTCCTCATACCACACCCCTTATTCATACTGCACCTTCCATATTTTGCCTTCCCACTGTCACCCATGCTGCCCCTCTTTATATTGCTGCCCTATTACCCAGTCCTTCATACTGCACCCCTAACACTTACATGATATCACTTTTTTTCACACATTATCCCTACTGTCTCCTCACAGGCCAATTTCCCACATTGTCTCCTCATACATTACCCCTCCCCATACTGTCCCTTCTCACATTTCCAGACCATACTGTCTTCTTATAGTCCCTTACCCCACTGCATCCTTACACATTTCCCCACAATAAAACTCATTTTTTTTTGCTTACCTTGCAGCTTGTATCCTTTTCTGTAGGAGTGACTTCAGCAGCATGGTCAGTTGACCTGGTCACACATTTGGCTTTGCGTTGACCTGGAAATGCCTGCAAGAAGGGCTTCAATTCTATTCACACCTAAAAAATGTGAGTACAATTGAATTCAGGTAGTTTGACAGCCCACTCGGAGAATGACCGAATCCCACTGTGGCGGCAGCAAAATGCCACTGTTTGGGAGACATCCAGAAAAGCTGCGCCTCCTACCTGATGCAAATGTCACTCCTGTCCACCAATATACACCACTGACGATTGTATGAAAATGTCCTTTAGTAAAGGGTTGTTTAATTAAGCAGATAATAGTTTAAACAATAAAAGAAGAGATCATAACTCACTGTAAGCAAACAATAGACAAAATCAACATTTATATAGGACAATAATCAAGAATGAAATGGCTGAATAGTGAGGTGTGGACAACATTTAAAGCTACGGAACTATTTTTCGCCTTGGAAGACGATCAACTCAATTTAGTACTTGAATTTCCATCCCTCCTTTTTGTCAGTCAAATCAGTGAACGAGCGATCAATTTCAATCTGTAGTCTACAATTTTCTAAAGTTGAAATGAGAATTTTTTCGCTTAAATGATTTCATGCACGATGAAAGAGCGTTCTTGGACACATTGTTCAGCTGCCAAACACATTCACATCGTACAGTTATTGTGAACGATGGGTCATAATCATTAACATTAGAATCTGATGTATCGGCCAATGTAAAGGCAGCTAAAGTCAGAGGGAATTATAAATAACACCGATACAGATCATCAGAAGGATATAAACCATAAACGTCAACTTATTATTAGCAAAAGCAAAATGATTTCTTCATTATTAGATTCTTTATCAGGAGTTTCTTATATTATGATGGTTTATTACAGTTGCTGTTTCCCCCTAATATCTTTATCGAAGCTTTATACAGACGTAGTGCTGCACAAAGGGCTCGGAGAAGGTGGCAGTGAAGGTGTGTAAGTGTCTGATGGGGTCACACAGCTCATAAAAGGACAACTGCCCGGCCTCATAATCCAGACATATCCTGAATCTATCACTGGAGATCATAATAGGTAATCGGATCTCTTTACTGTCATGTCTCACTGAATACTGATTATTATATCTCCTCAAACTCCAGGATTTTGTATTTTCTCCAAACAGTGACTGATCTCCCCTCCTGTCTATACTGGGATAACACATCCCCACCCTCCAACACCCTGATCTACTGATCTCCACATCCCAGTAATGTCGTCCTGAGGTAAATCCCTCCTGCTCATCACCTGATTATACTGGAATCTCTCTGCTGTTTCTGGACATTTCTGCTTCTCTTTTGTCCCGGTTGCAGTTTTCAGGTCGTCTGATATAAGGAGATTATTACCAGCTGTGGTTACATCCAGTAATATGTCTGCAGGATCCTCCACATAGATCCCGCTCCTTATACCTGATATTACGTCACATAATGTGTGTAATGTGTGTGAGATCACAGCCACATCCAGGTCATCTCCATCATGGGGCTGTTTATCATGTCCCCCTGTGTCCTCACCACCTTCCTCCTCCTCAGGATCACACAAGTCACCGGTGTCTGGTTCCTGTAAGACAGTCAGTGGATCCGTCATGTTACACAGCTCCTCAATGTGTCTCATCTTCCTGGACAGCTCGTCCTTCTTTATTTCCAGCTGATGGATCAGAGCAGACAGTGACAGTGACTCTTCCTTTTCCTGCCTGGAGATCTCACTCAGGACCTTCTTCTCCAGGTCGTCCACCCGTCTCCTGACGTCTGTACACAGGGCAGTGACTCTCTCGGCTTCTCCAGCTGCTTTTTCTTGAGCTTTTCTCCTGCTCTCCTCCAGACTCTGGACTCTTTCCTCAGTCTCCTCTCTCTTTGTGATCAGTTTCTGGAGAACATTTCTCAGTTTCTCCTTCCTCTTCTCAGAGCCTCATCCAGCATCTCCACCTGATGTCCCGATGTTCCCCAATCAAACTGCAGGACACACAGATACAAGCAGCATCCTCAGTGCAGTAATATTCCAGGATCTTCTTATGGACAGAACATTTCCTTCTCTCCAGAGAAGTTCTGGGATCAGATAAGACGTGTTCTGGTGATTTGCTGTGAACTCTCAGGTGTTTATCACACAGAGAAGCCTCACAGTGTAGACAGGATCTAACAGCAGGTACCGGAGAGTCCACACAGTAAGTGCAGCAGATCCCACTTTCCGTCTGTGTTGGTGGAGTAAACAGGAAATTCTCCATGATGTTACGCAGAGCTAAGTTCCTCATCAGTGCCGGCCGGTCCTGAAACTCTTCTCTGCATTCAGGACAGGAATAAACTCCAGACCCGTCCTGTGTATCCAGCACACGATCAATACAGACCCGGCAGAAGTTGTGTCCACATCTCAGCATTACAGGATCTGTATAAGTGCTCAGGCAGATGGAGCAGAGCAGCTCTTCTCTCAGATCAGCAGACGCCATGACTGACAGAGGAAGAGAGAAACGAAACTACAATTCTCTGATAATCAGAATCCAAAGGTCGGGTTAAACTTTTTAAAGGGAACTTGTCACCCTCCCCCGGCCGTTTTGAAGTAAAAGAGCCACCTTCAGCAGCAGGGCAGCAGTCTGTGAAGGTGCCTCAATGACACATCTAAGGTATGGTGACCATTTTTAAAAATTAATATTTCAGCGTTGCAGGGGCACAGAAGTAAAAGAGCCACCTTCACAGACTGCTGCCTTAGTGCTGCTGAAGGTGGCTCTTTTACTTCAAAACGGCCGGGGGGGGGGGGGGGGTGACAAGTTCCCTTTAAAGACGGTGAGGCTGAACTGTAACAAGTATTTAGTCCTGTTATGTAAAGTCATGACCGAAAGTGTTGGTAGCTTTGAAATTGTTCCAGAAAATAAAGCATTTCATCCATAAAATTATTGCAAATACACGTTTTGTTATATACATGTTTATTTCCTTTCTGTATATTGGAACAACACAAAAAAAAACTGACAAAAAAGGCAAATTGAACATAATTTCACAGAAAAACCCCAAAAATGAACTGAACAAAATTGTTGGCACCTTTCCAAAATTGTGGGTAAACAACTTTGTTTCAAGTATGTGATGCTCGCTCAAGCTCACCTGTGGCAAGTAACAGTCGTGGGCAATATGAAAATCACACCTGAAACCAGATAAAAAGGGAAGTTGACTCATTTTGCCATTGTGTGTCTGTATGTGCCACACAGCACAGAACAAAAAGAAAAGACTAGAACTGTATGAGGATTTGAGAACCAAAATTGTTGAACATTATCAACAATCTCAAGGTTACAAGTCCATCTCCAGAGATCTTGATGTTGCTTCGTCCACGTTGCACAATATAATCAAGAAGTCTACAATCAATGGCACTGTAGCTACAATGAAACGCTATGGCAGGAGACCCAGGAGGGCACAAATGTTAACAGAGATATAAAAAAAAATCAAACAAATTTGACACATTACCAGATGATCAAGTTTCTTTTATTTCTGACTGTATGACTTTTATCTTGACCCATAACTTCTTCCGTTATGGGGTGCACTACTACTCCCAGCAGTGGGGCACTGCCATGGGTACCAGGTTCACACTAACCTATGCCAATTTGTATGTAGGCAGATGGGAACAACAAACCATCTGCAGACATGATTCACCACAGGCGAACCTGGTCCTTTGGCAACATTTTATTGATATTATTTTTATTTGGTCTGGGGGACCAAAATTGTTGTCAATTTTTATTTATTTCATTAATAAAATCAAATATTTTTTAAACTTCACTGTCACCACCAGTACACAATCGATCAATTTTTTAGATTTAAATATTTTTATAGAAAACGGAACAATTCAGACTCGAACATATCACAAACCTACTGACTCCAACAATTACATCTCATTGGATAGTTGCCACATTCAGAGTTGGCTCATTAATGTTCCTAAGAGCCAATTTATACGGGCACATAGAAACTGCTTTAGAACGCATAACTTCAATATCGAGACTGATTTTCTGATTAAAAAATTCAATGATAAAGTGAATGACGAAAGTCATTTATTACAAACAAAAAATCAGTAGAGAAGCTACCAAGAGCACACCTACTCCAAAATAAGGTTAAAAATACAAACTCCTCCTTGGCGGACGAAATCTCAATTATTACTCAATTTAATGCTAACACTCAAATCCTGAGAATTGTAAATAAATATTGGGGTATCCTTAAAGAGGATAAAATTATTGGCGATAAGTTACCTAGTCGCCCAAAATTTATTTATAGAAAAGCGAAAAACTTGGGTAATCTAATAGCCCCTACTATCTCTAAACCTTTAATGCCATCTATTCCGTGTTCCCAACTCCATCAGGCTTCTTTCCATGTCGGAAGTGCAAAGCATGCAGAATATTACAGTAGATACAAAGAAACAATTCAATATTTCCAATGGGATTTTAAAATTTGACATCAAATATTTTATTACATGTACAACTCAGTGTGTACCGTATTTTTTGGACTATAAGACGCACCAGACCATAAGACGCACCCCAAATTTTCAGAAGGAAAATAGGGGAAAAAAAATAATGTGTCAAATGGGGTCCGTCTTACAGTCAGAATTTAGGTTACCAGCAAAGAGATCAGCACAGGTTGAGGAGTGGTCACAGGGGTCATTCGGTGGTCCAGGCTGGTGCGGTGGTGGTGCTCTGTTGCAGGGGTGCTCTGTGGGGTGGCTGTGTCTGTGGGGTGGCTGTGGTCTGTGGCGTGGCTGTGCTCTATGGGGTGGCTGTGCAATATATGGTACTCATAAATCCCATAGCAGTGGTCCCAATGCAGCCTCCTGTGCTCTGTGGTGTCGGGGCAGCAGCGGGGCTCCGCCGGAATTTCCCTCTAAGCCGGAAAGCCCCCCGCAGCTGCGACGCGTTGGCCTCAAGAAACATGGCCGCCAGGGGCCTCCGGTGGCGGTCCCGACGCAGCCTTCCGTGCGGTGGTGTCGGGGCAGCAGCGGGCTCTGTGCTGCGTGGGGGGCTCCGCCGGCATTTCCCTCTAAGCCGGAAAGCCCCCCGCAGCTGCGACGCGGTGGCCTCAAGAAACATGGCCGCCAGGGGCCTCCGGTGGCCGTCCCGACGCAGCCTTCCGTGCGGTGGTGTCGGGGCAGCAGCGGGCTCTGTGCTGCGTGGGGGGCTCCGACGGCATTTCCCTTAGCCGGAAAGCCCCCCGCAGCTCCGCTCCCTCCTGCAACGTGGTGGCGTCCTCAAACATGGCCGCCAGGGGCCTCCAGTAAGATGGCAGCCGAATCTCATTCAAGTCTCGGCAACGAGATCTCGGGAGACGAGATCTCGTTGCTGAGACTTGAATGAGATTCGGCGGCCATCTTACCGGAGGCCCCTGGCGCCGCGTTGCAGGAGGGAGCGGAGCTGCGGGGGGCTTTCCAGCTAAGAGCGAAATGCCAGCGGCCGGCGTAGCCCCCCACGCAGCCCAGAGCCCGCTGCTGCCCCGACAACACCGCACAGAAGGCTGCGTCGGGACCGCCACTGGAGGCCCCTGGCGGCCATCTATCAGGAGGCCGCAGCAGCGGAGCTGCGGGGGGCTTTCCGGCTAAGAGGGAAATTCCGGTGGAGCCCCCCACGCAGCAGAGCCCCGCTGCTGGCCAGACACCACCGCGCCACAGGGAGGCTGCCACCATCGGGACCGCCACCGGATTTTTAGGTATGTTGGGACCATAAGACGCACCCCCATTTTCCCCCAAATTTTGGGGGGAAAAAAGTGTGTCTTATGGTCCGAAAAATACGATAATTTATTCAATAAAAAGCCGCTGTGGTAAAATCTATGTAGGACGCACAAAACGTCCACTCAATGTCCGAGAAAGTGAACATTTGTGCAATATAAATAAGAAATTCACTGATCCACCATGGAGGGCTGGCAAAAGGCACCGTAGTTACAGGCCTCCAAGTGGTTAAAAAAAGCTGGCGAAAAGGAAATGTCACGTGAGGAAAGTAGGTGGATTTTTGAGTTGGACACATTGACACCGATGGACCTTAACAGCGAAATAGAATTGTTTGCTTTCAACAATTAAATTGTTGTCACATGATATGCTTCAAAGATTAAAGGTCTCTATGACACCCACTGGACCATCCCTGATGAAGGAATCCGAGAATTCCGAAACGCGTTGGATTTGCTCCATACTGCGCTCTGTAGTTAGTCACGTGCTCTAACAGGTGACCACTGATGTCACGCAAGGTCCTGCAAGTCTACCACACTCTGCAGGCTTTCATCGCGGGTCCTGCACGCCCGCGCAACGCAGGACAAAAGTGCTAGGGACGCCTGTCGCCGGCCCAGAAAAATCAACCATCTCAGCAGTTACACTTACAATTCAGAAGGACATCGCTCCATTCTTCGGACAATTTGCCTATGGACAACATATAAGATAACTCTGCCTGAACGATGGAGTTGCTTTTTTATTTTAAAGCATTTCCTTATGTTCATTGATTATTTTATACCATGAACTTCTAGCTGTACCCGTACTTGGACTGCTTATTAACCTAAAGGGACTATTCTAACCGATCACTGGACATAATTTTTGCTCATTGGTGTCACATAAGGTATATCCTCTTGCAGAATTGTTTCATTACTAAGGCATGTCAAAATGTACATGAGTAAGCCAAAATCTATCTTGGATTTATGTTTATGCCTCGGACCTGTGGTTTTTACTCAATTGTTGATTTTCATTGTCAGTTCACCCTCTTTTTGCTGTATTTTTACTCTGATTGAAACAATGTTTTAGAAAAATGTTAATAAATACATCTTTTACTTCATCTTGGTTTTTAATGTGCATTTTTTTTTTTATATGTTTCTGTGCTTTGTTGCACTGGAACTCCTTTATGACTAATCTCCCTCTAGTGGACACATGTGGTTATAACATTCTGGCACAGTGTGTTGTTATCCTTTTATATGTTCTAAATATAAAAGTAGGTGTAATTTACTGTAATGTATGGATATTTAGTGTATGTGTACATTAGAATACTGTGCATAATTGTGCATGTATAATGTGTGTTATTGTTATACATATATGTATATAGAGTATACAACCATATATAACACAAAGGAACTATAAGCAACATTTTTTTTCTTTGCTTATGTATGTAGTCTCAAAAAGGATATATGTATATGTAGTCATGGACGAGAGTGCTGGCAACCTTGAAATTGTTCCAGAAAATGAAGTATTTCTCCCCAAAAAATTTTGCCATTACACATCTCTCCAGAGGTGTTCAATGGGATTTAGATCTGGACTCAATGCTGTCACTTCAGAACTTTGTTTCCATCCATTTCTGGGTGTTTCTTGAAGTATGTTTGGAGTCATTGTCTTACTGGAAGACCCATGACCCCTATAGGACGTAAACCCAGCTTTCTGACACTGGGAACTACATTGCGACCCCCAAATATTTTGATAATCTTCAGATTTCATGATGCCTTGCACACAGTCAGTACACCCAATGCCATAGGCAGCAAAACAGCCTCAAAATATCTTTGAACCTCCACCATATTTGACTGTAGGTACTGTGTTCTTTTCTTTGCAGGCATCATTCCATTTTGAGTAAACAGTAGAATGATGTGCTTTACCAAAAAGCTCTATCTTGGTCTCATCTGTCCACAAGACAATTTCCCAGAACTCTTCTTCTGAAGTCTTTGGAAGTCTCCTTTGTTTGTACCATAATGCAGTGCCACAAACATGCTGTGAAGACCAGATTTTGATAGATCCCGGTTCTTCAAATAAAACAAGTCACCCACTCACATTGGATTGTCGTCCCATTGATTGAAAACACCAGACTCACCTTCAAATTATTTGCTGATCCTAGAGGTTCACATACTTTTGCCATTCACAAATGTAAGATACTGGATAATTTTTTGCATTAAAAAAAAAAAATGACAGTCTAATATTTTGACTTATTTTATTTTGCTCTTTTTATCTACTTTTAGGACTTGTGACAATCTGTTGTAGCTGTACATCAAATATATGTAGAAGTAGGTAGAAATATTTCTAGAAATATAAAAATTTATGTGACTGCAGACTTGTGAATCCTCTCAGCATGCAGTATGCGCACTGTCAGGATTCTCCGGTGCCAGGAGCGGGTGGTCGAATAACCGCAAATATGTAATTGGCATACATGTGTGTTGTGAATATGCTGGAGGTGGCTTCTGAGCTGGGGCTCCCTCCGGTGGTTGCTGAGGGTAATGAACTGATTAATGAATGGCCTTCAGTTGGCGCTGAATAGTAGGATATAAGTGGCCTGAGTTCCCAGCAGCCTTGCCGGTTATCAATTGTTCCTTCTGGTCTTGCTTGAAGCACTGCTAGTTTCTTTCAGATAAGTGTTTGCTGTTTTTTTTTTCTGTGTTTGATTTTCATTGCTGGTTTGCTGCTTGTAGTGGACTGCAGCCTGTCCCCTTTTGGGGGTTTGGCGCTGCAATTGTGCTCCGTTTTTGTCTGCACTTTTGCTTTGCTCCTTTGTTACTTTTTATTTGCTGAATAGCGTTTTGTTACACCAGAGATCTGATTTAGGTGGATGAGATCGTGTGATCTCAGGTTTTTTGGCAATCAGAAGTGTTGGTATTTTTGTTAGGATTTTTGTTGGATTGCAGTCAGAATTCTTTCCTGTACTTTTCTGTCTAGACAGATTGGGCCCCAGCGTTTGCTCATTCTATTTTCTGTCTGTGTCCGTGCTTTCATCTTGTCTAACCGCCATTACGTTTGGGGGCTTCCTATTTTCTTTGGGGATCTTCTCCGGGGCAGATGTAGTTATCTCTCAGGCTGTGACGAGGCGTCTAGGATCAACGTAGGAACGCTCTACGGCTACTTCTAGTTGGGTGGTTAGTTCAGGTTACTGCAATCCAATAGGTTCCAGCCTCTCTGGTGTATTACCGCTTTTGCTATTTCTCCTCAGTTACCGAAACATAACACGTCATCACTGGCTGACTAGACTTGCGTAGCTTCACTCAATACAAGTCAACAAAGCGAGGCCAGAGATGTCTAGTTGGAATGAGGTCAGGTATATCCTGACAGCGCACACTATGAGTGCTGTGATGATTCACAAGTCTGCAGTCACATAGATTGCCTTGAGCCCCAAGCCCAAACAACCTCATTAATATAGCCTGAAGAGCATCACCCTTGTCCACTGATACAACCTAGTGGACATACCTTAGTACTGCAGTCTTGCTAATTTTCACAGGTGTTCACCATGTGCATCCGTGCTAAGTTACCAGCCTGATTTAGCTCCTTTTACTAATGAGGAGCTGCAATTAGCAGCCTTTGACATTGGTAATAAATATATCACCTAGATCCGACAGGCTCCAAATTGACAAGTGCAATGAGGTTTCATCCCCAGTTTTTCTTGCCACCCAGGAACATGCTTTCGAGACTCTCCGCTTCCTTTCATGATGTGTCTCTTATTGTGCTTCTGAGTCCAAATAAGAATCCGTTAGACTGCGCCTTCTATAGACCAATCTCCCCAGGTAATGCAGACTAAAACCTTTCCAGTCTGTTGGACAATCCTTTCTATTATCCTTCCGGATCAGACGGGCTTTATGCCTGGGAAGTCCACCTCTATTAATATTACATGGATACAGGCATTGATTCAGCTTAGCAGGGCTGATGATAGACCCTGGACTTTGGCCTCACTGGAAACAATGAAGGTCCTTGATTCACTGGAATGGCCCTTCTTGATAGCCTACTTAGTAATCTGCTACCTGTTCATAAACTGGATATAGAGGTTTGCCGAGATTCTACAACGTTCCTCCCGTTTAATTCCATTGGCTCAATTCTACCACCAGAGATATCTAAGAGATAGGAGCACAGATCATTGTACAAGCAATGGTAGATAGGTTACTCGCTATCCTCTCCTTTCGAGTCTGACCAGCTACACATAATCTAGGAAGAAAAATGTAGTGGACAAACTTTTAGGTAATTTATTGACTGTATATTTTAGAAATGACGAGGTAGAGAAGATGAGGGGACACGGATTAGGGGTAGAGGATGAGGATAGAGGTAACAGGAGAATCTTCACTCCAGCTCTGACACATGTTTCTGCTAAGATGGCACTGTCCAGAAAGAACACAATGCGAGATAACCAGAAAGGAGTTACAGAGCGAGAGAGGCATCGTGGGAAATTACAGATGCAAATATATAAAAACACTGGTCAGTAGATGCAGCAAAGGAATACAAACTCTTTACAACCAAATAAAGAATAAAATCAAAACAGTGTACTAAGTATATAGTACTGTAATAAGTTCTGCACAGAGGATGGATGAACAGCACACTCCCCATCTGAAATCCTTGGATTTGACTATATTAACTGTCTTGAAGTTGAGGTGGTTTCCTGATGTTCACTGATAACTCAACCTGAAAAAAAATAACCTTATTGTATGAATGTGGTAAACAAATGTCTATAACAAGTTCCTGGAATAATCCAGTGGATAGCCCATCTGTGTATTGTAAAAGCCACATTAGGCCAAACTGCCTCCAACCTCATTTTAATCCAGTAGTTTAGGGTCCATTATTAATGAAAGCTAACCAACTTAAGTGGTCTGAAAGATCCTTTCGACTAAGTGCATCTGAGGCCAGATGACAGATTTTGAGTCACCCTGCTATGTGACTGTCATTCCCACTTTACCATCTTCACTGGGAAAGGCTTTTGAAGTAAAACACATAGGCCACGCGTTTCGTTCCACCTTTTTGTCTTTCATAAGAACAAGATCTCCTACTTGCAAGTTCCGTTTACCTTTTTGCCATTTTCTACATCTTTGTAGATGATAGATGACTAAGGTATTCCATTGTTCATCTACTCCAGAAACAGGTAGCCAGATATTGTACGTTTACATTGTTACCGGACACACAGTCTTCAGGTGGACTAGGAACAGTTCCACGTTTCTGAGTGAGAACTGGTGCAATAAGAATAGCACGAGATTCTGGATCCATAATGGAAAAAGAGGTCTTGAGTTCACAATAGCAGACACTTGAGCTAAGAAATTGGTCAATGTCTCATGTGAGAGTCTTGAAAGGTTCGAGTCCATCAACATAGACTCCAATATCCTACGAGCGATTCCTAGAATTCATTTCCATGATCCGCCCATATGGGAAGCATGATGAGGGTTGAAGACCCACAAGCAACCATTGTTTGCCCAATAGTCCTGGACTGATGTTGAATTAATTTGCAATTCTGGCAGGCACCTATGAAGATAATTCCACACTCAGATCTCAATTGCAATATGGTCCTCCGATGGACGAAGAACAGTCTTAAGGCATTGATGTATCCATGGATTTTATCATTTCTGTATGTACCGCATATATATAACGCACGCATGTAAACACTGGCCATTGTTCACTCTCTGCATAGATACCTCCATTTCTACCTGCGGTAACTGCCCATGGCACAAAGACATCCAAACCAAAGTAAGGAAATGGTGGCTCTGTGCTTGTCCTATCAGCCAACAAATATGTTACACTTTTGTGATACTGAACACAATGATAAATTAGGTGGAAATTATCTTTTTGCTCCCACAATCCAAATGGCTCTTAAAGCATCTTTGGAGAAATATCTGACTTGATGTTTGACCCTTTAGTAGTAATGCGGTATCGAAAGGGTAACAATATGGCGACCACCAGGAATAATTAGGGGATTCTTTTCTACATTCTCCAACTTGGCCGTGTTTAGACGTCCTGTCGATTACTGGTTTTAATTCGACGATGGGGCTGTTTAGGAACATCTCGCTTTTCACATGGACTTTCCAGTTCCTTGTAACAAACATTCTGCTGCACACGTAATGGACACGATGTAAAGTTTGGAAATATGGTCTTTATTATAATTTACACACCACTTTTATACATGTCCCCCAGTATTTCCAACCTGAATGTGCACTGTAAGTCAGTGACTGATAGTTATGTACAGCAACATAGAATTCGCTTCATACGGGTGCGTTATTACTGGAGCCATCTGATACAAGACCCAGTGCTGGAGACGACGTGCTAGATGTAGATACACACAGGAAGAAGAAGACGACAACTAGAAAACTTGTAATTCTTGAAAAACAACCATGGAATGTCCAAAAAAAAAAAAAAAAAAAAATGTAAAATAAAATAAAGTATAAAACTATCCAAATATTACATTTTTTTGGCCCAAGTATAAAAGACGAACTAAAGTAAAGTTAGACTTAAGAGTTTCCTTCATAAAAAAAAAAAAAATCCTGTATTTTAAAATTCTCTATGTCTAAATGAAACGATGGAGCCGACTCCGAAGCCCAGATCGTCGGCCGAGCTTCTCACACAGAATAACATCACTGTCTGGTAAGGTCAATATGCAGGCGGCATTAATCAGGGGGAGATGATACTCTGGATAGCTCCACCCCTTTATCTCTGATTGACAGCATCAGCAGAGGGCGGGGAAAGAGCTGGAGCTTATGAATATTGAGAACTATAGGCATTTATTATATATATATATATATATATATATATATATATATATATATATAATATATATATATAAATATACACACACACACACAGAAAGCAGCTCAATGAGAGATACAGTCATGGACAAAAGTTTTGAGAATGACACAAATATTAATTTTTACAAAGTCTACTGCTTCACTTTTTCTAATGGCAATTTGCATATACTCCAGAATGTTATAAAGAGTGATCAGCTTAACAGCAATTACTTGCAAAGTCAATATTTGGCTAGAAAATGAACTTTATCCCCCAAAACACATTTCAACATCATTGCAGCCCTGCCTTAAAAGGACCAGCTAACCTCTTTTCAGTGATTGCTCCATTAACACAGGTGTGGGTGTTGATGAGGACATGGCTGGAGATCAATCTGTCATGATTAGTAAGAATGACACCACTGGACACTTTAAAAGGAGGCTGGTGCTTGGCATCATTGTTTCTCTTCTGTTAACCATGGTTATCTCTAAAGAAACACGTGCAGTCATCATTGCAATGCACAATAATGGCCTAACAGGGAAGAGTATCGCAGCTAGAAAGATTGCACCTCAGTCAACAATCTATCGCATCATCAAGAACTTCAAAGAGAGAGGTTCCATTGCTGCCAAAAAGGCTTCAGGGCACCCAAGAAAGACCAGCAAGCGCCAGGACCGTCTCTTAAAAGTGTTTCAGCTGCGGATCGGGCTACCAGCAGTGCAGAGCTTGCTCAGGAATGGCAGCAGGCAGGTGTGAGTGCATCTGCACGCACTGTGAGGCGGAGACTCTTGGAGAAAGGTCTGGTCTCAAGGAGGCAGCAAAGAAGCCACTTCTCTCCAGAAAAAACATCATGGACAGACTGATATTCTGCAAAAGGTACAGGCAGTGGACTGCTGAGGACTGGGGTAAAGTTATTTTCTCTGATGAATCCCCTTTTCGATTGTTTGGGACATCAGGAAAACGCCTCATTCGGAGAAGACAAGGTGAGCGCTACCACCAGTCTTGTCTCATGCCAACTGTTAAGCATCCTGAAACCATTCATGTGTGGGGTTGCTTCTCAGCCAAGAGGGAATCGGCTCTCTCACAGTCTTGCCTAAAAACACAGCCATGAATAAAGAATGGTACCAGAATGTCCTCCAAGAGCAACTTCTCCCAACCCTCCAAGAGCAGTTTGGCGATCAACAATGCTTTTCCAGCATGATGGAGCACCTTGCCATAAAGCAAAGGTGATAACTAAATGGCTCAGGGAACAAAACATAGAGATTTTGGGTCCATGGCCTGGAAACTCCCCAGATCTTAATCCCATTGAGAACTTGTGGTCAATCATCAAGAGACGGGTGGACAAACAAAAACCTAAAAATTCTGACAAAATGAAAGCATTGATTGTGCAAGAATGGACTGCTATCAGTCAGGATTTGGTCCAGAAGTTGATTGAGAACATGCCAGGGAGAATTGCAGAGGTCCTGAAGAAGAAGGGTCAACACTGCAAATATTGACTTGCTGCATTAACTCATTCTAACTGTCAATATAAGCTTTTGTTACTCATATGTTTGCAATTATATTTCTGTCTGTGATAAAAACATCTGTCAAACACACATAAAAACCAGAGGCAGCAGATCATGTGAAAATATATTTGTGTCATTCTCAAAACTTTTGGCCATGACTGTACATCGTTGGAATCCGGGTCTCTGTCCCTAATCTAGGCTCCCAAGCATAAACCTGGAGGTTCCCTTTAAAAAGTGGTGTCCATGATCTCTGCATTGGAAGGAGAGTGATGCCGAAGACACTGCGTCTACACATTTCTGCCGAGATGTGCGCATGATCGGCAGCAGTGGTGAGCAAGCATACTCCTTTGATAACCAAGTGTCTTCGGCATGCTCGAAAAATATGTTACGTTCCCGCGGCTGTTCGACAGCCACAACACATGCAGGGATTCCATAACTAACAGGCAATCCCTGCACGTGTTGCGAATGTCGAAAAGCCGCGGGGACTCTAACTTATTTTTCGACACTTAGTTAGCACACGAGCATGCTCGGATAATGCCTTAACTGAGCATGCTCGCTCACCACTAAATCGGCAGTCATCCGGCGCATGTCCTTGTCTAATGATCGGCAGGTATCACTCATCTCCCAAAAGCAAAGCATAAGAGGTGAGTGCTGTTAGACAACCCCCTTTAAATAGTAGAACCCTTAACTTAAAAATTTTTCTTACAATTTTGGCCAACTACTACTAATTTACTAGTAACACCCCCCAATTTTTTTTTTTGGAAGGGTCAAAAAACGCATGAATACATCTGTTAATTTTCTATCAAGAAAACAAAAAAAATACGGTAATAAAAAAATAAAAAATTACAAACTGCATTGTTCTGCATTTTGGGGAAAAAAAAATCTTCTTCCTAAAGTGTGTTCTTCCAAAGTAGTGAAACCTGTGAATATTCTAGAGAGCTATGTACACCGGTCACCGGGGCAGTTTATGTCGTGGCCACAGCATGACGTCCGTCCCGCAGACGGGACCAAACGAAAGTGTCCAAGCGATGAGGAGACGGGGGGCGCGGATCATTACACAAAGCAACTGGTCTAGTTTTTCATATAAACAAACTCTGGCCAAACTCCAAAGCGTTCCACATTTACATAGCAAAATAAATTAAATAAATAGAAATTAAAAAAAAAAAAAAATTATGAAAAAAAAAAAAAAATTCAACTGTACAAAAAGGAAAAAAATAAAGTATGACCTCGTCGGTTGCTACTGGTTTAGGCTTTGGAGTATAAATATTTAGTCGTAACGTAGATACCAGTAGCGTGAACACTCACAAACGTACGCTCACACGCTAAAATCCAGCCGGTCTTTTACAGATGATATTGACCAAGAACAAAAAATAAAAGAAAAAAAAAAGTCATATCGTGGTAGGGGGGGGGATACAGACTGGAGAGCGAAATTAAGAAGGATTTTCTCTGGCAGGATGCATCTTTAAAGTGATATCACGTAAGAAAGAAGCTGTGCTGCCCCGCAGGGGAGGGGTTTACTGTAATCATGTGACTACTCAGCATGGAATGATTCGCTCAAATTTTTGGGGTGTTGCCCATTAACTTTGTAGGATATGAATTGAATTCCCCACCCCCAAACAAAGAAAAAAAAAATAGACCAGAAACACAAACAGTTCAGATTCAGTCCATGCAAGGCCTCACGAAAAGGAATGAAATACCAGAGTAAATTAGAGAAGGTAGCCAACATATTCCTCATAGCCCCTCCCCTGAGGAACGAAAAGAAAAAATAACTGACATTATAAAGAGAGGGGAGGACAGTTTTTGCATTAAAGTGTTAGGACGGTAAATAAAATGCAGAATCTCCATTTCATCATGGAGTAGAAAGTAATAATCTGATGGTGCCACATCTTACTGACTGCAAACAGAGGTATCCCCCTCATTCCCAAAACCAGGGCAGCCGACCAGTATCCCAGCCTTTTCTGTAGAAGAACAGATCTACGATTTGTGGGAATCTTCCAACAAATTGCCAGTTTTAACAGTGTTCAGGCTGAGATCAATTTTGGAAATTGCACTCAATGGACTGTAATGAAAATGGTTTCTAGATAAGCGCCACTCCAGTCCACGGGCCGCGTCTGGTATTGCAGCTCAGCCTCACGCTTGGGATCGTTGCAAATTATAGGACAAATTGATTGCTGGTTGAGGTGGTGTGTAATGGGATGAAAGGGTAAACTTGTTCCGTACCAGTGGAAAATTACGGGCGAGTGGGAAATATGGAGATCCAGCATTTTATTTCCCAGAAGACATAAATTAAAAAAACATACATAAATCTTAGTAGACAGTCCCCATGATGATTGGAGCAAGATCCACACAGAACATGAGGGCTTCAGTGTTAGTATTTTAGACAGTCTCTGCAATGCAGAAGATCCTCTTTCTTGTTGCCAAGACTACGCCACTCCTCAGGGGCGTGTCAAAGAGCAGTGCTAGGCCACTCCCTAGAGGAATACAGGATTAGCTGGTTCCTTTCTCCTCCCCCCATTTATTTATTTTTTCCTTCTTTGATGGTTCATGCTGCTCCCTCTCACAAAATAGGTGAATTATTGAAATTTTTTTTTTGTATTGTAGTCCCAGCGCTAAGAAACTAGAGGAACACGAGACTTAAAAGTAGTAACAGAGGTGCTTGTGCTGACTGTGCCGTTACTTGAAGGCTGTAAATTCTCCTGCGGAGGGAGTACAAAAGAAATAAAGTTTATTAAAAAAAAAAAAAGGCAGAAAAAGCGTCTGATGCTTGTATGAACCTCAAGCTAGACAGGTTAATGCGAGCGCAAAAGAGCAACAGAGGGACATGACAACACACAGTCAGGGCCACAAGGGGTTACAACTGTCTGTACACGCAAGGCAGGGGTTAAAAAAAATCAAGAAGGGAGAAGATAGCATTTCAACACAGATTTTTTTTTTCTTTACCGACTGTTTTCGGATCAGGCCCTGTACACACTAAGTAACGAGCCTTTGCGCTTTCTGCTCAAAAGTCAGTGTGACAACTCCTGGCTCCTTGAGAGCAATAAAGTGATACCCGTCCCCATCACCAAGGATCCAGAGCCGCCTGTCTGTGACCTCCCTCTTGCTTGTACCCTCCTCTCCTGAAACACTCTGTGCTTCAGGACAACATCCTTGTGCTTAAAAGGGGTATACCGATCTCCAAGATCCTATCCCAATATGTAATAGGTGTAATAATACTAGCAAATACCATCATTTAGAAATGTAGCTTAGTTCTTCTGATTAGCGATGACACTTACCTCACGCCCATTGCATTGCAGCTTAGGTACCCATGGTTATGACCACTGATTTAGTAACAGTTCGTTGTCGCAACCATGGATACCAAAGCTATGCCCTGCACATGGGGTAAGCGACATCGCTAATCAGAAGAACTATGCTACAATTCTAATTGGAGGTATTTGCCAATATTATAAACACCTACTACATATTAGGATAGGATCTTGGAGATGAGAATAAAAAAAAAGGCACAGATATTATAATTATATAATTTTTTTTCCTTTTCCTTCCAAAGCAAAGAAACGGTCGGTCGGTTCGGGTTTATAAAACTGCGCCACGTCCAATTGTTTTGCAGATTTTTCTCGAACAAGTTCAAAGAGGAAACCAAAATCTTTAGTAAACCCCAATATACAGACAATTAAACCGGAGGCGGCGGCCGCCATGTGCAGCACATCGACACTTACAATATATATTCATATACACACATTTTCGGTAGGTAACAGACCAGTCACATAGACATTTACATTCTCCTGCCAGCAGGGGGTGCAAGTATTTTTGTTTGTTGTGCGGGACTTTGGAGTCCCGTCCGGTCAGCGTATCGTGAACCCACCATATCCCCCGGCCTGGATGGGCGTTTTTGGAGAAGCACAAGCTGTACAGACTGAAGTCCTCTGTCTGGAAGCCGGCTCTGTTCAACGACGGCTCTGATGCACTGCGGTGAATTTTTGGCAATGACCGAGCCAGGAGTTCAATGGAGGCGAGAATCTAATGGGGGGAAAAGAACAGGGCCGTATATTAGACGATGCTCGGTTACGTTTTGGGCATCCTGCAGAAGGAATTGGGAAAATGAGGCAGCTTTCTTCCTGCAACAGCGCCACCCCTGTCCACAGGTTGTGTAGGGTATTGCAGCCCAGACCCATTCACTTCACTAGAGCTGCAATATTAGACATGACCTGTGGACAACGTGGGAAACTACAACTCCTAACGTAGTTCCACCACAACTTCCAGAAATGACTGCCACTGTACTGATCTGATCAGCGGTAATCCCTTTCGGGCCACATTGCACTTACCTGTGGAAATAAGGGTCGCTCGTCCCTCTTCTTTTTTAGACAGTCGGCCATTAACCTCTTCATTGCTTTGGGACAGTTACTCCGAACTTTGCTGAGGTCTGGAGATAAATATCCTCTACCAACCATGAATATAATCTAAAAAAAAATAAATAAATAAAATAAATTGGATTACACCATAAAAATGTGCAATTTCCCATTCTATTCTTTCTGCTTCCACCGGGAGGCGCTCACAGCACGATGATCTATTTTACTTTTTCAGCAGAACTGTGAACTCCAAAGCAGTGGTGGCTGAAGGTGTTACATGATGATGGTAGTAAAATTCTGGGTTCCTTGGAGGTTTTAGACTAAATTTTCACATCCCAATGGTGAACGTCTCGCCCCTCACCTGGTCTCTGTTGTTGATATTCTGATACGGGAGCTGCCCGGTCATTAATTCATATAAAACTATTCCGAAAGCATAGACGTCAGACTGAAAGCTGTAGGATTCTTGTCCTGCATCCTAATCACCTCTGGGGCCTACAGAAAAAAATAAAATAAATAAATGATGTCAGTAATGGCAAAAGTGGAAAGATGTAGATCTGCAGTGCCGTGCTGATCGCTAAAGATCAATGACAATAACATCTTCTGGTTACTTACACCTAAACACAGTTTTATCTCTCACCGCAGCTGCCGGGATCTGAGTGACCTCCGATCCCAGCAGCCTAACCCCCTTAGATGCCGCAGCCCTAACCCTCCCCCCTTAGATGCCGCAGCCCTAACGCCACCCTTAGATGCCGCAGCCCTAACCCTCCCCCCTTAGATGCCGCAACCCTAACGCCCCCCTTAGATGCCACAGCCCTAACGCCCCCCTTAGATGCCGCAGCCCTAACCCTCCCCCCTTAGATGCCGCAGCCCTAACCCTCCCCCCTTAGATGCCGCAACCCTAAACCTCCCCCCTTAGATGCCGCATCCCTAACGACCCCCCTTAGATGCCGCATCCCTAACGACCCCCCTTAGATGCCGCAGCCCTAACGCCACCCTTAGATGCCGCAGCCCTAACCCTCCCCCCTTAGATGCCGCAGCCCTAACCCTCCCCCCTTAGATGCCGCAGCCCTAATCCTCCCCCCTTAGATGCCGCAGCCCTAACGCCCCCCTTAGATGCCACAGCCCTAACCCTCCCCCCTTAGATGCCGCAGCCCTAACCCTCCCCCCTTAGATGCCGCAGCCCTAATCCTCCCCCCTTAGATGCCGCAGCCCTAAACCTCCCCCCTTAGATGCCGCAACCCTAAAGCCCCCCTTAGATGCCGCAGCCCTAACCCTCCCCCCCTTAGATGCCGCAACCCTAACGCCCCCCTTAGATGCCACAGCCCTAACCCTGCCCCCTTAGATGCCGCAACCCTAACCCTCCCCCCCTTAGATGCCCCAGCCCTAATTCTCTCCTTAGATGCCGCAGCCCTAACCCTCCCCCCTTAGATGCCGCAGCCCTAATCCTCCCCCCCTTAGATGCCGCAGCCCTAACCCTCCCCCCTTAGATGCCACAGCCCTAACCCTTCCCCCTTAGATGCCACAGCCCTAACCCTTCCCCCTTAGATGCCGCAGCCCTAATCCTCCCCCTTAGATGCCGCAGCCCTAATCCTCCCCCTTAGGTGCTGAAGTCATTAATTATTCTACCGTTTGGCTTCTGTACCTCCTATGCGTCTCCGAGGTAACAGACTACAAACAAATCCGTGTAGTCTGATTCCGTGGTTACGCTAATCTCCATTTGTCTTCTACTTTGCGCCATGGTCCGTTTGGCAGATTAGCCAGAAATAGAGGGCAGGTAGAAAGGAGTCACCAGCCGGCAGAATCAGACCACACCAGGTTTGTTTGTGGTACATTAATATTCAAAGTATCGCACATAATTAACAAACAGGACCATAAGTTTATTCATGCATAAAAATGATATAAAAAGGGGCAATCAGTGGTCTCTTGTACTACTAGAATAGAACAGATGAGACAAGAAATATCAAGAAAAGGAAGGGGAGTAAACTGTATGTTCCTATTCATACAGCACCTAAATAAGAAGGACCTGCAATACCAGACTAAGCCTATGGACCAGAGTGGCGCAATTTCAAAACACCTCTAAATATAATAAATACTTGACCTCCCCTTTAACAGTGACATAGGAGATTTCCCTACCATCCATAGTATGGAGCCTGATAACTGTTCGAACTGGTGAGAGCCGCTCCACCGAGACTTCACTGTGGCGAGGCCAAAGTCACCGATCTTTACCGTGAGGTCTTCATGAAGAAAAATATCTAGAGAAGGGAACGGGTTAAGGAAAGAATGACCAAGAATACGGTTCTGTCGCATTATAGCCCCTTGCGGCCATAATGCAGCCGCCTCGACTAAGCAGCGGCTACCGGACAAACAATTTAACTGGCTGCAAGTCACGTCATGTCGCATAAAGGATACTATTGCTTTTCAGATCTCGGTGGATGATCGACTTGGCGTGCAAGTAGCTGAAAAGAGAAAAGTATTAGTGCGAGATCCGACAGCGGATCTGGGGGACCGCGATGGGGCCGCCACTTACTCCATGCCCTGTGCTGTCTGCCGTGCAATGTCGATTAGCTTAATCATCTCAAATTTGGTCTCTATGATGTGGAGGTGGTGGTAGAGGCTGGAGCCCTCGCACCACTGGGTCACTATTGCCAGCTGGGGTTTGGTGGAATATCCCATGAAGAGCAGAATGTTCACGTGCCGAGTTTTCCTAGAAAAACATGGGAAGGAATCAGGACAAAGTGCTGAAATCCTCGAGGAGCGTTAGTAACTGGCAACTGTCAGTGAATCACGTGACCGTCCACGCACACGCATAATACACGGCCACACCCCTAGCAACTGATGCCAGTACCACGAGACTGCATATTCAGAGGTTGGCTGCAATTCCCTGGGTGAACGGAGCGCCACCATGTAGAAAAAACAGAAGTCGCAGCTCTGAAGTAGCGCAGCTGCCCTGTCAGTCTCAAGATTGTTAAGGATCCCGAAGCCTCTACTTCAGAGCGGTGTCACCTGTTTTCTCTACATGGCAGCCCTCCGGTCACCCAGGGAATTGCAGCGAGCCCCCCTGACTAAGCAATCACTTAATGATATCTTGGGGTCCTACGGTCTGATCTTTGAGATCCCCACCGATGCAGAGAATGAAGTGGCAGCAGCAGAGGAGCAGTGATACGTCATCTCTAACTGAAATGGGAACACCCCTTTAATTAGCTTCCCCAATACAGTAAACAATTGGGGCGGATCTAATTTAGAAACCTGTATTTGCATGCTATTGTTTTAGGGTATAGAGCGAGACTGCTCCTCTGGGTGTCATTGCCACTTTATTCCTGAAGAGACATATGCATACATGGATGATCTGAACTTGCCTCAATACTTTCCTCCTTCTCTACAGCCTGTGATGTGAACTTGCCTCATCAATATCTGTCCTCCCTCAGTGCTTTTCTCCCTATCCATGGCCTCTGATCTGCCCTCCCTGAATACCTGGGTGATGTGAACTTACCTCATCAATATTTGCCCTTCCTCAGTGCTTTCCTCCCCATCCATAGCCTCTGATCTGCCCTCCCTGAATAACTGGGTGAGGTGGACTTGCTTTGTCAATATTTAAATTTGCTCATTGCTTTCCTCACATCTACCTGAGATTTGCCCTCCCTGAATACCTGGGTGATGGCAGCTTGCATTATCAATAACCACCCTCCCTAAGTGCTTTCTTCCCTATCTACAGCCTGTAATCTGCCATGCCTGAAAACCTATGTGCTGTCCACGTGCCAAATCACTTTACGATAAACTTTTTTTGCCACTTTCTAACATACTGAAGAGGAATATCTCCATTTACTGCCAACAAGCAGAGACCTGGACAATTAGCGAGGAACTGACTGCAGAATCTTTCATTATACAGCGTCTATATAAAAAAATAAAAAAAAATAAAAAGGAGCAGTCCTCCCTCCTGTCCTATTCAACTAATCAGGCCGTAGCATTTTTTTTTTTTTTTTTTTTTAGAGCTTTGCATTGTGCAGTCTCTCTGTTGTTCCTCCTGGAAAGGTAAATTAATCCAGCTTTTTCCAGGTTGGCTAATACACCAGCTCGGACATATTTACCTGAGCACTCCAACTTCATTTTTAAAGGCCTGTAGTTGCTGAGGCGTCGGTGCGGTTACATTCAACATTTTTACAGCTACATCACCTAAAAAATTAAAAATAAAAAATTAGTGCGATTCCCTCGTCCTGCGTATGTGTATATATACACACTATATGATTTTTCCTAATCTTTTCCTGGTCTTTCCTCCCCATCTTCAGCCTCAGATCAGTCCTTCCTGAAAACCTGGCTGCTTACTCCCCTCTCTACACTTTGATTTGCCTTGTGCAATGTCCTCAACCTAGTGAGACAGAAGGAAGGGAAGATCAGATAGCGAAGGCAACACAGCCAGAAACTACAGTAGTCTAGCTCTGGAGCATCGGCACAGCCGGCTATGTAAAAAGGAGTTGTTCAGACACAGTGTAGTCTAGCTCTGGAGCATCGGCACAGCCGGCTATGTAAAAAGGAGTTGTTCAGACACAGTGTAGTCTAGCTCTGGAGCATCGGCACAGCCGGCTATGTAAAAAGGAGTTGTTCAGACACAGTGTAGTCTAGCTCTGGAGCATCGCACAGCCGGGTATGTAAAAGAGTTGTTCAGACGCAGTGTAGTCTAGCTCTGGAGCATCGGTACAGCCGGCTATGTAAAAGGAGTTGCTCAGACGCAGTCTAGTCTAGCCCTGAAGCATCAGCACAGCCAGTTATGTAAAAGGAGTTGTTCAGACGCAGTCTACTCTAGCTCTAAAGCATCGGTACAGCCGGCTATGTGAGGGAGCTGTTCAGACGCAGTCTAGTCTAGCCCTGATTAATCAGAACAGCCGGTTATATAAAGGAGTAAAGGAGCTGTTCAGACGCAGTCTACTCTAGCTCTCAAGCATCGGTACAGTCAGCTACGTGAAGGAGTTGTTCAGATGCAGTCTAGTCTAGCCCTGAAGCATCAGCACAGCAGGTTATGTAAAGGAGCTGTTCAGACGCAGTCTACTCTAGCTCTGATTAATCAGCACAGCCAGTTATATAAAGGAGTTAAGGAGTTGCTCAGACGCAGTCTAGTGTAGCTCTGAAGCATCGGTACAGCCGGCTATGTGAAGGAGTTGTTCAGACGCAGTTTACTATAGCCCTGAAGCATCAGCATAGCAGGTTATGTAAAGAAGTAAAGGAGTTGCTCAGACGCAGTCTACTGTAGCTCTGAAGCATCGGTACAGCCGGCTATGTGAAGGAGTTGTTCAGACGCAGTCTAGTCTAGCCCTGAAGAATCAGCATAGCAGGTTATGTAAAGAAGTAAAAGAGTTGCTCAGACGCAGTCTACTGTAGCTCTGAAGCATGAGTACAGCCGGCTACGTGAAGGAGTTGTTCAGATGTAGTCTAGTCTAGCTTTGAGAGATAGTTGTAATTGAAAAGGGGTGTCACCAGGGTCAGACATGTAATGACTGAAAGTCCTGATCTCACAGCAGAACTGTTATGGTTTATACTAGCACAGCAGAGCACAGAGTACAAACACATTTTCAGCAGCGCCTCTCCTGCTGTCAGCTCAGCTGCAGAGCTATGAAAGATTACAGCGAATACCTCTTTAGCTTTTATCTCACACAAGTGTGGAGGGAGAGAGACAGTACAGGAGATCTAACAGAATTGAGAGAACTACAACTGCAGATGTGTTTGTAATGAGACAAGCTCAGCTCAGCTGTACTATGCTACTTATAACACACAGCTCGGCACTGAGATCAGGGAAGCAAACTCATTACATGCCTCACATTTGCAATTTACAATAAGCTCTTGAGGCAAATTCTCGGGGAGATCTAGGTCTTTCACACAGATCTTAACAGCTCATTTACATATTAAGAAACCTGTGAATTTATCTGGAATAAGATATCGGATTGCAGATATCTAGGTGTCATTTTACTCCGCTTCCTATGACCTTCATGTCCATAAAGACGGCTTAGGAAGTAGAAAATAAAAACTTACGGCACAAATCAGGATCAGCAATATTCTGCTCAGTCTGTGTACGTACCGTGCCATTTTCCCTTATACACAGTCCCAAAGGAACCAGATCCTATCCGCTGTCCCACGGTGATCTGTCCGTCAGGGATTTCCCAGTCGTCACTGGAGTCTCTGCGGCCGAATGTTTTCTGGAAGAGAAATCCTGGTCAGTGCAGCGCCAATGCCACGTCGGGGGTCGCTTAGTATCAGGCGACTTACCATCCGACTCCGGTCTTCTGTGGAGGAAGAGGACGATTTGCGCTCCCTCTGCTGACCGGGGGATTTCTGCAGAGCTTTGACATTTGTGAGGGATCCTGGCAGGGAAGCTGGAGGGGTGGCAGATAAGCCTGGGGTGGTGCCTGTCAGCACAGAAGAAAAATACTTTAGAAGGGACAGAAGGATTAAAAAAGGAAAAAGGGCCGATGGGGCTGATAATGGGGGGGCCTAAAACTGCAAGTGGTGGATCCAATTAGGAGTGGTTCAGCATCAGTCTAGTGCTGCCATACTGTGTCAGGAACGACCCCTGCCTGAGGGCTCTCATCCCTCATCATTAGGATGTTGTTTCATCAAATTACGAACTCTCCCTCCATAGTAGGGTAGGTGTAAACTAAATACTTTTTCTTTTTAGAGATGTGGCTTAATAAAGCGGGGGTGTGGTCTACATATTTAAGCAGGGGTGTTTTCTAAATCAATTCTGAGTGGTGTAAGCTAAATACATTTTTAAGATGGGGTTGTTTAAAACACATAAGCAGGGGTGCGGTATAAATAGACGTGAGGGTGTGGTCCAAATACACATTGTAAGCAGGGGCGCGGTCCAAATACACATTGTAAGCAGGGGCGCGGTCCAAATACACATTGTAAGCAGGGGCGCGTCCAATACACATTGTAGCAGGGGCGCGGTCCAAATACACATTGTAAGCAGGGGCGCGGTCCAAATACACATTGTAAGCAGGGGCGCGGTCCAAATACACATTGTAAGCAGGGGCGCGGTCCAAATACACATTGTAAGCAGGGGCGCGGTCCAAATACACATTGTAAGCAGGGGCGCGGTCCAAATACACATTGTAAGCAGGGGCGTGGTCCAAATACACATTGTAAGCAGGGCGTGGTATAAATACACATTGTAAGCAGGGGCGCGGTCTAAATGAACACTAAGCAGGGGCATGTCTAAATACACATTGTAAGCAGGGGCATGGTCTAAATACACATTGTAAGCAGGGGTGTGGTCTAAATACACATTGTAAGCAGGGGTGCGGTCCAAATACACATTGTAAGCAGGGGTGTGGTCTAAATACACATTGTAAGCAGGGGCGTGGACCAAATACACATTGTAAGCAGGGGCGCGGTCCAAGTACACATTGTAAGCAGGGGCGCGGTCCAAGTACACATTGTAAGCAGGGGCGCGGTCCAAATACACATTGTAAGCAGGGGCGCGGTCCAAATACACATTGTAAGCAGGGGCGCGGTTAAATACACATTGTAAGCAGGGGCGGGTCAAAATACACATTGTAAGCAGGGGCGTGGTCCAAATACACATTGTAAGCAGGGGCGTGGACCAAATACACATTGTAAGCAGGGGCGCGGTCAAATACACATTGTAAGCAGGGGCGCGGTCCAAATACACATTGTAAGCAGGAGCGCGGTATAAATACACTTGTGAAGGTGTAATCTAAATACAATTGTAAGCAGGGGTGGTCTAAATACACATTGTAAGCAGGGAATGTATCAATACTTGACAGGGTGTAGACTAAATACACATTGTAAGCAGGGGCGTGGTCTAAATACACATTGTAAGCAGGGGTCTTAGAGTCAAGAATGTTTTTTTTTTAAAGACGCGGATGTGGTACAAATACAGTTTATGAGGCACAAATACTCTTTTCCTTGCAGTTGGGGCAAGTTCTTAAGCACATTTTTTTGAGGGGTTGGATATAGCCCAAATACATTTTTTTTATGTGCAGTCTGACATATGCTGTGACATAAGAATCACATGCAGCACTCACGTTTATGGTGGGGTTAACTTATACAAATGGGTGGGCACAATGTTAGTGAATAGTTTTGGGTTGTCCATATTTTCCGGTCATGGGGACAACTATGGCCTGAAGGACGTCTCAATATGGGCAAAGTAGGCTATAGGAGGTGGCGCGCCCGACGCCTCCAGGTTGGGATGGCTACACTACATCCCAGCATCGAGTCTATCACACGACATCCCAGCATGCACAATGGACAGACAGACAGACAGACGGGGGTGATATGCAACTTGAAAATTAGAGACAGAAAGAAAAAAATAAAAAGTGAAAATGTAAAGAGGTGAGAGTGCAGACGCACGAGTGCACGGCTGGACTTGGCTCTAGCAATACACACAGGACAAGACTAAAAAACACAGATAACTACATCTACTGGGAGAAAAAGAACATCCAGCAGCGCCTGCGTTCTGCACGTGTGCGAGGTGAGGAGCAATAGACAGTGCGACATTAGAGGAAATTTTAGCTCATTTTAGGGAATAATTAAAAAAAAAAAATAAATAAAAAATCACAAGTATAACAGCCCAACTACCTCTGCAAACGGGGTCGGACTCAAAATCAAAGACTATTTCACTGGGGAGAGAATGGAGGAGTGGGCTGGGGTTCCGAGAGTGGTATTTCCGATGGCAGCGCGTCGGCTGGACCTGGGGGGCTGCGGGAGAAACACAGGCATAAAAGGAAAAAAAAAAAAAAAAAAAAAACGGAGAATGGTGGGGAGGGGGTAAAGAGGGCAGAAAAGGGGGATAAAATGTAGTAGTGGAAAGGGGGGTGGGGGAGAGAAATAAAAGTTTGAGTTGGGAGGGCAGAATTAAGACATAATTAGCAAAATATACACACATTAATATTCACAGTTTATATTGGGGGCAGTCAAAAGCGAAGAGGGGGTTTAGAGGGAATTAAAAAGGTACGTCCACCTCTGCAACCACGCTCTAAAACATTCCAAAATAACACATTTTCTATATATACAGTTCTGATGTGAAAGGGAAAAAAAAAAAAAAAAAATCAACTGCAAAATCCGACTACACTGGGATTGTTTGTAGTCTGTCACCATGGAAACAACTACATGGGGAGGTATATCATAATTGTAAAATCCAACTACAGTGGGATTGTATGTAGTCTGTCACCATGGAAACACAACCACATAGAGGCGGAAGAAAATAAAAATCATTATTGCAAAATCCGACTATGCTGGGATTATTATAGAGAAGTGCATTGAAGCAAGATAAGGTGGCAAAAGTCTACACACCAAGCATTCAACATCAGCTGTTTCTTGTGTTTTAGATATGACCGCCATAGAGCACCCAGCTTTCCCAGGCTCCCGAACAAGCATTCTAATCACTAATTGGGGAGGTCCATGACACGCCCCATATGTTAATTTAAAGGGGCAAAAAATTTTTAATAAAGTTGTCCTCACCTTACTGAATTTCTGCCGCTTCAACTTCGATACTTTCCAGTTTCCCACCGGTCTCTGTACTTCTGAGCAACAGATCACTGGATGGCTGCGGCTGTCACATGACTAGATGAGTGACAGTGATTGGGCGTGTGCTCAGTCACATGAACAGATTCTGCAGAGTGCAGAGACCTGCGGGAGACTGGGAAGCGTCAGACCCGCATCTGGGAAGGCTGGGGGAGGGGGGTCTATGCTCTGTATACATTGTAGGGGGTCACCCAGTTTTTCTGGCAACAGAAGAAACAGCTGATGGGAACTTTATAATATTCGGATGACTCCATTGCTTCTAATTTAAAGGGGAGGAGAATTAAAGTGAATAAAAAAAAAAAATGGGGAATTTATTGAAAAAAGGGATTAAAATAGCTAAATATGAAATAAAAAATAGGGGTCTATGTAAGGGCAGGCATCTAAGTATATACTGCTGGTAGTGACTGGCGGGAAGTCTGGGAATCTAGACCAAATGTAACGATACATGATAAATCGTCTGATGTGCGCAGACTATGAGGACACAGACAGAAGACGATCGTAATTAACAGCTGATGGAGAATATGGAGGTGGATTCATGTGGGTTATACAGACTGTGGGATAATTAGAGGACGCTTCCCCCTCCCTCTCCTGGCACCACTGGATTATCTTCCATGAAATAAAAGAATGGTGCCCTTCTGTTGCTCCTCCTGGAAATGCATGAAAACTAGGTGTCCCTCGGCAATGGGGGCGTGTCCCCTGCACTGATTGGACAGCAGGGCGGGGCACACCCTATAAAGAACAGTAATGGTTCTTAATCATTCATGCACTTCCAGGAGGAATAATAAGAGGGACAGCAGAATTTTTTTTAAATGGGAAATTCAGTGGAGCCGAAGGGTCCTCCAATATGAGAAGACGTAAAGGTGTCACTTACCTCCCTCGCTGCGCTGAAGGTCCTGGTTTTGGATTAACTCCTAAATGATAGAGAAAAAGGAGAAGATGAGATGGGATTCCCGACCCTTCTAGATCGGTTACCCTGCCCCGAATTAAAAAAGATAACCCATTGATGTGAATGGGCGCAGTGTAATACTTCCATGCCTCCTGTGGGGGTGCTTTAGGGAAATTGGCCAGGTTTTGCTATAGATTATAACAGATCGACATTAATCCTGAACACGTCCGGCCACTCACATCGATATTAACAGGCTCAATGGTGTTAATGTGAACGTTGGGGGCAGAGGACGACCGGTCTCGTTGGCCAAACTGGTTCCTGTGGTCTTCGTCGGCAGGTCGGAACGGCTGGGGGATAGGAATGGACTTGGACGGAGAACTGCTGGGGAGACAGGGAGGCCTAGAAAGAAAAAAAAAAAATTGTGAGCTCAGTGCTGCCATCTATAAGGCAAAAGAAGCAAATGCAGTAGTTTTTCAGGCAGCGGGAGGCTGCACTACCGAGACCCCAGGTGCTGGGAGGTCCAAAACCACCAAATTCTACCAGTGTAAATGTGTGGCTCCATCAATGTCGATAAGGATTCCTGGTCTATTGGTTGCAGGATTAGACCATGGATGCAGTCTTCTAGACAGCCCCGCCCCCCAAGGGGATAAGTTCCACCCCCAAGGGGATAAGTGAGTCCCCACCCCCCAAAGGGATAAGTGAGTCTCCCCCCCCAAAGGGATAAGTCCCACCCCCTACACAAGGGATAAATCCCACCCCCCACACAAGGGGATAAATCCCACCCCCCACACAGGGGATAAATCCCACCCCCACACAAGGGGATAAATCCCACCCCCCACACAAGGGGATAAGTCCCATCCACCTACACAAGGGGATAAGTCCCACCCCCCACACAAGGGGATAAGTCCCACCCCCCACACAAGGGGATAAGTCAAACCCCCCCAAGGGGATAAGTCCCCTTATGCTAACAATGGGGGTCCAAGATTCCCCTTTCTAATCCGTGGTGACTGACCATGTTCCATTCGCCATAGGGGGGCGCACTTGCTCGTCAGTATTCTAATCACTGCACACTGTCCAAGCAGCGCCCGATAGTGTCAGCATATAAAGGGACACAAGGCTGTCTCTTGTATTAAGGTCGCGGAATTATTAAAATGAGCAATTAGTAAAATCCAAATAAAAGGGAGAAGGATGAACGGTAACGATTCATGGTGGTCTGACCGCTGCCCTCGTATGTCCCAGGAATACTAGCAAAACCTTACTCGCTGACATCTGGAGGGGGCGAGGGCGAGCAGGATCCCACGGCTGGGGTGACCTCCTCAAAAGGACCTTCATCCTGAGATATTGGGTGGTGTTCAAAAAACTTCGAGACAAATAGTAAACTGTGGGATAAAAAACAAAGACTCAGCATCCTGGAGAATTCTGAATTGGCTGTACCGTACAGAACTCCGCAGAGTCGTTTCGAGATGTCTCTTACAAGCAGATGCATAGTCAAAGACAGCCAAACATCCTACGGAGAAGGCAGAGACGGATTATTACCATCCCTGCCCTTCCCTCTACACAGTTTATGGTCCTCAGAGGGCACAAGTCAATACCGGCACTGCGGATTACAGCTCCAGCTTCGGCGATCAAGTGATCGCCAAGTGAGGCTGGGGCGTAGCTGACCGGGATCAGCTCTACAGAGCTATTGGAAGGCTGTATTTTCCCTATGCCTGGGGATGTGTCAGCTACAGGAAGAGGGAAACTAGCATGTATATATATTTAAAAAAAAAGAAAAAGGAAACTAGTTAAAAGGTCCAAAGTAAAAGTTCTCTTCGAACCTCAGGGGTGGGGCTAAAGTTGTAGTTTTTGATAGCTGGAGTATACCTTTTTTTTATTGTGCATTATATAATGTGTGTGCATAAAAATACAACAAATAATCCAACCATCAAAATATCCAACTTTAGCTCTGCCTATGAGGAACCAAAACAAGAAAAAGCGGGATAAAATTATATATTTTAATGACTTTATGAGGCACCATTATGAAAAATGAAATATCCAAATAAAAAGTATTCAAAAATTAATAAATAATACAAATGCAAAATTCTAACAAAAACATTTTTCTAAATCACATATACTATATATAAAAAAAAAAAAAGAATCTGTGTCTTATTATTAAGGTTTCGAAGAATGACAAATTTAGGATCTGGATACAACAAAAGCGTTGGTTTCTCTTGCTCCATTCTAATAAATGGAAATAGAACTTGGGGCCACCGGTTCTCTTCCAGGGCGACTTACTCCAGCCGGTCGTAGTTCACGCACATGAGTGGCACCTCCGTGCTGCATCGCTGGTGGAACTTGTACCCGCACGTCTGGCAGCGAAAACCCTGGAACAGCAGCTTCCGGCAAAAGTCACAGAACGCCAGAGTGAAGAAGGTTTTCCGTACCTGAAGAAAAAAAAAAAAAAAAAAAACACAGAGTCATGTCACAAATGAAAAAATTTGCTGTCACAGATGAAAAAAAACAAAACAAAACAAAAAAAAAACACAACATGTTCTGTGGCAGCAGAAGGAAGAGGACTAGCGGCATGTAAATGGTGCTGCTCATCTCGGGACCTTTATACAGGCCGAGCTGCACCGTATACAGTCCACGTCCTTCCATTCTACCTACAAAGTTATGTGTGGTGAGCGGCACGTTCTCCAGGACTTCCACGTGCAGCTCCTCCCCGGTCAGCCAGCTGATGTCTGTGTCCCAGCCGATCGGCTTCTTCTCTCTGTTGGGATGAAGAGGAGGTTTCAGACATTTTTGGCAGAGTTTCATTGATGGTGGGGGCCGGGGGTCCACTACAGAGAGATCGGGGCAATATATAATGTGTGTAGATTTTCTTTCCCACTTTTAGTTTTATTTTATATATATATTTTATACTTTTTTAAAAAAATAAATAAAAAATAATTTTATGTCGTACTTTTTTTTTTATATATATTCTATATAAAAGGGAGTACAATATTAAATATTAAAAGTATATATTACATAAGCAAAATAAAAAAAAGTACAGAATAAAAAAAATAACTGAAGACCCCAAAATAACATATATATATAATTAAAGAAAAATTATAAAAATAAAAAAATCCAAAAACAGGAGAGAAAAAAAAAAAAAAAAAAAGGTTCTCAGTTTTTTTTTGTTTTTTTTTTACCATCTACCCATAAAAAAAAGAGGGAGTAAAAAAATCATTATTTTTTAAATGCTAAAGCCGGAGGTTGGGATGGGGGAAAGGAAAAATAATTTTTCACTCCCTCTTTTTTTTTTTTTTTTTTTTTATAATGGGTAGATAAAAAAAAAAAAAAAAAAAATTAAAAAAAAAAAGTTTAACTTAAAATGAAAACAACTAAAAAAGGAGGAAAGAAATGTGCCCGGCACTTTGCTTTACTGTCGATTCAGGGAAAAACACGACGTGCACAATCATTAAGGAGAGTCAGTGACGCTCGGGTCACTGCAGGGTTATAGGACCGGAGCCGCTCACCCGTCCTGCACCCTGTACACCGCACAGCATTCTGGGATCAGACCTCGCATCATCAGCGCTTTCTTGAGACTGTCCCGTACGGTCACTCCACATCGGGCCGGTACCTGGAACGGCAAAAAAAATTAATCCTGACTACATGATCTTCAAGGGGTTGTCCAGGATTTAGGTCCTGGCTGCCCCAACTGATCAGCTGATTGCAGGTTCTGCTGCAGCTGGAAGTAAACAGCTCTATACACCATGTAGTGGTCGTCCTCTGGTACTGCAGCCCGAATCACATTCACCTTAATGGACTGGAGCTGCAATACCACGCACGGCCTGTGCACAAGTGTGGGGCAGTTTATGGAAAATGGCAGTTCTTTATAGAGAACAAGGACACTATATAATTGATATGCGTGCTTTTATGGCATAAAAGTTTGCAATTAGGTTTCATTAAAAAAATTAGCAAAATGAGACAAATGAGAACCTGTCAGTGAGCTCGATCTGAGTTCTTCTCTACTGATTTGTGACCACATCAAAGTTCAGTTCAACTTCGAGATGTGGACTGTGGTCATAATAAAAGTTACAAAATCCTCACGTTCTTCTGGCAGATGAATGCGAGCACGAGCGCCCGCTCTGGGGGACACTCACCACCGTGCGCTGCTTGTTGGGTAGGAAGACTCGGACGATAGGCTTCTGAGGAGACTTGGGGTTAATCCGGGAGAGGTCGGAGGGGTTCTGTAGGACGGAGAGAGATGAAGGTGCTAGAGACAGGGTGGAGGGGACGGATGACAGAGCCATTTCTGACGACAGGGAAGAAGAGTCCGTGCCGTTCCCCATTGACTCCAGTAACTGCTGCTCCCTCTGCTGGAGGGCATCCAGTTTGCTCGTGTACTCCTCATAAGCCTGTGAGGGGGAGAAAGAAAAAAGAAAAATCAATATCCAGTCTGACGTTCTGTGACTACAGATCCAGGTTTACAAAAACATGGCAGCTTTTGTGTAGAAACGGCGCCCCACCTGTCTACAGGTTGCGCCTGGTAATGCAGCTCATACATCTAATTAGCGGTGAAGAGGGGGTGCTTAGTTTAGGGTCAGAGTGGAGACAGTAACAAAAGGTAGCGCTCTCCCTGGAGGACCCGACAATGAACGCTGTGTAATACTTCCTTTGCCCTGTGGTGGTGCTGCAGGGACACTGAACACTTACTGCCAGGTGATCCCTCAGATCACAGCTGATCGCCTTCTGACCCTTTAACAATAAAACCCCATTGGCAGCAATCTGTTATTCTCGGGTATCAGACACGTAGATGACATCTCCTCCGTGCCGAGGACCTTCACATACACACGGGTGATGGATCTCAGCAGCTTCCCTTTAAGCCCGCGGTGACGCAGAGGAATAGGCGGGAGGTGAGCGGAGGATGGCGGCACACAGGCGACTCGGCCAAGAGAGAGCGCAAAGTTGAAGGATGAGACAAATGTTTGGGAAACTCAGAACAGAAATCATAACAAATCTCAACCTCTGTTTACACCATGAGGGGAGATAAATCCTGGATCTGACAGCGAGGATCAGCGGTGGGGAAGGGGGACGAGGACATGTTCTGGAGGCCTCCACTTAACCCCTCAGTGACCCACTAATGTGTGTGCAATATATATGTGTGTGAGATATATATATATATATATATATATATATATATATATATATATATATATATATATATATATATATATATATATATATATATATATATATATACACATACACACACACACACACACACACACAATACATACACAGACCGAATATAATGTGTGTAATAAAACTGTCTGTGCCTGACCGTGTACAGAACATACCACATCTCCTGGGCAGGGGAGGAAGCAAAAGACAATACTGACATTACAGCAGGAGACCACAGAGGATATAATTTGTGAGGTAAAATATTGTTTAAAACCAGTCAGTGAAATATTTTACCTCACGACATGAATCCTCTGCGATCTCCTGCTGTAATGTCAGGATTGTCTTTTGCTTCCTCCCCTGCCCAGGAGCTGTGATATGCTCCGTACACGGTCAGACACAGACAATATTTAAAATGAACTTTCATTTGTGGGAAAACCCCTTTAATGTGACCGGCTTTCTCTGCCTGTAGACACGTCGCGCATCTGCCGCCAGGATCAGCCAAATGATTCACTGCGCCTAATTCGCGCAGGCGCAGTAAATCAGACCGCCGTCATCTTTGTGCAGACAGATAGCGGCGGTCACATTAAAACTGTGCACGCGCTCCTCCTGTACAAAGATGGCGGCGGTCAGTGAATCACTCGGCTGATCCCGGCGGCAGCGTGTTCGCGATGGTGTTCCGCTGGTAGTACTGCACAAGAGGTGTGTGCGGTGTGCACGGCGTATACAGTGTATGTCTGTGTGGTCGTGCGTACGGCGTATACAGTGTGTGTGGTGCGTGTGTGTGTGTGGTGCACCATCACTTGTGTGTCCCAATATGGCGGTCGGTGAACTTCCGCTTGGAATTCTGGAATGTGTATATATGTGAGTTATACACACACATTTTGTGACTTTTTTGGGATATCAACATTGTTTAGTCTCTTTTTTTTTTTTTTTAAATAACACTCAAATTTTACTTGAGTTTTAGGACATTATATATATATAATTTTTTTTTTTTTTTGCACACATCTGTTTAGTAATTTCTTTCATTTTTTTTTTTTTTTAAATTGCATCAAGCAAAACCATTACATCCTTCTATGACATTTCTAATTTATCTGTGCACCCCTCACCCCCGTCTGCTACGGTCAGCCCCAGAGACCTCATTTCAGGTCCCTTATTGGTTCAGGGAAGCCGACTCGAGCGAGGAGCCTTATAAGCCATGCGATCAAAAAAGGTTAAATGGACGGGATCGGAGAAAGCTCTGATCCGGTCCGATTTTAATGGCAGAGCTCCTGCCGGTAGTCCATTGAGAACGCGCGCCGGGGCTTGTGGTTCTGCTTTTGCAGTCTACCTGTTCCATGCAGATGAATGCAATCTATTGCTCCCTGTTATCAGTCAAAGCCATAGTGTAAGGAGCAGGCTTCTATCCTGGTCTGCAGCACTACAACTCCCAGAATGCTCTGGCTCATAGTGGAGATTCATCTATAGGACAGAGGTCATTCGAAAACGACAAGACCCTTTGACACCTGGAAACGAGAACCCCGAGCCCCCGCACAGAACATTAAAAACAACGTAAACCAAAAAGGCCGATGCTGCCGAACTTACTTCTACGTATATTGAGGGGGGGTTGTGCTCGCCTCCGAACTTGTCCAGGAGGGCTTCGATGTGCTCTTGTGTTAACTTAATCATCTGCTTAATATTCCAGATCTGAAATACAAAAATAATTAAAGACTAATAAAAATTAAAGCTCTAAACAACAAACACATTTTGCTGTAGAGACCCCCTAGTATTCTGTTAGGAAAACTTGGCAGCAAGGCTTAAATTCCACCTCTGCAGCTCCCCCACAGGATGAAATAAGCATTACACAGTCAGGTCCTCCGGAGTAAGAGACACTCTGTGTCAGTTCTGATTAAAAGGACTATTCCCATTTAGTCTGATGGGGTAAACCCGCAGTTCCCTGCCCAAACGGTGGCCGGGGACCAGGAGGCAGGGACGCAGCACCACAACCTCAATATTATTAGGTGGTCATTAAATCAATGGCACACACTGTAGTTAACCGGCTTTTAGAAATAAATAAATAAAAGCATTTTGGTTTCAGACATTATGATCAGGCTCCCCCCCTCTCCCTTTAATACAAGTTTTCCTATGAAGCCTCGGACGTTACTGGGAGACTATTTGCACAGATGTCGGTTCGGCTGTAACTCGAGGATCCTTGATCTTTGTTTTCCATGAGGGATTAAAAGTGGGGATAAATAAAACCAAAGACCGAAAAAAAAAAAAAAAAGGTCTAATGGTGTTTAGATCCGCAGGACAAAGAGGACAGAGGGGGATAAACACATTTGTCATGGAGCGGTCCCACCTGGAGGCCAATCACTCAGCCTTCACTGAAAGAAAAGCGCCTTTTGTATCGGAGTCTAGGCCAAATGCTGGTAATCAGGCATGAAGAGAAAAAAAAAATATGCACAGCTGCAGCCCCTCATCCGCAGAGCCACCGCCCCTCCTCCTCAGGGCCGCCCCATGCAGTCGCCACCCCTCCTCCTCTGCAGAACCGCCCGTGCAGTCGCCGTTTCTCCTCCTCGGCAGAGCCGCCAGTGCACAGCCACCACCCTACCTCCTCTGCCACCATCCTGCCTCCTCTGCAGAGCCGCCAGTGCACAGTCGCCACCCTACCTCCTCTGCAGAACCGCCCGTGCAGTCGCCACCCCTCCTCCTCTGCAGAACCACCCGTGCAGTCGCCGTCTCTCCTCCTCGGCACAGCCACCACCCTACCTCCTCCGCAGAGCCGCCAGTGCACAGTCGCCACCATACTTCCTCTGCAGAGCTGCCCGTGCAGTCGCCACCCTACCTCCTCTGCAGAGCCGCCAGTGCACAGTCGCCACCCCTCCTCCTCTGCAGAGCCGCCCGTGCAGTCGCCACCCCTCCTCCTCTGCAGAGCCACTGTCTATCCTCCTCCGGTCCGCCCCTCGTCCTCTGCAGTGCCACCCGTGCACAGTCGCTGTCTCTCATCCTCAGATCCGCCCCTCCTCAGCAGAGCCGCCAGTGCACAGCCACCACCCTCCTCCTCCTCCTCAGGGCCGCCCCCGTGCACAGCCACCACCCCTCCTACTCTGCAGAGCCGCCCGTGCACAGTCGCCGTCTCTCCTCCTCAGAGCCGCCACCCTTCCTCCTCTGCAGAGCCGCCCGTGCACAGTCGCAATCTCTCAACCTCAGGTCCGCCCCTCCTCCTCAGCAGAGCCGCCAGTGCACAGCCGCCACCACTCCTCCACCTCCTCAGGGCCGCCCCGTGCACAGCCACCACCCCTCCTCCTCTGCAGAGCCGCCCATGCACAGCCGCCACTACCACACCCCCTCCTCATTGGTCTGCCCCGTGCACAGTCGCCACCCTTCCTCAGGGCCGCCCCCAGTCGCCACCCATGCACAGCTGCCACCCACCCCTCCTGCTCGTGGGGCTGCACATGCACAGCTGTCGCCCATCCTACCACCTCCTCCTCAGGACCTCCCATATACAGCAGACACCCACCCCTCCTCGTGGGCCAGCTCATGTACAGCCACCCCTCCTGGTTGGGCCACCCATGCAGAACCGCCACCACCTCTCCTTGTGGGTCTGCCCATGTGCAGCGTGTACAGTAAACGGGAAAGGAGGGTCTATGATAATTTAAAACGAGCACGACAAGCAGACCTTTATTAACTACCCAATATTTTCATCTTATTACAGTCTTCACTAAAAAACAGGCAACGTCTACAGCGCCAGCGCAGAGCAAAGAGTCTCCATAGTGACAGACTACAAAACAAACCCTTCTATACAGTCTGATCCTCGTCCTAGAAAAAAAAAAAATTATTAAGGGTGAAGAATCGTACTAGAATCAGTATTTGTTTTTTTGTTTTTTTTACTCGTGATCTGAACCCATGGACACCCACTGCTCTGCATAGCAGCTGTGTACGCAGAAAGGCACGTGATTTTGAACGACTTGCAAAAATTGCTTCATTTTCGAAAATTTATATATATATATATATATTTTTTTTTTCGACGTTTGCCAGCCACGAATATATAGGGCTGAATGGTCTTATTGCTGCAATCCATCCCGATGCTTAGCATATCAGGGGATGTGGACAGGATTTGGTGCCGGGCTGGAGATCTTCAGATTCCTCGGGCCGTCCTCACCCTCCGGTCTGGGGAGACGAACCAGCTAGACGGGTTCCATGTTTCAGGCCCCGCAGCCTTAAGGGCGTCACTGGGATTAAACGTTTCTACATGACACCTGCCAAGTCCTAGGAGCAGGCGAGAAGTGGCCTCCACACTTGGGGCGGATTGGGAGCTGGTTTACCACCCACATCACCGTATATACATGTGCAAGGCCTCAATCACGCCACCATAATGGGACCTCCCTTTCCCCAGTAGATCAGGGGTCTCCACTTGCCTCCTTACTGCACGACCGCCAAGAGGAGTTTGCCGGGTTTTCTCCACCTCGGATTTTCCCAACTTCCCTTGACAACACAAAGTATTTCCCAGCAATCAGTTGTGATCGGTGGGATCACCATGAAGTGTTCAATTTCCCTGCAGTGACACCACAGGAGGAGCGAGGTATTACACAGTGCCTAGTCAAATCTATGAGCTGCCTGTGCAACGCAGGACAAGACGGGGCCACCGGAGAAAGACATCCTTTATATCCACTTTCCTCTCTGGTCTACAAACTCATGACTCCCTATGACCAGCCTAGCAGGACTAACAAATCGATTCGTCCGGCGGGGAACCTCCTAAGTAAAAAGAGGCAGCGGAGAAGCTGACAGGTAGGAGAAGGTTCTCAACGCTCCCATCCGGCAGCCACAGGACACGGACGTGGCCTCTGGACCAGGCTCCTGTAAATTTATTTGCTCACCTATATTTAGAAACATCAACAATTATGAGATCTGTAACCAGACGCAAAGCCCGACATTTTTTGGCGCATGCCTGACTGTGTCCGCACTTACAGCTTCTGCTGTCATTCATGGTTGTCTGAGGAAGCTTCTGCTGGTAAATATACTTGGGCAAATCATCAAGATCCGCTGTTGACAGCTCCCTAGATAATTACCAACCAATGACGTCCGCGATGTGCTTGATGAGAGACAAGTCTGGGGACATTGCAGGTTCAGGCCATGTAGACTGCTCGTACTAGCACGAACCTCTTCATGGTATCACCCACGTGGTCTCCAGACTAATCTGTGGCTTTCACTGCGTCCAATACTCGTCACTGAAAAGGACAGACCTCCATTCCAGGCTCCATTCCAGCATCCAGTCTTCATCTGGAGACCATGAAGAGGCTTTCACGAGGGAACATCCCACCAGTTCTACTCCCGGTATTATGGTGTGAGGTGGGACTCCTCTAGTATTTATTACATGTAAAATAACTCGGCCTTACATTGATGTGGTACAACCAGTGGTGCGGCCATTTCTTTAAAGTGCCCCATAAGCTGCTTTTCAACAAAGCAAAGCCTGGCCACACGTTGCTCGTGCTACTGTGAGAAGCCTGTGGGTCCTAAATGTGCTACCATGGCCTGGAGCTTCACCAAACTGGTCTTCCATTGCGCAAAACTAGGACATCATTGGTTGGCAACTGGAAAGGGAGCTGCCAGCAGCAGTTTTTGATGATTTGACCAAGCGCATTCAGTATGACAGAACCTTCCTCAGATGACCATTAATAACTGGTAGCAGCTGAGTGCGAGTGCGGGAAATTAACAAACTGCAGTGTGTGTACTGGAGATATCTGGCCATTACCGGTCTTGTACCTAATTTTTTACCAGTTTTCTCTTCTGCAGACTTTTTAAATCATCATGTGTCTCTGAGCCTGTGGGTGTACACTAGTTGTCATGTTTCCTATACACCGATAGGGATTCCTGCTCTCCCGTCTATGTAGCACATGTTCAGCAGCATGGAGAACGTAACAGCAGTACCGAGAAGTGTAGCTGTGAATTTAGCTCTGGAGGACATTAAACAGAAGTACTGAGAAGTGTAACTGTGAATCCAGTGCTGTGGCGAGATAAAACGCTTACTAGAGAGCTGCACCTTCAGTATGCGTCTCTCACTCCAATCCTCCCTCCACTCTCCATAGACCTCAGCAGGGAGCTGTAATCTGATCTCTCAGTGCAGCCGTCTTGTGTTCTGCCAGACAGATTTTAGCCGCTTTTCATAGTCTATGATGAGATCCCTGAGAACTGCTGGCTCCATAGGTCAAAACGACTCAATACACTGAGAGCACCTACCTTCATCCAGGTACAAGCTTTACTGCTGAGTACTGGTGACCGACCAGTAACCACAAATAATGTGGAAATAAGGAGGGATTCTCCTTATATAAGCAATGGTCGTATAACGGGGCACTGCCACCGGCTCACGCTCCACACCAGAAGGCGAGAGGCGCCGCCTACAGAGCGACAATGGTCTCATGCGCGGACCCCCATTCTAATCAACATGAACCATGCACAACACTGGCCGGATGTGCACTACACTTGCCAGTATCTGGTAGGCCGCAGTCTGCGGCACATGAGAAGGACATCCCACCTCCTGATGTGACAAGGAGGGCTGCGAGTCCTGACCCCTTTATCACACCCGCCATACTCTGAGCCTTGACTGCTTTATATTAGATCCAGCAAGAACTTATTTTTAGCAATTTGCTGTACAGTACTGAGAAAAAGGGGCAACCATCAATGAGCCTTGGGCAACCATCAGTGAGCCTTGGGCAACCTTGGCCACGTCAACACTGGTTCACTGGATGTTTTCCTTCCTTTGACCACTTTGGCACTTACCAAAATCTGCAGACCAGCAACCCCCTACACAGGGGCCGCCAGACACCTGGTACCAACCCCCTCCCACAGGTGCTGCTGGACACCTGGCACCCCACCTCCCCCGGGAGCCACCAGACACCCTCCCATCTTCCTCAGGAGCCACCAGATACCTGTTTGCCCCTCCCTCATATTCCACAGGAGCTGCCAGACACCTGGCCCCCCTCAACATCTTGCACAGGAGCCACCTGGTACCCCTCTATATCTTCCACAGAAGCAGCCAAACACCTGGTACCTCCCCCCACACCCACAGGAGTCACATGCACCCTGTACCCCCACATCTCCCAAAGGAGCTGCCAGAAACCTCATACCCTCCTCAACTTTTACGAGAACTGCCACACACCTGGTGCCCCCCACCATCCCTCTTCAATGAAAGCCACCAGACACCTGGTAGCCCCCACAGAACCCTTTCCACATAAGCTGCCAGACATCTGGTTCCCTACACAGGAGCCACCAGACACCCCCGCTTCCACCAGACACCCTGCTTCCACAGAAGCCACCAGACACCCCCGCTTCCACAGGAGCCATCAGATACTGGGCACCGTATTACTTTTGACAAAAGTCAAACACTGGGCACCAGTAGCTCCTACGGTCTTTCCACAAAAGTCATCAAACACTTGGCACCCCCTACCCTTACACAAGAGCCGCCAGAAATCCAGGGACCCCCTGACAAGACCTTCTGTTTTGGAGATGCCTCTGTCCTATCTGTCCAGCCCTCACGGTTTGGTTTTCGTCAGTCTCTCGGCCTTTACACTTGGCTCATTTTACCTTCTTCCAACAAAGCAACATGAAGAACTGAGCGTTCACCTCCTCCCCTTATCGAACACTGACCATCAAGGCCACGGACTCCAATCATCAGAGCTTTATACACGGGAACCGGATGTCAACCTCGAACGTTGCCCATATGGGTGGTCTCCCTCAGGCCGAAGAAGTTCTCATTATGACCAGGTCTTGCGCATTTTTTCTTCTGGAGCTGCAGGACCCCTACGTCTCAGGAGACAAACGAGTGATGTGGACCCTTCGGTGGAGTTAGTGAGAGTCTGAACCCTGATGAACTGATATTGATAACCTACCCCAGGGTTCCCCAACTCCAGTCCTCAAGGCCCACCAACAGGTCATGTTTTCAGGATTTCATTAGTATTACCCAGGTGATAATTGCATCACCTGTGCAATACAAAGGAAATCCTGAAAACATGACCTGTTGGTGGGCCTTGAGGACTGGAGTTGGGGACCTCTGACCTACCCCAACAAAAGACCATCAAGACCCATGTACAGAATGCAGCACGCGCCCCCTAGTGGTGGCTTCAGACAGAACGTCATCTCTATGCCTATGCAGGGGATGCGGTGCTCTGTATCCTATAGACGGAGGGTGCACCAGGTCCAGCCAGGAGCTCTCGTGAGGAGCGACTCCTTCCTTCTGCTGATTGGGGAATCAGAAAACCTCTTCAATGGCAGAACGTGGTGGAGATTAACAAAAAAAAAAAAAAAAAAAGAACGCTGAAGCCGAACCGGTTTTTCTACGGCTCGAGGATCAAACGCCACAAAGCCGACAAAAGGTAAGTGTCCTCGGCTCACTTGATTCTTAAGGTTGGATTGTAGGATCTGGGTGTGAGAACGAGCGGGAGGAGAACCGAGAAACACCAGACTAACCGCTGAAGGCTCAGACGTGCATGGGGGGGGCAAGAGATAGCAACAGCGGGGGAAGGAGGGGCAAGAGGCCGCAACAGCAGGGGGGGGCCAAGAAGGCAACAGCAGGGGGGTAAGGAGGCCACAACAGCAGGGCGCGGGGTGAGTGGGGGTGGGGAGAGGCCGCAACAGCACAAGGAAACTTATGACCAGGTCTGCCAAGGACAGCAATGGTGGAGCGAAGACCTGGGTCATGGTAAACGAAAATTCTGCCACCATCAAGGAGTTAGGGGGCGCTCTAAGCTGCTTATTCTGAGGCAGAGGCTCTCCATCAACAACTGTTTTGGGTTTCAGAGGTCCTACCAGTGATTGACAGACCTTCAAATAGGGCACTGTATGCAAATAGTAAAGGAGGTAGCGCCTCTTAGTCCGGCAGGAGGAAGAGAAGAAGGGAATCCTAACCGGTAGAGTCCCGCTCACTCAGAGGAGAGCTCCTGACACCCGGAGAGTCTCTCAGACATCTCACTTCAGCCGCCCAGGAGAGCTCCTGACACCCGGAGAGTCTCTCAGACATCTCACTTCAGCCGCCCAAGCTCGAAGAGGTCCTGACACACCCCGAGTCGGAGAGTCTCTCAGACATCTCACTTCAGCCGCCCAGGAGAGCTCCTGACACCCGGAGAGTCTCTCAGACATCTCACTTCAGCCGCCCAGGAGAGCTCCTGACACCCGGAGAGTCTCTCAGACATCTCACTTCAGCCGCCCAGGAGAGCTCCTGACACCCGGAGAGTCTCTCAGACATCTCACTTCAGCCGCCCAGGAGAGCTCCTGACACCCGGAGAGTCTCTCAGACATCTCACTTCAGCCGCCCAGGAGAGCTCCTGACACCCGGAGAGTCTCTCAGACATCTCACTTCAGCCGCCCAGGAGAGCTCCTGACACCCGGAGAGTCTCTCAGACATCTCACTTCAGCCGCCCAGGAGAGCTCCTGACACCCGGAGAGTCTCTCAGACATCTCACTTCAGCCGCCCAGGAGAGCTCCTGACACCCGGAGAGTCTCTCAGACATCTCACTTCAGCCGCCCAGGAGAGCTCCTGACACCCGGAGAGTCTCTCAGACATCTCACTTAAAGCCAGAACTCTAAAACCCTGATCTTAAATTACTTAGCGCAACTCTGAACCCGAGAGTCTCTCAACATCTCACTTAAAAGGATAAAAAAACCCTTTTAATTTTACACTGCAGAACCCACCACCTAACATTTGGAATTATGTATAAAATCAGTTGATGCCTGCGTTACAGAAGCCCCACCTAAGCGATGAATACACAGCATAGATGCAGCTTTCATCACAGGTCAGAACGTACATGCTGATTGGCTGTTCTGGCCAACACAGGTCTAATACAAGCAGGTGAGGAGCGCAGCACACCACGCCATTCCGCGCTTGAAGGGGGGGTGGCACAACGCCGTTTCACATGGGGGGCCCTCAGATGCCATTGACTCCCGGGGGGGGGGGGACTTGGACGCTGCTGACCTGGCGGCAGGTTTGTCGCCTCTCTGGTTATTTTCTGGCCATAATCAGTGGTCGCAGCTTCCCGACACAGTTTCCTCCATACTTTACACTGCAGCCCTGCAGGTTTCTTTGATCCCGGAGCCCTCAGATAACAGCAGAGGAGCGAGGACACAAGAGATGTCAGGACGGCGGCTCTCCGGTCACGATACTGGCGGCCTCAGCTGCTGACACTGTGTTGTCATGACACATCCATATCGCAACACCACCTTATCACAATACAGGAGCCGGCCGGACGGTGCCGTGACGTATCCCAGGCCCGTAGTGACCTCCATCGCGATAATGTCACGACACAATGTTATACCCTCATCATGCACCCGTCCCGTCACGACATGACTGACACGCTCTCTCCAGCATCACCAGTGTGACAGATCTCTATAGTGTGAGGACACATCTGATAGAACAATACCATCATCATGTCATGACAGAGATCATCAACACCCAAACACAAAGGCAAGATAGAGGCAAATCACGACATACAGATAACAGAGGGACACAGACTGCTCTATCGTGACATATCGCCATGAACGCGTCACTCACATCCCGATCCTGGCATGGGATGAATGAAAACGAAGCAGCAATGTCACGACAGCAGGTGACAGGCACGACACGACATGACGCCAGACACAATGACCGGTCAGCTGACAGCTCCTCGCCGGTAGCGGCCCCGCTCACCTCCTCCGGGTATCCCCCGGCCGCCGACATCTCCCCGGCTCCGCTCAGGCTCCCGGCCTCGGACTCCAGGTCCCCGTTGAGCAGTGAGGGCCCCTCAGCTGAACCCCCGCTTAGCGCCGCCATCTTGAAGTGATCAGGAGCCGCGGGAGCGAGCACGAAAGGCAGCAGAGGCCCAGCTGGCCAGTGCGTCACCTGAAGGGGCGGGGCGAGCGGCCGGCGTGCGCGCACTCGTCAGCTTTACACCAATCACAAGCGAGAGGGGCCTGAACAAAGCTCTGCTGGTGACGTCACGCTGGGGGAACCCTCGCATCTTAGCCCCGCCTCCCCCCGCTCAGGTGCAGAGTGCGCGTTCCCGCTGCGGCTCTGACGTCATTGTACCCTGCGGCCGTGACGTCACAGGTCTCTACTTCGAGCTTCAAAACGGGATGAGATGGGAGACAGAATATACCAAAGTGAAGGACCCAGAACAGACAAAGGCAGAGAGAGAAGGGAATGTACAGCATGATAGTCTCTAGCACTTAATTATGGAGAACAGCAGGGGTGCATGGCATTTTTGGTCCAAGGGCCACAATTTTTTTAAAGGGGTACTCAATATTAATACATCACTGGAAGCACCATCAGTACATGAAAACATCACTAAATCCACCATCAGTACATGAATACATCACCGGAACCACCATCAGTACACAAATACATCACCAAAGCCACCATCTACATGAATACATCACCAACACATCATACATGAATACATCACCAAAGCCACCATTAGTAATGAAACATCACCAAACCACCATCAGTACATGAATACATCACCAAAACCACCATCAGTACATGAATACATCACCAAAACCACCATCAGTACATGAATACATCACCAAAACCACCATCAGTATATGACCATCATCAGACTTGTGTTTTGAAACTGTTAAACTGTAAAGCGCTGCGGAATATGTTGGCGCTACAGTGCCTACAAGTAGTATTCAACCCCTGCAGATTTAGCTGGTTTGATAAGATGCAAATAAGTTAGAGCCTTCAAACTGCAAACGAGAGTAGGATTTATTAACAGAAGCATAAATCTTACAAAACAAAAAGTTATGTTGCTCAGTTGAATTTTAATAATTTTTAAACATAAAAGTGTGGGTCAATTATTATACAACCCCTATGTTTAATATTTGTGGAATAACCCTTGTTTGCAATTACAGCTAATAATCGTCTTTTATAAGACCTGTTCAGGCCGGCACAGGTCTGTGGAGTTATCTTGGCCCACTCCTCCATGCAGATCTTCTCCAAGTTATCTAGGTTCTTTGGGTGTCTCATGTGGACTTTAATCTTGAGCTCCTTCCACAAGTTTTCAATTGGGTTAAGGTCAGGAGACTGACTAGGCCACTCCAACACCTTGACTTTTTCCCTCTTGAACCAGGCCTTGGTTTTCTTGGCTGTGTGCTTTGGGTCGTTGTCTTGTTGGAAGATGAAATTACGACCCATCTTAAGATCCTTGATGGAGGAGCGGAGGTTCTTGGCCAAAATCTCCAGGTAGGCCGTGCTATCCATCCTCCCATGGATGCGGACCAGATGGCCAGGCCCCTTGGCTGAGAAACAGCCCCACAGCATGATGCTGCCACCACCATGCTTGACTGTAGGGATGGTATTCTTGGGGTCGTATGCAGTGCCATCCAGTCTCCAAACGTCACGTGTGTGGTTGGCACCAAAGATCTCGATCTTGGTCTCATCAGACCATAGAACCTTGAACCAGTCTGTCTCAGAGTCCTCCAAGTGATCATGATCAAACTGTAGACGAGCCTTGACATGACGCTTTGAAAGTAAAGGTACCTTACGGGCTCGTCTGGAACGGAGACCATTGCGGTGGAGTACGTTACTTATGGTATTGACTGAAACCAATGTCCCCACTGCCATGAGATCTTCCCGGAGCTCCTTCCTTGTTGTCCTTGGGTTAGCCTTGACTCTTCGGACAAGCCTGGCCTCGGCACGGGAGGAAACTTTCAAAGGCTGTCCAGGCCGTGGAAGGCTAACAGTAGTTCCATAAGCCTTCCACTTATGGATGATGCTCCCAACAGTGGAGACAGGTAGGGCCAACTCCTTGGAAAGGGTTTTGTACCCCTTGCCAGCCTTGTGACCCTCCACGATCTTGTCTCTGATGGCCTTGGAATGCTCCTTTGTCTTTCCCATGTTGACCATGTATGAGTGCTGTTCACAAGTTTGGGGAGGGTCTTAAATAATCAGAAAAGGCTGGCAAAAGAGATCATTAATCCACACATGTGAAGCTCATTATTCTTGGTGCCTGAACTACTTCTTAATACTTTAGGGGGACCAAACAGAATTCTTGTGGTTTGAGGGGTTGAATAATAAATGACACTCTGAATTAACTTTTAACGTTTTTAAAAAAAATATTAAAACAAAAATTTTTGCAGCAGTGCATTTCCCACTTCCAGGCTGATCTACAGTACAAATGTCACAATGCCAAGTTAATTCCACATGTGTCAACCAGCTAAATCTGCAGGGGGTTGAATACTACTTGTAGGCACTGTATATAAAGATTATTATTATTATTATATGAATACATCACCAGAACCATTCACAGTACATGAATACATCACTGGAACCATCATCAGTACATGAATACATCATCAAAACCACCATCAGTACACGAATACATCACCAAAGCCACCATCAGAACATGAATACATCACCAAAACCACCATCTGTACATGAATAAATCACCAGAACTATTCACAGTACATGAATACATCACAAAAACCACCATCAGTATATGAATACATCACCAGAACCATTCACAGTACATGAATACATCACCAAAACCACAATCAGTACATGAATACATGACTGGAACCATCATCAGTACATGACTATGGCACCGAAACAACCATCAGTACATGACTACATCACTAGAACCACCATCAGTATATGAATGCATCACCAAAGCCACCATCAGTACATGAATACATTACCAAAACCACCATCACTATATGAATACATCACCAAAACCATCATCAGAACATGAATACATCACCAAAGCCACCATCAGAACATGAATACATCACCAAAGCCACCATCAGTACATGAATACATTACCAAAACCACCATCAGAACATGAATACATCACAAAAGCCACCATCAGTATATGAATACATCACCAAAACCACCATCAGTATATGAATACTGTACATCACCAAAACCACCATCAGAACATGAATACATCACCAAAGCCACCATCAGTACATGGATACGTCACTGAATCCACCATCATTGGGGTGGATGATGCTGTATTGTCTCTGCTACAGGCAATGGATTCACTCTTGGACAATGATGGCACTCCATGTTCTTAGACTTCTCAAGTGCTTTCAATACCTTACAGCCACCCTTACTACGTAATAAGTTGACTGCTATGGCGGTAGATGAGGGGATGGTGAACTGGATAACCGACTACCTGACGGACAGGCCGCAGTTTGTAAGGATGGGGGAGGTGGTATCTGGCAGTGTACGGAGCAGTGTTGGAGCCCCTCAGGGTACAGCGCTGTCATCCTTCCTCTTCACATTGTATACAGCTGACTTTCAGTATAAATCCGACTTCTGTCACCTGCAAAAATTCTCAGATGACTCCGTGATTGTAGGGGGCATTGTGGGGGGGCCGGGGGGAGGAGGAATATAGAAGGGTGGTTTCTGACTTTGTGGATTGGTGTCAGACTAACTATCTAGAACTAAATGTGAAGAAAACCAAGGAGATGGTGGTGAGTTATAGAAGGAAAAAGGATGATTAGTTACCGATCACTATTGCTGGCCAGGAGGTGGAGATGGGTGAGAGCTACAAATATTTGGGGGTTCACCTTGACAGCAAACTTGATTGGAGGTGTCATACAGAGAAGGTTCACAAGAAGGGATTGATCAGACTGTACTTTCTGCGGAAGCTCAGGTCGTTCAATGTGTGCAGTAAAATGCTGGAAATGTTCTACCAGTCCGTTGTAGCAAGCGCCATTTTTGCTATCATTTGCTGGGGCAGTAGTGTGCGAGTAGCTGATGCTAATAAGCTCAACAAACTTATCAAGAAGGCAAGTGCAGCTGTTGGCCTCCATCTTGACTCTTTTGAGGAAGTAGTGGATAGGATTCGAAAGAAGTGCAGGGCTATAATGAACAATAATACACACTCACTATACGAGCTGTTCTTGAATCAGAAGAGCACATTCAGCAGCCGTCTAATCCTACTAAGGTGCAAGAAGGAGAAATTCAGGAAACCGTTTGTGCCTACCACAATGGGGAAGTATAACAATTCACTAAGGGTGAAAGATGGCTACGACCTAGGGCTGGCACACTAATGGAAATGATCAAAGATTTGCGTACCTTTGTTTGTTACGTATTGTGGCTAGTCATGTGCAAGATTTGTGTATAGTAACTACTCTATGTAACGCTGTTTGTAATGTTTTGTTTGTAATGCTGTTGTAACGCTGCTGTGATACCATAATTTCCCTCGGGATCAATAAAGTGTATTGTATCGTATCGTATGAGTACATGATTACATCACCGGAACCACCATCAGTACCTGAATTCATCACCAAAGCCACCATCAGAACTTGAATACATCACCAAAGCCACCATCAGTACATGAATACATCACCAAAGCCACCATCAGTACATGAATACATCACCAAAGCCACCATCAGTACATGAATACGTCACAGGAACCACCATCAGTACATGACTATATATCCAGAACCACCATCAGTACATGAATACGTCACAGGAACCAGCATCAGTACATGAATACGTCACAGGAACCATCATCAGTACATAAATACATCACCGGAACCATCATCAGTACATGACTACGTCACAGGAACCACCATCAGTACATGAATATGTCACAGGAACCACCATCAGTATATGAATACATCACCAGAAACACCATCAGTACATGACTACGTCACAGGAACCACCATCAGTACATGAATACATCACAGGAACCACCATCAGTACATGAATACATCACCGGAACCACCATCAGTATATGAATACATCATCGAAACTACTATCAGTACATGAATACATCACCAAAACCACCATCAGTACATGAATACATCACTAAAACCACCATCAGGACATGAATACGTCACAGGAACCAGCATCAGAACATGAATACGTCACAGGAACTAGCATCAGTACATGACTATATCACCGGAATCATCATAAGTACATGACTATATATCCAAAACCACCATCAATACATCACCAAAACCACCATCAGTACATGAATACATCACAGGAACCAGCATCAGAACATGAATACGTCACAGGAACTAGCATCAGTACATGACTATATCACCGGAATCATCATCAGTACATGACTATATATCCAAAACCACCATCAGTACATGAATACATCACCAGAAACACCATCAGTACATGAATACGTCACAGGAACCACCATCAGTACATGACTATATCACCGGAACCACCATCAGTACATGACTATTGTAAGGTTTCACTCACTCGGCTGCTTCAGAGGTAATCAGGAGACACTTTTCTTATCCAAAAAATCATCAGGTTTATTACATCATAAACCTCACAGGCAATACAAATCTTCAGTACTTCAGCTCCTGCCTGGAGCCTCACTCCTCAGACAGAGACCTCTCTGTAATGTCCCGTATGGACGCATGGAAGTCTGTCCACACTGGCAGACTCCCACACACTCTTCAGACACAGAGACCTCTCTGTAATGTCCCGCCTGGATGCATGGTAGTCTGTTCACACTCACAGACTCCCACAACACTCTTCAGGTGCCAAACAAACTCCATTACATAGGCGTAACCCCGCCCATAGCTGAGGTCAGGATCACATGGTTAGGTCACCTGATCATGACCTCATCACAGGTCCTTCAGACACACAAACCATGCTTCCATGCATATCTCGAGGAGCATACACAGTGCCCCCTAGCTGCATCAGGGGTCACTACACCACATACCTCCCCCCTCTGTTCAAACTTGTGGGGTTGAACACTTGTTACCCGACCAGAGATCCTTCTCGGTCGTCTCTACCAGTCAAACCGTCTGGTTAAGTCGGGCCCTCTGTCAGACCACCCGCCTCCCCAGCGTCAGTACGGCGTCGAAATTCCCCTGCACCCATACGTCCTGTCTGGTCTGATCCTTTTCAGCTCGTCCACCACAGGTTCTCCTGCTTAGGTCACTCATCACTGAGCTAACTGAGGCATCACTATTTCTACCTCTTCCATCAGGCGCTCTTCGCCTCTCAACACTACGGATTGAAGGTGGCGGCCATCTTCTTTCCATTTCCTGCAGCTCTCTGTTGACCTGCTCCCTCTCCAGTCGTAGCTGCTCTACTTCTCTCAAGTATGACACACGATACTCCAGGAGCATCCGGATATTCCCAAGGCTCTCCCTGGATCCGACAACGAGGAATGGAACCATCCCATCTTCACCCCTGACCTGGACTTCGTCATCAGCCGGAATCCTGACTCTCGTCACACCGGACTTATTCACCATCTCCTGCATCACTTTCTCAAGTCTTCCTATGACTTTCTTCACCAGACCTCTGGGCACTTGAATGATGTCTTCCACAATCCAAGCTGATTTTGAGCCTTTCTTGCTTGCTCCAAACGTCGAGCGGCTTCTTTATTCCTCCACATGATCATCTGTTTCGTTCGGAGGCATTGTAGATGCATGTCTCTCAGGACAGCCACTCGCTTCAGTGTGACTTCCTTAGTCGACAGTATGACTAACTGTTTCATCTCTGGCACCCAGTTCACACTACATGCTTCCACCGCCTTTCTAAAGGCCTCATGCACCTCCTCACTGGCACACACTTCTCGCAGGTCTTCGGGTATCTCTATTACACACTTGAAACCCGACCCGTCACCTTCTTGGACAGACTGTTGGACCTCCTCGTCCTGAGCATTAGTACAGTTTTCCAAGACATCGCTCTCCCTTGTGTGTCCATCTGCATGGCACTTCCCTTGCTGGATTTCTTCTTCCATAGATTTCTGGAGCTGGGCACCAGTCTCCTCCTCCATCTTGAGCTCTCGGAGAACTTCATCTCGCTCTTCTGCCAAGCAGCGACACTCCTGCTGATGTTTCTCTTGGGCCTCTTTGAGCACCTCCGTCTCTCTCCATAGAGCCTTGTTCATACTCTTACATGCTGACAGATGAACTCTGAGCTTAGAGACTTCCTTCTCCAGCTCCTCCACTTTGTGCTCAATCATTTGTCTCAGGACCCTTTCTCGCTCGACTGTCTCACGACTCTCGGTAACTTCAGAGAGCTCCAGCTTACTGCACTCACTTTCCCTTGCGGTCGAGTCACAGTCTGCATAGGAGTCACTCCCACTCCCCCTGTCATCCTGGAACAACACGTTCCCCCTTAGACAGGTCTCTGCCCCCTTTCCTGGAGCTATACCGTTTCTCACGGTCACACGTCTTGTCACGTCCAAGTCCCCGAGTTGGTCTGACCCACACTTTCTCCCGGTCACCTGGAACTCTGGACTATCGCTATTAGGTGTTACCTTCTTTTCACACATCACACGACAAGGAACCACTACAGCCACCTGCTGTGATGGGGCTCCCTCCTCTGAACAACAACACACTTTATCAACTTCCCATGCCTTTTCAAATAACGTGAAGTCCCGCTTCCTCTCATAGGGGTACACTAAGTTCGGTGGTATACCAGCATAACACGCTTTTGGAATCTCCACCCACTTTTGGGCCACCATCCCCTTTTGGGTTGCCACCCCCTTTTGGGACTCCGCCCCCTTTCGGGTCACCATCCCAATTTGGGTTACCGCCCCCTTTTGGGACTCCGCCCCCTTTTGGGCCACCATCCCAATTTGGGTTACCGCCCCCTTTTGGGCCACCATCCTAATTTGCGTTACCGCCCCCTTTTGGGACTCCGCCCACTTTTGGGCAACTTTACTGATTTGGGCTACCACCCCCTTTCGGGCCACAATCCCAATTTTTGGGTTACCGCCCCCTTTTGGGTAACCATCCCTGTTTTGGGTTGCCGCCCCCCTTTTGGGACACCACCCATCACTGGGGTACACACCACGGCTCTTACAGGCCCCAGTCCACACAGTACCCTTAGACAGTGTCTTTTACTTAGGGCGTGTACTGGCCCTTTAAGAGTTTGTGTGCCTCTGTTCACACTGTACTTTTTACCACACCAGCTCCTGCTGGTACTGCCACCGCTTCCGTTGCAGCCACCAACAACCAGCACCTCCAGATGCTACTCCTAAGCTGCTGTGGCTGTTACTGCAGCTCCGGCTGCTGCAGAACTTCTTGCTGCAACAGTCACTGTAGCTCCTGCTACCACAAGTCTCTGCACGCTGCGCTGTCTTGCCGCTTGTCATCTTCGTGACCCCACGAGTCACAGCCAGCCGCTTGTCACCTTCATGACTCCTCTGAGCCACAGCAAACACCTCACACGTGTTCCAGAAAAAAAAAACAGTTTCTCACTGACCCGTCAGCACAACACAGACTCCTGTCTGTCACACTCTCAGCCAGAGAGATTTTCCGGATACCTCCTCTCTCATAGAGGCATCCCACAAAGGAAAAAACAGTCTTTCACTGACCCATCAGTACAACACAGACTCCTGTCTGTTACACTCTCGGCCAGAGAGATTTTCCGGACACCTCCTTTCTCATAAAGGCATCCCACAAAGGAAAAAACAGTTTCTCACTGACCCGTCAGTACACCACAGACTCCTGTCTGTTACCTGTTGATCACTCAGGTTTCCGGACACCTCCTCCTCAGAGGCATCCAACAAAGGAAAAAAAAACAGTCTTTCTCTCACGAACAGTTCCCTCTGGTCCCGACCAGCATAACACGGTTTTCAAGACCGTTACCTGTTGGCGTCAACCACACAGGTTCCTGGAAACCTCCTCCTCAGAGGTATCCTATCAGCATGCTTTTTCTCCATTTTCAATGACCCCGGTCAACATAACACAGACTCCTGTCTGTCACCACTGCTTAACAGTGTCTTCAGATACCTCATATCTTCAGAGGCACCCCATAAACATAAACACAGTTTATTCATGACCACTGGTCACACTCACGGTTTTCACAGACCGTCCGTTCCTCCTCTGGTTCCCGATTCCCAGTCCTGGAACATGTGCTCCTTGGGCCGCTGCCAGCATTCCATCCACCAATTGTAAGGTTTCACTCACTCGGCTGCTTCAGAGGTAATCAGGAGACACTTTTCTTATCCAAAAAATCATCAGGTTTATTACATCATAAACCTCACAGGCAATACAAATCTTCAGTACTTCAGCTCCTGCCTGGAGCCTCACTCCTCAGACACAGAGACCTCTCTGTAATGTCCCATATGGACGCATGGAAGTCTGTCCACACTGGCAGACTCCCACACACTCTTCAGACACAGAGACCTCTCTGTAATGTCCCGCCTGGACGCATGGTAGTCTGTTCACACTCACAGACTCCCACAACACTCTTCAGGTGCCAAACAAACTCCATTACATAGGCGTAACCCCGCCCATAGGTGAGGTCAGGATCACATGGTTAGGTCACCTGATCATGACCTCATCACAGGTCATTCAGACACACAAACCATGCTTCCATGCATATCTCGAGGAGCATACACAGTGCCCCCTAGCTGCATCAGGGGTCACTACACCACACTATATAACCAGAACCACCATCAGTACATGACTATATCACCGGAACCAACATCAGTACATGACTATATATCCAAAACCACCATCAGTACATGAATACGTCACAGGAACCACCATCAGTACATGACTACGGCACCAAAACCACCATCAGTACATGAATACATCACAGGAACCAGCATCAGTACACTACTACGGCACCGAAACAACCATCAGTACATGAATACGTCACAGCAACCAACATTAGCACAGAATACATCACCAGAACCACCATCAGTACATGAATACGTCACAGGAACCACCATCAGCACATGAAAACATCACCGGAACCAGCATCACTACATGAATACATCACCAAAACCACCATCACTACATGAATACATCACCAAAACCACCATCAGTACATGACTATGTCATCGAAACCACCATCAGTACATAAATACGTCACAAAAACCATCATCAGTACATACATACGTCACCGGAACCAACATTTGTACAGAATACATCACCAGAACCACCATCAGTACATGAATGTCACAGGAACCACCAATCAGTACATGAAAACATCCTTGAAACCACCATCAATACATGAATGTCATAGGAACTATCATCAGTACATTGAAACATCTCCAGAACCATCATTAGTACATGAGTACATTACTGGAACCACCATCAGTACATGACTACATCACTAGAACACCATCAGTACATGAATACGTCCTCGGTGCCACCATCAGTACATGAATACATCACTGGACACTGGAGCACCATCAGACATGAATACATCACCAAAGCCACCATCAGTATATGAATACATCACCAAAACCACCATCAGAACATGAATACAGCACCAAAGCCACCATCAGTACAAGAATACGTCACCGCAACCACCATCAGTACATGAATACACCACTGAATCCACCATCAGTACATAAATATATCACCGGAACCACCATCAGTACCTGAATACATCACCAAAGCCACCATCAGAACATGAATACATCACCAAAGCCACCATCAGTACATGAATACATCACCAAAGCCACCATAAGTACATGAATACATCACAAAAGCCACCAACAGTACATGAATACATCATCAAAGCCACCATCAGTACATGAATACGTCACAGGAACCACCATCAGTACATCACTATATATCCAAAACCACCATCAGTACATGAATGTCACAGGAACCAGCATCAGTACATGAATACGTCACAGGAACCACCATCAGTACATAAATACATCACCAGAACCACCATCACTACATGACTAAGTCACAAGAGCCACCATCAGTACATGAATACGTCACAGGAACCACCATTAGTACATGAATACATCACCGAAACTACTATCAGTACATGAATACATCACCAAAACCACCATCAGTACATGACTACGTCACGAGAAACCATCAGTGCATGAATACATCCTCGGTGCCACCATCAGTACATGAATACATCATGGGACACTGAATCCACCATCAGTACATGAATACATCACCGGAACCACCATCAGTACCTGAATACATCACCAAAGTCACCATCAGAACATGAATACATCACCAAAGCCACCATCAGTACATGAATACATCACCAAAGCCACCATCAGTACATGAATACATCACAAAAGCCACCATCAGGACATGAATACGTCACAGGAACCATCATCAGTACATGACTATATATCCAAAACCACCATCAGTACATGAATACGTCACAGGAACCAGCATCAGTACATGAATACGTCACAGGAAGCACCATCAGTACATAAATACATCACCGGAACCACCATCAGTACATGACTACGTCACAGGAACCGCCATCAGTACATGAATATGTCACAGGAACCACCATCAGTATATGAATACATCACCAAAGCCACCATCAGTACATGACTACGTCACAGGAACCACCATCAGTATATGAATACGTCACAGGAACGAGCATCAGTACATGACTATATCACCGGAATCATCATCAGTACATGACTATATAACCAGAACCACCATCAGTACATGACTATATCACCGGAACCACCATCAGTACATGACTATCCAAAACCACCATTAGTACATGAATACATCACAAGAAACACCATCAGTACATGAATACGTCACAGGAACCACCATCAGTACATGAATACATCACCGAAACTACTATCAGTACATGAATACATCACCAAAACCACCATCAGTACATGAATACGTCACAGGAACCACCATCAGTACATAAATACATCACAGGAACCAGCTTCAGTACATGACTACTACGTCACAGCAACCAACATTAGTACAGAATACGTCACCAGAACCACCATCAGTACATGAATACGTCACAGGAACCACCATCAGCACATTAAAACATCACCGGAACCAGCATCACTACATGAAAACATCATCAAAACCACCATCAGTACATGACTACATCACCGAAACCACCATCAGTACATAAATATGTCACAAAAACCATCATCAGTACATGAATACGTCACCGGAACCAACATCAGTACACGAATGTCACAGGAACCACCATAAGTACATGAATACATCCTTGAAACCACCATCAATACATGAATATGTCACAGGACCCACCATCAGTACATGAAAACATTCTTGAAACCACCAGCAATACATGAATAGGTCACAGGAACCACCATCAGTACATGAAAACATCCTTGAAACCACCATCAATACAGAATATGTCACAGGAACCACCATCAGTACATGAAAACATCCTTGAAACCACCATCAATACATGAATATGTCACAGGAACCATCACAAGTACATGAATACATCACCAGGAACCACCATCAGTACATTGATACATCTCCAGAACCATCATTAGTACATGAGTACATCACTGGAACCACCATCAGTACATTGATACATCTCCAGAACCATCATTAGTACATGAGTACATCACTGGAACCACCATAAGTACATGAATACATCACTGGACACTGGAGCCATCAGTACATGAATACATCGACAAAACCAACATCAGTACCTGAATACACCACCGAAACTACAAGTGCAGGACTACGTCACCGGAACCACCATCAGTATATGGTTACGTCAACGGATCAGCCATCAGTAAATGACTACATCTCCAGAACCACCATCAGAACATGAATACATCATCCAAACCCCCATCAGTACCTGAATACTTCACCAGAACCACCATGAGTACACAAGTATTTGAGAACGATTTGGAGATTTTCTGCTCAGTTTCTGCTAAAAAAAAAAAAAATCAGTGTTAACACATGCTAACTTAAACTGTGGGTTTTTTTAGAGCAGAACCTCACCAAAATCTCCTCATAATCTCAAATAGCTAAGTTTTGACACTTTTTAGTTTGAACATAGCCTTGAAGTACGTTATGGATTGCTACATACGTACAAGATCAGAACCATTGTTAGCACATGAATGCAGAACCAGAACCACTGCCAGGACAGGAATGTAACGCCAGAAACACCGTCAGTACATTAATGCCACATCAGAATAACCGCCATTACATGAATGCAATGTCAGAAACACCTTCAGTGCATAAATGCAACTTCAGAAACACTGTCAGTACATGAATGTAGTGCCAAAAACACAGTCAGTACATAAATGCAGCACCAGAACCACTGTCAGTACATTAATGTAACATCAGAACCACAGACAGTACATTAATGCAACATCAGAAATATTGTCATTACATGAAAGTAGAGCCCCAAACACCGTCAGTACATAAATGCAACACTAAGGAACACAAACACTACTTGAATGCAGCGACAAAAACACAGTCAATACATGAATGCAACGCCAGAACCACCGTCAGTACATAAATACAACGCTAAGGAACACAAACACTACTTGAATGCAGCGACAAAAACACAGTCAATACATGAATGCAACACCAGAACCACCATCAGTACATGAATGCAACAACAGAAACACTGTCAGTACATTAATGCAACATCAGAACCACCGTCAGTACATAAATGCATCAGAACCACCATCAGTACATGAATGCAACAACAGAAACACCGTCAGTACATTAATGCAACATCAGAACCACCATCAGTACATTAATGCAACATCAGAACCACCATCAGTACATGAATGCAACATCAGAACCACCATCAGTACATGAATGCAACATCAGAACCACCATCAGTACATGAATGCAACATCAGAAACAGTCAGTACATAAAAGCAGCATCAGAAACACCATCAGTACATTGATGCAACATCAGAACCACCATCAGTACATGAATGCAATGCCAGAACCACCATCAGTACATGAATAAAAAGTCAGAACTTCATCAGTACATGAATTCGGAGCAAAGCTTAGTAAAATGATCAATTGTAATGTCAGGTCAGACCCAGATACATTAGTATTGTCAGAACCTACAATTCACAGTATCTCCTTAGCAATGGTGGGAGTAGTTATCAGACTGTGGACCATACAGGAACCACAGCACTGATGAGCTGTAGTCAGTATCACAAACATTTGCATACTGATACCTTATAGGTGACATCTTCTGTGATTGGAGTAATTCCATCCATTTTTGTCTCAGTGTAGCACAGACGCCATGATTAGATTTCACGCCCAAAGCTTCTCTCTCCAGACTTGCCTCTTCTACATCTTCAGGATCACATCCCGACATGGTGACCGTATAAATAAAAGCATTATTATACTGCTCTATAAATAAAAATATATTCCCATGTCGCGCCCGTGAATAATTTCCCCCCACTGTGCATCTTTCACAAAATACACCCCCACACAAGGACCTTCTCTGAAATACCACCCCCATACTGTCCCTCTCCAATTACCCCCACACACTGCCCCTCTTCAAAATACCCCTCCACACACACACTGCCCTTCTCCAATTACCCCACTCAGCCCACCTGTAAAATATTCTCCCATACTGCCGCTCTGCAAAATATACCACCGTAATGTCCCCTATATATTTTCCCACATATAACCCACAACCCTTATGCATGTTCCCCCATGCCACTATACTATGCCCCCTTTCACAATCCCCCCTTATTGCCCCAGAATGTAGCCTTCAATGTCCCACACTGTCCCATAATGTCCTAAATTGCCACATTATGAGCCCTCGTGGTAACACTACCCTTTCGTCCCCGGGCCCATCACCTAAAATAATATGACATTTAGGCTAAGTGCACACGTTCAGGAATGTTTGCAGAATATTCCTGAGCAAAAACGGACTTTTTTTGCGATAAAACCACGTTTTTTTTGCGTGGATTTGACCTTTTTTACCGCGATTTTTCCCTGAACTTTCTAGGTCAATAATATAGCGGGAAAAATGCTATAATTCCGCAAAATTAATGAACATGTTGCTATTTTTTCCGAGATGCGTTTTTTTCGCGGAAAAAAACGCACCATGTGCACAAAAATTGCGGAATTCATTCTAAATGATAGGATGCTTAATTCATGCGTTTTTGATGCGTTTTTCCCGCAAAAAAACGCGAAAAAAACGCAAATAATCCTGAACGTGTGCACTTAGCCTTAATCATCAGCTCCTTCATGGAGCTCGTCCCGGTCTCCAAAGTCTCCTTTGCTTGTGCGGCCCAGGGAGCAGTGTGATGATGACCACAGAGTGCTAGCCCCATCAGTATGCTGCAAGTCAGGGTGCGGGCTCACGAGTGTTTTCTCTGCCCCGTCCCGGCGCCGCAGTGTTCAAATGTATTCACGTATTTCAGAATATCTGAATATGGGAAGAAGGAGCGGCGTCTATCAGACAACTCCACGGGCCGCACAACATCGCTCAGAGGGCTGCATTTTGTGCAGGCCTGGGTAACAGCAATGAAAATCTGCCATATAACTGTTGTAATACTGCCCCTACGTACAAGAATATAACTACTATAATACTGCCCCTATGTGCAAGAATATAACTACTATAATACTGCTCCTATGTACAAGAATATAACTACTATAATACTGCTCCTATGTACAAGAATATAACTACTATAATACTGCCCCTATGTGCAAGAATATAACTACTATAATACTGCTCCTATGTACAAGAATATAACTACTATAATACTGCCCCTATGTACAAGAATATAACTACTATAATACTGCTCCTATGTACAAGAATATAACTACTATAATACTGCCCCTATGTGCAAGAATATAACTACTATAATACTGCTCCTATGTACAAGAATATAACTACTATAATACTGCTCCTATGTACAAGAATATAACTACTATAATACTGCCCCTATGTGCAAGAATATAACTACTATAATACTGCCCCTATGTACAAGAATATAACTACTATAATACTGCTCCTATGTACAAGAATATAACTACTATAATACTGCCCCTATGTGCAAGAATATAACTACTATAATACTGCCCCTACGTACAAGAATATAACTACTATAATACTGCCCCTATGTGCAAGAATATAACTACTATAATACTGCTCCTATGTACAAGAATATAACTACTATAATACTGCCCCTACGTACAAGAATATAACTACTATAATACTGCCCCTATGTACAAGAATATAACTACTATAATACTGCTCCTATGTACAAGAATATAACTACTATAATACTGCTCCTATGTACAAGAATATAACTACTATAATACTGCCTCCTAGCTGAGAGGTTGTGTGTTTGTAGATCTCCTCATGTCTGGAGCAAGCCCAGGGAGGGGCCACCCTGGGCGGGGAAGCTCCCCAGGCAAGGCCCAGGCTTCACTGGGACAAGCCTCCCAGGCCTCTCCTAATGGGAATGTTAATCCCAGAGCCACTGTCAGAGCAGTGAATGCAGCGAGCCAAAGCTGCAGCAGTTCTGTGAAGGAGGAAAAAGCCGTCAGTAAAGTTTTGGGAGGAAAACCTTCTCCAAGTCCAGCAAAGAAGCAAGAAGGAAAAGTGTCGGTCAGCGAAGGGTTACAGCACATTGTGAAGTCAGGTAACTCCCCAGTCAGCAAGCAGCTCCTGCCGGGTGCACAGGTGAGATCAGCCCCAGCTGTGCAGATCACCTCTCCTGCTCCCAGGCAGAGACGGACGTCTTTGGAAAGACAAACCATCCAGGAGAACTTACAGCAGCATGGCAGTATGGCGCGGTCAGGACGCACACGGTCGCAGTCAGGTGGCAGCGATAAACCTGCTGCGGAGCCTGCATCCAGCCAAGGAGCCACAAAACCATCTGTGGTGGAACCGCACAGGACTGTGTTCAGAAGCCCTGTACCCGTGGTGAAGACTAAAGCTGTGGAGCCGGCGCGTGCACCCGAGCTGCAGCTAGCGGATGAGATACGGGACTGGTCAGAAAACTGGGTGAGTTACAGCAGCAGAAAAAAGCGCTGCAAATGGAAGTAGACTTTATCTATACCCTAAAGACCACTAATCCTGCCTGTAATGATGCATATGACCTGAGACTGAACACACTGGGTGTACAGCTGGCTAGTGTTGTGCAGGACATTGAGTCTGTGATGGAGGGCATGGGGCCCCTGGCAGAGACCTACAGGAACCGGGAGCGGTTCGCCTCCTATAAGCAGGGCTGTGCTGTAGAGACCAGGACCCCTGATGTTCAGGACGGGACCCCCCAGCAGCGGACACGGCCAGTGTTACAGGCTGCCCGCTTCTCCTTCCAGGAGGGAAAACAACCGCAGCAGCAAACAGCGAAGTGTGAACAGGAGCATACACTTCAGATTTCAGCAGAGGCACCACAGGTCCCAGAGTGCCCCACACAGGAGCAGGACAGTATATGTGAGACTGTTTGTGCTGATGAGGCTGAGGCAGCTGAGTGTGAACAAGAACATACACTTCAGACTCCTGCAGAGGCACCACAGGTCCCAGAATGCCCCACACAGGAGCAGGACAGTATATGTGAGGACTGTTTGTGCTGATGAGGCTGAGGCAGCTGAGTGTGAACAAGAACATACACTTCAGACTCCTGCAGAGGCACCACAGGTCCCAGAAAGCCCCACACAGGAGCAGGACAGTATATGGGGGACTGTTTGTGCTGATGAGGCTGGGGCATAGACTGTGGCTGGTGATGTTGTGCCCATGGGGTCGGGGGTTGGAGGGGTTTCACATTCTGCAATTGACGTGACACTGTCTGATGATAATGATGCTGCTAATGATAATGTGCATGATATGTGTGACTATCCCCCTTTACCATCTAGTCCACAAGGTGTGACAGCCCCCCCTGCTGCAGGCCCTCTCCCTGTCAGTCGGCCCAGTGTGACCCGGCAGGTGCCCCCCAGGAATGACTGGAGCCGAGGCGCCCCATCCTTCACTTCCAGCGCCAGGTATACCGGCCAGACATTCAAGCGCATTAATGTGGTGCGGTTTAAATACTTAGGTGCCAAGGAGGATCTGCCACAACGCAGGTATGTGGTGAGAGAGCTGCTATGCGGCCAGATGGGGTTTGAGGTTAATCAGATACTGGCGGTGTCTAATCTTCAGGACAGGCAGGGCTATGAGGTCAGCTTCAAGCTCTCGTCTGACCTGGACAGATTCTGGGCCAGTTACCCCAAGTTCAGGGATGCTGAGGGCTGGAATAAGTTTATGATGGTTCCTATCTCCAGGCCTGACACAGTCACAGTAAATGTCACCTTCTGGAATGAGGCCGTTCCCCCACAGGACATCGAGGTGTGGCTCTGGAGACACTGTGACCTTGTCTCTGGACTCACCAAGGTCAGAGATGAGGACGGTATCTGGACAATGGGGTGGAAAGCTTAGTGAAACTGCAGCAGTATAATAACATCACTGCCCACTTACCCAACTCCTTCTTCATTGGGAGGGAGAAGGGAAGATGTTATTATCCCGGGCAGCCCAGAAAGTGTTTCAAATGTGGTGGCAAAGGTCATCTGGCTAACGTCTGTACTGTGGTGAAGTGCAGTCTGTGTGGGGCAATCGGCCATGTTGCTGCAGACTGCCGAGACGTGAGGTGCAACCTCTGTGGTCAGATGGGCCACGCTCACAGGGACTGTCCAGACGCCTGGCACAACATCTGCAGTCTTCCCTGATGAGGATGTGATGGCAGGGGCAGAGGCTCAGGAGGATGAGGATGTGGTGATAGGGGCGCATGGGGAGGAGGATTCAATGTCAGGAGAGATGCTGACCAGTACAGATGCCCACCAGGAGTCCACTCATGTAACACCAGAGCAGGAGGGTGCAGAGGGGAACATGGAGGTCGTCCCTCAGGTCCAGCAGCCTCAGGTAGCCCTCCCTTCAGCATCACTGTCTGTATCTGATGACTGGAGCAGTAATCATAATAAAAGAAAGAAAAAGAACACTCCTCCCGTAAACCTGAGGCAAAATATGACACCGGTCAGAGTGCGAGTAAGAAGGCTCCAAATCCTGCAGGTGTGATGGTCGTGTCCAATAAGTATGCAATTTTATCAGAGTCCAACGATGACAATTATGAGAAAGAGTTGAGGAAAATTGATGCTGAGTGTGACAGGGACATAGAGGACGATCCCCCGCCAAAGCGGAAGCCCTTATGTGTAGACCCTCAGGTAGAATCTGACATGGACACCAGTGGTGGACAGAACATCTCTAACTCATGATGATGGCTGTTTCTCTGCTCCTTCTATATTGTGTTGTGATGGCGGGGTTCTCATTAACACTGACCTCCAGTAATGTCAATAGTATTAAGGCGAGGAGGACTAGACAAGCAGTGTATGAACATCTCACATATCTGGACACAGATGTCATCTTCCTGCAGGAGACACGACTGACATCTCTGGGGCTTATGAGAGAGGCTGAGAGGGAATGGCGGTCCGGTCCATCTTTCTGGTCGCTGGCTGTGGAGCCTTATGCCGGGGTCGCTGTCCTGTTTAACACCAATGATGTGACTGTGCATAGGATGACGGAGGTGGTCATGGGAAGATGTCTGGTCCTGGAAGTCACTATCCATGGTAGGCGACTCCGGCTTATTAACATCTATGGGCCACAGACGGTGACTGACAGGATCCAGCTGTTTAATGACGTCATGCCTTACCTCTTCACTTCTCTTCCAGTGGTGATGGCGGGGGACTTTAATGCCATACTGACATCAGGTGACAGCTCTTCAGGCAGGACAGTGACCAGGGACGGAAAGGTCCTACATAACATCATAACGCAGGCTGGACTGACTGACGTTTTCACACAGGGAGGTCGACAGCCAAAATTCACGTATTCATGTTCCAACAGGTGCAGTAGGATAGATTTTGCTTTTGTGAGTCCTACTGAGGCTGTCGGCACCCTAAGTGAGAAGGTCGTCCCTTACTCTGATCACCTCGCCTTGTGCTTCTGTCTGGGGACCTCTAACCGTCCGGACATTGGTAGAGGGTTGTGGAAGCTCAATTCCAGTCTTCTGGATGATGCCTATGTTCAGAGTCGTGTCCACTCCCTTATCCAGCTTCATCTAGACAGGGTTGACTTCTATGACAACATGACCGACTGGTGGGAGGACGTCAAGGAGGATATCAGATCCCTCTTAAAGAGACTGTCAGTTAATAAAGGGAGGAATAAGTACAGCCAGTACCTAAAGCTGCGCAAAGAATTGGAGTCACTGTATTCGGCGGGTGGGGATGACAAAGTGAAGATCGACCGGCTGAAATCTGAGATAAGGCAGTATCAGTATAGCCGGTATACCTCTCTGGTTCTTGAACGGGATTATGGGTCCTTAGGGGCCCCTGATCCCTTTGAGAATTGCAGGGAGAGGGTGGCCAAAAAAATGGTCACAGGTCTCATTGACTCCCAGGGTGTATTGCAGGATTCACGGGAGGGTATCCTGGAGGTGGTGAGATCTTACTATGCTGACTTGTTTCAGAGGAAAGTTTTGGATAAAGATAAGATGACTCAATTCTTGGAGGCAACTCCAGTGCCTGATACTAATGATCTGGACTTTTCTCCTTTGACAGCAGAATTAACGGTGGAGGAAGTTAAGGAGGCTATTGATAAATTATATCTGAAGAAGGCACCAGGTCCAGATGGTATAACAGCAGAATTCTATAAGAAATTCAGAGACCTCCTGGCTCCAATCCTCGTGGATGTGTATAGAAATTGTCTAGAAAATCACCTGATGCCTCCATCCATGAGAGTGTCCCGTTAATTCTGCTATCTAAAGGTAAAGAGCCAAGCGACATCAAGAACTGGAGGCCGATTGCCCTCTTGAATGTAGATGGAAGATTCTAGCAAAGATCCTATTTTCTAGATTAGTCTGTTTGTCCCCGGCACTGTTGGCAGGCTCTCAGTTTGGCACAGTAAAAGGGCGAAACATCTCTGGAGCAGTCATCTCGATACGAGAGATGTTTGAGAGATGTAAAGCTCTGCGGTGTGGGAGATATGTTGTTAGTCTGGACCAGGCTAAAGCCTTTGACAGGGTTGATCATGACTATCTGTGGGCCACTTTGTCAAAGTACGGTATTCCGGGACAATTTGTGGATTGGCTGAAGACTTTGTACAGAGAGGCGGTGAGCTTTCCTCTGATTAATGGTTGGCAGGGTGACATTTTTGGAGTTGGGACGGGGGTGAGGCAGGGTTGCCCACTGAGTCCGCTCCTGTATGTTTTTGCCCTAGACCCGTTTCTGAGGTCACTGCAGGAGTGCGATTTTCAGGGGGTGCCGGTCCCCCACTGCCTGCCTCTGAATGTTGTTGCCTATGCGGATGATGTGACTTGGTGATATCTAATCCTCGAGAGGTGCAGATGTTATCTGCGTCCATCAGAAACTACTCAGAGGCCTCCGGGTCTCTGGTCAGCCTTGAAAAGAGTCAAGCTCTGTGGACATTAGATACTGATCCCAGCTTTGATCTGCCGCAGTTTGCCAAAGCCTCCACCCATATTAAGATCCTAGGGGTTAAATTTGGGAGGGATGATAATGCCACGCTAAATTGGGAGGAGAAATTGGAAGCCGGAAATGCAAAGGTTCAGCGATGGAAGAACTGGAGGCTGACCTACAGAGAAAGGGTCAAAATGTTAAAGACTTACCTGGTCCCCGTTTTCTTGTATGTCTCTGTCATTTTCCCTTTGCCAGAATCTTTCTCAGCGAGGCTCTTCAGCCTGTTCTTCCAGCTCTTGTGGGGGAATAGGTTGAACCTAATAAAGAGGGAATAACGTACCTACGGCGGAGAGAGGGTGGGCTGGATATGTTGAATCCAAGAGTTTTCTTTGACTCCTTGTTTCTAAAGGTGAATTTTGGGAACATGGACTCAAACAGTAGCTCCCTGTGGGTAAATAGTATCAGGGATTGGATATTGCCTTTTGCAGAATCTTGGGTGCGAGGCGGCAGTCTCAAGAGGAGAGATGGACAGGTGACCACCTCCCCCAGTATCTGGACTATGGTCTGAAGTGTGTTAGGAGGTGGGGACTGGAGAAGTCTTACATTGAGAGTAGTACGAGAAGAGACCTGTATGCTCATGTATGTGGGACTTTCTTCTTCTCTCCACTGGCCCTGAGAGATTGTGTCACCACTACCCTGCAGGAAAGCCTTAGGTTCCTAAACGGGAAACGACTTCCTCCTAAACTGTTTGATGTTACTTGGCTTTCACTGCATAGTCGGCTCTTTGTCAGGGGCAACCTGAAACATCTGAGTGTCTCTGATCGGAATTGTCCCCTTGGTTGTCAGCAGGAGGAGACTATGGAGCACTTTATATGTGATTGCTGGGGAGGGAGGAAGATCTGGGAGGAAGTGTCAGCTAATCTAAAGATCCCCAGACTGCGGACCCTAAAGTACCCTGACATAATCTATGGTGTCCCTCCACTGTTAGTAACATTGACAGAGAGACTATGTACATCGTAATCAGCGTCATAAATACTATCACTGGCACATGAGAACCCGGGTGTCACTGCACAATGAGCCGTTCGATCACACCGCTGCAGCCAATCAGGTTTTGTCAGAACTCCGGTGGATAAAATCACTAGAAGTTGGAAGGAGTCTGAGAAACATTAAGCTATGGAGGAATGTAACATTCAGTTAGGAAATATGATTTTTTTTTGTTTAATTTTCTTCTCTTCCTTCCCAGGTGTGGACTTTAATTTATTTATGAATATGATATGATTATTTAATGCTTGTGTATATATAACCTAAGTGATTTGTGTTTTGTAATCCTGGATGATTTTTGTTTCATTATAATTGTATTTATGTTTGGTTTTATAATAAAAATTGCCCCTATGTACAAGAATATAACTACTATAATACTGCTCCTATGTACAAGAATATAACTACTATAATACTGCCCCTATGTACAAGAATATAACTACTATAATACTGCTCCTATATACAAGAATATAACTACTATAATACTGCCCCTATATACAAGAATATAGCTACTATAATACTGCTCCTATGTACAAGAATATAACTACTATAATACTGCCCCTATATACAAGAATATAGCTATTATAATACTGCTCCTATGTACAAGAATATAACTACTATAATACTGCCCCTATGTACAAGAATATAACTACTATAATACTGCCCTATGTACAAGAATATAACTACTATAATACTGCCCCCTATGTACAAGAATATAACTACTATAATACTGCCCCTATATACAAGAATATAGCTACTATAATACTGCTCCTATGTACAAGAATATAACTACTATAATACTGCCCTATATACAAGAATATAGCTATTATAATACTGCTCCTATGTACAAGAATATAACTACTATAATACTGCTCCTATGTACAAGAATATAACTACTATAATACTGCCCCTATGTACAAGAATATAACTACTATAATACTGCCCCCTATGTACAAGAATATAACTACTATAATACTGCCCCTATGTTCAAGAATATAACTACGGTACTATAATACTGCCCCTATGTACAAGAATATAACTACTATAATACTGCCCCCTATGTACAAGAATATAACTACTATAATACTGCCCCTATGTACAAGAATATAACTACTATAATACTGCCCCTATGTACAAGAACTATAATATCCATGTACAAATTAACTAATAATACTGCCCCTAGTAGATTACAAGAATATAATACATATAATACTGCCCTATGTACAAGAATATAACTACTATAATACTGCTCCCTATGTACAAGAAATAACTACTATAACTGACCATGTACAGGAATATATACTAATACTGCCCCTATATAAAGAATATAACTACTATAATACTGCCCTATGTACAAGAATATAACTACTATAATACTGCTCCTATGTACAAGAATATAACTACTATAATACTGCCCTATGTACAGAAATATAACTACTATATAATACTGCCCCTATTTAAAGAATATAACTACTATAATACTGCCCCTATGTACAAGAATATAACTACTATAATACTGCCCTATGTACAAGAATATAACTACTATAATAGTGTACCTATGTATAAGAATATAACTACTATAATACTGCTCCTATGTACAAGAATATAACTACTATAATACTGCCCTTGTACAGTACATCCTTAACGGCCAGCAGGAGCGAGGTCATGCCATGTTTGTTAAAGGGGGTGTCATAAAAATGATTGCTTATGGGGTTTTTCATGACTTATTTATTGCTGACTTAGTGTTAGGATATGCTGTGGATATTGGCTTAGTAGGGGTCTGATTTGGGGACCCTCAGGATCTGCAGAAGAATGGTACATAGGTACAGTACAAAGCAAAACCAAGATGTACGTACAGGACTGTATCCGTGTACTTAGCTAAGTCATTTTTACAAGTGCCAGGACCCCCAGTGAAAGCCAACATAAGTCACCCCTCTGTCCAACCGTCATCCTCTGACATTCAGCACATTTCCATAAGCCCCACCCCTTTGTCTGATAGCAGGAGCAGTGTGTGCCAGATAATTGCGAGAAAATGAAATAATGTAAAGATTCACTGTGATCAACACCGTTAGATATGGAGGATTCTTTATTCCACATCGTATCCAGATAAGTGACTCCTCCACAGACTTCATGTCTTCAGGGCAGTAGGGCCCCACTGCAAAATACCGTCCCTTTAAGTGAGCGTGACAGCAGCGTCTCACCACTGACTACGCAGCCTTCTTCTTCGCTCTCTTGCCTTCCCCCTTCTTTGGTGGTCCTTTACCCCCGCAGTCTCCGCAGACGCTTCATTTCTTCTTTAAAGTCCTCGTGTTCATCCCTACAAAGGGCAACAAGTTATTGTACACAGGAGCTGCACCCCTGTCAATCAATGGAGCAGCGCAGGGAGTAGCGGGCCAAGGGCAGCGCTGGACTAGTCTCGTCTCTCCTACAGGTCCCGGTCGGCTCTTCAAACTACCGCATATACTCGCGTATAAGCCGAGATTTTCAGCCCATTTTTTTAAGGCTGAAAGTCCCCCTCTCGGCTTATACGCGAGTCATATATCGGGGGTCGGCGAGGGAGGGGGAGCGTCGGATCATATTCACCCCCCTGGCGCGTCTCTGCAGCCCCCCTGCTTCTTGCACGATCTCAGGCTCCTTCCTTCAGTGGTCACATGGTACCGCTCATTAAAGTCATGAAAATGCACATATTCATGACTTTAATAAGCGGTACCACGTGACCGCTGAACACAGGCGCGGAGACCGTGGGAGAAGCAGGTGGGCTGTAGTGACGCTACAGGAGGGGTAAGTATATGCGATATTCACCTGTCCCCGGTCCACCGCTGCGCACCGCTCTCTCCTCTGCATCCTCTGGCTGCGATGTTCAGGTCAGAGGGCTGGATGACGTGGTTAGTGCACGCCGCACCCTCTGCCTGAACATTCACTGACAGAGGATCCGGAAGACAACAGCGCGCAGCAGTGGACCGGGGACAGGTGAATATCTCAGGTGCGGGGCCCTGAGCCAGCGGTGACACCGGCACCTGTCCCCCATAGCGCGTCGGTGTCCCCGCCTGCTCAGGACACCAGCACCTGGTCGCCACGGACAAGAGATGAGCATGTCATTTTTTTTTTCATTTGCAGCAGCAGCATATGGGGCCTATTCTATGGAGCATCATATGGGGGCCTAATCTATGGAGCATCATATGGGGGCCTAATCTATGGAGCATTTTATGAGGGCATAATCTATGGAGCATTTTATGGGGGCATAATCTATGGAGCACCATATGGGGGCATAATCTATGGAGCATCATATGGGGGCATAATCTATGGAGCATCATATGGGGACATAATCTATGGAGCATCATATGGGGCATAATCTATGGAGCATCATATGGGGACATAATCTATGGAGAATTTTATGGGGGCATAATCTATGGGGCATAATCTATGGAACATTTTATGGGGCATAATCTATGGAGCATCATATGGGGGCATAAAACTATGGAGCATCATATGGGGGCATAATCTATGGAGCATCATATGGGGCATAATCTATGGAGCGTCATATGGGGGCATAATCTATGGAGCGCATTTGGGGACATAATCTATGGGGCATCATATGGGGGCATAATCTATGGAGCATTTTAAGGGGGCATAATTTTATGAAGCATCATATGGGGGCATAATCTATGGAGCATCATATGGGGGCATATACATCTATGGAGCATCATATGGGGGCATAATCTATGGAGCATCATATGGGGCATAAAATATATGGAGCATCTTATGGGGCATAACCTTTATGGAGCAGCATATGGGCATATTATTCTATGGAGCATCTTATGGGGCCATTATTAACCTTTGTGCAGCATTATATGAGGTATTATGCTATGGAGCATCTTATGGGGCCATTATTAACCTTTATGCAGCATTATATGGGGAGTATTTTGTATGGAGCATCTCATGGGCCACCATGAACTGTATGGAGCATTATATGGGGCTCCTGATTCAGTATGGATATTCAAAAACCTTTAACCTACTGATGTCTCAATTAATTTTACTTTTATTGGTATCTATTTTTGTTTTTGTAATTTACCAGTAGCTGCTGCATTTCAACCCTAGGCTTATACGCGAGTCAATAAGTTTTCCCATTTTTTGTGGCAAAATTAGGGGGGTGGCTATACTCGGGTCAGCTTATACATGAGTATATACGTTAAATTTTCTCTTAAACACTTCGGATCTGATTCATCTTGCCTGTGC
>JARQOD010000004.1:8027164-8089965 GCA_033576555.1 Oophaga sylvatica
CAGCACTGTTGGGCCCCTCTGTGACCTGAAGTCCAGCAGGGTCTCCGGTTTCTCCCACTAGCCATGAAGTTACTAGCAAGCTCAGACCCGGTGTCCGGTGATGCAGAGTGGAGGTAAGCCATCATTGCTATTCATCCTCAGTCACTCTCTCTTTCTCTTTTTCCACTTGCCTGTCGTCCTACTCACACCTTTAACATAAGCACAAGCAGCAGTAGATGTCAGCTTCCTTCTCTTAGGCTCTGTCCGAAGTAGCTATCAGGACCTTCCGTCAGACTGATCTATGCACACTCCGAGAGTCACTTCCCACTTCCCTAGGGAACTATCAGTCAGCACGTTCTGAGGTAACTTTCCTCTCAGCTTGTCTCTCTGAGGTACAACCAACAACTAGCTAACGTTCAGCTAGAATGTTTGTCTGGAAATCTCAAAAGGCTAATCCCTTGCTGCGTCTCTCCACACCCTTATATACTCTAAAGGGCTCCCTCTGGTGGCACTATAGGGAAATGTGAAGTGTGAATGAATATCGGGTGATTGTGAATTACCTTTCATGCATCCTCCAGGGTAACATGTGGCACCAAGCGCAGCTGGGCTACACATAAATACCTTAGATATGATCTCTACCATCCCTCCTGTTGAGGCATGGCTTATGCCATGGCTCAATACTGTGCCATATCTTAGGAGGTTACTGGGCAGTTTATACATATAGGACATCTTTTAAGATCACCCCTTTTGTTACCCATTTTTTTTTCAACTGTTAATTTATTTGTGTACTCCCACAAGCACCATAGCAAGGCTTTGGTATCTGTTTTACAAATCCCATTTTCTGATGCCAATAGCATGTCATCCACATATAAGAGTATCTGGCTACCTTCTGGTGGCTCACAATGAGCTAGGTTAGCCGACATTACCTGGGAAGCATTAGTAGGTGATTTACAGTACCCTTGTGGGATTCTGGTGAATGTATACCTCTACCCTTTATATGTGAATGCAAATCAAAACTGGCGATCTGGATGTACCGGGATGCTGAAGGAGTTCCTGATATCTATCCCTGTTAAGACCTTATTTTTCACCTCCAGTCATTTAGTAGAGTATGGGGGTCTGGCAATGTGGGGGCTCTTGGAATCACAGCCCTGTTTACAGCCTGAAGATCCTGCACCAAGCGCCATCCAACAAAAGGGGGCGCCTTCCTGACTGGAAGCAAGGTTGTGTTACAAGGTGAGCTGGGACAGGGCATAATCACTCCTTTTATCAATCCCTGTAAGGTTCTATGTATATATTCCTGAAACTCAGTTTGTTCGTCAGCCATTTTACTTTCTGTCTTGCTGCAGCTATCTTGCCCTCAGTCAAAATGGAGTTTCCAGCTTGCATGTTCCCGCCCTGATTCTCTCCTTTGCTTCTTAAGCAGCCACAGCTGAGCAATCAGTGCTTCAGAATCTAGCCTGCAGTGAACCTGTGACTTGACTCCTGTAAGCCTTGGACCTTGTACTCCAGCTATTCCTACTGAGGAACTCTGAAGCACTTGTGGACTCTGAACCCTGCTCTTTGAAAGACCCACGTTTGCATGGACTTACGGTAACAGAGAAGAAGATCCTGAATCTGTATTGGAGAGTGATTGCTGAGCTTGGATTACTCTGGCCTGCTGTGTCTCCTGTTTCTGTGTCTGCAAACTGTGTGACTATTTCTGCCAACTTGTATGAAGTAATACAGGACTTTTCTATATCAAACCTGTGACTCCTGTGTTTTCATCGCACCCAAGCACAAGACGCTATATGAACTGTACTACATACATTACAAGATTCTGAAGCCAAAACGTTAGTGTCTGCTGGGTCTGGAAGGCTGTGTCTGCTGTACTGTGGATATCAGACGTCCGGTTGTACTTTCTGTGATGACAGTGGTTGTGACTTCTCACAGCCATTCCAGGTGAGCAATTCCCTTAAGTTTTTTCTTTTTGCAGTGTTACCACAGGTAAACACTATTGTTTTTTTTTTTTTTCCTTTCTTTTCTCTTTTTTGTCTGCTGTAACTCTGGATATCAGATGTCTGGTTGAAACTTTCTGTGATGATAGTGGTTGTGACTTCTCACAACCATTCCAGGTGAGCAGTTCCCTTAATTTTTTTTTCTCTCTGCAGTGTTGCCACAGGTGAACGCTATTGTTTTTTTTTCTCTCCTCTTCTTCCAGTAATCCTGTCTTAAAAGATCTGGAAAATGGAGGCCCGCATAAAGGAACTTTGCGGAGTGACTGATAATATCCTTGCAGATTTGCAGAATATAAAGACCCGTTTTACAAATCTACAGGACCTCAATAATCACAATTTGCAAGTGGTTGGACAGACTACCCAGGATTTGCGAGCCAGGATTGAGGTTCTAGAGGGGCGAGTCCAGGCTCCTGCCGTAGCCCCGAGTGCTGGGATTCCCAAGTTGCCCCCTTTTCGTTTTGGCGGTGAACGTGAGAAATTCAGGGATTTATTAATCAATGCAATCTTTTTTTTTCTGCACATGCTTCACAATTTCCCACTGAACGATCTAAGGTGCTTACTATAATTATGTTGCTTACCAACAAGGTTTTAATGTGGGCAAACCCTCTGATTGAGACTGAGGATGATTGTTTGAATCACCTTGATGATTTTATTTCAGCCATGGGGCAGGTGTTTGATGACCCCAATCGAGGTGCAACAGCTGAAGCAGCCATGTTAGCTTTGCGCCAAGGTAAGCACTCGGTAGCTGAATATGCCTTGGATTTCAGGAGATGGGCCCTTGATACCACCTGGGACAGTTCCGCCAAAAAATCTATTTTTCGAAAGGGGTTATCTCCACTGATTAAGGATGAACTTGCTCGTGCCGACCCTCCCACTGCATTAGGTGACTTTATTAACTACTGCATCCGTATTGATACTCGTCTGACTGAACGCAGGCAAGAGAGATGGTTCGAAAGCAATCGTACTAACCTTTTCCTACCTTCCTCTCCAGCTAAGGAACCTTTGAGTAGGATTACACGGGAACCTGAACCTGAACCCATGCAGGTAGACTCTTTACAACAACAGGTTAGTGATGCACGCAAGGAACATCGTTTTAAGGAGAATCTATGTTTCTATTGTGGTAAGTCAGGGCACTTCATTATAAACTGCCCCAGCCGTTCTCGTAAGACTACTGCAGCACTCATTCATTGTGAGTGTTGCGAGAGGGGATCTGTCAGGTCCGAGCCTCAGGCTCCAGAGAGATCTGCAGCAACAGATCTTGATTTCTCGGACTTAAACTCCGTTACCTCTGAGGACGTTGACTGTGTAAACGCTGCCATTTTTCAAGTTTCCTCAGCGGTGTCCCAGCTGAGTTGTAAGAAAAACAATTCTCATTGCTTTCTTTCCATCAAACTCTGGGTTGACTCAGCTTGGGTGTCTAGCTCTGCTATGATCGACTCAGGGGCAAGTGGAAATTTTATGGATGTCTCCTTTGCTCTGAAACAGGGAATACGTTCAGTGAAGAAGGCTACTCCAGTACAGATGGAAACTGTGGATGGCTCCCTGCTGACCTCTGGACCAGTGGATCAGGAAACAGAGCCTTTGAGGGTTCTTATGGGTAAAGATCATCAAGAGAAACTGTCCTTTATGCTTATCTCTTCTCCCCACTTTCCCATTATTCTAGGGCTACCATGGCTGCAGGCTCAGAATCCTACCATTAACTGGGAGACCAAGGAATTACACTTTCCAGAGAAACAGATGAGTCCAAAAGTTTCAGCTTGCTCTGTTCCTAAAGGAATCATGTCAGTCCCTGAACTACCAGCTGTATACCAGGACTATGTGGATTTATGTGACAAGAAGAACGCTGACCAGCTTCCTCCTCATCGTCCATATGATTGTCCAATTGAATTATTGCCTGGAGCAGAGATACCTTTTGGTAAGATCTACCCCCTGGCGGGGCCCGAGCTAAAGGCTTTAAAGGATTACATAGATGAAAATCTAGCCAAGGGCTTCATACGCCCCTCTTCATCTCCTGCAGGTGCACCCATCTTCTTTGTAAAGAAGAAAGATGGATCTCTGAGACCATGCGTAGACTATAGGGAACTCAATAAGGTTACTATTAGAAACCGTTATCCATTGCCTTTAATCCCTGAGTTATTGGAGAGAGTGCGACATGCCAAAATTTTTTCTAAACTAGATCTTCGTGGGGCCTATAACTTAGTCCGTATTAGACCTGGGGATGAATGGAAGACTGCATTCAGGTCACGCTATGGACACTTTGAATATCTAGTTATGCCTTTTGGTCTGAGTACCGCCCCAGCCACTTTCCAACACTTGGTGAATGACATCTTCAGGGATCTCCTAGATACATTCGTGGTAATTTATTTGGATGATATTCTAATTTTTTCTAACTCCACAGAGGAACATCATGGACATGTGAGAATGGTCTTGGAACGTCTAAGACAAAATCATCTTTACATCAAACTTGAAAAGTGTGAATTCCATAGGACCGAAATTCAATTTCTGGGGTATGTACTGTCTACACAAGGAATTAGTATGGATGGAAGCAAAACCCAAGCCATCAAGGATTGGCCAAGTCCTAGAAATGTGAAGGAGGTACAGCGCTTCATCGGGTTTGCCAACTTCTATAGACGTTTCATTAGAAATTTCTCTGAGGTAGTGTCACCTATCACTCAACTTACCCGGAAAGAGTCTAGGTTTTCCTGGACTCCCCAAGCCCAGGAAGCATTTTCCCGTCTAAAAGATAAATTTACCACTGCACCTATCCTAGTACATCCCAACCCCGAGCTTGCCTTCATAATAGAGGTGGATGCTTCAGACTGTGCCGTTGGAGCTATACTCTCTCAGAGAACAGGTGAGAAGAATGTCTTGCATCCCTGTGCCTTCTTTTCCCAGCAGTTGTCTTCGGCTGAGAGGAACTACGATGTGGGCAATAGAGAGTTGTTGGCCATTATTGCCGCCTTCAAAGAATGGAGACACCTTCTTCAGGGAGCTGCACAGCAAATAGTCGTCCTAACAGACCATCGTAACCTTGAGTTTATCAGGTCGGCTAAGTGCCTGACTCCTCGCCAGGCTCGCTGGAATCTTTTCTTAAACCAATTTAATTTTATCATCTCTTATAGACCAGGATCGCGCAATGGAAAGGCTGATGCACTCTCTAGGATTTACTCAGCAGAGACACGTCCAATTACTCCTCCTAAGACTATTCTTCCTGTCTCTAGATTCCTAGGAGTAATTCATAATCAAGACCTACTTAAGGACATCAAGGAAGCATACCATGCGGATTCCTTTTTGGCACAACCCCCAAGGGACGTAAGTCTTGTCTTTAAGAATGGTGTGTGGATTCAGGGACAACGTCTGTATATTCCTGAAACAGTCAGATTAAGAGTATTGCAACTCATTCACGATTCCAAGATAGCTGGGCATAGAGGAATTCTAAAGACACAGGAATTTCTTTCTCGTTTCTTTTGGTGGCCCACTTGCAGGAAGGATGTTTTGAATTATGTCACTTCATGTGAGGTCTGTGCAAGATGCAAAACACCTCGCTCCTCACCAACTGGTCTGTTACAGCCTCTTCCCACCCCGTCCCGCCCGTGGGGATCCATTTCTATGGACTTCATTGTGGAGTTACCAACGTCTCAGGGGAAGAACACCATTCTAGTGGTGGTTGACCGTCTAACAAAGGCAGCTCATTTTATCCCTTGTGTCGGCTTACCTACTGCAAAACAGACATCAGATTTGATGATTAAAGATGTGTTTCGCTTACATGGAGTACCGATGAGGTTATTTCGGATCGAGGGGTGCAATTCACTTCTAGGTTTTGGCAAAATTTCTGTGCAGCATTGGACATTAAAGTAAACCTTTCTTCTGCTTTTCATCCCCAGACTAATGGACAGACAGAACGAACCAATCAAACCCTGGAGCAGTATCTCCGCTGCTTTATCTGCCACCTACAGGATGATTGGGTGGATCTACTTCCATTAGCTGAGTTCTCGTATAACAACTCTCAGAGTGCCTCCACTAAACAGTCTCCTTTTTACTCTAATCTAGGTTATCATCCTAACATTCTACCACGATTTCCCATAGAAACGCCTTTACCAGCAGTGGCTGAAAGAATCACGTCTTTACAGAAGAATATGGATCTTCTAAAGGAAAATCTGGAATCGGCTCAAGAAAGGTACAAGAAAGCAGCAGATAAATTTCGTAAACCTGCACCAGCTTTCAAGGTAGGAGACTTGGTCTGGCTGTCAACCAGAAATCTTAAGTTAAGGATTCCATCGTCTAAGTTGGGACATAAGTACATTGGACCCTATAAAATCAGTAAAATTATAAGTGCCGTTGCTTGTCGTCTTCAACTGCCCAGAACTATGAGAATCCACCCTGTCTTTCATGTATCCCTACTAAAGGCTGCGACACCCAATACGTTTCCTGGACGTTCCTCTCCTTGCCCTGACCCAGTGCTAGTCGATGGTCAGGAAGAATTTGTGGTGGAAAGGATTTTAGATTCCAGGTTGTATAGAAATCAGTTACAATATCTGATTAAATGGCAGGGCTACCCAGTGGAGGACAACTCATGGGAACCGGTCAATAACGTTAATGCTCCTCGCTTGCTCCGTCAGTTTCATCAGAGGTACCCACACAAGCCTGGTCTGAGGTCATCCGGAGGTTGTCCTTAAGGGGGGAGTAATGTAAGGTTCTATGTATATATTCCTGAAACTCAGTTTGTTCGTCAGCCATTTTACTTTCTGTCTTGCTGCAGCTATCTTGCCCTCAGTCAAAATGGAGTTTCCAGCTTGCATGTTCCCGCCCTGATTCTCTCCTTTGCTTCTTAAGCAGCCACAGCTGAGCAATCAGTGCTTCAGAATCTAGCCTGCAGTGAACCTGTGACTTGACTCCTGTAAGCCTTGGACCTTGTACTCCAGCTATTCCTACTGAGGAACTCTGAAGCACTTGTGGACTCTGAACCCTGCTCTTTGAAAGACCCACGTTTGCATGGACTTACGGTAACAGAGAAGAAGATCCTGAATCTGTATTGGAGAGTGATTGCTGAGCTTGGATTACTCTGGCCTGCTGTGTCTCCTGTTTCTGTGTCTGCAAACTGTGTGACTATTTCTGCCAACTTGTATGAAGTAATACAGGACTTTTCTATATCAAACCTGTGACTCCTGTGTTTTCATCGCACCCAAGCACAAGACGCTATATGAACTGTACTACATACATTACAATCCCACATCTGCAGGTCCTGTGGACTACAAAGATTCTGAATTTGTGGTCAATTCTTCCTCTAATTCTGGGAGGGGATGAACATTTCTCTACTTGTTCCCCGGCCTTGCTGCAGGTGGATACTGGGTTTAGAAATGGTGTTCCACTTTGGTACTTAATAATAATAATAATAATCTTTATTTTTATATAGCGCTAACAGATTCCGCAGCGCTTTACAGTTTTGCACACATTATCGTCGCTGTCCCCGATGAGGCTCACAATCTAGATTCCCTATCAGTATGTTTTTGGAGTGTGGGAGGAAACCGGAGTACCCGGAGGAAACCCACGCAAACACGGGGAGAACATACAAACTCCTTGCAGATGTCGAACCCAGGACTCCAGCGCTGCAAGGCTGTAGTGCTATCCACTGAGCCACCGTGCTGCCCATACTTGTGAACATGCCTGCGTTCTGGCATTTGTAAAATGAGCCATCATCCAAATTCTCCCATTGTTTACTCTCCTTACACTCTTCCACAAAATCACCAAGAAATTTCCATGATCTACCTTTACATCTGGAGAGCGATATATGTGGCATGGCGCCTCTAAAAAGCAAAAACAAAAAACAATTTAATTTGCTCTGTCAGTTTACAACTGGCGACAAAGTCCCCTTTTGAATCCCAGTATAGAGTGTCCAAGAACAATCTAGAGCATGAATATTCTCATATTTTACATCAGAATCCCTAAAATACCTGTAGTGCATGGTGCAGTGTAGTCTTTCTGCTGTGTGTAAATCTACATTTGTGTACTTATCTCTTGATTAACCCCTTCCTGACCTGTGACACAGCGTATGTGTCAAGAAAGGATCGCGTTCCTGCGGGTCGGGTGACCGGGGTCACTGAAAGGTCACCCGACCCGCAGGCACAAGACCCTTTGTGCTTCACAAGGGGGTTGGCTTAACCCCCACGTGGCTACGATCGCTCTGATTGGCTGTTAAAAGTGAAATAGTGCTCCCTTTATTCCGAGCCCCGACGTGTGCCCAAACAGTGGTTTACCCCCACATATGGGGTATCAGCGTACTCAGGAAAAATTGCACAACAACTTTGGGGGTCTAATTTCTCCTGTTACCCTTGGGGAAAAAAAATTGGGGACTAAAAAAATAATTTTTGTGAAAAAAAAATGATTTTTTATTTTCACAGCTCTGCGTTATAAACTTCTGTGAAGAACTTGGAGATTCAAAGTGCTCACCACACATCTAGAGGAGTTCCTTGGGGGATCTAGTTTCCAAAATGGGGTCACTTGGGGGGGTTTCTACTGTTTAGGCACATCATGGCCTCTGCAAACGTAACATGACGCCTGCAGACCATTCCATCAAGTCGGCATTTCAAAACGTCACTACTTCCCTTCCGAGCCCCGACGTGTGCCCATACAGTAGTTTTCTCCCACATATGGGATATCAGCGTACTCAGAACAAATTAGAAAACAACTTTTGGGGTCTAATTTCTCCTGTTACCCTTGGGAAAATAAAAAAATTGGGGACTAAAAGATCATGTTTGTGGAAAAAATATGATTTTTTTTTTCATGCCCTGGCGTTATAAACCTCTGTGTAGCGCTTGGGGGTTCAAAGTGCTCACCGCACATCTAGATAAGTTCCATGCTGTGTCTAGTTTCCAAAATGGGGTCACTTGTTGGGAGTTTCTACTGTTTAGGCACATCAGGGGCTCTGCAAACGTAACATGATACCCGCAGACTATTCCATCAAAGTCAGCATTTCAAAACGTCACTATTTCCCTTCCGAGCCCCAACGTGTGCCCGAACAGTGGTTCCCCCCACATATGGGGTACCAGTGTACTCAGGACAAACTGTACAACAATTTTTGGGTCCAATTTCTCCTGTTACCTTTGGGAAAATAAAAAATAGTGGACTGAAAAATGATTTTTGAGAAACAAAAATGATTTTTTTATTTTCACTGGTCTGCGTTTATAAAATTCTGTGAAGCACTTGGGGGTTCAAAGTGCTCAATACACATCTAGATAAGCTCCTTGGGGGGTCTAGTTTCCAAAATGGGGTCACTTGTGGGGGTTTCTACTGTTTAGGCACATCAGGGGCTCTGCAAATGCAACATGATGCCCGCAGAACATTCCATCAAGTCTGCATTCCAAAATGGCGCTCCTTCCCTTCTGAGCCCTACCGTGCGCCCAAACAGTGGTTTATGACCACATATGAGGTATCTGTGTACTCAGGAGAAATTGCCCAACAAATTTTAGAATCCATTTTATCCTGTTGCCCATGCAAAAATGAAAAAATTGATGCTAAAATAAAATTTTTGTTGTAAAAATTAAAATGTCCATTTTTTTCTTCCACGTTGCTTTAGTTCATGTGAAGCACCTGAAGGGTTAATAATCTTCTTGAATGTAGTTTTGAGTAGCTTGAGGGGTGCAGTTTTTATAATGGTGTCACTTTTGGGTATTCTCTACCATATAGACCCCTCAAAGTGACTTCAAATGTGAGGTGGTCCCAAAAAAAAATGGTTTTGTAAATTTTGCTGTAAAAATGAGAAATCGCTGGTCAACTTTTAACCCTTATAACTTCCTAACAAAAAAAAATTTTGTTTCCAAAACTGTGCTGATGTAAAGTAGACATGTAGGAAATGTTATTTATTAACTATTTTGTCTCACATAACTCTCTGGTTTAAGAGAATAAAAATTCAAAATTTGAAAATTGCGAAATTCTCAAAATTTTCGCCAAATTTCCATTTTTTCACAAATAAACGCAAAAATTATTGACCTAAATTTACCACTAACATGAAGCCCAATATGTCACGAAAAAACATTCTCAGAATCGCTAGGATCCGTTGAAGCGTTCCTGAGTTATTACCTCATAAAGGGACACTGGTCAGAATTGCAAAAAATGGCAAGGTCATGAAGGGGGGACTCAGTACCTGAGGATGATCCTGTAGTTATTAGCTCTAGACTGTAATAGTATCTGGGTTCCCCATACCCTTAGAGCACCATTGTCTCAGCCATGGATTCTACCTGAAGTCCTGCAGCAGTAGGAATTATTCCCAGACTTGGGGCTTGCATCATATCCCTCCCAAGAAGATTAGAATGACACACAGTTGATAATATAATTTGTGTAATTGCACTTTTACCTGTGCCGGGGTCCCGTATCTCCACTGGTGTAGACAATGGTTCTCTGTGAGCCTTACCACTTGCTCCTTTTACCACTATGCAGGCAGCAGACAGTCCAATAGTGGGTCTCTCTTCTGGATGTACTAAGGTTCTAGTGGCTCCTGAATCAACAAGAAAAGTGACCTCATGGCTTCCCGCAAGGAGGGTTACTTCTGGAAGTGCAGTGTTTTATAAATGTATTTCTACTTTAGCCAAATTAAATAATTCCTCTCATTACACTTTTCCATTTCTTGTACCAATTTTTACATTTTATCAAAGTAAGTTTACCATCAAATACACCCTGGTATCCATCTGTCAGGGTACTTCACTCCTACAGGGTCTATTTTACACATATTATTATTATTATACATTTTTATAGCGCCATTTATTCCATGGCGCTTTACAAGTGAAAAGGGGCAAATATAGACAAGTACAATAAACGTGAGCAATACAAGGCACACACAAGTACAGGAGAGAGGACCCTGCCCGCGAGGGCTCACAGTCTACAGGGATGGGTGAGGATACACTAGGAGAGGGTAGAGCTGGTCGTGTGATGGTTCAGTAGACTGAGGAACACTGCAGGTTGTAGGCTTGTCGGAAGATGTGGGTCTCCAGGTTCTTTTTGAAGGTTTCCATGGTAGGTGCAAGTCTGATGTGTTGGGGTAGATATACTTAATATCCCCTTCTAGTTGTCCCTTCTTATCTTAACACCACAGACAACCACATTCCACACTTTTGCCTCAAACATTTCTCATGTTCACAACTCATATCATCACCTCAAGACTGTGCGCTCAGTTTGGGTGGTGCCTTCTCCTGGTTGTTCAAGATTAAAGAGACACCTGAATGGCCTATTTGCAGGGACATACAAATTTACACTCTTTTTGGGGTAAGAGTTAAGCTTATAAGTATATAACACAATGCACATTTGATCTGAAGACTGTTACCTATGGGTACCTGATGAAAAAGGACCATATCCAATTTAATTCAATGGATACCCTCTTGGTAGCCTTCCAGCCTTCAGATGAAATGATTAATAACAATCCTGCCTTAAAATGAGGACAAGACCTTAAAATATATCTTGGGACAAGGTTCCATAAGGATGTTACATGAAATTCTTATACACAAGAAAAATACAAATAACAGAATGAGGACTACACACAATATAAATCCTGGAGCACAATGAATTTCTACCCACTTGAAAGAAGTCACACAAATATCAGTGGAATTCATGTTAACAAGAAATTTTAGGTTAATCCAGCGGATTCCTCAATCCCCGAGAGTCTCCCATCTATAGATAAATGTAACGTGCACTGTTGTGAATGGACTTGAGATGAGTTCTGAGCAGAGGCTCCCTCTGGTGGTTACAAGCGGTACTGGACTGTCCAGTGAAGATTGTGAGGATTGGGAATCAGGTGTTACTGACTGGTCTTATATAAGGGAGTCACCTTCCCATCAGGGTTGCCGTGATCAATTGTTCTGGTCTCAATTATTGATTCCTGTTTCCTTTGTAGCCTGCTGTGTCGTGTCTGCATCTCCTGCTAACAGATAAGACATTTTCTTCTTTTTGTTTTTGTGCTTGATTTTTGCATTTTGTCCTGCACTTCTGTGGGGGCCTTCAGGGTCCCTCCGGGGGCTTTTGCCCTCTCAGTTTAGTTCAGCCACTGATGTTTTGTACATTTGCTTTTTCCAGTTTTTTCAGTGGCTGCTGTTTTGATTTTGTTACACCAGAGAACTAATTTAGGTGGTAGAGGTCGTGTGATCTCAGGTGTTTTTGAAATTAGTAGAGTTGGTGCTTTTCAGGGTTTTTTGGGATTGCAGTAAGTGCCCTTCCTATCCTTTTCTATTTAGATAGTTTGGGCCCCAACGTTTGCTCATACTATTTTCTGTCTGTGTCAGTATTTCTTCTTGTCTAACCGCCATTACATGTTTGGGGGCTTCCTATTTTCTTTGGGGATCTGCTCCGGGGCAGATAGCTTTCCTCTTTCTGCCTTTAGGTGTAGTTATCTCTCAGGCTGTGACGAGGCGTCTAGGACCAACGTAGGAACGCTCCACGGCTGCCTCTAGTTGTGGTGGTTAGTCAGGGTACTGCAATCTCATAGATTCCAACTGCTCTGGTGTATTGCCTTTTTTACCTGCACTCCTCAGCTACCAAATCATAACAGTGCACTCTGAGTTTTTTGTTCCACAGTAGCCTTCTCACACTGGCTTTGTACCCATTCTACAGAACATCTTACAAGAACATACAAACCCCAATCACTATGGAGCTTCGCTACTTACAGGAGCTTTACAACCCCAATTGCATGTAAACAACTTCCAACTTACAGGAGCCTACAAACTCCAATTGGAATTGTCCACAATCCCAGTCCCCATTCAATTCCTAGAATAACATTAATACTGAATAAACAAGGTTACCGAATATAATGAAAATTAAATGTTCTTACCAGTGTTCAGATACAGACGATTCCCATAGATTCTTGGACTATACGAAATCCGTCACTTCCCTCAGTCCGGGATAACTGATAATGCCTCTGTTGACGCCTAACGTTAAGACGGAGGACTTACTTAAGGAGTTCCAGACTCCCGGTGTATGTTCCAGACATACACGGTTTATAGTCCTCACTAGTGTTGAGCATTCCGATACCGCAAGTATCGGGTATCGGCCGATATTCGCTGTATCGGAATTCCGATACTTAGTTCCGATATTTTTCCAATATCGTATACCGGAATCGGAAGTTCCCATAATTCTTTGAGAGGCAATGTGATTTTAGTCAGCCAATGAGGAATCTTATGAAGTGTGGGCACATCCTGTAATGCTGCGGTCATCTTAACTAATGGCATGGCTGTGATTGGCTGCTGAATGATGTCAGAATGCACTATAAAAGGCGCCGCCGCCATTTTAGCGTCACTGTGCTGTGAACTCAGTTAGGGACAGAACGCTGTTCTGCTGACTTTGTGGGACAGTTAGACATTGCGATTTTGTGTACTGTGCTTTAGGCAGGCTAGTTTACCAACCGCTGTGTAAAGCTTCCTTTTGCCTGCAGTGTTGTTTTAACAGCTCTGCGCAAGGTGTGTGTGAGAGTGCAGGTGACGCTGCAGTTTGCTCTGCATCCACCGCTGTTTGTAGGCATCTGCACGTGTCACTTGTCGCGACCACGCACCACAATTGTGGGTTACCAGGGCAATGGGGTACCCAGAGCCGAGCCCATGGAAGTCTATGGGGTTGTCACAGGTAGCGGTGGCTCGGTCTGTGGCCCTGGCGGTCCGGCGTATGTTGGGGGGAATATTTACAGGGGATTGGTATATAACAGTTCGTGACGCCACCTGTAGTTTTCTGATCACTAAGACCAGCGCTGCTGTAGATCTCTGAGGGGATGGTGTGGCAGCTAGATGTCGGGTCCCCTACAGGTGGGACTCTTCCCTCAGGGTCTATAGTGATGATGATGTTGTGAAGGTATGCAGTTAAATGACACAGTCTCACACATTAAAGCTTCTTTCCATACCTTTTACTTTCCAAGATGATAAGGCAGGTCCCGGGAAGCTGTTGGGGTGGATGGAGGATGCGTTTCAAGGTAACGGCTGAGCAGGTTAGAGGCCTCCTTAACTTTCAATGTAACGAGTCCAACTTGCATGAAGCTAAGTTCACTCAAAAACTCCAGCTAATTCTGTAGCTGTACTGCCCGGTCAGCATAGTGGTCGGAGCCTTCCAGTGATGGAACTAGGTTCTTGCTTTTGCTGATCAGGCTCAAAGTCCCTATTTCACCTGACCCCTATTACGTACCGACAATAGGCTTGTTCCTGTGACTTGAAGTCCAGCGAACCTCTGGTTTTTCTATCACTACGCCTGAAGCTATAGTGACACTTCGGTCCCCAGTGACCGGTGCAACAGTGCTGACAATCCAATGTCCAAGGCACTTCTGTATTCCTTTCCACTGCGCCCTTCGCCCTGCTCGCGCTCTTAGCATAAGCACTCCACACTTTCTATGGTAATACCAGTCATTCCTTTCTTGCTTCTTCCTTAGAGCTCGCTAACAGATTCTCAGTATTCTCCTAGTTCAGGAGCACGTCAACTGAACTTCACTGTCCTTGGGACAGGCGACTGAAGTTTCTGTTGCTAACTCTTCTTTCTTCAAAGCTGTCTCCGTCTGTCTGACTTTAGCTCACACCGAGCTCTGACAGGAAATGCAATCTGATCTCCTCTCCTCCTGCACAGACTGCACACTGGTGGGATGACTCACTCCTGAGCCACCCGAGCTAGACTGGACCCTGGCTGCTGCCTGTCACTACCTTATATACTCCGTGGGTGTGTCTAGGTGTGATGGAGTGAATGGATATCAAGCATTAAACCATTACCTGTCCACGCATCCTCCTGGTATTGTGTGCCTTACATACCAGGGCTACACATTCCCCCTTGGTAAAATACAGCACTCCCGGGCTGTGAAATAGACAAAGAAAGAATTTTGTTTTGCATTTAAACATGTAACATTAAACTCTTCCCAGAAGGGAGGTGAGAAATTCTTAAACGTTGCATTATGTACAATGGACATAGAAAAATACAAAAACATACTTTCAATAAATATGTCATATCAAACAGTATTCTTGTGAAGGACCCGCACCAAACCTTCAATGTGGGTCCTGGGTGGGCTGCAGGACATCTGGCTGCAGACCTCGCTCAGTGCCACACCACACGGGTTTTATGTTCAGAGGTAGTAATTGTGCTGTGGTTTTATTGTAAAACCAAGATAGGGCACAAAGTGCAACTATTTACAGGATACAGTTTTTGGGCTAAAAGTGTCCATAGCCACCAGTTCTTTGGCATAGTAAATATTTTCAAGTAATTTCACATTTTCAATAATACGGTAAAACTCTGTAAAGTGCAAAAACTCCCATTATCAATTTTCAAAACTCTTTATCAACTTCTGTATCTGGTACCCAGCCGGGTATTCTACTTATTGCAAAATATGTAAACATTACATACTTATATCAAAGGTGCAAATTATTTTAACTTTTATCAACTATTCACATATATCCAAAGTGGTAAACCCTTGACTGGGTCCTACCGACATTTACTCTTTATTAACCTCAATTACACTTTCCATCCCGGGGGCTGGAACGACGCGATGATCCTTAGATCCCATGACCAACAAGTCGTGACTTGCTATCAAAGTTTGTGTCGCTACAGTCCTCGTGCGAACCACTGGGGGCGCAACGGATATCTCTTCCTTACAGGACGCCAATTGCGTCGCTGCTGGTGCCGCTAAGTCCGGCGGTGCTATTGATGATCTGAACGGGGTCGCAGGTTGCGATCTAATGTGAGGTACCGGTAGAGGATAAGATTCAGGGGGCGATGCAGGGGCACGGTCTAGTGCAGCAGGAACTCGGGACTGTGACGCGCCGGCAATGGTGACGTTACCAGCTTCAGGGACGGGGTCACGGACAATTTTCACATTAAGGGCATACCACCCCTTCAGGCCCCAGTGCCTTGTGTATTTGACTATGTCCCCGTTGTACAGGTCCCTTCCGGGATGGCCTTGCGGCAGGTGGGATTCCACGTCCCTACGGCTGACGAAGATCCCCGGGTAGAGGCCCGGTTCACGGATGAATCCCCAGCCCTTGCGGAGCTGGAACTCTGTAACACTCCCCTGTCGCCGCGGTTCCCGTAAGGTACCTTTGTCGCGACGGACAGTCTCCTTGTCGGCTATCAGCTCCTCATGCTGCTGCTGTCTGTTGCGCTTGCTCTGCCGTTCCTCCTCTGTCGTCGTTGCCACTCGCTTTCCCACACTCCGGCGTACGCGACGTCATCAAGATGCTCCATCGCGTCCCAGTTAATTTCAGGTAACGATGGGCAAGATCCCTCCGGTGTCCCTACCGGGGAACAATCATCTGCTGCGGCCTCCTGGCCGGGCGGGCGTTCCGGTACTGGCTGGACCTCCTCAACCTCCTTCGCCTCCACCGCTCCATCGGTGGGATCAGGGTCGGTCCTTTTGGGGGCAGCCTCCGGTTGCTCCTTAGCCTTGGGCAGCAGAAGTTTAGGCAATTCAAATGGTGGAGGGTCGTCGAAGGGAGAGAACACCGTGTCCCACAGCCGCCGCTGCATCTGGTTACGCCGGCGTCTCTCAATCTCCTCCATGCCAGGTTGTTGCAGGATCATTTTCTTTAACCTTGCATTTTCCTTTCCAATCTCCAGCAAAGTTTGCTGCAGGTGCCGGACCACAGATGGCTCCGGTTCTAGTGGCAGCTTGGCTGGGGAACGGGGCCTGCCTTCCACCGCTTCCCTGCTCGGCTGCACACGTCCTGCCTCCATCATGTTCCAGAACATCTCCTGGTTACTTTTAGGAACACACTGGTTCTCTCCGTGGAGGCGGGCTTTGCGTCTCCTCCTCCTTGGATTGGGGATGAAGAGGAGGCGTATTTCTTTTGCAGTAGGGCAGGACCGTATATTGTAATAGCACTTTGAGAGGGCAGGCATTTTCTTCGCGCCTTAGGGGGGCACACGCCCACGAATCCACGCCCACGTTCTTCTCCAGCGCCTCAGGGCGCGAATATGGCGACAAAGATGGCGATTTTTGCGCCAAAAGTGCAAACAGTTCTTTTTCACAAAACACTCCACAGGCACACAGGGCTCGCAATTCTGCAAGTTTCGGATCCTGTTCGTGACGCCAAGTTTTTGTCGCGACCACGCACCACAATTGTGGGTTACCAGGGCAATGGGGTACCCAGAGCCGAGCCCATGGAAGTCTATGGGGTTGTCACAGGTAGCGGTGGCTCGGTCTGTGGCCCTGGCGGTCCGGCGTATGTTGGGGGGAATATTTACAGGGGATTGGTATATAACAGTTCGTGACGCCACCTGTAGTTTTCTGATCACTAAGACCAGCGCTGCTGTAGATCTCTGAGGGGATGGTGTGGCAGCTAGATGTCGGGTCCCCTACAGGTGGGACTCTTCCCTCAGGGTCTATAGTGATGATGATTTGTGAAGGTATGCAGTTAAATGACACAGTCTCACACATTAAAGCTTCTTTCCATACCTTTTACTTTCCAAGATGATAAGGCAGGTCCCGGGAAGCTGTTGGGGTGGATGGAGGATGCGTTTCAAGGTAACGGCTGAGCAGGTTAGAGGCCTCCTTAACTTTCAATGTAACGAGTCCAACTTGCATGAAGCTAAGTTCACTCAAAAACTCCAGCTAATTCTGTAGCTGTACTGCCCGGTCAGCATAGTGGTCGGAGCCTTCCAGTGATGGAACTAGGTTCTTGCTTTTGCTGATCAGGCTCAAAGTCCCTATTTCACCTGACCCCTATTACGTACCGACAATAGGCTTGTTCCTGTGACTTGAAGTCCAGCGAACCTCTGGTTTTTCTATCACTACGCCTGAAGCTATAGTGACACTTCGGTCCCCAGTGACCGGTCAACAGTGCTGACAATCCAATGTCCAAGGCACTTCTGTATTCCTTTCCACTGCGCCCTTCGCCCTGCTCGCGCTCTTAGCATAAGCACTCCACACTTTCTATGGTAATACCAGTCATTTCTTTCTTGCTTCTTCCTTAGAGCTCGCTAACAGATTCTCAGTATTCTCCTAGTTCAGGAGCACGTCAACTGAACTTCACTGTCCTTGGGACAGGCGACTGAAGTTTCTGTTGCTAACTCTTCTTTCTTCAAAGCTGTCTCTGTCTGTCTGACTTTAGCTCACACCGAGCTCTGACAGGAAATGCAATCTGATCTCCTCTCCTCCTGCACAGACTGCACACTGGTGGGATGACTCACTCCTGAGCCACCCGAGCTAGACTGGACCCTGGCTGCTGCCTGTCACTACCTTATATACTCCGTGGGTGTGTCTAGGTGTGATGGAGTGAATGGATATCAAGCATTAAACCATTACCTGTCCACGCATCCTCCTGGTATTGTGTGCCTTACATACCAGGGCTACACACACTCACTGACTCTTTTTTTTATTTTATTTTGTGGAATTGGTGCAGCTCCATTATATTTGAAAAAAATCTAATCTATTAGTGTGACGCGCTTCCATCCGTATACAATACATTGGTTGCAAACACTATAGAAGTACAGAATGGAGCCTTTCACAGATAGTGAACAGTTGTGTTTCAGTGTTCACTGCAGTCTGTGAGGTTTTGATTTTTTGAGTGCAGATCACGCTCCAGTTAGTTCTTCAACCACTGCTGGTTGTAGTCTGCTGGGCGTGTGTCACTGCCTCATCCTTCACATTTTTCTCTAATTGGTGCTGCTCCATTATATTTGAAAAAAATCTAATCTATTAGTGTGACGCGCTTCCATCCGTATACAATACATTGGTTGCAAACACTATAGAAGTACACAAAGGGGCCTTTCACAGCTACTGAACAGTTGTCTGCAGTGTTCACTGTAGTCTGTGAGCTTTTCATTTTTTGAGTGCAGATTACGCTCCAGTTAGTTCTTCAACCACTGCTGGTTGTAGTCTGCTGAGCGTGTGTCACTGCCTCATCCTTCACATTTTTCTCTAATTGGTGCTGCTCCATTATATTTGAAAAAAATCTAATCTATTAGTGTGACGCGCTTCCATCCGTATACAATACATTGGTTGCAAACACTATAGAAGTACACAAAGGGGCCTTTCACAGCTACTGAACAGTTGTCTGCAGTGTTCACTGTAGTCTGTGAGCTTTTCATTTTTTGAGTGCAGATTACGCTCCAGTTAGTTCTTCAACCACTGCTGGTAGTAGTCTGCTGAGCGTGTGTCACTGCCTCATCCTTCACATTTTTCTCTAATTGGTGCTGCTCCATTATATTTGAAAAAAATCTAATCTATTAGTGTGACGCGCTTCCATCCGTATACAATACATTGGTTGCAAACACTATAGAAGTACACAAAGGGGCCTTTCACAGCTACTGAACAGTTGTCTGCAGTGTTCACTGTAGTCTGTGAGCTTTTCATTTTTTGAGTGCAGATTACGCTCCAGTTAGTTCTTCAACCACTGCTGGTTGTAGTCTGCTGAGCATGTGTCACTGCCTCATCCTTCACATTTTTCTCTAATTGGTGCTGCTCCATTATATTTGAAAAAAATCTAATCTATTAGTGTGACGCGCTTCCATCCGTATACAATACATTGGTTGCAAACACTATAGAAGTACACAAAGGGGCCTTTCACAGCTACTGAACAGTTGTCTGCAGTGTTCACTGTAGTCTGTGAGCTTTTCATTTTTTGAGTGCAGATTACGCTCCAGTTAGTTCTTCAACCACTGCTGGTTGTAGTCTGCTGAGCATATGTCACTGCCTCATCCTTCACATTTTTCTCTAATTGGTGCTGCTCCATTATATTTGAAAAAAATCTAATCTATTAGTGTGACGCGCTTCCATCCGTATACAATACATTGGTTGCAAACACTATAGAAGTACACAAAGGGGCCTTTCACAGCTACTGAACAGTTGTCTGCAGTGTTCACTGTAGTCTGTGAGCTTTTCATTTTTTGAGTGCAGATTACGCTCCAGTTAGTTCTTCAACCACTGCTGGTTGTAGTCTGCTGAGCGTGTGTCACTGCCTCATCCTTCACATTTTTCTCTAATTGGTGCTGCTCCATTATATTTGAAAAAAATCTAATCTATTAGTGTAACGCGCTTCCATCCGTATACAATACATTGGTTGCAAACACTATAGAAGTACACAAAGGGGCCTTTCACAGCTACTGAACAGTTGTCTGCAGTGTTCACTGTAGTCTGTGAGCTTTTCATTTTTTGAGTGCAGATTACGCTCCAGTTAGTTCTTCAACCACTGCTGGTTGTAGTCTGCTGAGCGTGTGTCACTGCCTCATCCTTCACATTTTTCTCTAATTGGTGCTGCTCCATTATATTTGAAAAAAATCTAATCTATTAGTGTGACGCGCTTCCATCCGTATACAATACATTGGTTGCAAACACTATAGAAGTACACAAAGGGGCCTTTCACAGCTACTGAACAGTTGTCTGCAGTGTTCACTGCAGTCTCTGAGGAATAACCACACTTAGGCCTTATAACTTTTCTGACTTTCTTTATCAATCTACCAAGATGAAGAAGGCAGGGAGTAAGGCACGTGGTCGTGGCCGTGGAGTTTCAGCAGGGAGAGGACGTGGGGATTCTGTGGCTGCTGCCGCACCCAGTGACACAGCATCCACCAGTTTTCCCCGTGAGCGTTCCTTTATGTGCACTTTTGTAGGAGCTCAGCGTACCCCCCTGCTGCGGGAAGAACAAATTGAAGCCGTTGTTGGTTGGATGGCAGCCAATGCATCGACTTCAATTGCTTCCACCTCCTCTCAGGACCACAGCACTGTTGAACAACCATCTGTCTCTTCACCGCCTGCCAAATTGCCCAGGCAGTCAGAGAGTTCTGAACTGGAGCCAGCTGAGTCTCTGCTTCTGTTCTCAGAATCTGTTGGCTTGCAAACAGGGGCCCAGCCAAGCAGCATTCTGGAATGTGAAGAAGAGGCAGTATGCAGTGATGCGCAACAGCTGTGTCTCTCTGAATCTGAAGAGGCGGGTGAGCCAGTGCCGATGGTCAGCACACCGCAGAACGCATCTGATGATGATGAGACTCAGGTGCCAGTTTCTGTTGAGCATGGTGCTGGCCAGACCACCCAACAGCAGCAGGTGTTGGAAGAGGGTAGTGGAGATGATGAGGTCCAAGACCCAACATGGCGTGAGGAACAGGAAGGTGGTGGTAGCAGCTCTGAGGAAGAGATTGCCCCAACGGTCCAAACAGTAGGGAGAGGTAGGCTGCAGACTCGGTTGCCTGTAGCCTCCAGTTTGGCACCCGTTCGTAGCAGTTCTCTTCCAACAGCCAAAACGGGCGCTCCCAGGACTTGCACTGCGTGGTCCTTTTTTGACACACTTGCAGATGATATTTGCTATGTCAAATGCAAGCTGTGTAATCAAAAAGTAAAAAGAGGTAAAAGTGTCAGTAACCTTAATACCACAAATATGTGGAAACATGTGCGGTCAAAGCACGTGGTTGAGTTACAAAGACACACTGGAGATGTAGGCCAACCTACAGCAGCACCTACATCTTCAGCTCGTGTTGGAGCCTCTTCCTCCAGCTCACACACAGCTGGTTCGGCTTCCTCACAGGATCGCCATGGAAGAACCTCTGTCACTGTTGTCCAGAGACCCAGTGTTATTCCATCCACAGCTGCAAGTTCCCTGTCATCCTCACACTCCCAGGCCACAAAACAGCCATCGGTAGCACAGGCATGGGATAAAAGACAGCCATACTCGGCAAACCATCCACGAGCACAGGCTCTGAATGCTGGCATTGCAAAACTCCTGTCCCTTGAAATGCTGTCATTCAGGCTGGTGGAGACTGACAGTTTCCGTAACTTAATGGCATTGGCAGTCCCACAATACAATGTGCCCAGCCGATTTTATTTCAGCAGGCAAGCCGTCCCTGGTCTGCAAAAGCATGTTGAGGGAAAAATTAAACATGCGCTACTAAACGCCGTCAGTAGCAAGGTCCACCTGACCACCGATGCGTGGTCCAGTACCCATGGCCAGGGACGATACCTTTCCCTCACTGCCCATTGGGTCAATGTTGTGGAGCCGGGTACAGATCTTGCGAGTGGCGCTGTACGTGTTCTGCCAACTCCAAGGATTGCAGGAATCAAGTCTGTCCACATTGACTCCTCCTCCTACTCCAGTTCCTCAGAATCATCGCTGCAGGAGCCGTCACGGTCTACCTCCACATGGACCCGTGAACGCTTACCTGTTGCGACCGATATGAGCACAGCCGTGGTCAAACGTCAACAGGCCGTCCTGAAATTAATTTCCATGGGGAATCGAAGCCACACAGCGCAGGAGCTCTGGAATGCCATCAAGCAGGAGAGCGACGTGTGGTTTTTGCCAGCGAATCTCCAGCCAGGCTTGGTAGTGTGTGACAATGGCCGAAATCTGGTGGCAGCTCTGGGCCTTGGCAACCTAACTCACATACCATGTCTGGCACATGTGCTCAACTTGGTCGTGCAGAGTTTTTTGAGGGACTATCCGGATCTTGATGCACTGCTGCACAAGGTCCGCCTAGAGTGTGCTCACTTGCGACGTTCCAGCATGGCCAGATCGCGCATTGCAGCTCTGCAACGCAGATTTCGCCTTCCTGAACATCGCATCATATGTGACGTACCCACCAGGTGGAATTCCACGTTACATATGTTGGAGCGGTTGTGTGAGCAGCAGCCAGCAGTAATGGAGTATCAGCTGCATCAGGCGCAATCAACTCGCAATTTGCGCCGTTCACACTTCACCACTACTGAGTGGGCCTCTATGAAGGACATCTGCCACGTTTTGCGTGCGTTTGATGAGTCAACGCGGATGGCGAGTGCAGATGATGCACTAGTCAGCCTGACTGTCCCCCTTATCTGCCTGCTTCAAAAAACACTGCAAGCACTAAGGGATGAGGTTTTGGAAGAGGTGGAGGATGAGGAGTCACAAATTCCATCACCTTCTGGACAGTCAGCGCAACGTGGTTCTCACAAAGGGCTGGGCAGGGCTCACTTTGTGAGGAGGATGAGGAGGAGTCAATGGAGGAGGAAGACATCGCTCCAGAGGGAGGTACACAACGCTCTAGTCAGTATGTAGAGCGAGGGTGGGGTGATGCAGAGCAGGCAGAGATGACGCCTCTTGCAGGGGACAGCGTTTGTTGGCCAGTTGGGAGTCTGCAGCACATGGTTGATTTCATGCTGCAGTGCCTGAGAAACGACCGCCGCATCGCCCACATTCTCACCACGTCTGATTATTGGGTGTACACCCTCCTAGACCCTCGCTACCGGGACAACTTACAAAGCCTCATCACACCGTTGAACCGGGAGCGTAAAATGCGGGAGTACAAAGAGACACTGGTGCAATCCATAATGTTCTCCATTCCAGCCGAGAGCACTGCTGCTGCTACTGCTTTACAAAGCAGCTCTGTGCGTCGAGGCAGTGGAGACAGCTCTGCAACAAGAGGGAGCACAAGCAGCGCCTCTGCACAGGGCAAGACCAGTATGTTCCAAATGTGGCGAAGTTTTGTGGCAGCGCCACAAATGTCTACACCATCCGAGACGGCTCCAGTCAGCAGGAGGCAACGTTTCCATAAGATGGTGACAGACTACTTGTCTTTCCCTCTCAGTGTACTCCCAGATGGCTCTTCCCCATTCAAGTTTTGGGTCTCTAAGCTGGATACATGGCCAGAGCTTAGCCAGTATGCATTGGAGGTGCTGGCTTGCCCTGCTGCCAGTGTATTATCGGACCGCGTCTTTAGTGCCGCAGGTGGTGTACTAACAGACCGTCGCATGCGACTATCCTCCGATAATGTAGACCGGCTTACTTTTCTGAAAATGAACAAGGCATGGATCTCGCCTGAATTTGTCTGTCCGTTTTCAGATTAAATAACTGGTTCGCAACGTTATCCATGTCTCCTGTTATGTTCATCTTTCTACCACCTGAACTCTACTCCCTGGGCTACAACACTGCCAGTTGCTGCTCAGAAGTGTCGTGTCCACAGACCAATACACAAGCTATAGTGTTAGTGGGGTTCAGTAACGCCAGCTGTTCCCCTGCTGTGTGTCCGGCAAGAAGTCTCCTGTTCCCTACACATGCACAGAAAAACCCATGTCGAACATGCTCCAAATAGGGAAGAGCCGTCACCCTGATTGTTATGCTTAAAACAGGAAATTGTGAAGTTTTCCAGGCCTAGAATGATAAATTTTTAAACAAATATGGACAAATAATAATTTGTCATCACAGCGCATATCTGCACATGTCTATTAGAAATGGTAACAAAAACTAAAACATAGTGTTCACTTTTTGAAATTAATGCATAAAAGTACATTTCATACTTATCAATTAATGCTTTTTAAGGAACTTTATCTGTACCTGTAAGATAATGCAGTCAATGGATGTACGAATCATAAAATCCTCATCATCATCATCACGAGTTTATTTATGACAGACATTATAAAATACACATACTGATGCCAACTGTAACTTCACACACCATATATGAAATGGCCAGCATCTAAACCTGGTAATAATGTGCAATAATAAATTATTACATCTAGAAAGTGCATCATGCATACTGACAATAGGTAGTTATACCTGCAAGTGCTGTTGAAACAACCACAACAGATATAAATTAATAATGGTATATAGGTATCACAGTGCATAGTTACTCATGGACAATGTCGATGTAATACTGTACCTCAATAAAGTCAGCGTCAACCATTATGCTTGTTAGTCTTGTAGATTGTTAAAGAGGGAACGTGTTTTTTTTGTTGGTCATAGGTGGAGTATTAGACAGTAAATGATTACTGCTGTCGTATTTTTGGCGTCCCTAGGGCACAATAACGCTGCGTAACGTCACATTTTATAGAGAGTCATCTAATAGACACACGCTACCCTACCCTACGAGTGACAGTAGGAAGGTAGTGTTGACGGATAAAGCCTTGCGCAACCAGACATGCAAAATGCATGATTGCAGCCGCAGACTTTATTGACGTACAGTATAACATCGCCATTACCCATCAGAGGCTGTCCACTGTCTGATACAGACATAGAATATACCTTTGCTATCCGTAGCCTTTGTTTCACCTACACTTGCAGGCACACACTTAAATTGTGACAATGCATTATGTTTTTTTAAATGGTTATTTTTTATCGTACATTATTGTGTCATCACATTGATGAGTCCATGCTGGACATGTCATACATGCTGTACAAAGTAACGATTTTATTAACTTAAATAATTGAAATGTCTGTGACTGTCACATATAAATTGCAATGATGATGATGAGTGACTATTCCAAAATCCATTGTCTTCACTATGTTATTTAACATAGCGTTCCTTAAGCATTATTCATAAATACAAAAATGGACTTTTATTCTTAAATTTACAACACTATATTTTGTAACCAATTTTTTGGGTGGTGTGTTGTTCCATTTCTTGTTGGCATGTGCATATATGCGTTTATATTTCCAGGGTCTTTATTTTTATTCTTGAAGTTAGGAAACATGTGTATCTTCGTACCGTGTTAGCCAGTAGATAGAAAAATATTTAGACTTGAGAGTCCGCAGTGGTTGATACCTTTTAATGGATAACTGAAAAGATGGTAACAAATTGCAGCTTTCGAGGCTACTCACGTCTCTTCATCAGGCAAAGACTAAAACAAAAAATGAAGCATCACATATTTCTATACACAACAGGACACAGGAATAGTGCAATAGGTAAGACAAGTAAGTGACGTGTAGCAGAACTGTCATTATCACAGAGGGATGAACATAAATATTGGAACAGTTCCTAGATAAGGATAGAAAGTTTTATTGCCCTCTGATTGGGGTCTGGTTTTGTGTTTTCATGCCCCTGGAAGGGCAGAGACGCAGATTCCTTAATTGATATAGAATGACATAAATCCGTGTGATCTATTCATTCCATCACTAACAGTGTCAAAGGTCATGATGAGCTTATATTCTGAAACCTTTGTATCTTTCTCATATTTGAAGTTATATTTTAATACCAGTAATTCCATATCCATCATGCTATGACCGGGCATACAAAAGTGTTTTGCCACAGGTAAATCCATTATTTTTTCTCTTATTGTGTGGCGCTGATAATTCATCCTTGTTCTCATTTTTTGGCCGGTCTCCCCTCACTTGTCCCTCCCTCACTTGTCTTACCTATTCCTGTGTCCTGTTGTGTGTAGAAATATGTGATTCTTCATTTTTTGTTTTAGTCTTAGCCTGATGAAGAGACCTGAGTAGTCTCGAAAGCTTGGAATTTGTTACCATATTTTCAGTTAGCCATTAAACGGTATCAACCACAGAGGACTCTCAAGTATAAATATTTTTCTATTCTTGGAATTGAAATTCATCATTTTATTGTCCTAGTAAAACTTCATTTATTCTTGTTTGAAGTACATACATTTGCAATGGCCACGTAACAAGGCAATAACTCAATATTTTATGCCTACACCCTCCTTGACCCTGGGCTTCAACACCGTCAGTTGCTGCTCAGAAGTGTTAGATGCACAGATGGAAACAATCGCTGATGTGTTTGTGGGGTTCAGTAACGCCTGCTGTTCCCCTGCTGTGTGTCTGGCAAAAATTACTGCTGCTAACTACAACTTCAACTTCAAACATCTCATACTAGGCCTCTGCCTACACCCTCCTTGACCCTGGGCTTCAACACCGCCAGTTGCTGCTCAGAAGTGTTAGATGCACAGATGAAAACAATCGCTGATGTGTTTGTGGGGTTCAGTAACGCCTGCTGTGTGTCTGGCAAAAATTACTGCTGCTAACTACAACTTCAACTTCAAACATCTCATACTAGGCCTCTGCCTACACCCTCCTTGACCCTGGGCTTCAACACCGCCAGTTGCTGCTCAGAAGTGTTAGATGCACAGATGAAAACAATCGCTGATGTGTTTGTGGGGTTCAGTAACGCCTGCTGTTCCCCTGCTGTGTGTCTGGCAAAAATTACTGCTGCTAACTACAACTTCAACTTCAAACATCTCATACTAGGCCTCTGCCTACACCCTCCTTGACCCTGGGCTTCAACACCGCCAGTTGCTGCTCAGAAGTGTTAGATGCACAGATGAAAACAATCGCTGATGTGTTTGTGGGGTTCAGTAACGCCTGCTGTTCCCCTGCTGTGTGTCCGGCAAAAATTACTGCTAGCTACCTAATCATGGTGAAAAAAACATGACATGTCAAAGGCTACACATAGATATGAGGCTACACCCTGATTTCTAAGCTGTAAACATTTGAAACGTCAGCTTTAAAACCATAAAATGATTAGTCTTTGTCACAAATCTGTAACAAAATAATTGTGACATATTATTACAGATATGCACATGTCGAAAACAAATGCAAACACAAAAGCCTACTTATGCTATAGGATACTGATGGTCAACCTTGTCACTCCATAGCTTAGACAAATCCAACTCACATCATGACTCAAATTCTGCAATGTTGGAAGTGCATAATGTGGGTTGAACTTTGACAACTGCTGCAGTGCGAAGGTTATACTTCAGTGTTCTTGCCTTTTAAATAAAAGCATACAAGTAAATATAATAATCCAATGTTGATTAAGGGACGTGATGTACACCTGTAATATTGTGCAAACAATGCATGTAGGAATAGTCCTCTTCAACATTACTTATATTTGTGTCATTTTAAAAAATACATATTTAATTAGAAAGTTAACAGCCCATATCATAAAGGTCCTTCATGTAAACATGATAATCGCTAACAAAAATCATGCATTACCTTGTTAAAGTCAATAGTGCATAGTCACAATAGCAAAATATATACCTGTAAGTGGTGCTGAAAGAACGACAACTGATAGAATAGGTGAATGATATCTATTTATCAGACTGAAGAGCGACACCTGTACAATGTCGATATAATACTGTACCTTAACAAAACAGCTGTGTCACACCTCACACTCGTTTTTCTTGTAGCTTGTTATGTAATAGGGCACATGCGTGTATGTTTCATCATAGGTGCATGTTTACTGAGTAAAGCAGTCATGACAACGCCTTTGTGTTGTCGGTACGCTTGCGATGATGAACGATGCGCACCGTGAATGTTAGTCTGCGTCATAAGACGTACAGACGCTCCAATATCCAACGCGTCACAGCAGGAAGCCAGTCTGTGCGTCCAAACAAAGGCGCAACCATACATGCACGTAACCTTTTATAAAGCTATATAAAAAAAGGATGTAGTAGTAACGCACACTTTATTGAGGTACAGTATTACATCGCCATTCACCATCTGTGGCTATGCAGTCTCATCTATATATACCTTATCTATCCGTTGTCATGCTTGCAAGTCCACAGTCAGGCATAAATATCTGTTTTCACTATGCACTTTTTAAATTTTTTGTTTGTTAATATAAATGATTGGCACATATTATCAGTATTACATGATGGAAATTTTAGATATTTTTAAAAATTTTTTAGTGATATTATTCACCAAATGTAAAGTTTTATGAATGTCAAAGATAACTTGTAATGCTGATTATGTTTTTAAGTCAGCCATTCATTGTCTACACAATAAAAATGGTGTACATACTGTTACTTAGCCATCATTAATGGATTCTGATATGTACTTGTATGCTTTTATTTTAAACCGTATAGCAGATTATTTAACCTATTTTAATTGTGGTTTGCATTGCTTTTCAACATGTTAATGTATGCGTTTATGTTTGTAAATTATTAATTTACATATATTTTTTTAAGTAAAATCATCATCTTATGGTACTAAAGGTTATATTTCTCTTGTTTGAAGTATAGACATTTTTAATTGACACGTAACAAGGAAAATACTTGATATAGTATTTAAACATCCTCCTTGACCCTGGGCTCCAACACCGCCAGTTGTTGCTCGGAAGTGCTGTTAGCACAGTCAACACTTGCTCCTGTGTTACTGGGGTTCAGTAATGTCAGCTGTTCCCCTGCTGTGTGAACGGCAAAAAGTCCTGCTGCCTCCACCATGTTCTCTTCTCATCCCTGGGCTACAACACCGCCAGTTGTTGCTCGGAAGTGCTGTTAGCACAGTCAACACTTGCTTCTGTGTTACTGGGGTTCAGTAATGTCAGCTGTTCCCCTGCTGTGTGAACGGCAAAAAGTCCTGCTGCCTCCACCATGTTCTCTTCTCATCCCTGGGCTCCAACACCGCCAGTTGTTGCTCAGAAGTGCTGTTAGCACAGTCAACACTTGCTCCTGTGTTACTGGGGTTCAGTAATGTCAGCTGTTCCCCTGCTGTGTGAACGGCAAAAAGTCCTGCTGCCTCCACCCTGTTGTCTTCTCATCCCTGGGCTTCAACACCGCCAGTTGTTGCTCGGAAGTGTCATTGGCACGGGTACTCACTCCTGCCCAGACTGGTTACAGCACGCCATCTGTTTCCTGTCAGTGTAAACGTCACTTAGCCTCCAATAAGTTGTCCTGTCGTGTTGCGGTCGGGTTAGCCGACTCTATGGTGCCTGGAGTTTAGGTGCTTCCTATGTGTGCTGCGGGATATGCAAATAAAGGCTGTTTCCGTTGTGACAATAGGACAATCACCCACTGTAGTACTGTGGGGTTCGGTAACTGCGGCCGGCTCACGGCCTGTCAACTTAAATTTCCATGGGTACCTTCTGCTACCCGTCCGGGTTCCAGTACCGTCAGCTGGTTCTCCGCAGTGCCTTTGGCCTAGGTGCCTCCATCTCGGTATCCGAGTTCCAGCAACGTCTGCTGGTCCTTGGTAGTGCTTTGGAGCACAGGTACCTCCTGCTTAGTAACCGTGTCCCAGTAACGTCAGCTGGTCCTCGGTTGTGCCATTGGCTCTTTTCCTTCTGCTGCCCCTCCGGGTTCCAGCACAGTCAGCTGGTCCTCGTTACTTGCATTGGCTCTTGTACCTTCTGCTACATTTACAAATTGAAGATTTTTTCAATGCTTTTTTGGGTAATCACTCTGGATCTCCAACAATGAAGATGACGACCCTGATGACCACCTCGAAGAAGATGACGACCACAAGGACGACGAGCATCAAGCCAACCAGCCTAAACACCATCACAAAGAAGAAATAAAAGATTACCAAACAGGACTAAGAAGGTTAAGACAAACTACAAGATACAGAACAAGAGACTTAAGAACAATAAGCAGAAGATCAAAAAGCAGAAGAACATGAAGTATAAGACCAAAATGAAGAGCAAAATATATGCTCTAAATTATAAGCAGAAGAAGACTAAGCAGTGTATGGGGGTGAGTCCGTTCCTCCTCGTGGTGCCCCTGGAAAATGCCTGCTGCTGCAGGCTAAACTGAACACGGACAAATACTGTTGTAATTTAAATCTTTTGTGACAGCAAGAACGGAAGGATGAAAAATTCATACTTTGACAGATTACAAGTACAGGAATCTCTGTCACAAATAAGAATATGATGAAGAAGATGAAGTACAATATGAATAAGAACAATAGTTTAATAAGAAGAATATGAGTAATGTTAACAAAAAGATGAATAGCAAGAAGTTTAAGAAGAAGATAAAGAAGGTGAAGATGAAGAATAATTTGATGAAAAAGATGATGCTGCTGAAGATTATGAAGGAGAAAGTGTGTCAAAAGTTAAAAAGGTGAAGAGCATGGAAGTTGTGAAATATACATATTTGCCAAAATAGAAAAAACGTTAACAACATTGTCAATTTCTTCGTCAATCCGAACATCTTTAAAAAAAAAAATATTTATGCTATTCCATTTGATTGGGTTAAACATCTATGCCTTTAATGTCTCCTCAACCTTCCCAATACATTCTACATTACTCTTTGTTGTTTTCCTTCATGTACAATTAACCAACAAGGCAAGAATGGGTTTTTTTAATTCCGATATTTTGTTCCCATAGACTTACATTGGATTTCCGGTATCGGTATCGGGTATCGCCGATATTTTTTGGGTATCGGCGATACCATTCCGATTCCGATACTTTTGGATATCGGAAAGTATCGCTCAACTCTAGTCCTCACCGGTGAGGGAAAGATGTTGGAGTTCCCGGCCAACGCACCAAATGTCAGTGGAATTTTAGTCTTCCGATTAGAAAACGTCCAGACCTGAATACGTAAGAATAATTGTTCTTTATTGATCATGCCGGCATGGAGAGAGAATGACGGCCGCACCAGATGTGAGCAGTCACCTGTCTGCCTCAATACTGATTCTATGAGTTTAAATAGAACAGAAGGGCGTACAAAATACAAAGATTGCAAAATAGTACACATGTTGGAATATGCTTAACTGTCAGCAATCCTTATCTACGTTACCAGAGAAGAAAAGGGATGATTCCTTTATTTGTACGTTGGACTAGGAAGCCAACTAAGCATTCACAAAAGTTACACCCATGTGTTCACAATATGTCAGCTGAATAGAGTTTCTAACTCTAGAAACTTAAATGTCATATATGCAATTATACATATATATATATATATACACATATCAAATAGAAAGGACTTTATTACAATTAATATAACACCTATGTACAGGAATATAACTACTGTAATACTGCTCCCTATGTACAAAAATATAACTACTATAATACTGCCCCTATGTACAAGAATATAACTACTATAATACTGCCCCTATGTAACAAGAATATAACTACTATAATACTGCCCCTATGTACTAGAATATAACTACTATAATACTGCTCCCTATGTACAAAAATATAACTACTATAATACTGCTACTATGTACAATAATATAACTTCTATAATACTGTCCCTATGTACAAGAATAAACTACTATAATACTGCTCCTATGTACAAGAATATAACTACTGTAATACTGTTCCCTATGTACAAAAATATAACTACTATAATTCTGCCCCTATGTACAAGAATATAACTACTATAATACTGCCCCCTATGTACAAGAATATAACTACTATAATACTGCCCCCTATGTACAGGAATATAACTACTATAATACTGCCCCTATGTACAAGAATATAACTACTATAATACTGCCCCCTATGTACAAGATATAACTACTATAATACTGCCCCTATGTACAAGAATGTAACTACTATAATACTGCCCTATGTACAAGAATATAACTACTATAATACTGCCCCTATGTACAAGAATATAACTACTATAATTCTGCCCCTATGTACAGGAATATAACTACTATAATACTGCCCCTATGTACAAGAATATAACTACTATAATACTGCCCCTATGTACAAGAATATAACTACTATAATACTGGCCCTATGTACAAGAATATAACTACTATAATACTGCCCCCTATGTACAAGAATATAACTACTATAATACTGCCCCCTATGTACAAGATAATCGGTCACATTATTATTTCAGAATTCGTTCTCAGCAAAGAATCTTGCTTGACTTGGAGAAGAGACAAGACCAGGAGGGATTGGAGGTTCAGCAAGCAGAATCCCGCAGAGCCACGGCTGAAGAGAGGAGCCGCAAGAAAGATGAAGACGTGAGAAAGGAGTGGAAGAGGGAGGATCAGAAAGTCCAGTTCTGGAGGGACCTTCGGCAGCAGAGAGAGAATCTAGATCTGGAGAAGATCCATAAACAGCACGAGAAAGATGAGAAGTATAAGGTGAGTACGGTATATATTACGAGTGTGGAACTATTTGTCATTAGATAATTGCCCATCTAATATATTAACAAAAATTTGTAATTTCTTCTGCATGATTCGTAATTTATGTAATTTCATTTTAAGCAATTCTGTGATCTCTTTTCCCAATCTCATAGGAGCTGCTCCACAGCCAGATGATTACACGACAAACACAACAAGAGGCTGCTCTCCAGGACCGGAGAAGACACCAGCAAAAGCTGGAAGGGTCCAAGACTACCAGCAGACTGAGCGGGAGTCCCAGAGGGACACGGATTTACAGCAGCGTCTCAAGGAGCAGAATCTGCAGGCGCTTCGATCAACCATGGTTCTTTGACAACATCTGCTTGTGTTTTGTTAAAGAGGAACAAAGTGGCTCAGTGGTTAGCACAGAAGCCTAGTAACACTGGGGTCCTGGGATGAAATCCCACCAATAACAACATCTGCAAGGCGTTTGTATGTTCTCTCCTGTGTTTGCGTGGTTCCTCCGAGTTCTTTGGTTTCCTCCCACACTCCAAAGACGTGATGATGATATCTGTAAAGTGCTGCGGAATATGATGGCGCTAGCATAATAAATAATATACAAAATGCTCCTTACAGTCATTCATCCCATGAGCAGAGAGTGTCCTTAGTGTGATAACATGGCATGCCTTAATAATAGGACCTGGTGTATTCCATAAAGATGTAATTTTTACCTGGTGTGATTGTGTAGCCCTGGTGGTAGGCACACGCAGTACCCTGGAGAGTGTATGGCGAGACAGCGGCTTAATGCTCAATATGCATTCACTCTACACACACTAGACACACCCTTAGGGTAGTGGAGTATACTCTAGGGAGTGGTCAAGAAGGTATGTGTAGGAGTGATTTTAGTCAGTGAGTCTAGTTCCTGTCTTCGGGCAGTAAGGACGTGGAGAGTCTGCGTCTGGACTACAGTGAGAGAGTCTGTATCTGGAGGGAGGAAGGAGTCTAGATTGCTATCTCATCAGCTTGGAAAGTGGAGTCTGGTATAGGTGTTGGAATACACCTTAGTCTGGTCAGAGCTGTGTCATCTCCTCAGCATACATTGAAGGAAAGAACAAGTTGTAACCCAGAAAGTCTTCAGCATTCCTGTCTAGAGGACGGTATCAGGTACAGTGACGTGCTCCTGCCTGTGATAACTGAGCATCTGTGGCTAACTTGATAGGAAGGAAAAGGAAAGAAGTGACTGCTCGACCCTTGGCTAGTAAGAGTGCTTATGTTACCAGCGTGGACAAGGCGAAAGGCAAGTGGATTTATAAGATTTGTGCTTAACGGATTGCAGAAGTCCAGCACGTTGTAACCGGTCACTGGGGACCGAAGAGTCGCTGTTGTTTCAGGCACAGAGACAGGAAAACCAGGAATCTACCGGACCCTAGGTCGCGGCAGACAAGCCCCTTATAGTCAGTACGTAGCTGGGGTCAGGGGGAGTGAAGACTTTGGAGTTCTGCAGGACCACGTAAGGATTCAGCTCCTTCACAGGAAGGCCCCTAACACAAAGCTGACTGGGCAGGTACAGCAAGCATTGCTGAAGATTAGAGGGAACTACGCTTCAGGCTGGTTGTCCTCGTTATATTGGAGTTAAAGGAGGCCCCTAACTTGTCCAGCTGCTGCCTCAAAATACACTCTCCGTGGATCAGCCTCCCTGGGACCTGCCTTAACATCTTGCAAGTAAAGGTATGGAAAGACGCTGACCGTTGTGAGACTGTGTTCTTTATCTGCACCCGACTTCACTACTCACATAGACTTTGAGGGACCAGTCCCACCTGTAGGGGACCCGACATCTAGCTGCATCACCATCCCCTCAGAGAACTACAGCAGCGCTGGTACTAATTACCAGAATACTACAGGTGGCGTCACGAACTGTACATAAACTATCCCCTGTAAATATATCCCCAACATACGCCAGACCGCCCGGGCCACAGACCGAGCCACAGCTACCTGTGACAAAAATCCCCATAGACTTCTACGGGCTCGGCTCTGAGTACCCCATTGCCCTGGTAACCCACAATTGTGGTGGCGGGTCGACACAACAACTTGGCGTCACGAACAGGATACGAAACTCGCGAAATTGCGAGCCCTGCGTGCCTAAGGACTTGTTTTTGTAAAAAGGACTGTTTGCACTTTTGGCGCCAAAATCGCCATTTTTGTCGCCATATTCGCGCCCTCAGGCGCTGGAGAAGAGGTGGGCGTACCTTCGTGGGCGTCTACCCCCCTGTGGCGCGAAGAAAATGCCTGCCTCTCAAAGTGCTACTACAACATGCGGTCCTGCCCTACAGCAAAGGAGGTCCGCCTCCTCTTCACCTTCCCTGCGAGGAGAGGAGACGCAAACCCCACCTCCACGGAAGAGACCGGATGTCTCCGCAAAAAGAAAGAATCTTCTGGAACATGATAGAGGCAGGACGTGTGCAGCCGAGCGGGGCAGCGGAGGAAGGCAGGCCCCGTGCCCCCGCCAAGCTGCCATCAGCATCGGAGACTTATGCAATCCTGCACCTGCAACAGGCGTTGTTAGAGCTTCAGGAGGAGAACGCACGCCTAAAGAAGTTTCAACCTGGACTGGAGGAGATAGAGAGACGCCGATGTAACCTGCTGAAGTGGCAAATGACGAACACGGCGTCCCCTCCCCTCAACGAACCCCCACGATTCCAAAAACCGAAGAGTCTGCTGCCCAAGGCGAAGGAGCAACCGGAGGCTGCCCCCGAAAGTACCGTTCCCGATCCCACTGGTGAAGCGGTGGATGCGGAGGAGGTTGAGGAGGTACAGCCAATCCCGGAACGCCCGCCCGGCCAGGAGGCCGCAGCAGATTATCGGTCCCCGGCAGGGACACCGGAGGGGTCCTGTCCGTCACTACCAGATGTGGACTGGGACGAAATGGCGCGCCTGGATGACGTCGCCTACACCGCCCAGTGGGAGCAAGAATGGCGGAGTCGTGAGGAGACGAAGAGGCGCCAGCAGGAGGAAGAGCGGGAAATCCAGAAGAACCGCCAGCGACAGTATGCCGAGCTGATTGCCGACAAGGAGACTGTCCGTCGCGACAAAGGTACCTTACGGGAACCGCGGCGGCGGGGGTGTGTGACTGAGTTCCAGCTCCGGAAGGGCTGGGGCTTTATCCGTGAACCGGCCTCTACCCAGGGGTCTTCGTCAGCAGGCGTGACGTGGAATCTCACCTGCCGCAAGGTCATCCCGGGAGGGACTTAGTGAACGGAGATATAGTCACCTATACGCGGCATTGGGGAATGAAGGGGTGGTATGCCCTGAACGTCGCCATCGTCCGCGACCCCGTCCCAGACGCCGGTACCGTCACCATTGCCGCAGCGTCCCCGTCTCCAGTACAAGCAGCATCCGGCCGTGCCCCAGCATCGCCCCCTGCAAAGTCATCGCAACATGCGACCCAAAGTGCATCACGAATTAAAGTCACCTCTTCATCGCAACGTGCGACACAGTCTCGATCGCAATCCCTGACGCGGTCCATATCGCTAACAGTAATTGAGACGCAATCGGTGTCATGTGGAGAGACTGAACCAGTTGCGCCCCTGGAGGTTAGCACCAGAACTGTCGCGACCCAGACCCTGATCGCAGCACATGATTTGCTGGTCTTGGGATCAAGGGCTCATTGCATCGTTCCAGCCCCCGGGGTGGAAAATGTAGTGGAAAAAGTATTTGCAGAAAATGAATAAATAGTAAAGAGTTGGTGGGATCCATATCGGGTCTACCATCAGTACTATAGCAGAAAGTTTAAAATGTTTTTGAAAAAGTTTTGCACAGGTTATATATAATGAATATATATTTCTAGTTATAGAATGCCCGGCTGGGTAATTGGTAAATGATAGATGATAATTGATAATTGATATATGATAAGCAGTTGCACTTTTATAATGTGATTTATTATGTCTTTCTTTACAAATGGACTTTTGAGGTTAAGGACTATGCTAACCCGGAACTTTCTTGTACATAGTTGCGCTTCGGTGCCCTATCTTGGTTTTACAAAAACCATCCATAACTACCTCTGAAAAACAAAACCCGTTATGGTGTGGCACTGAGTGAGGTCTGTAATCGGACGTCCTGCAGCCCACCCAGGACCCACGTTGAAGGTTTGGTGCGGGTCCTTCACAAGTATCTTATATGTATTTATTGAATGCCATTTGATATTTGTATTTTTCTATAAAATTTTGTAACGTTCAAGATTTCCTCACCTCCCGGATGGAAGATGTTATTGTTATTGTTATTGCATAAACAAAATGTCTTTTGTATTTCACAGCCCGGGAGTGCTGTCGTTTACCATGGGGGAATGTGTAGCCCTGGTGGTAGGCACACGCAGTACCCTGGAGAGTGTATGGCGAGACAGCGGCTTAATGCTCAATATGCATTCACTCTACACACACTAGACACACCCTTAGGGTAGTGGAGTATACTCTAGGGAGTGGTCAAGAAGGTATGTGTAGGAGTGATTTTAGTCAGTGAGTCTAGTTCCTGTCTTCGGGCAGTAAGGACGTGGAGAGTCTGCGTCTGGACTACAGTGAGAGAGTCTGTATCTGGAGGGAGGAAGGAGTCTAGATTGCTATCTCATCAGCTTGGAAAGTGGAGTCTGGTATAGGTGTTGGAATACACCTTAGTCTGGTCAGAGCTGTGTCATCTCCTCAGCATACATTGAAGGAAAGAACAAGTTGTAACCCAGAAAGTCTTCAGCATTCCTGTCTAGAGGACGGTATCAGGTACAGTGACGTGCTCCTGCCTGTGATAACTGAGCATCTGTGGCTAACTTGATAGGAAGGAAAAGGAAAGAAGTGACTGCTCGACCCTTGGCTAGTAAGAGTGCTTATGTTACCAGCGTGGACAAGGCGAAAGGCAAGTGGATTTATAAGATTTGTGCTTAACGGATTGCAGAAGTCCAGCACGTTGTAACCGGTCACTGGGGACCGAAGAGTCGCTGTTGTTTCAGGCACAGAGACAGGAAAACCAGGAATCTACCGGACCCTAGGTCGCGGCAGACAAGCCCCTTATAGTCAGTACGTAGCTGGGGTCAGGGGGAGTGAAGACTTTGGAGTTCTGCAGGACCACGTAAGGATTCAGCTCCTTCACAGGAAGGCCCCTAACACAAAGCTGACTGGGCAGGTACAGCAAGCATTGCTGAAGATTAGAGGGAACTACGCTTCAGGCTGGTTGTCCTCGTTATATTGGAGTTAAAGGAGGCCCCTAACTTGTCCAGCTGCTGCCTCAAAATACACTCTCCGTGGATCAGCCTCCCTGGGACCTGCCTTAACATCTTGCAAGTAAAGGTATGGAAAGACGCTGACCGTGTGAGACTGTGTTCTTTATCTGCACCCGACTTCACTACTCACATAGACTTTGAGGGACCAGTCCCACCTGTAGGGGACCCGACATCTAGCTGCATCACCATCCCCTCAGAGAACTACAGCAGCGCTGGTACTAATTACCAGAATACTACAGGTGGCGTCACGAACTGTACATAAATCAATCCCCTGTAAATATTCCCCCAACATACGCCAGACCGCCCGGGCCACAGACCGAGCCACAGCTACCTGTGACAAAAATCCCCATAGACTTCTACGGGCTCGGCTCTGAGTACCCCATTGCCCTGGTAACCCACAATTGTGGTGGCGGGTCGACACATGATTGCCGCCGTTCTCCTTTATCCAGCGATGTTTTCCTTTTGTTCCTGCGCCTCTCCATTCCTGAGATATGGCCTCTTCTTCTCTGCATATATTTTATCCAAGTGGGTGTGGTTTTTAATTTTTGAATTCTTGAATATTGCGCCCATTTGACTAAAAAAAGCTGATTTACATTTAGGTAAGAGAGGGTCATATCTCAGGATCGGAGAGGCCCAGGAAGAAAAGAAAACATGCCGGATTAAGGAGAATGGCTGCATTCACACCAGGTGAAAAAAAACAACATGTTTATGGCAAGTGACGGGTCCTCTTTAAAGGGATTGTCTAAAATTTGTAGTAAAGGTTCTACTTTTCTTGAAAAAAAAAAAAAGACTCCTCTCTTGTCTTGTCGGGTTTTGCAGAATTGAAGTAATAGGGGTTGAGAGGTAATAACAGTATCTAGATTTTCACATTCTGGACAACTCCTTTAAAGATTAGGATCAACTTAAACGATCTTCTGCATTAATTCCGGGGACCACGAACAATATAACACAGTCCCGCTGTTTTCACGAGTCCTGTAGGCCTTTTAGCAGCGTCCACGCATTACACCTCCTCATTAAACATCCATACTAGTATTTTTTGTTGGGGTCTCAGCAATCATAAATGGATCAGCTGTCATTGAGATGTCACTCATTATTCCACTAACACCACACTATTCAGATTTTTATCACCTTTATTAGCATGATTGTATGCAAAAATTTGACAAAGGGATAATCTAACATCAAGTTATAATCTGGCATATGCCTTAAAGGGGTATCCCATCTCCAAGACCCTATAACAATATGTAGTAGGTGTAATAATAACAGTATTAGCAAATACTTCCCATTTGAAATATAGTATAGTTCACCTGATTAGCTATGTCGCTTACCCCATGTGCAGGGAATTGCAATATCTTAGGTATCCATGGTTATGACCACTCATATAGTGACAGTTAGTTGCTAGTCATCATAACCATGGATACCTAAGCTAAAGCAATGCCCTGTACATGAGGTAAGGGACATAGCTTATCAGAAGAACTACACCATATTTCTAAAAACAGTCGAGTGGTCAACCAGCATTTCCAAAATCAAATATTCAAGCGGGACATGTAGAAAAAATGCAAAAAAAACAAATATATTAATTTGATGTGCAGCTCCACCAGTAGCATCAATGTGTATATAGTTATATTGTGAATTATATAGCGGTTTCTCTTATTTTTAGACATTTTTTTAAATTAGTCAGAAACAATATCATCTATAAACCATCAAAATTAAATCAATCAGCAGAAATCAGTGTTATTATAATAGCGAATACTCATGTAGACTCTTCGGCCCAAGACAACCCTTTTCTAAGAGAAAGTCAATATAGTAATCAGTTGATCACCGTGGGTGTTATTACTTAAAGTGAATGTATAATTTTAGCCTAGAATTTATAGCTAATTAAATTGAGATATTAATGCACATTGGATACAGGAAATTGTGGTCTGGAGGAGACGTATATTGACTTTTATAGGAGCAATGTGATCGTGCTCTGTGACCTGTGCAGGGGTCATTGTGCAGAGAGGTCTACAGCTGCGTCCATCACCTATTGTCAACCATGAATCCTGTATTATCTGTTACCTTTACTGTAATCCTGTCTGTGATGACTGCTGAAAAGGGATTCCTGCAGAACAGTAAGCGTCAGTCTCAGTGAGGATCAGCGGCCGAAGCGTAAACTTAATTTTTTGTATTTAGACAATGCATAGAAAATCGTAAAAATGCTAAATGTAAAACTTCACTTTCTCATGTTACATTTCCTTTAAGTTATTATCTTCAGTGAGCTTTCTCTGTAGCGCCCACGAATCATTACCGGAAATACACATAATGCAGCATGAAGGGGCTCGGAGAAGGTGGCAGTGAAGGTGTGTAAGTGTCTGATGGGGTCACACACCTCATAAAAGGACAACTGCCCGACCCCATAATTCAGATATATCCTGACTCTATCACTGGAGATCTTGTCAGGTAATCGGATCTCATTCATGTCATGTATCACTGAATACTGATTATTATATCTCCACAAAACACCAGGACTTGCTATTATCTCCAATGCATGACTGTAGCCCCCTCCTGTCTATACTGGGGTAACACATCCCCACCATCCACCACCCTGATTTACTGCTCTCCACATCCCAGTAATGTCGTCCTGAGGTAAATCCCCTCCTGCTCATCACCTGATTATACTTGAATCTCTCTGCTGTTTCTGGACATTTCTGATCCTCTCGTGTCCAGGTTGCAGTTTTCAGGTCGTCTGATATAAGGAGATTATTAGCAGCTGTGGTTACATCCAGTAATATGTCTGCAGGATCCTCCACATAGATCCCGCTCCTTATACCTGATATTACGTCACATAATGTGTGTAATGTGTGTGAGATCTCAGCCACATCCAGGTCATCTCCATCATGAGGCTGTTTATCATGTCCCCCTGTGTCCTCATCACCTTCCTTCTCCTCAGGATCACACAAGTCACCGGTGTCTGGTTCCTGTAAGACAGTCAGTGGATCCGTCACGTTACACAGCTCCTCAATGTGTCTCATCTTCCGGGACATCTCGTCCTTCTTTATTTCCAGCTGATGGATCAGAGCAGACAGTGACAGTGACTCTTCCTTTTCCTGCCTGGAGATGTCACTCAGGACCTTCTTCTCCAGGTCGTCCACCCGTCTCCTGATGTCTGTACACAGGGCAGTGACTCTCTCGGCTTCTCCAGCTGCTTTTTCTTGAGCTTTTCTCCAGCGCTCCTCCAGACTCCGGACTCTTTCCTCAGTCTCCTCTCTCTTTGTGATCAGTTTCTGTAGAACATTTCTCAGTTTCTCCTTCTTCTTCTCTGAGGCCTCATCCAGCATCTCCACCTGATGTCCCCGATGTTCTCCGGCCAAACTGCAGGACACACAGATACAATCAGCGTCCTCAGTGCAGTAATATTCCAGGATTTTCTTATGGACAGAACATTTCCTTTTCTCCAGAGAAGTGCTGGGATCAGATAAGACGTGTTCTTGTGATTTGCTGTGAGCTCTCAGGTGTTTATCACACAGAGAAGCCTCACAGAGTAGACAGGATCTAACAGCAGGTACCGGAGAGTCCACACAGTAAGTGCAGCAGATCCCGATGATCTCTTGTTCTTGCTGAGTAATCAGGAAACGTTCTGCGACATTATGGAGATTTATGTTCCTCATCAGTGCCGGCCGTACTTGAAATCTTTTTCTGCAGTCAGGACAGGAATAAACTCCAGACTCGTCCTGTGTATCCAGCACACGACCAATACAGACCCGGCAGAAGTTGTGTCCACATCTCAGTGTTACAGGGTCCTTAAATGTAGATAAACAGATGGAGCAGTCCAGCTCGTCTCTCAGATCAGCAGAGGCCATGGCTGACAGAAGAAGGAAGAAATGAAAGTGTTCATGACTCAATACTTAGCAATGTTGTAGTTACACCCAGGGCCAGGTCCAGGTTTTTGATGGCCCTGGGCGAAAGAGTCTCAGTGGGCCCCTTTAACACATACCATGATTCATGATGCACAGATACAGCAGAGAAATATAGGTATAGTGTGTTGTCATATGCAACAGATTAGGACTTCTATATTATAAGTAAAAGGAGGACTTTATGCTGACCTGACAGTAGATGGTGTCAGAGCTAAATCAGCATTTCTTCAGAAGACCTTGGTTTGTCAGAAAGGCTGATGCATGGCAGAAGTTGAGATAAAATGTTCCTTTTTTGTACAATACACAACCTTCCCCCCCCCAGTTATTAAAAGACACTCTGCTGGGAGCTAAGGGAAGGATGAAGTTTTCAAGGTAAAACTAGTATTCTATCTATTTAGTAACAAGTAAACACCATATATGGTAATTCCGCTTCCTGCTTCAGGGGTGTATATAAATCCCTTTATTAGCAATAAACCGCAGAGCTTATTGACGCATCCTTTGGTCTGTGTCTTATTCTCTCTGGTACCACATTCCGAGGAGGAAAGGGTTAACGAGATAACAGCGACGACAACTGGCGCCCGACCAGGGGACTGAGTTATTCTATTCTGAGGAAGCCCGACCGGTCCAGAGACGTGGGATGAGCGGAGCCTTCTGTTGGTGATATACATACAGCGCTGAGGTAAGAATACTTATTATATTCTACCTAAAATCTATATCACTGTATAGTGGACTCCCTCTTCCCCGAGCGGTCAGCTTTCCAGGTAAATCACAGGTATTCCTGGCTCAGGTCCCTTTGAACCAGTAGACCTTCAGATTAATTGTCAGTCCTGCCTTTCCTCCTTTGAATAATGACAGTATGGATCCAATGATTGTGTTGTGGTTTTGTCTTGGTGTCTGTGTGATTGGATTGTTTATTTGGTTGGCGTACAAATCTTGGAAAGCGAGCAGTGGAATGGTTCAGAAACCTTTGTGGCCCATCGTCTAAGTGACGCAATTGTCTTGGTGACAAACTTGTCTTGGTGACAAGAGAATCTCTTCTAGGTGAGGAGATACAAAAATGGGGAACCAAAACACCAAGGAAGGTGTTTCTGCTAAAGATTTAGTTGTGCGCAGAGATTGTGTAAAGCAGGCATGAATGAATGAATGAATGAAGAATTGAACAGTGAAAATGGAAAAGGTTCTTTAACTCACATCATGGATGGTTGAGAGACAAAGGTCTGTTGAAAACAGTGAACCTGTGGATGAGTGCGTGTGATTACTTAGAAGAAAAGACTGAAGAATTAGGAGACGGACATTACGGACTGACAAAAACAAGGATGACTGATTTACCCTCCTGTTTGCCCCCTACGTTACCTCCACCCCAGTATCAGACCTTCCCACAGACTTCCCATGAACCGAACTGTTGGGTCTGCCCCAGGTGTGGACAGCAGAATCCCCTGACGGTAGATGTCTGTGTAGGTTGCGGTGGACCTCCCCCGGCCAATTAATTTCCAATGAGGACAGTAATGGTACCTGGTACCCCGGGTGCTGCGGGAGGTGAGGTGGACGGACTAGCTCCAGGCGCCCCCCGGACAGCAGTGTTGTACAGACCATGGAGCCCTTCAGAGCAGTTGGCTCTAATAACGCAACTCCCGGACCCTTCACAGTCACCAATGGGATTCGCTAGAATGTTAGCTACAATGCAGGATACGTATAAAGCAACTAGACAGGGTCTGGAAGCACTTATGAAAGGGAAATTGGCAGATGAAGCTAGATACGATAGACTGATAGATGAGACATACAAGTGTTATGTTGGTAGGACCGGACCTGACAATGCAGAAGTCAGTGACAGCAAGCAGAGAAATAAGGGAGGGGGGAAGTGCTGGCAGCAGCCAGATGGCATTTTGCTTTAGACCAACGTCACTCTACAGATAAGCAAACTGCAGGCTGAGGGAGAGCACACACACAAACCGCGCAGCGGCACGACTTACCCCTCCCATCAGGCATTCAGCGTAGAGACGCAGAGCCAGAGTGCAGCAGTTTTCAGATTTTTAATCACCTTTGTTGAATAGGTTTTTGGAATAGACACAGTACGTAAGAATCAAAGGGCTAGGCATGTGAATAGAAGGTCAGAGTACGTAAGAAGCAAATAGATAGGCAGCCTTTACGCTGCATAATGATTTGAAAGGCAACGGGGAAGTTTGTTAATAGATTACCATCTGCTATAAAAGAGCAGTGGTGCATCGTGTAGAAGGTACAGCAAGTTAATTTGAACGGACCAGGAAGTGATTTTTTTTTTATGTGAATAAGATTGAAAAGGTGTTAAATCGTCTGTGAGAAAAAGATCACTGACATGTCACAAGAGCAGAATTCAGAGTCACACACATCACATGTCCATCATGTGGAGACTCGGGACAGGTATCTGTTTCCTGGTTTTGATCTTTTTAAGCTAGTTTTTTTTTTTTTTAGCTACAAGCTGTAGCGTGAAAGTTCTCAGCCATTCAGACTGAACTATATTCTTTTTTTTTTTTTATACGTGATTTCAGTGCCTGTAAGAGACTGCCAGTCTGCAAGAGATACTGGAAAGATGGAAAATGCCAAAAGTAGTTGTTCTGCAATATGTTGATGACTTACTGATTTGTGCCCCCTCCAGGAAACAGTGTCGCACTGCAACGATATCACTCATGTTGTTTCTGTACCAAGCTGGATGTAAAGCGTCAAAGGATAAACTGCAATTTTGTAAATCTTCAGTTATCTTTTTGGGACATTGCATTACACCAGGGCGCGACATCTGACCAGCGCTCGCAAAGAAGCTGTACAGAATTTTCCTATTCCTGTTAATGTTGCCTCTCTTAGGACATTTCTTGGACTGGTTTCTACTGCAGACAGTGAATACATGCTGTATCAATCCTCATGCAGCCTCTCTATGACTGTATCACCATTGTGCCTTTTAAACTAACTCCTGAAGGTATAGACTGTTTTTATTCTCTCAAAAACAGGATTGTGGCAGCTCCAGCGCTAGGAACCCCCAACTATGAACTACCATTCACCCTGTATCTCCATGAACAGCAGGGACACGCGGCAGGAGTATTGACTCAGTTACATGGTGACAATCAAAGGCCAGTAGCCTATTTCAGTGGAAGACTAGATGCAGTGGCTAGAGGTGCCCCGTCCTGTGTACGGGCGGTACATGCTGTAGGACTATTGCTCCACAAATCGTCAGACATCGTTCTTGATCATCCATTGACAGTACTTACACCTCATAATGTATATACCAGACCCGGGCAAGGGGCGGCCCGCGGGCCGCATCCGGCCCGCCGGCTGTCAGTGACCGGCCCGCGGAGGCGCTCCGGCAGTCTCAGGGCCCCGGCATCAGCTGGCACAATACTTACCTCTCCCGTGCCTCCGCTGCTGCAGCTCCGGGCTCCACCGGCGCTTCCTCTCACAGCCGGCCGCTGAATGACGTCATCATTCAGCGGCCGGCTGTGTCAGAGAGCGGGGACGCTGGACAGGTAAGACGTGTCTCTGTGTGTGTCTGTGTCTATGTAGTGCGGTGCTTTGTGTGTGTGTGTGTGTGTGTATGTGTGTGTGTGTATGTATGTGAGAGAGTGCTTATGTGCTGTCTGTGTGTGATGATGGGCAGGCATTGCTGATAATGGGGAGGCATTGATGATGATGGGGAGACGATGATTATAATGGGCAGGTATTGATGATAATGGGCAGGCATTGATGATGGGGAGAAGATGATGATGATGATGATGGGCAGGCATTGATGATGATGGGGAGAAAATGATGATAATGGGCAGGCATTGATGATAATGGGCAGGCATTGATGATGGGGAGAAGATGATGATGGGCAGGCATTGCTGATAATGGGGAGGCATTGATGATGATGGGGAGAAGATGATGATAATGGGCAGGTATTGATGATAATGGGCAGGCATTGATGATGGGGAGAAGATGATGATGATGTGATAGGGCAGGCATTGATGATGATGGGAGAAATGATGATAATGGGCAGGCATTGATGATAATGGCAGGCATTGATGATGGGGAGAAGATGATGATGGGCAGGCATTGCTGATAATGGGGAGGCATTGATGATGATGGGGAGAAGATGATGATAATGGGCAGGTATTGATGATAATGGGCAGGCATTGATGATGGGGAGAAGATGATGATGGAGCATTGTGAATGGGAGGCATTGATGATGATGGGGAGAAGATGATGATAATGGGCAGGTATTGATGATAATGGGCAGGCATTGATGATGGGGAGAAGATGATGATGATGATGGGCAGGCATTGATGATGATGGGGAGAAGATGATGATAATGGGCAGGTATTGATGATAATGGGCAGGCATTGATGATGGGAAATGATGATGAATGATGATGGGCAGGCATTGATGAGATGGGGAGAAGATGATGATATGGGCAGGTATTGATGATAATGGGAGGCATTGATGATGATGGGAGAAGATGATGAATGGGCAGGCATTGATGAGATATGATGGGGAGAAGATGATGATGGGCAGGTATTGATGATAATGGGCAGGCATTGATGATGGGGAGAAATGATGATGATGGGCAGGTATTGATGATAATGGGCAGGCATTGATGATGGGGAGAAGATGATGATGGGCAGGCATTGCTGATAATGGGGAGGCATTGATGATGATGGGGAGAAGATGATGAAATGGGCAGGATTGATGATAATGGGCAGGCATTGATGATGGGAGAAGATGATGATGGGCAGGCATTGCTGATAATGGGGAGGCATTGATGATGATGGGGAGAAGATGATGATAATGGGCAGGTATTGATGATAATGGGCAGGCATTGATGATGGGGAGAAGATGATGATGGGCAGGCATTGCTGATAATGGGGAGGCATTGATGATGATGGGGAGAAGATGATGATAATGGGCAGGTATTGATGATAATGGGCAGGCATTGATGATGGGGAGAAGATGATGATGGGCAGGCATTGCTGATAATGGGGAGGCATTGATGATGATGGGGAGAAGATGATGATAATGGGCAGGCATTGATGATAATGGGCAGGCATTGATGATGGGGAGAAGATGATGATGGGCAGGCATTGCTGATAATGGGGAGGCATTGATGATGATGGGGAGAAGATGATGATAATGGGCAGGTATGTATATATACAGTATACAGTATATATATATATATATATATATATATATAATTTATATATACAGTATTGGGTAGAACGGAGTTAATTATATTAGTCCGGCCCTCTAAAACCATCCCAATTTCTCATGCGGCCCCCTGGCAAAATTAATTGCCCACCCCTGGTATATACCATACTGAACCAGGTGCATCCGGCACAACTTTCAGCTGCACGTCATCTTCGATTGCAATGTGCACTTTTAATGCCTCCAAATGTTTCTTTGCAGAGATGTACCACACTTAATCCTGCCACATTGTTATCTCTCTCGGATCTAAAGGAGGGGTCAGGTACGGTATTGTACAAAGAAGATCCAAGAGAGGAGATTCCTCATGATTGTGTTCAGCTTATGGCACAGGAAACAGCAGGCCTACCCACAGTGTTTGAAACTGAAAGACTTAATGCTGATTTTGAATTTTTTGTAGATGGATCTCGCCACCAAGATGACTCAGGTACCTTCCATACTGGGTATGCCATCATCTCCCTGAATGCAGTAATCAAAGCAGAACCAATGCTCCCACATCAGTCGGCCCAGGAGGCTGAACTTAAGGCTCTGACCGAGGCCTGTAAGATAGCTGAAGGTAGAATTGTTAACATCTACACAGATTCTAGATACGCATTCGGTATAGCTCATTATTTTGGTCCAATTTGGAAATCTAGAGGATTCCTGACGGCAGCAGGACATCCCATTAAAAATGCTGACGCAGTCCAGCAGTTAATTGATGCATTACAATTACCAAAAGAAGTAGCTGTCATAAAAGTTAAAGCACATACCAGATGCACTGATCAGGTGAGTAAAGGAAATGCAATGGCCGATGCAGCAGCAAAAACAGCAGCCAGTAGACCACTCCAAGGGGGTAACGATGCACCAGGTAAGCGCTCCCAAAAATCCCTTTGTGTCGGAGGATGCCTTATCCCAGATGCAGGCTCAGGTGCGCCAGGAGGAAGTAGAAAAGTGGGAAAAAGAAGGTGCATGTCTGAATGAAGCAAATGGGGTATGGGGAAGAGGGATGCGTCGATGCCTTCCAAGGGCGTTGTACCCTGCGGTCGCCCAGATGTTACATGGGCCAACCCACCAGTCCAAAACTGCTGTAATGAGCGTGATGCAGAAGCATTGGGTGGCACCAGGCTTTTCCACCTGTATAGAAGGTTTGATCCAGGGATGCATGGTATGTGCTACACATAATTAGGGAAGGCTAGTCAAGACACTACCCAAACACGCCCCTCGGCCCCTCTATCCTTTCCAGAGACTGCAGATTGATTATATTCAGCTGCCAAAAATCAGGGTAATGGGAGTACGTGTTGGTGTGTTTTTGATTTATTCTCAGGTTGGCCGGAGGCTTTCCCGATTGCCAAGGCTACGGCTGCGGCAACCGCAAAGAAGCTGCTTGCGGAGGTGGTGTGCAGGTATGGAGTACAGGAGGTGATCGAAAGTGACAGAGGTACACATTTCACAGGTGAAATAATGAATGAAGTCTTGACAGCTCAGGGAATTCAACAAGCTTTCCACACCCCATATCATCCACAAAGCAGTGGAAAAGTAGAAAGACTAAATGGGACATTGAAGTTAAAAATCCAAAAGGCCATGGCTGAAACAGGGAAATCTTGGCCTGAATGTTTACCATTAGCCCTATACTCAGTAAGGTACACTCCAAATAGAAAAACTGGACTTTCTCCGTATGAAGTACTATTTGGCAAAGTGCCTAGTTTAGGATGTTTCTTTCCTCAAGCACTGGAAATGAGTAACCATGTATTAAGCTCATATGTAAGGGATTTGCATAAAAGACTCAAGAAAGTACATGATAATGTCTTCAGTTCTCTTCCAGATCCGAACCAGGATCCTGGGAGTCACAGTCTGCAGCCCGGAGACTGGGTAGTCATTAAAAGACACGTGAGAAAGAGTCTGGATCCGAGATTTGATGGACCTTTTCAAGTTCTACTGACGACAAGTACCGCAGTCAAGCTACAAGGCAAGGAAACTTGGATTCACGCATCGCATTGTAAGAAGATCCTTGGAGAGCCTCCAGAAGAGCAATGATGCTACTAATGACATTTGCTTGCATCCTTGCAGTAACGGATGCTTGGAACAGACTTAGCCGAGTAGATGGTGATGATAACAGATTCATTAGACACCACTTAGTTTTAGTGGATGGACTGAAAGAACAAAACCAAAATGTTGCCATCTGTTGGATTTGTACACATGCGCCGGTGACATCCACCAGTCTACCATTTCTTGCAGTCCCAGTCTCATGGGAAGAAATTAACTTTTGGGGTAACTGTGCAGACACATTAAGCAGCAATGCCACTCAAAAACTTTGGAACACTACGGTAGGAATACCGGTAGTGGGTTGGACTGATTTTCCATGGTGGCAGGGAAATCTAACAGGACAGATAATTCCAAGACTGTATCTATCTTTTAACGGTGGGGCATGGGTACCCAGAAATAGAACTAGTATAACCTCTTTGGGAGAAATACCGACACAGGGGTTAAAGATAAGTTTTGGGGTCACTACAGGAAGCTTAGATGCTTTCAAACCCTCCCTATTAGAACGATATCTACACACTGATAAATGGGAAAATAATGTTTTCTTTGAGAATGGAAATGATGAAACTTGTGCTAACAAACCAGGTAACCTGAGGTGTAATAAAGATGAAGGGTATCAGAAGAACACTCCCACCTGCGGAGAACCTACCGCAGGATACTGCTCCCCACTAGGACAAAAGCCCGGATGGTGTATGATGAGTAATATTTCAAAGTTTATAGATTTGGCACACCGATTAGTATTACAGCATTCAGCTATATGGATTTGGTTATTCATCTACCCTATGATAACTCAGACGTGGGATAAGTTGGTAGAATCCACAGACTACCTAGATGATCAAATATGGGATATTTTAGATATCATGAATGGGTCCCTTGCAGTACAGAACCAGTTAATTATTGTTACTAACCAACATACCCTCGTGTTAGATTACCTGACTGCAGCTCAAGGAGGGATGTGCCAGATTATTGGACCTGCATGTTGTCATTATATTGATAATTCTAGTGTTTTAACCCTTAAACATAAGCTAGAGGATGTCATAAAGTTAAGGAAACTATATGATGAGGCAAATCTGAAGAATCAAGATTCATGGTGGGCAAATACTTTCTCCTTTCTTAACCCCGCAAATTGGTTCAAAGGTATAGGGGGATGGCTGACTGGGATAATACAAGCTAGCCTACAGGTTTTATTAATATGTCTTGCTATCTATTTAGTTTTTAAAATCTGTTTGATGTGTATTAAACGATGTACTAGGACACAGAGGAGGTATGAAGATGTGTATTGATCAAATGAAGGAACAAAAGGAGGGAATGTCAGAGCTAAATCAGCATTTCTTCAGAAGACCTTGGTTTGTCAGAAAGGCTGATGCATGGCAGAAGTTGAGATAAAATGTTCCTTTTTTGTACAATACACAACCTTCCCCCCCCCAGTTATTAAAAGACACTCTGTGCTGGGAGCTAAGGGAAGGATGAAGTTTTCAAGGTAAAACTAGTATTCTATCTATTTAGTAACAAGTAAACACCATATATGGTAATTCCGCTTCCTGCTTCAGGGGTGTATATAAATCCCTTTATTAGCAATAAACCGCAGAGCTTATTGACGCATCCTTTGGTCTGTGTCTTATTCTCTCTGGTACCACATTCCGAGGAGGAAAGGGTTAACGAGATAACAGCGACGACAATGGCGATGTTGTGTAACGTTTCCTTCTTTAATGTATTGTATAAGAATTAGTCTCTGTTCTGTTTAGTTTCACTTTCGTTTTGTTCCTGTTTGCTGATGCAATGCTGTAATGACTGTGCATTATTCTTTTACCTTGTGTTCAGAGAAGAAAACGCTTGTTATCCCATGCAACTTGCTCTGTGAAGTTTCCTCTGCAAAGGTGTGGATTCAGAAGCTGTGCAACAGGTTATGGGCCTGTGTAGCCCTGGTATGTAAGGCACACAATACCAGGAGGATGAGTGGAGAGGTAACGGTTAAGGCTCGACATGACCCATACACACTTCAGACACACCCAGCAGGGGTGTATAGGGGAGTGTCCTGTAGCACAGTGCAGTCTGAAAGCTTCTCCTGAGTGTGGAGGGAGTCAGGACTGGTGCCTGTTGGAGAGCCGAGACTCCTGTCAATACAGGGAGTCGGTACAGAAGTGGAGGCTAGTACGGATAACCGAATATTATCCTAGTCTAGTCAGTGCTGATATTAAGAGTGCGAGCAGGGCGAAGGGCGCAGTGGAAAAGAATTCTAGAAGTGCCTTAAGGATTGAACTATCCTGCATTGATCACCGGTCACTGGGGACCGAAGTGTCGCTACAGCTTCAGGCGTAGTGATAAGAAAAAACAGAGGTTCGCTGGACTTCAGGTCACAGGAACAAGCCTATTGTCGGTACGTAACAGGGGTCAGGTGGAATAGGGACTTTGAGTCAGTGCACGACAAAAGCAAGAACCTAGTTCCATTACTTGGAAGACTCCGACCACTATGCTGACCGGGCAGTACAGCTACAGAATTAGCTGGAGTTTTTGAGTGGACTTAGCTTTATGCAGGTTGGACTCGTTACATGGAAAGTTAAGGAGGCCTCTAACCTGCTCAGCCGTTACCTCGAAACGCATCCTCCATCCACCCCAACAGCTTCCCGGGACCTGCCTAAACAACTTGAAAGTAAAAGGTATGGAAAGAAGCTTTATTGTCTGAGACTGTGTCATTTATCCACATATCCTTACTACAATCACCATAGACTCAGAGGGACAGTCCCACCTGTGGGGGACCCAACACCTAGCTGCTATAACATCCCCTCAGAGTTCTGTTCAGCAGCGCTGGTCTCAGTGATCAGACAACTACAGGTGGCGTCACGAACTGTTATATACTAATCCCCTGTAAATAATATTCCCCAACATACGCCGGACCGCCAGGGCCACAGACCGAGCCACCGCTATCCGTGACAACCCCATAGACTTCCATGGGCTCGGCTCTGGGTACCCCATTGCCCTGGTAACCCACAATTGTGGTGCGTGGTCGCGACAAAAACTTGGCGTCACGAACAGGATTCGAAACTTGCAGCATTGCGAGCCCTGTGTGCCTGTGGAGTGCTTTGTGAAAAAGACTGTTGCTGTTGTTTGGCGCCAAATACCGCCATATTTGCCGCCATATTCGCGCCCTGGGGCGCTGGAGAAGAAGGTGGGCGTACCTGAAAGAGCGCGCAAAGTCTTGGACACGCCCCCGGCTCTGACTCAGCGGCAGGTCCTGCGACAGGAAGTGGACGCTCTGACATCAGAGCGCCTGCGACGAAGGTCCTGTCCCCATCGCTGTGCCTGTGAAATAGCAGCTTCTGAAACCGGTAGGCTCCGTTTAACCAAGGGGGCGCTAATATGTCACAACAACCGGCCGACAGTGCGGCGCCAGCCGGAAGCCCCGACCCCGCACCGCGTGGCATTGTAGTGCCAGATGGGGGTGCAGGCCCAGCACCCAGTCCGGTAGTCCCGCTCATGCCACTAACGCTCCCATATATGCCTGGGGCGAAATGGCTTCCCCAGTACAGCGGTGAGCCAGGCACTTTAGCAGGATTCAAGCGGAAGTTATGCAGCATCCTAGAAATGTACTCCATGTCTGAGAGACAAAAAGCTGCTGTGCTGATGGGGCAGCTAACTGGCGCTGCTGAGAGGGAAGTGGAGACTTGGGATACCGTGGATCAGGAGTCGGTACCTGCGATCCTCTTTAAGCTACATGCCATGTTTGAAGACCGCACGGAAACGGATCTCCGGATGGCCTTCTACCACTGTTCACAGCAGCCAGGTGACAGCATCAGGGACTACGCTTGCCGACTACAAGGAGCCCTGAGAGCCCTTAAGCAGATTAATAATATAAATGCTATCGACGAAAATAAGATGCTGAAAGAACAATTTATCCAGGGATTGAGATCCCAAGAGGAACGCAGAACTGTAAACTGGTGGTCCTTAGATCATCCTGATGCTACCTTTGATGCCCTAAAGGACATGGCAATAAAAGGGCTGCGACCCCTGGGCAAACCTGAGGTGGCCACCCAACATCACCAGGGTGAAGTCACTCTAGAACCGGCAGTACCCCCCTTTTCCCCGCTAGTGGCAGAAGCCAAAACGCAGGTGACACCCCCTAGTGAATTGGACTGTCTGCGCTCAGAGGTGCGCCAGCTGACTAAAAATCTGGCTGCTGTGATGAGTGCCCTGCAGCTGCGGAAAGAGGAAGAAGGGAAGATCTTATTAGCTGACTGCCCAGAAGACGTCCCGTGGATGAACCGGAGAAGAAAGAAGACGTCGCCCCCCCGAGGAGGACAACGCCACCCCCAGGAGCGACCTCTGATCAACACCCTCCTCGTCGGGAGATCACCTGTTACCGTTGCAACCGGAAAGGTCATATGTCTCCACAGTGTCCTTTAAACGGGCAGAACCTGGGTCCGAGGGCCAACACCCAGGAGGAGATCCGTCAGGCCCCCTAGACTGGAACCGCAGGTATGTGGGTGGGCGACCCTACCTGTCTATCATTCTAGATGGTATTGCAGTTCCGGCATTGTTAGACACTGGGTCTCAGGTGACCCTAATACCTGATGCCCTATATACTAAGTTCTGGTCAATGGACAGTCTTAAACCCCCGAGCCCTGACTTTACCGTGTATGCTTCTAATGGTCTTCCTGTAGAAGTACTCGGGACAAAATGTGTGGATGTGAAAGTGGGCAGAGAGGAGTTGAAAGACCAGGGGCTTCTAGTAGTAAAGACTGTAAATGAGGAGAACGGTTTAAATATAATTTTGGGTACTAACATTATCAGTAACTGTCTGGGAGAAGTTGTGTTCTTACTCCAACAGCTCGCTGAAATTGCCAGACCAAGACAAAAGGGAGTAATCCAGAGAGAGATCCGGGCCCTGGTGTGTCAGCAGCAAGCGAAGCTTACAGACGGCGAAATTGGTAATGTACGGGTCACTGACTCGAATCCCATTGTGATACCCCCAATGAGTGAAATGATAATCTGGTGCAGGGCAGCCATAGGTCTGAGAGGACAGAACTACCAAGCTGTAGTAGAACCCCACCATTCAGAACATAGACCTACACTTATGACTGCTAGGGGAGTAGTGGAAGTGGTGAATGGAAGAGTACCGGTACGGCTTCTCAACTGGGGAGATGATGAGGTAAACTTACCCCGTTATGCAACCATTGCTAAACTACATGCTGTCGACAATAATTCTATTCTCCCGGCTGAGTCCTTAGACTCCCGCCAAATAGCGGAGGACAATGACCCGGCAACCCAGGTGGCGGAATGGTGTCAGCAACTCCATGTTGGGACGGACACCACTCCCGCTCATCAGAAGCAAGGGGTATTACGGGTGGTACAAGAGTACGCTCAAGTGTTTAGCAAGCATCCACTTGATTTTGGGATAATTAAGGGAGTACAACATCATATCCCTACAGGCAGTCATCCTCCCATCAAAGAGCGGTACAGGCCTATACCCCCAGCCCATTATCAGAAGGCTAAAGAAATGTTGCGAGATATGAAAGAAGCCGGAGTAATCAGGGATAGTTGTAGTCCCTGGGCAGCACCTCTAGTCCTGGTTAGAAAAAAAGATGGTAGCTTGAGAATGTGTGTGGATTACAGGCAGGTGAACCGCATAACACATAAGGACGCATACCCGTTACCACGTATAGAGGAATCATTAGCTGCTCTGAAAACGGCTAACTACTTTTCTACCCTCGATCTGACTAGTGGGTACTGGCAAGGTGCTGTGGCTGAGGAGGATCGTGAGAAAACGGCTTTCACCACCCCAATGGGGCTCTGTGAGTTCGACAGAATGCCGTTTGGGCTCAGCAGTGCCCCAGGAACATTTCAGAGAGTGATGGAGAACTGCCTGGGACATCTCAATTTTGAAACCGTGCTGCTATACCTAGATGATGTCATCGTGTACTCCAAGACATATGAGGACCATCTGAAGCACCTGGCAGAAGTATTTGAGTCCCTGTCCAGGTACGGGATGAAGTTGAAACCCTCAAAATGCCATCTACTGAAACAGAAGGTACAATACTTGGGGCACATCGTCAGTTCGGAAGGAGTAGCGCCGGACCCAGAGAAAGTCACTGCTATCCAGAAGTGGCCGGAGCCGAAGAACCTCAAGGAAGTGCGACAGTTCCTGGGACTCACGGGTTACTACAGAAGGTTCGTGAAAGATTACACGAAGAAGGCAGCCCCTTTACAGGACCTCCTAGTAGGACAATCCCTAAAGAGCAGAAACCCTCCCTTTAATTGGGGTAAGGAACAGGCTGAAGCATTCCAAAAGATGAAAGAGATTCTTACAGGTGATGAGATCTTGACCTATCCTGATTACAGCCAACCGTTCCTGCTGTACACCGATGCAAGTAATGAAGGTTTAGGAGCAGTTCTCAGTCAGAAGCAGAATGGCCAAGAAAAAGTCATCGCATATGCCAGCAGAAAACTCAGGCCAACTGAGAGGAATCCGGAAAATTATAGCAGCTTCAAGCTGGAGTTTCTGGCGCTGGTCTGGGCCATTACTGAAAGATTTAAGCACTATCTGGCCTCCAACCAGTTCACTGCGTTTACAGACAACAACCCCTTAACGCACCTGGAAACCGCCAAGCTGGGCGCCATGGAGCAGCGTTGGATGGCTCGGTTGTCCAATTACCAGTTTACCATCAAATACCGGGCAGGCCGAAAGAATGCTAATGCTGACGCATTGTCCCGAATGCCGCATGAATCTGACACGGAAGAAGAATCGGACGACCTGGAAGAAATTGAGCTACCTGCGTTCCATCGAAATGGGGTAGTCCACGAGCAGCGAGTCTACAGAAAGCAGTATGGTGCAACGTTAAATCCCTTACCCCATCACAGCTGGAAAGAGACTCAGGACAGCGATCCAGTGGTCAGCCGTATCAAGGAGTTGTTAAGACAGGAAGGTTCCTCCTTGGAAAAAGATGCACCTATGTCAGCAAAGCTCCTGTGGAACGAGAGAAGCCGGTTGTTCCTATACCGTGAGAAGTTGTGCAGGAGATACGTCAACCCCAGGACCCATGAGATGGTCTGGCAGATAGTGGTCCCCAAGGCAGACGTCCAAATGGTGTTGGAAGCATACCACGATCAAGCAGGACACTTTGGCTGGAGAAAGCTGGAGACCCTGTTGAGGTGCCGGTTCTACTGGGTGGGGATGCGCAGCTCCATCGAGAGGTGGTGTCGGAACTGTGGACCCTGTGGTCTCAGAAGAAAGGACTACGGTAGTCAGAGGGCACCCCTGCAGTCTATCTGGACGACTCGTCCCTTGGAGATTGTGGCCCTGGACCACGTTAAATTGGCGCCAAGTAGATCTGGATACTCATACGCCCTGACCATGGTGGACCATTACTCTAGATTTCTGGTGGTTGTTCCAGTTAAGGATCAGACAGCAGTGACGGCAGCAAGAACCTTTCAAGCAAGCTTCTGCAGACCGCATGGGTATCCGGAGCAAGTATTAACTGATCAAGGACCTGCTTTCGAGGCTGACCTATTCAAGGAATTCTGTCACATGTATGGGTGTAAGAAAATTAGAACAACACCATACCATCCTCAAACCAACGGCCTTTGCGAGAAAATGAACCACATTGTCCTTGATTTGTTGAAGTCTATACCGTTGGAAGACAGAAATCGGTGGCCGGACTTACTATCTGATTTGGTTGACTTGTATAACCATATACCTGTAAGTTCCACTAACTGCACTCCAGCCTATCTTATGAGAGCAAGGCCCGGAAGACTACCAATGGATTTAGAACTTGGAGTGGTAGAACCGGAGGCAGATGACGCCGTTGAAAACTGGGACATCAATCGGCAAGAGCAATACAGACGAGTGCAAGTCTGTGTAGAAGAGAGTCTCAACAAGGCACGGGAAAAACAGGAAGATATTTACAACAGGAATGCTCCTGCCAAACCTTTGATGCCTGGAGAAGTGGTATTGAAAAGAAAAAGGAAGATGCACAAATTGGACAACCAGTGGGAACAAGAACCCTACGTCGTACAAGACTCCAAATATGACAACAGAAAAGTTTGTATCATCAGTAAGGACGGAGGAAGAACAATATCCACTGTGTCCAGAGACCATTTGAAATTGTGCCCAGAACCTTTAAAGCTTCGTGAAGAGAACCCTGTCGTCAATCGAGAAGAAAGAAAAGAAGAGGTCATACACACGGATCTGGGAGATTTCCCTGCGGATTGGCCCAGACTGGGAGATGCTGTAATCATTCCGGTGTTGCAGTTTTATCAGCCACAAGAGGAAGTTCTACCTCCAGTTGTGCCCATGGTGCCAGTTGAGCCAGTTCAGGAGTTACCTATTCCAGTAACACCCCAGCCTACAGAATCTCCAGAAGGACCATCAGAAGCAGCGCCCCATGCTATGGGATCCCCTGGTGAAGCTGACTCACACCGCCCAGCCATCAGTATGCTTGCCAGATCCATAGAAAGATTGAGACAGTTCTATAGTTTGCCGTTACGCAGAGCAGGTAGATCACAGACTAATATACCTGAAGCTACTCCACGTAGATCAGAGCGAACCACGAAAGGGAAGATACCTATTCGATATCAACAGTAATTCTAGCAAAATAATGTAATTTAACCCAGAAAAAGTTTACCTTATGTGAATATTGTAAAAAGTATTGTTATGGTATTGTGCATTACTAAATAAGAGGAATAATGGACTTCGAGGCTGTGGACTATGTCAGCCCCAGAACTGATAATGTATATAGTTGCACTTTATGCATTTTCGTGGTTTTATATCCAACTGTAACAATTACCTCTGAACATAAAACCCGTGTGGTGTGGCACTGAGCGAGGTCTGCAGCCAGATGTCCTGCAGCCCACCCAGGACCCACGTTGAAGGTTTGGTGCGGGTCCTTCACAAGAATATTGTTTGATATGACATATTTATTGAAAGTATGTTTTTGTATTTTTCTATGTCCATTGTACATAATGCAACGTTTAAGAATTTCTCACCTCCCTGCTGGGAAGAGTTTGATGTTAAATGTTTATTGTTAATGCAAAACAAAATGTCTTTCTTTTTATATTTCACAGCCCGGGAGTGCTGTATTTTACCAAGGGGGAATGTGTAGCCCTGGTATGTAAGGCACACAATACCAGGAGGATGAGTGGAGAGGTAACGGTTAAGGCTCGACATGACCCATACACACTTCAGACACACCCAGCAGGGGTGTATAGGGGAGTGTCCTGTAGCACAGTGCAGTCTGAAAGCTTCTCCTGAGTGTGGAGGGAGTCAGGACTGGTGTCTGTTGGAGAGCCGAGACTCCTGTCAATACAGGGAGTCGGTACAGAAGTGGAGGCTAGTACGGATAACCGAATATTATCCTAGTCTAGTCAGTGCTGATATTAAGAGTGCGAGCAGGGCGAAGGGCGCAGTGGAAAAGAATTCTAGAAGTGCTTTAAGGATTGAACTATCCTGCATTGATCACCGGTCACTGGGGACCGAAGTGTCGCTACAGCTTCAGGCGTAGTGATAAGAAAAACCAGAGGTTCGCTGGACTTCAGGTCACAGGAACAAGCCTATTGTCGGTACGTAACAGGGCTCAGGTGGAATAGGGACTTTGAGTCAGTGCACGACAAAAGCAAGAACCTAGTTCCATTACTTGGAAGACTCCGACCACTATGCTGACCGGGCAGTACAGCTACAGAATTAGCTGGAGTTTTTGAGTGGACTTAGCTTTATGCAGGTTGGACTCGTTACATGGAAAGTTAAGGAGGCCTCTAACCTGCTCAGCCGTTACCTCGAAACGCATCCTCCATCCACCCCAACAGCTTCCCGGGACCTGCCTAAACAACTTGAAAGTAAAAGGTATGGAAAGAAGCTTTATTGTCTGAGACTGTGTCATTTATCCACATCTCCTTACTACAATCACCATAGACTCAGAGGGACAGTCCCACCTGTGGGGGACCCAACACCTAGCTGCTATAACATCCCCTCAGAGTTCTGTTCAGCAGCGCTGGTCTCAGTGATCAGACAACTACAGGTGGCGTCACGAACTGTTATATACTAATCCCCTGTAAATAATATTCCCCCAACATACGCCGGACCGCCAGGGCCACAGACCGAGCCACCGCTATCCGTGACAACCCCATAGACTTCCATGGGCTCGGCTCTGGGTACCCCATTGCCCTGGTAACCCACAATTGTGGTGCGTGGTCGCGACAGGCCCAGACCCAGACACCCAGAACCAGGCACCCAGATACAGCGTACCCAGATACAGAGAATCCAGACACCACAGATCACAGGACACCCAAGAATACCAGATACCCAGGACACTGGAACTCTCACCAAGACCCTGGTGAATGCAGAAGAATTCTTCAGTGCAAGTCTCTCCAAACAAGTAAGATAAGTTAAAAATGATGAATAGCACAGAGCTGAAACTCACAGTAGCTAAACTGAATGATGAGAACTATCAGCTATGGAAGTTGAAAGTAGAGATGTTATTGTCTAAAGATGATTTATGGGAAGTAATCACTACAGATAGACCTGATGAAGATAATCAGACATGGGATAGAAAAAATAGACAAGCGAGAGCTACCATCAGCTTATTAGTGGATGATGCTCAATTAATCCACATAAGAAATGAGGATACAGCGAAAGGAATGTGGGAAGAATTAAGAAAGCTATATGAGAGACCTAGCTTAAATCACAAGTTATTTCTACTAAGAAAGCTTTACAATATGAGACTAAATGCAGTGACATGCAGAAGCATATATTCTCAATGATGGAAGTGATATTACAGCTAAGATCTATTGGTGAAGACATTAAAGAAAGCCATATAGCAGGAATGTTATTGTGCAGTTTACCAGATTCATATACAGCTTTAATAAATGCACTAGAGACAAGACCAGAAACTGACATTACATTAGAGTTTGTGAAGACCAGACTCATAGATGAATATCAGAGAAGGAAAGAGCAAACAAATGATTCTTCTACTGAAAAAGATAATGGAAATGCTCTTAAAGCTATAGAACTTAAAAAACCCTATAATAAAGAGACAAGAGAATGCTTCAGATGTAAGAAAAAAGGTCATTTAAAGAAAGACTGTACTATATGGAAAGCAGAACAACAGAAATTACACCATAAAGATAATATACAGAAGGTGAAAAACACAATTTCTGATTCATGTGAAAATAATTGGAATGGCACATTTAAAGTAACTGATAAGAAATCATCACTTGGTTGGATTATTGATTCAGGAGCAACGAGTCATATGACAAGTGACAAGAATTTCTTTACTGATCTTGATTTAAATAAGAAAGAAGCCATTTATCTTGCAGATGGAAGCAAAATAACCGCAGAAGGTATCGGACAAGGTATGCTAAATTGTTCAAACAAGTTCGGACAAGATTCAAAGATACTTGTACAGGATGTGTCGTATGTTCCAAAATTGGAAGGTGGATTATTATCTGTGAAACGTTTAACAGCAAAAGGACTTAAGGGCCCGTCTCACATAGCGATATCGCTACCGAGATCGCTGCTGAGTCACTAGTTTTGTGACGCAGCAGCGAGCTCACCAGCGATATCGCTGTGTGTGACATTCAGCGACGATCAGCCCCCCTGCCGGGTATCGCTGATCGTCGCTGAAATGTCAGGACCTTTTTTTGATCGCTGGTTTCCCGCTGACAGACACGCATCGCTGCGTGTGACAGGCGGGAGACCAGCGATCCGCTGGTAACCAAGGTACACAGCGGGTTTCCAGGCGCGGGGCTGTGCCTAGAAACCCGCTGTGTACCTTGGATACCAGCTCCCTGCATCAGGGTGCTGGTATCCAAGGTACACTGCGGGTAAATAAGCGATGTTACCCGCAGTGTCGCTGTCCCAGATCGCTGCCTGAGCTGCCTGTTTGGCAGCTCAGCAGCGATCATGTAGCGATACACCAGCGATCCTGACAAGTGCATATCGTTGTCGGGATCGCTGGTGTATCGTTATGTGAGACCCAGCCTTTACAGTAAAATTCAAAGATAATGAGTGTGCAATTATTGCAGGAAACAAGATGGTAACCAAAGTCAAGGCAGATGAACAATTATATCATTTTGACAAACCAAAGGAACAGATGAAGGTATGTACACATGATCACAAAAACTGTATTCACATGTGGCATAGACGTCTAGGACATAGACACCCCGACAGTATAAGGGAACTACAGAGAAAAGAATTGACTAAAGATTTAAAGATATCAAATTGCTCAATTACCATAAGATGTGAATGTTGTATAAAATCCAGAGCCACAAGGATATCTATTCCAAAAGAAAGTGAGATGAAAAGCGAAAGACCACTTGATTTGGTGCCTACTGACGTATGTGGACCCATGAAAGTGACTACATCAGGAGGCAATAGATACATGTTGACTTTTATAGATGACTACTCAAGATACACAGTCACATACTTAATTAAGAACAAAAGTGAAATTTTTGATAAACTTGTAGACTATGTAACAAGATCAATTAACAAATTTCAAAGGAAGCCAATTGTCATCAGAAGTGATAATGGAGGTGAATTTACAGGTCACAGAATAGAAGAGTACTTAAGACAAAATGGAATAGAACATCAGAAAACTGTTCCATACACACCTGAACAAAATGGAATAGCAGAAAGGAAAAACAGAACTCTAACAGAAATAATGAGATGTATGCTGACAGATTCTAAACTACCAGAGAAATATTGGGGTGAGGCAGCAATGACAGCTACATATCTACAGAACCGACTTTTTTCCAGAAAACTGAAGAAAACTCCATATGAACTGTGGCAAAGTATGAAACCAAGTGTCAATCATTTAAAAGTTTTTGGATGTAAAGTTTTTATATTCATTCCAACAGAAAAACGTTCCAAACTTCAAAACAGATCCTTGGAAGGAATATTCGTTGGATATAGTGAAAACTGCAAAGGTGTCATGTGTGCATTGCCACGAAGATCGTCGCGGTTGCACATTTTGACTTCTCACAGCTGAGTTGCTGTTTCTTTGTGTTTGGCAGCTAGGGAGTTAATTCTGTCTGTGCTCGGTGCTGGGACTGGGTGCAGTTTCTCCCGGCTGCAATTGATTATTTGTTGATTGGTTTCCTTTAAGTTTATGGTTGTCTGCTTTGGGAGTTGCCAGTGAAACACTTCATGCAGACCACAGATAGGAATGAATCTGTATAGACTCTAGTTGAGAGAGCTCCTTAGTTGTTTTAAGCTTAACTTGCTTAGAGTTTATTTCCCAGACCATTTATGTTCCTTCGGTGTTTGAGTGTGTATGAAAGAGAGTGCTATCCTGTCTGTCTTATATGTCTAATCTGTGTATTTAGCTGAGATCAGCCCATATCCCTTTGGTGGTAGTCAGGATCCTTCTTAGGACTGATTACAGGGTTCAGGGTCTGATAGGAGACAGGGTTAGGCTGGAGACTTGGACCTCTGAACCATTATCAGTACCTCCAAGGTAAGGGATTAGTTAGGACCCCAGTGTAGGGTCAGGTTAGACCCCGGTCCTCCTCTTTCCTGTTACAGCTCATCAAGTCCTCAAGATTAACCCTGAGTTCAACTGATATCGTCTCTGCACATCTAGTCCTCAAGATTAACCCTAGGTTCTGCTGATATTGTGTCAGGTAAATCTATTTTATACTTACATTCTTAGGTTGCTAAACTATATGTTGTATAGAGTGTGGTTCCTGTATAAATAGTTTACTGACATTGTAGTCATATCATTAGACAGCGTGACATTTTCACTGGCCATAAAAAATTATCTCTAGTTACCATGGATCCAGTAGCCCAGCTGGCTCTGCAGTTGCAGGGATTATCCATGGAGCTGACGGACATTAAGTCCAAAGTTTTGTCTCCCCTGGAGCAAACCAGAGTTGAACCTAAGGTGGCTCTTCCAGATAGGTTCACTGGTGGGCGAGACAAATTTTTTACCTTCGGGAGGCATGTAAATTATATTTTCGGCTTCAGCCGCGATCATCAGGGAGTAATGAGCAGAGAGTGGGAATTGTTATCTCACTTCTTCAAGGGGACCCTCAATCCTGGGCATTTTCCCTT
>JARQOD010000004.1:8090065-8167952 GCA_033576555.1 Oophaga sylvatica
AGGGATAAAGAAAACATTCTAAAAACCCTGAAGCAACATTTGAAATCAAAGACTTGGGAAATGTAAAACAGTACCTAGGAATACATATAGAAAGACAAGAAGTACTGTGGTTAAGACAATTGTTGACAGAATTAGGACAATCACACTTGGAACCAACAAAACTCAAAGAGGACCAAGGAGTCTTGAAGTTGGAGTATTGCCCTACTGAAGAAATGACAGCAGACATCTTCACGAAGGCGTTTAATGCTGATAAACATCAAAGACTAATAAAAAAGTTGGGTTTGATTGAATAAGTCCTTACTGTTGAGAAAGGGTGTTGTCATATGCAACAGATTAGAACTTCTATATTATAAGTAAAAGGAGGACTTTATGCTGACCTGACAGTAGATGGCGATGTTATGTAACGTTTCCTTCTTTAATGTATTGTATAAGAATTAGTCTCTCTTCTGTTTAGTTTCACTTTCGTTTTGTTCCTGTTTGCTGATGCAATGCTGTAATGACTGTGCATTATTCTTTTACCTCGTGTTCAGAGAAGTAAACGCTTGTTATCCCATGCAACTTGCTCTGTGAAGTTTCCTCTGCAAAGGTGTGGATTCAGAAGCTGTGCAACATAGTGCAATGCCAGATTTCACTTCTTACATGAGTGATAGCTAGCTATTGTAAATTCTACAATACCATACGGCAGAGGGGCTTTATATAAGTCAACCCCTTATATGCCAATTTTTGTGACCTACTCCCTCTCCGTGCATTTTTTATGCAGATTTTCAAGCTTTTTTTCATGCGGATTTGTATGCATTTTTGTAGGCTAAATAAAGATCTATTATTGTTCAACTTCTTCATTTCCCCCCCAGGGCTCGTTCTCATCTCCCCGCTGGGCTCATTCTCATCTCCCCTGGGGGCTGGGCTCATTCTCATCTCCTCCGCTGGGCTCATCCCCTCCCCGGGCTCATTCTCATTTCCCCTGGTTGCTGGGCTCATTCTCATCTCCCCTGCTGGGCTCTATCCCCTCCCCCGGGCTCATTCTCATCATCTCCCCTGGGGGCCGGGCTCATTCTCATCTCCCCCGAAGGCCGGGCTCATTCCTCCCCCCGCTCATTCTCCCCCCCGGCTCATTCCTCCCCCCCGCTCATGCTCAACCCGGCTCATTCTCCCCACCCCCGGCTCATTCTCCCCCAGGGTGAGTCATTCTCATCATCCTCACGTCCCCTTGTATGCATGGCTGCGTGCTGGCTGGGCACGCCTCTCACCTGAGTCCTGGCGTGGTCCCTGCATGTATGTCCAGCCAGCCCCCTGTATCTTTTTCCTGTAAGAGCACGCGGTCACGTCACGTGGTACCGCTCATTAAGGTCATGAATATGGGTGCCACGACTATGGGAGTGGAGTGGCGTCCATATTCATGACCTTAATGAGCTGTACCATGTGACCACGCGCTCACACAGGAAAAAGATACCGGCGCCGGAGACCATTGGAGCTGAGGCACGCTGAGGAGGTGAGTGATGTCTTGCGGAGGGCAGGGGCGGGGGACCGACCCCGGACTTATAGAAAAAAAACTTGCTCAGGTGCCGAGTGGGCCCCCCATCTCGCCAGGGCCCCGGAACTTGCCCGGGTACGCTGAGTGCTGACGCCGGCCCTGGTTACACCCATTCACTTAACTCCTTACAGGGCATCTGACACCAGATTTTTTTATACCCCTTGTGAGAGTATCACGATGTGGGGCAAAGACTCTTTCCAGCAATTATCCCTTCCTTTAATTGGGTTCTACATTTTTTATTAACCCTTTAATGTCATTTGACATAAATATACATCATGATGGGGAAAGGGTTCATGCAAAATACAAAAACTGATAGCAAAACTATGACATAAACTCATAGCTGACCTTCCGCTGTCACGGTCAGGAGCAGTGCCCACACCACCTCGGGGCCATTTAACCCTCTAAATGCCGTGATCGATATCGATCACAGCATTTAGGAGGCTGAGAGAGGGAGCTGTGCTCCCTGACCCTTCAGATTGGCACCCCTGAGATGTTATCGCAAGGGCCCTATCGTTGCCAAGGCAACCCGAGTCGTGCTGACCATATTCTGTTGACCCAGCTACCGCAAGCCCCTTTAGACCATGCTTAGAGCGTCGTGTAAGAGGCTTGTGGCAATGCAGCACTGACAGGTATAATACATTGCAATGGATTATATCAGTATCAGACTAATAAAAGTTAAGGTCCCATAGAGGAACTAAGTAAAAAACATTTTTTTTAAATATTTTAACCCCCAAAAAACAAAAACTCTATTTTGTATAGTGCTATGTTATGTATAGTGCTCTGCATAAGGGAAAAATTTGCACAGTGCGAGTTACATGCCACGATCTCTGACATTTTCCATGTATGAATAAGTACCAAAGCACCTGTGTGTTACTCACATGATCTATCACATGTTTTATCAAAGGGGATTATGTCACATGTCGCGTGACACATTGGGGTGGGAAGCTACGCATTCTAAATCCGAGGTCATGGCTACTCTAAGGCTGCGTGCACACGTTGCGGACCTGCTGCATATCTGCAAGTGATTTACAGTACAATGTAAATCTATGGAAAAAAAAAACGCTGTGCACATGCTGCGGAAAAATCCGCGTGTAAACGCAGCTGTTTATTGTCCGCAGCATGTCAATTCTTTGTGCAGATTCCGCAGCGTTTTTACACCTAATCCATTATAGGAATCCACAGGTATAAAAACGCAGGGCAAATCCACACAAAATCCACAGGAAAAATGCACAGATTTTGACCTGCGGATTCTGCCAAAAATAGCAGATTCCACGTGGAAAACTCCGCGCACGAATCCGCAACGTGTGCACGCAGCCTTAATCTGCCCTGATCAGCTAACATTTACCCTGCTATCTACACTGAGCTCTGACACTGGGGTTTACATGTAAGGCTATGTGCTCACGTTGCGTTTTCTAAGCGTTTTTGCCGTGTTTTTACACAGCGTAAACGCTTATAAAAATGCTAACAAAACGCATTCCATGCAATCCTATGGGATTATGCAATTGCTGTGCACATGCTGTGTATTTTTACTGAGCGTAATCGCATCACGTAAAAATAAGCGGCATGTTCATTATTTTTGCGTAATCGCGGCGATTACGCCGCCATAGGATTACATTGAAACGCTCACTTTACGCATGTGGCTATGCTCACCATGCGTCAAGTGAGCGCTTCATGTGCGGTTGGTACCCAGGGTCTGGAGGAGAGGAGACTCTCCTCCAGACCCTGGGTACCATATTCCTGTAAAAAATAGAAATAAAAAATGTACAGTATATACTTACCCTCTGGCAGCCCCCGGAGTCCACCCGTTCCTCAGCGGCGCTGCCGGCAAGTTCCGTTCCCAGGGATGCATTGTGACAATCACCCCAGATGACGTCGCGGTCACTCGATGTCGCAAAGGTCATTCTCGCTAAGCACGCCTGGGAACGGAACTTGCCGCCAGCGTTGCTGAGGAGCGGGAAAACTCCAGGGCCGCCAGAGGATAAGTATAACATATTTTTTATTTTCTTTATTATTTTTAACATTCATTAGTTGTAAAAAGTTGGTCACACTTGTCAAGCACTATGCTTGACAAGTGTGACCAACCTGTCAATCACTTTTCAAAGTGATGCTTCAAATCGCTAGGAAAAGCGGGAGCATTCTGCAAGCTAAAAACGCTTCTGTTTTGCGGAACAACGCATGTGAATTACGGAGCATATCTGCAATCTGGGCACATAGCCTTAATCTCTGAAATATGTGATTCAGATGGAATCCCCTGAGGAAGATTCCGCATAATAAGGAAGATGGAGACGCTGTGGACACCGTCTGACCTGTGATCCAGTGGTGTCCGTCTTTTTAAGCGTGCATGAAAGAGCGGTCCATCTGAAAAGAAGGACACAGCTGAACAGAGGCTGATGAAGTCCAGAATATGGAACCGTCTGGGGTTTAATCTGTCCTCCCTCTATCTCAAACTAAACCTGTCAAAAACGGAACTCCTCGTGTATCCTCCATCTACTAACCCACCTTTGCCCGACACCGCCATCTTCGTCTGTGGCTCCACCATTACTCCCCAGCAACATGCCTGCTGTCTTGGGGCCATACTTGATTCCGAGCATTCATTCACCCCCCACATCCGATCACTGGCTCGCTCTTGTTATCTCCACCTCAAAAAACATCTCTAGAATTCGACCTTTTCTTACTTTCGACTCTGCAAAAACTCTTACTGTTTCTCTTATTCATTCTCGTCTGGACTATTGTAACTCTCTACTAATCGGTCTCCCTCTTACCAAACTCTCCCCTCTCCAATCTGTCTTGAATGCTGCAGCCAGGATCATATTCCTCACCAATCGTTACACCGATGCCTCTACCTTGTGCCAGTCATTACACTGGTTACCTATCCATTCCAGGATCCAGTACAAACTTATTACCCTCACCCACAAAGCATTCCATGGGTCAGCACCACCCTACATCTCTTCCCTCATCTCAGTCTACCACCCTACCCATGCCCTCCGTTCTGCTAATGACCTGAGGTTAGCATCCTCAAAAATCAGAACCTCCCACTCCTGTCTCCAAGACTTCTCACGTGCTGCGCCAATTCTTTGAATGCACTACCCAGGTTAATACAATTTAATCCCCAATCCTCACAGTTTTAAGTGTGCCGTAAAACCGCATTTGTTCAGATTGGCCAACCGCCTCAATGCATTAACCTAACTATCCCTCTTGGACCAGTCAAATTTTTTTTTACCATAATCAGGTACCTTGTATTATTTCTCACCCGCTTTATGCATTTTAATAGTCTCTGTGTCTGTACTGTTTCAAACTTTGGCTGTTAACTGGTTCATGCAGAATTACATGAACACCCAATTCTTACACTATGGCTGGTCCGAACAATGAAAGCAATTGTTACCATTTTACCTTTTGTGTCTCCCTTTTTCCTCATAGATTGTAAGCTTGTGAGCAGCAGGGCCCTCATTCCTCTTGGTATCTACTTTGATCTGTGTTTATTGTTATGCTGTAATGTCTATTGTCTGTACAAGCCCCCTCTAAAATGTAAAGTGCTGCGGAATATGTTGGCGCTATAGAAATAAAATTATTATTATTATCCCATCATTCGGAGGTTTAGGTGGGACCCGAGATGTAAGTGCTCAGCATAGAGCACAGGATAAATGTGATCCAAAATGTTAAGTAAAATGTTCCCAATAAAAGCTTCAACTCAATTCACAAAAAATCAAGTCCCCAATCAGGTCCTTCATGTGTCAATGGAAATATAAGGGCTTCCACATTACTGGTAGAACAAAGTTTCTGGAAAAGCGCTATGGCTCCTAGCACCCAAATGAAATCCAGTGACTTCTGCTCTTCCAAATTCAAATGTACCTCTCCCTGAACCCCAGTGTGCCTAAACCACATTTAGCGTCCATTTGTTTGGCATTTCTGCAGCAACAAGAGCCTGCTTAATTTATGGGTGTATGTCTCCAGAAGCATGAGCTGGGCATAATGTGGGAGCACTACAATGTACTGGGCACAATGTATGGGCACTACACTGCCAGATTTCCAATTTTCACTTGGCAACATCTACTGCTGCTTGTTTCTGGAAAACTCTTAGGCTAAGTTCACACGTTGCGGAATTGCCGCGGAAATTTCCGCGGCAATCCCGCACTTCTCCCGCGGGAAATACGCTTTTTTTTTGTATGCGTAGTCCCGCCAGAAACTAGCGTTTTGCAAGCGTAATTAGCTTGCAGAATGCTAGCGTTTTCCTAGCAATCTGTAGCATCGCTTGGAAAACTGATTGACAGGTTGGTCACACGAGTCAAACCTGATGCGCCTATGCCGCATCAATAGTGAAAAGATCTAATGTAAAAAATAATAAGAAAATAATAAATAATGATATTCTCACCTTCCGGCGGCCCCCGCAGCTTTCCCGCCTTCAGCGACGCTCCCGGCAACTCCCGGTCCCAAGGATGCATTGCGACAAATCACCCCGATGACGTAACATTATGCGAGACCGCTACGCCATTGGGTGATTCTCGCGAAGGACTCTTGGGACCGGGAGTTGCCGGGAGCGTCGCTGAAGGCGGGAAAGCTGCGGGGCCGCCGGAAGGTGAGAATATCATTATTCATTATTTTAATTGTTGTTTTATCAGGGATATGGTACCCAGGGCGTGGAGGAGAGTCTCCTCACCTCCAGACCCTGGGTACCACCGCACATGAACCGCTTACATTCCGCAAAATTAATGAACATGTTGCTATTTTTTCCGCGAAGCGTTTTTTTCGCGGAAAAAAAAACGCAACATGTGGCCAAAACATGCGGAATCAATTAACATGTATAGGATGCTTAATGCTTGCATTTTTTTCGCGTTTTTACCGCGGAAAATCGCGGAAAAAACGCAAAAAAAAACGCAAATATTCCTGAACGTGTGCACTTAGCCTTATGGAGTCAAAATCGTCACTCACTACACCTGTGATAAATTCTCCAACATAAGGTCACTTGAGGGGGATTCTGCTTTTTTGCCACTTAGATTCTCTGTATATGGAGTCTGCAAACTATTCTACGATAATTTGTTCTCCAAGAGTCAAAAAGCGCTCCTTCCCTCCGAGTCTCGCCATGTGGCTAAGCAGTACTGTATAGACACATATTAGGTATTTCCACTTTCAGCAGAACATTTGTGACAAATTTTGGTGCCATTTTTATCCATGTCGCCTTGTGAACATGTAAAATGTGTGGCTAAAACAACATTTTTAGTGGTTAAAAATATAATTATTCTTTCCTCACCACCCAATGGTATAAAGTTTTGTGAGGCACATTTGGTGCCAATATGATCACCGCACCCTTAGAATAATTCATTTGGGGGTGTAGTTTGTAAAATGCAGTTTAAACAGGGGTTCTGCTGTACTGGGGCTCTGTGAGTGTGACATGGCACCTTCAAACTAGTGCAGCAAAAGGTACTTCACTATAGTGCTCCTTCCCTTCGGAGCTGTGCACTGTGCCTCAAATATAGCTTTCCAACGCATATAGGGAATTGGCGTACTGAAAAGAAATTGAGTAACAAATTGTACCATTCATTTTCTCCTATTACCCCTTATGAAAATTAAAAACTTGGGGCCAAAACAATATTTCAGTGGAAAAAAATGGTAATTTTCCATTTACTCAGCCTAATGTTATACAATTTTGTGTATTGCTTGAAGATTAAAAATGGTCATTACACCCCTAGATGTATTCCTTGAGAGGTGTAGTTTTCAACTTGGAGTCACTTGTGGGGGTTTTCTGCTGTTTTGGCATGTCAGGGTACCTTCAAATGTAATACAACATTTACAATCTGTTCCAGCCAAAATTGAGCTCCAGAATTCAGTTGGTGCTCCTTCCCTTTCCGAGCCCTGCCGTGTGTCCATACAGTGGCTTTCCACCATATATGGGGTCTCGGCGTACTCAGGAGAAATTGCAAAAGAAATTATATGATCCACTTTCTCCTGTTACCATTGTGAAAATAAAAAAAATTGGACAAAATCTACATTTTTGTGGGAAAAATTATCACACTTGGCACATCGGGCTTATGCCACTGCAGGGTCCATGTATACCCACTATTTATCATTTTTGTTCCCCTGATGAATCCCTTTTACCAGGGAGGGTACGTGTTGGGAAGATAACCATTCTTACATACATGGTGGGGTGTCAATAGCAGGTTACATTTGGGTACTGTCTTTGTAAAGACAGGAGCTATACAGGGGCATGACAGGGAGTGACAGTTCCCCTGCCCCCTATATATATCATTGCTCCGGTCATATGGGATCTGGCCATTGGCAGAACTCTATGGATGGGTGAGATCAAACCATTTTTTTTTATGGGCACTGGTTTAGCACGAGCATTTTATTAATGCAAATTTTGTATTTCATGTTCTGCTTCCGGGGTTGAATCACTTTTATATTGATTTATTAAAGGTTATGTTTTAGACTATATATAAGGAAACTCTCCAAGCTGCAGATTTCACCCAGGAATGGGAAAACATATAAAAAACTCATGCAAAAAAATGGGCCAAAAATGCATCAAAATAGGTAAAAAATTATGCATAAAAAAGCATTGATTTTTATGCTGCATTTTCCAGCCAACACATCAGTATTTGGAGCAAATTTGAGCAGATTCTTATGCTGCAAATACTGAACATGTGCACATATCCTAAATCTCCTGTAGAGTGTAAGCTCTTATGGTCAGTGGGGTCCTCTCTCTCCTGTAGACTGTAAGCTCTTATGGTCAGTGGGGTCCTCTCTCTCCTGTAGAGTGTAAGCTCTTATGGTCAATGGGGTCCTCTCTCTCCTGTAGAGTGTAAGCTCTTATGGTCAGTGGGGTCCTCTCTCTCCTGTAGAGTGTAAGCTCTTATGGTCAGTGGGGTCCTCTCTCTCCTGTAGAGTGTAGCTCTTATGGTCAGTGGGGTCCTCTCTCTCTCCTGTAGAGTGTAAGCTCTTATGGTCAGTGGGGTCCTCTCTCTCCTGTAGAGTGTAAGCTCTTATGGTCAGTGGGGTCCTCTCTCTCTCCTGTAGAGTGTAAGCTCTTATGGTCAGTGGGGTTCTCTCTCTCTCTTGTAGAGTATAAGCTCTTATGGTCAGTGGGGTCCTCTCTCTCCTGTAGAGTGTAAGCTCTTATGGTCAGTGGGGTCCTCTCTCTCCTGTAGAGTGTAATCTCTTATGGTCAGTGGGGTCCTCTCTCTCCTGTAGAGTGTAAGCTCTTATGGTCAGTGGGGTCCTCTCTCTCCTGTAGAGTGTAATCTCTTATGGTCGGCAGGGTCCTCTCTCTCCTGTAGAGTGTAAGCTCTTATGGTCAGTGGGGTCCTCTCTCTCTCCTGTAGAGTGTAAGCTCTTATGGTCAGTGGGGTTCTCTCTCTCTCTTGTAGAGTATAAGCTCTTATGGTCAGTGGGGTCCTCTCTCTCCTGTAGAGTGTAAGCTCTTATGGTCAGTGGGGTCATCTCTCTCTCTTGTAGAGTGTAAGCTCTTATGGTCGTGGGGTCCTCTCTCTCCTGTAGACTGTAAGCTCTTATGGTCAGTGGGGTCCTCTCTCTCCTGTAGAGTGTAAGCTCTTATGGTCAGTGGGGTTCTCTCTCTCTCTTGTAGAGTATAAGCTCTTATGGTCAGTGGGGTCCTCTCTCTCCTGTAGAGTGTAAGCTCTTATAATCAGTGGGGTCCTCTCTCTCTCTTGTAGAGTATAAGCTCTTATGGTCACTGGGGTCCTCTCTCTCCTGTAGAGTGTAAGCTCTTATGGTCAGTAGGGTCCTCTCTCTCTCCTGTAGAGTGTAATCTCTTATGATCAGTGAGGTCCTCTCTCTCCTGTAGAGTGTAAGCTCTTATGGTCAGTGGGGTTCTCTCTCTCCTGTAGAGTGTAAGCTCTTATGGTCAATGGGGTCCTCTCTCTCCTGTAGAGTGTAAGCTCTTATGGTCAGTGGGGTCCTCTCTCTCCTGTAGAGTGTAAGCTCTTATGGTCAGTGGGGTCCTCTCTCTCCTGTAGAGTGTAAGCTCTTATGGTCAGTGGGGTCCTCTATCTCCTGTAGAGTGTAAGCTCTTATGGTCAGTGGGTCCTCTCTCTCCTGTAGAGTGTAAGCTCTTATGATCAGCGGGGTCTTCTCTCTCTCCTGTAGAGTGTAAGCTCTTATGGTCAAGGGTCCTCTCTCTCCTGTAGAGTGTCAGCTCTTATGATCAGTAGGCTCCCTCTCTCCTGTAGAGTGTAATCTCTTATGGTCAGTGGGGTCCTCTCTCTCCTGTAGAGTTAATGCTCTTATGGTCAGTGGGGTCCCTCTCTTCTCCTGTAGAGTGTAAGCTCTTATGGTCAGTGGGGTCCTCTCTCTCCTGTAGAGTGTAATCTTTATGTCAGTGGGTCCTCTCTCTCTCCTGTAGAGTGTAAGCTCTTATGGTCAGTGGGTCCTCTCTCTCTCCTGTAGAGTGTAATCTCTTATGATCAGTGGGTCCTCTCTCTCCTGTAGGGTGTAAGCTCTTATGGTCAGGGGTCTCTCTCTCCTGTAGAGTGTAAGCTCTTATGGTCAGCGAGTCCTCTCTCTCTCCTGTAGAGTGTAGCTCTTATGGTCATGAGGCTCCTCTCTCTCCTGTAGAGTGTAATCTCTTATGGTCAGTGGGGTCCTCTTCTCCTGTAGAGTGTAATCTCTTATGGTCAGTGGGGTCCTCTTTCTCCTGTAGAGTGTAACTCTTATGTTTAGTGGGGTCCTCTCTCTCTCCTGTAGAGTATAAGCTCTTATGGTCAGTGGGGTCCTCTCTCTCTCTGTAGAGTGTAAGCTCTTATGGTCAGTGGGGTCCTCTCTCTCCTGTAGAGTGTAAGCTCTTATGGTCAGTGGGGTCCTCTTCTCCTGTAGAGTGTAAGCTCTTATGGTCAGTGGTGTCCTCTCTCTCCTGTAGAGTGTAATCTCTTATGGTCAGGGGGTCTTCTCTCCCTGTAGAGTGTAAGCTCTTATGGTCAGTGGAGTCCTCTCTCTCTCCTGTAGAGTATAAGCTCTTATGGTCAGTGGGTCCTCTTCTCCTGTAGAGTGTAATCCTTATGATCAGTGGGTCCTCTCTCTCCTGTAGAGTGTAAGCTCTTATGATCAGCGGGGTCTTCTCTCTCTCCTGTAGAGTGTAAGCTCTTATGTCAGCAGGGTCCTTCTCTCTCCTGTAGAGTGTCATCTTTATGATCAGTAGGTCCGCTCTCTCTGTAGAGTGTAATCTCTTATGGTCAGTGGGGTCCTCTCTCCTGTAGAGTATAAGCTCTTATGGTCAGTGGGGTCCTCTCTCTCTCCTGTAGAGTGTAAGCTCTTATGGTCAGTGGGGTCCTCTCTCTCCTGTAGAGTGTAATCTGTTATGATCAGCGGAGTCTTCTCTCTCTCCTGTAGAGTGTAAGCTCTTATGGTCAGTGGGTCCTCTCTCTCTCCTGTAGAGTGTAAGCTCTTATGGTCAGTGGGGTCCTCTCTCTCTCCTGTAGAGTGTAAGCTCTTATGGTCAGTGAGGTCCTCTCTCTCTCCTGTAGAGTGTAATCTCTTATGATCAGTGAGGTCCTCTCTCTCCTGTAGAGTGTAATCTCTTATGGTCAGTGGGGTCCTCTTTCTGCTGTAGAGTGTAATCTCTTATGGTCAGTGGGGTCCTCTCTCTCCTGTAGAGTGTAATCTCTTATGGTCAGTATGGTCCTCTCTCTCCTGTAGAGTGTAATCTCTTATGGTCAGTGGGGTCCTCTCTCTCCTGTAGAGTGTAATCTCTTATGGTCAGTGGGGTCCTCTCTCTCCTGTAGAGTGTGAGCTCTTATGGTCAGTTTGGTCCTCTCTCTCCTGTAGAGTGTAATCTCTTATGATCAGTGGGGTCCTCTCTCTCCTGTAGAGTGTAAGCTCTTAAGGTCAGTGAGGTCCTCTCTCTCCTGTAGAGTGTAAGATCTTATGGTCACGGGGTCCTCTCTCTCCTGTAGAGTGTAAGCTCTTATGGTCAGTGGGGTCCTCTCTCTCATGTAGAGTGTAATCTCTTATGGTCAGTGAGGTCCTCTCTCTCTCCTGAAGAGTGTAAGCTCTTATGATCAGTGGGGTCCTCTCTCTCCTGTAGAGTGTCAGCTCTTATGGTTAGTGGGGTCCTCTCTCTCTCCTGTAGAGTATAAGCTTTTATGATCAGCGGGGTCCTCTCTCTCCTGTAGAGTGTAATCTCCTATGGGCAGTGGGGTCCTCTCTCTCCTGTAGAGTGTAAGCTCTTATGGTCAGTGGGGTCCTCTCTCTCCAGTAGAGTGTAAGCTCTTATGGTCAGTGGTGTCCTCTCTCTCCTGTAGAGTGTAATCTCTTATGGTCAGTGGGGTCCTCTCTCTCCTGTAGAGTGTAAGCTCTTATGATCAGTGGGGTCCTCTCTCCTGTAGAGTGTAAGCTCTTATGGTCAGCAGGGTCCTCTCTCTCCTGTAGAGTGTAAGCTATTATGGTCAGCAGGGTCCTCTCTCTCCTGTAGAGTGTAATCTCTTATTGTCAGTGGGGTCCTCTTTCTCCTGTAGAGTGTAATCTCTTATGGTCAGTGGGGTCCTCTCTCTCCTGTAGAGTGTAATCTCTTATGGTCAGCGGGGTCCTCTCTCTCCTGTAGAGTGTAAGCTCTTATGGTCAGCGGGGTCCTCTCTCTCTTCTGTAGAGTGTAATCTCTTATGGTCAGTGGGGTCCTCTCTCTCCTGTAGAGTGTAAGCTCTTATGGTCAGTTTGGTCCTCTCTCTCCTGTAGAGTGTAATCTCTTATGATCAGTGGGGTCCTCTCTCTCCTGTAGAGTGTAAGCTCTTAAGGTCAGTGAGGTCCTCTCTCTGTCCTGTAGAGTTTAAGCTCTTATGGTCAGTGGGGTCCTCTCTCTCCTGTAGAGTGTAAGCTCTTATGGTCAGTGGGGTCCTCTCTCTCTCTCCTGTAGAGTGTAAGCTCTTATGGTCAGTGGGGTCCTCTCTCTCCCCTGTAGAGTGTAAGCTCTTATGGTCAGTGGGGTTCTCTCTCTCATGTAGAGTGTAATCTCTTATGGTCAATGAGGTCCTCTCTCTCTCCTGTAGAGTGTAAGCTCTTATGATCAGTGGGGTCCTCTCTCTCCTGTAGAGTGTCAGCTCTTATGGTCAGTGCGGTCCTCTCTCTCTCCTATAGAGTGTAAGCCTTTATGGTCAGTGGGGTCCTCTCTCTCCTGTAGAGTGTAATCTCCTATGGGCAGTGGGGTCCTCTCTCTCCTGTAGAGTGTAAGCTCTTATGATCAGTGGGGTCCTCTCTCTCCTGCAGAGTGTAATCTCCTATGGGCAGTGGGGTCCTCTCTCTCCTGTAGAGTGTAAGCTCTTATGGTCAGTGGGGTCCTCTCTCTCCTGTAGAGTGTAATCTCTTATGGTCAGTGGGGTCCTCTCTCTCCTGTAGAGTGTAAGCTCTTATGATCAGTGGGGTCCTCTCTCCTGTAGAGTGTAAGCTAATCAAATTTCCTTCTATGACAGAATCACTGACTGGGTGGATCAGGGAAATGCTGTAGATATAGTATATCTTGACTTCAGCAAAGCATTTGACAAAGTATCTCACACAATCCTTATTGAAAAAATGACTAAGTATGGAATGGACAAGGCAACTGTTAGGTGGATTCATAACTGGCTTAGTGATCGGACCCAAAGAGTGGTTGTAAATGGCTGCACATCCAGTTGGAAGAATGTCTCAAGTGGGGTACCACAAGGCTCTGTTTTGGGCCCTGTATTGTTCAACATCTTTATCAATGATTTAGATGAAGGAATTGAGGGTAAACTGATCAAATTTGCTGATGACACAAAGCTAGGAGGGGTAGCTAATACTAGAGAAGAGAGAGAGAGGATTCAAAAAGATATACATAAACTGGAGCAGTGGGCAGCAACTAACAGAATGGATTTTAACAGGGAAAAATGCAAAGTACTACATCTGGGCAATAAAAATGAAAAAAGCATATACAAAATGGGAGGAATAGGGCTAAGTAACAGCACATGTGAAAAAGACTTGGGTATACTAATTGATCACAGACTTAACATGAGTCAACAGTGTGATGCAGCAGCAAAAAAGGCAAATGCATCTCATCTGGAATACTGTGTCCAGTTTTGGGCACCACATTTTAAAAAAGACATCAACAAACTGGAGCAAGTTCAGAGAAGAGCCACCAGAATGGTGACCGGTCTGCAAACCATGTCCTATGAGGAACGGTTGCAGGATTTGGGAATGTTTAGCTTGCAAAAAAGAAGACTGAGAGGAGACTTAATAGCTGTCTACAAATATCTCAAGGGCTGTCACATTGTAGAAGGATCATCTTTATTCTCATTTGCGCAAGGAAAGACTAGAAGCAATGGGATGAAACTGAATGGGAGGAGACACAGATTAGATATTAGAAAAAACTTTTTGACAGTTAGGGTGATCAATGAGTGGAACAGGCTGCCACAAGAGGTGGTGAGTTCTCCTTCAATGGACGTCTTCAAACAGAGGCTGGATAGATATCTGTCTGGGATGATTTAGAGAATCCTGCTTTGAGCAGGGGGTTGGACCAGATGACCCAGGAGGTCCCTTCCAACTCTACCATTCTATGATTCTATGATTCTAAGCTCTTATGGTCAGTGGGGTCCTCTCTCTCCTATAGAGTGTAAGCTCTTATGGTCAGTGAGGTCCTCTCTCTCTCCTGTAGAGTGTAAGCTCTTATGGTCAGTGGGGTCCTCTCTCTCATGTAGAGTGTAATCTCTTATGGTCAGTGAGGTCCTCTCTCTCTCCTGAAGAGTGTAAGCTCTTATGATCAGTGGGGTCCTCTCTCTCCTGTAGAGTGTCAGCTCTTATGGTCAGTGGGGTCCTCTCTCTCTCCTGTAGAGTGTAAGCTTTTATGATCAGCGGGGTCCTCTCTCTCCTGTAGAGTGTAATCTCCTATGGGCAGTGGGGTCCTCTCTCTCCTGTAGAGTGTAAGCTCTTATGGTCAGTGGGGTCCTCTCTCTCCAGTAGAGTGTAAGCTCTTATGGTCAGTGGTGTCCTTTCTCTCCTGTAGAGTGTAATCTCTTATGGTCAGTGGGGTCCTCTCTCTCCTGTAGAGTGTAAGCTCTTATGATCAGTGGGGTCCTCTCTCTGTAGAGTGTAAGCTCTTATGGTCAGTGGGGTCCTCTCTCTCTCTCTCCTGTAGAGTGTAAGCTCTTATGGTCAGTGGGGTCCTCTCTCTCTCTCCTGTAGGGTGTAAGCTCTTATAGTTAGTGCGGTCCTCTCTCTCTCTCCTGTAGGGTGTAAGCTCTTATAGTTAGTGCGGTCCTCTCTCTCTCCTGTAGAGTGTAAGCTCTTATGGTTAGTGCAGTCCTCTCTCTCTCCTGTAGAGTGTAAGCTCTTATGGTCAGTGGGGTCCTCTCTCTCTCTCCTGTAGAGTGTAAGTTATTATGGTCAGTGAGGTCCTCTCTCTCTCTCCTGTAGAGTGTAAGCTCTTATGGTCAGCAGGGTCCTCTCTCTCCTGTAGAGTGTAAACTCTTATGGTCAGCAGGGTCCTCTCTCTCCTGTAGAGTGTAAGCTCTTATGGTCAGCAGGGTCCTCTCTCTCCTGTAGAGTGTAAGTTCTTATGGTCAGCGGGGTCCTCTCTCTCTCTCCTGTAGGGTGTAAGCTCTTATAGTTAGTGCGGTCCTCTCTCTCTCTCCTGTAGGGTGTAAGCTCTTATAGTTAGTGCGCTCCTCTCTCTCTCCTGTAGAGTGTAAGCTCTTATGGTTAGTGCAGTCCTCTCTCTCCTGTAGAGTGTAAGCTCTTATGGTCAGTGGTGTCCTCTCTCTCCTGTAGAGTGTAATCTCTTATGGTCAGTGGGGTCCTCTCTCTCCTGTAGAGTGTAAGCTCTTATGATCAGTGGGGTCCTCTCTCCTGTAGAGTGTAAGCTGTTATGGTCAGTGGGGTCCTCTCTCTCTCTCTCCTGTAGAGTGTAAGCTCTTATGGTCAGTGGGGTCCTCTCTCTCTCTCCTGTAGGGTGTAAGCTCTTATAGTTAGTGCGCTCCTCTCTCTCTCCTGTAGAGTGTAAGTTCTTATGGTCAGTGAGGTCCTCTCTCTCTCTCCTGTAGAGTGTAAGCTCTTATGGTCAGCAGGGTCCTCTCTCTCCTGTAGAGTGTAAACTCTTATGGTCAGCAGGGTCCTCTCTCTCCTGTAGAGTGTAAGCTCTTATGGTCAGCAGGGTCTCTCTCTCTCCTGTAGAGTGTAAACTCTTATGGTCAGCAGGGTCCTCTCTCTCCTGTAGAGTGTAAGCTCTTATGGTCAGCGGGGTCCTCTCCCTCTCCTGTAGAGTGTAAGCTCTTATGGTCAGTGGGGTCCTCTCTCTCTCTCCTGTAGGGTGTAAGCTCTTATAGTTAGTGCGGTCCTCTCTCTCTCCTGTAGAATGTAAGCTCTTATGGTCAGTGGGGTCCTCTCTCTCTCTCCTGTAGAGTGTAAGCTCTTATGGTCAGTGGGGTCCTCTCTCTCTCTCTCCTGTAGAGTGTAAGCTCTTATGGTCAGCAGGGTCCTCCCTGTCCTGTAGAGTGTAAACTCTTATGGTCAGCAGGGTCCTCTCTCTCCTGTAGAGTGTAAGCTCTTATGGTCAGCGGGGTCCTCTCTCTCTCCTGTAGAGTGTAAGCTCTTATGGTCAGCAGGGTCCTCTCTCTCCTGTAGAGTGTAAGCTCTTATGGTCAGCAGGGTCCTCTCTCTCCTGTAGAGTGTAAACTCTTATGGTCAGTGGGGTCCTCTCTCTCCTGTAGAGTGTAAGCTCTTATGGTCAGCGGGGTCCTCTCTCTCTCCTGTAGAGTGTAAGCTCTTATGGTCAGCAGGGTCCTCTCTCTCTCTCCTGTAGAGTGTAAGCTCTTATGGTCAGTGGGGTCCTCTCTCTCCTGTAGAGTGTAAACTCTTATGGTCAGTGGGGTCCTCTCTCTCTGTAGAGTGTAAGCTCTTATGGTCAGCGGGGTCCTCTCTCTCTCCTGTAGAGTGTAAGCTCTTATGGTCAGCAGGGTCCTCTCTCTCTCTCCTGTAGAGTGTAAGCTCTTATGGTCAGCAGGGTCCTCTCTCTCCTGTAGAGTGTAAGCTCTTATCTTTCTCCCTTCTCTCTCCATATGTATTTTATAAGCAATTAAAGGCTTTCAAATATTGAAATTTGTGCAAATTTATTTACCCCTAATCGAATTTTTGAGGAAATTTTGGTAAAGTCAAATTTTGAAAGATTCGCTCATCTCTGTGCATGAAGATTTTTTTTCATTTCTGAAAACCATATTTTTTTCGTTTTTTTTTAATCAATTTAGCCAAATGAAGGCTTGTGTTTGTTATGGCATGAGTCTATTTATTAACATCATTATTTTGGAGATTAAGGTAGGGAATACATTTTTATATTAATTTTTTGGACGATAATAGAAATAAAACAGCAATACCAATTCCTCATCTTCAGGGGGGATTTGTTTTTCAGCCATTCCCTTTGTGATAAATATAAATGACTTTATATATTTATGATGCAATTTGCTACAATTACAGCACAAATGTTTCATGTTGAACTGAACACATGATGTAATGGTGAATGCAGAGCGGAATAAAATGTTGTTTTGTGTTTTTTTTTAATCTTGCCTCTCTGTGGCTGAGCTATTAGCAACAAAGTATGTCCCACCTAATGAGCTAATCATTTGTACGTCCAAGTGGGTGTTATCAGTTAGTATTCATTGGGGGCGTGTACTTTTCTCCCTGTACAATGCTGACCAATCATAAGAAGGCAGTCACACTCCTCTACCATAGCTTAGAGCAGGTTCCTCACTTTGTTACATGTAATGATCTCCTGGTCTAACCTCCTGCATGGTTAGAAAATGCTGGGAGTAGATCACAGGTGACTTTTTTTATAAAGTCCCAATAGTCCGTGTGGAAGGAGGAGAAACACAGCTGAGTTTAGCTTCATGCCACAATTTTCTCCATACGGGAGGCGTCTTGAAGCTGTCATCACCAACAAAGGCTTTTGTGTGAAGTATCACCCTTATATTGAACATATGGGATTGATTATAACTGGGGAATTGAGAAAGAACTGACACCTCCACCTCCATTGAAGTAGGACTTCACATTGAATATTTTGGATTAGAATCATAGAATGATAGAATGTTAGAGTTGCAAATGTGTAGCCCTGGTACACAATACCAGGAGGATGAGTGGAGAGGTAACAGTTAAGGTCTCTTCATGACATCATGGACACTTCTGACACACCCAGCAGGGGTGTGGAAGGGAGTGATTTAGTCAGTCAGTTTCCTGTCCTTGGACAGAGTAGACGTGTCCAGTTTAAGCCTGTCAGCAGTTCAGAACGTGGAGGCTGGTACAGGTGGTCTAATTCACCTTAGTCTAGTCAGAGCTGTGCCCCACTGGAAGAAAGACTGAACTAGCTATTAAGAGTTGAGCAAATCGAAGGGCAAAGTGGAAGGAAGATTATTGGAAAAGTGCGTTTGGCTTGGAAGAGTCCTGCACATTGCTACCGGTCACTGGAGACCGAAGGATCACTATTAGCTTCAAGCATAGTGGTAAGAAAACCAGGGATTTACCGGACCCTAGGTCGCGGCAAACAAGCCCCTTATAGTCAGTACGTAACTGGGGTCAGGGGAAGTGAAGACTTTGAGTCTCTGCAGGACAAAATAAGAATTCAGCTCCCTCATAGAAAGACTCCTAACACTAAACTGACTGGGAAGCACAGCTTTGGATAAGCTGGAATCATAGAGGGGACTACGCTTCAGGCTGGTCGTACTCATCTTCATTGGACAGTAAAGGAGGCCCCTAACTTGCTTAGCTGTTGCCTAAAAGCTCATCCTCCACCAACCCCATCAGCCTCCCTGGGACCTGCTTGAACATCTTACAAGTAAAGGTATGGAAAGACGCTGACCGTGTGAGACTGAGTTATTATTGCATGCCTGCACAATCCCTACCTAACTCCCGATCTGAGGGACCAGTCCCACCTGTAGGGGACCCGACATCTAGCTGCCTCACCATCCCCTCAGAGATCTACAGCAGCGCTGGTATAAATTACCAGAAGACTACAGGTGGCGTCACGAACTGTATATAAATCAATCCCCTGTAAATATTCCCCCAACATACGCCAGACCGCCAGGGCCACAGACCGAGCCACAGCTACCTGTGACAATCCCCATAGACTTCTACGGGCTCGGCTCTGAGTACCCCATTGCCCTGGTAACCCACAATTGTGGTGGCGGGTCGACACAAAAACTTGGCGTCACGAACAGGATCCGAAACTTGCAGCATTGCGAGCCCTGTGTGCCTGTGGAGTGTTTTGATGAAAAAGACTGTTGCTATTGTTTGGCGCTAAAATCCGCCATTTTGCCGCCATATTCGCGCCCTCAGGCGCTGGAGAAGAAGGTGGGCGGACCTGAAAAAGCGTGCAAAGTCTTGGACACGCCCCCAACCTGCATCCCAAACTGCATAGCAATCTGCGTCGCAAACCGCATCGCAAACTGCATAGCAATCTGCTTTGCAAACCGCATCGCGAACTGCATAACAAACCGCATCGCAAACCGCATCGCAATCTGCATCGCAAACCGCATCGCAAACTGCATAGCAATCTGCATCACAATCCGCATAGCAAACTGCATCACAATCTGCATTGCAATCCGCATCGCAAATTGCATCGCAAAATAGAGCGGCAGGTCCTGCGACAGGAAGTGAACGCTCTGACATCAGAGCGCCTGCGACGAAGGTCCTGTTCCCACTGCGGTGCCTGTGAAGTAGCAGCATCTGAAACCGGTAGGCTCCGTTTAACCAAGGGGGCGCTAAGATGTCACAACAACCGGCTGACAGTGCGGCCCCGGCCGGAGTCCCCAATCCCGCACCGTCTGGTATTGTAGCGCCAGATGGGGGTGCAGGTCCAGCACCCAGTCCGGTAGTCCCGATCATGCCACTAACGCTCCCATATATGCCTGGGGCGAAATGGCTTCCCCAATACAGCGGTGAGCCAGGCACATTAGCAGGCTTCAAGCGGAAGTTATGCAGCATCCTAGAAATGTACTCCATGCCTGAGAGACAAAAAGCTGCTGTGCTAATAGGGCAGCTAACTGGCGCTGCTGAGAGGGAAGTGGAGACTTGGGATACCGTTGATCAGGAGTCGGTGCCTGCGATCTTCCTGAAGCTTCATGCCATATTTGAAGACCGCACAGAAACGGATCTCCGGATGGCCTTCTATCACTGTTCACAACAGCCAGGTGACAGCATCCGGGACTACGCTTGCCGACTACAGGGAGCCCTGAGAGCCCTCAAGCAAATTAACAATTTAAATGCTATCGACGAGAATAGAATGCTGAAAGAACAATTTATACAGGGATTGAGATCCCCAGAGGAACGCAGAACTGTAAATTGGTGGTCCTTAGATCATCCGGATGCTACCTTTGATGCCCTAAAGGACATGGCAATAAAAGGGCTGCGGCCCCTGGGCAAACCTGAGGTGGCCACCCAACATCATCAGGGTGAAGTCACTCTGGAACCGGCAGTAACCCCCTGTTCCCCGTTAGTGGCTGAAGCCAAAGCGCAGGTGACACCTCCTAGTGAATTGGACTGTCTGCGCTCAGAGGTGCGCCAGCTGACTAAAAATCTGGCTGCTGTAATGAGTGCCCTGCAGCTGCGGAAAGAGGAGGAAGGGAAGATCTTGTTAGCTGACTGCCCAGAAGACGTTCCGTGGATGCACCGGAGAAGAAAGAAGACGTCGCCCCCCGGAGGAGGACAACGCCACCCCCAGGAGCAACCTCTGATCAACACCCTCCTCGTCGAGAGATCATCTGTTATCGCTGCAACCGGAAAGGTCATCTGTCTACACAGTGTCCTTTAAACGGGCAGAACCTGGGTCCAAGGGCCAACACCCAGGAGAATACCCGTCAGGCCCCCTAGACTGGAACCGCAGGTATGTGGGCGGGCGACCCTACCTGTCTATTATTCTAGATGGTATTGCTGTTCCAGCATTGTTAGACACTGGGTCCCAGGTGACCCTAATACCTGATGCTCTATATACCAAGTACTGGTCAATGGACAGTCTTAAACCTCCGAGCCTTGACTTTACTGTGTATGCTTCTAATGGTCTTCCTGTAGAAGTACTCGGAACAAAATGTGTAGATGTAAAGGTGGGCAGAGAGGAGTTGAAAGACCAAGGGCTTCTGGTAGTAAAGACTGTAAATGAGGAGAACGGTTTAAATATCATTTTGGGTACTAACATTATCGGTAATTGTTTGGGAGAAGTTGTGTTCTTGCTCCAACAGCTCGCTGAGATTGCCCGACCAAGGCAGAGAGGAGTAATCCAAAGAGAGATCCGGGCCCTGGTGTGTCAGCAGCAAGCGAAGCTTACCGACGGCGAAATTGGTAATGTACGGGTCACTGACTCAGATCCTATTGTGATACCCCCAATGAGTGAAATGATCATTTGGTGCAGGGCGGCCATAGGTCTGAGAGGACAGAATTACCAAGCTGTAGTAGAACCCCACCATTCAGAACATAGACCTACACTTATGACTGCTAGGGGAGTAGTAGAAGTGGTGAATGGAAGAGTACCGGTACGGCTTCTCAATTGGGAGATGATGAGGTAAATTTACCCCGTTATGCAACCATTGCTAAACTTCATGCTGTTGATAATAATTCTATTCTCCCGGCTGAGTCCTTAGACTCCTGTCAAATAGAGGAGGACAATGACCCAGCAACTCAGGTGGCGGAATGGTGTCAGCAACTCCATGTTGGGACGGACACCACTCCCGCTCACCAGAAGCAAGGGGTATTACGGGTGGTGCAAGAGTACGCCCAAGTGTTTAGCAAAAATCCACTTGATTTTGGGACAATTAAGGGAGTACAACATCATATCCCTACAGGCAATCATCCTCCCATCAAAGAGCGGTATAGGCCCATACCTCCAGCTCATTATCAGAAAGCTAAAGAAATGTTGAATGATATGAAGAAAGCTGGGGTGATAAGGGATAGTTGTAGCCCCTGGGCAGCCCCTCTAGTTCTGGTTAAAAAGAAAGATGGTAGTATGAGAATGTGTGTGGATTACAGGCAGGTGAACCGCATAACACACAAGGATGCATACCCGCTACCACGTATAGAGGAATCATTAGCTGCTCTGAAAACGGCTAACTACTTTTCTACCCTTGATCTGACTAGTGGTTACTGGCAAGTGGCTGTGGCTGAGGAGGATCGTGAGAAAACGGCTTTCACCACCCCAATGGGGCTCTGTGAGTTCGACAGAATGCCGTTTGGGCTCAGCAGTGCCCCAGGAACATTTCAGAGAGTGATGGAAAACTGTCTGGGACATCTCAATTTTGAAACCGTGCTGCTATACCTAGACGACGTTATCGTGTATTCCAAGACATATGAGGACCATCTGAAGCACCTGGCAGAAGTATTCGAGTCCCTGTCCAGGTACGGGATGAAATTAAAACCCTCAAAATGCCATCTACTCAAACAGAAGGTACAATACTTGGGGCACATCGTCAGTTCGGAAGGAGTAGCGCCGGACCCAGAGAAAGTCACTGCCATCCAGAAGTGGCCGGAGCCGAAAAACCTTAAGGAAGTGCGACAGTTCCTGGGACTAACGGGTTACTACCGGAGATTCGTGAAAGATTACACGAAGAAGGCAGCTCCTTTACAGGACCTCCTGGTAGGACAATCTTTAAAGAGCAGAAACCCTCCCTTTAATTGGGGTAAAGAACAGGCTGAAGCATTCCAAAAGATGAAAGAGATCCTGACAGGTGATGAGATCTTAACCTATCCTGATTACAGCCAACCGTTCCTGTTGTACACCGACGCCAGTAATGAAGGGCTGGGAGCAGTTCTCAGTCAGAAGCAGAATGGCCAAGAAAAAGTCATCGCTTATGCTAGCAGAAAACTCAGGCCAACGGAGAGGAATCCGGAAAATTATAGCAGCTTCAAGCTAGAGTTTCTGGCGCTGGTCTGGGCCATTACTGAAAGATTTAAGCACTATCTAGCCTCCAATAAGTTCACGGCGTACACAGACAACAACCCGTTAACGCACCTGGAAACCGCCAAGCTGGGTGCCATGGAGCAGCGGTGGATGGCTCGGTTGTCCAATTACCAGTTTACTATCAAGTACCGGGCAGGTCGAAAGAATGCTAATGCTGATGCGTTGTCCCGAATGCCGCATGACTCTGATACGGAAGAAGAATCGGACGACCTGGAAGAAATTGAGCTACCTGCGTTCCATCGAAATGGGGTAGTCCACGAGCATCGAGTCCACAGAAAGCAGAATGGTGCAACATTAAATCCTTTACCCCATCATAGTTGGAAAGAGACTCAGGACAGTGATCCAGTGGTCAGCCGCATCAAGGAGTTGTTAAGACAGGAAGGCTCCTCTCTGGAAAAGGATGCACCTATGTCAGCCAAGCTCCTGTGGAACGAGAAAAGCAGGTTGTTCCTATACCGTGAGAAGTTGTGCAGGAGATACGTCAACCCCAGAACCCATGAGATGGTCTGGCAAATCGTGGTCCCCAAGGCAGACGTCCCAATGGTGTTGGAAGCATACCACGATCAAGCAGGACACTTTGGCTGGAGAAAGCTGGAGACCCTGTTGAGATGCCGGTTCTACTGGGTAGGGATGCGCAGCTCCATCGAGAGGTGGTGTCGGAACTGTGGACCCTGTGGTCTCAGAAGAAAGGACTACGGTAGTCAGAAGGCACCCCTGCAACCTATCCGGACGACTCGTCCTCTGGAGATTGTGGCCCTGGACCACGTCAAATTGTCGCCAAGTAGATCTGGATACTCATACGCCTTGACCATGGTGGACCATTACTCCAGATTTCTGGTAGTTGTTCCAGTTAAGGACCAGACCGCGGTGACGGCAGCGAAGACCTTTCAAGCAAGTTTCTGCAGACCGCATGGGTATCCGGAGCAAGTCTTAACCGATCAGGGACCTGCTTTTGAAGCCGATTTATTCAAGGAATTCTGTCATATGTACGGGTGCAAGAAAATTAGAACGACACCATACCACCCTCAAACCAACGGTCTCTGTGAAAAGATGAACCATATTGTCCTTGACTTGTTGAGATCCATACCGTTGGAAGACAGGAATCGATGGCCGGATTTACTACCTGATTTGGTTGATTTGTATAATCATATACCTGTAAGCTCAACTAACTGCACTCCAGCCTATCTTATGAGAGCAAGGCCTGGAAAACTACCAATGGACCTAGAACTTGGAGTGGTAGAACCGGAGGCAGACGACGCTGTTGAAAACTGGGACGTCAATCGGCAAGAGCAATACAGAAGAGTACAAATCTGTGTAGAGGAAAGTCTCAATAAGGCACGGGAGAAACAGGAAGATGTTTACAACCGAAATGCTCCTGCCAAGCCTTTGATGCCTGGAGAGGTAGTATTAAAAAGAAAAAGGAAGATGCACAAACTGGATAATCAGTGGGAGCAAGAACCCTACGTCATACAAGATTCTAAATATGACAACAGAAAAGTTTGTGTCGTCAGTAAGGACGGAGGAAGAACAACAACCACTGTCTCCAGAGATCATTTGAAGTTGTGTCCAGAACACTTAAAGAGTTGTGAAAAGAACCCTGTCCTCAATCAAGGAGAAAGAAAGGAAGAGGTCATCCACACCGATCTGGGAGATTTTCCTGCGGATTGGCCTAGACTGGGAGATGCTGTGATAATTCCAGTGTTGCAGTTTTATCAGCCACAAGAGGAAGTTCTACCTCCAGTTGTGCCTGTGGTGCCAGTTGAGCCGCTCAGGAGTTACCCATCCCAGCAACACCTCAACCTGTGGAACCTCAAGATGGATCATCTGAAGCAGCGCCCCATACTATGGGATCCCCTGGTGAAGCTGACTCACACCGCCCAGCCATCAGTACGCTTGCCAGATCCATAGAAAGATTAAGGCAGTTCTATAGTTTGCCGTTACGCAGTGCAGACAGATCGCAACTTGATATACCTGAAACTACACCACGTAGATCAGAGAGAATCACAAAAGGGAAATTACCCATTAGATATCAGCAGTAGTTATAACGAATTTATGTGAACATTGTAAAAGTCTATATATATATATGTGTTTTTTCCCTATTATGTCTTCGTTTAACAATGGACTCAGAGGCTGAGGACTGAGCCAGCCCAAAAACTGTATCCTGTAAATAGTTGCACTAAGGTGCCTTTTTAATGGTTTCACATGAAACCTTGACTTACCTCTGAACCAAAAACCCGTGTGGTGTGGCACTGAGTGAGGTCTGCATTTGGATGTCCTGCAGCCCACCCAGGACCTACGTTGAAGGTTTGGTGCGGGTCCTTCACAAGAATACTGTATATTTATTGAATACTATTTAATACTTTTGTAATTCTATATATAATGTTATTGTTCGCAACGTTCAAGATATCCTCACCTCCCAGATGGGACGAATTAATGTTATTGTTAATATTTTCATGCATAAACAAAAATGTCTCTTTATATTTTACAGCCCGGGAGTGCTGTCGTTTACCATGGGGGAATGTGTAGCCCTGGTACACAATACCAGGAGGATGAGTGGAGAGGTAACAGTTAAGGTCTCTTCATGACATCATGGACACTTCTGACACACCCAGCAGGGGTGTGGAAGGGAGTGATTTAGTCAGTCAGTTTCCTGTCCTTGGACAGAGTAGACGTGTCCAGTTTAAGCCTGTCAGCAGTTCAGAACGTGGAGGCTGGTACAGGTGGTCTAATTCACCTTAGTCTAGTCAGAGCTGTGCCCCACTGGAAGAAAGACTGAACTAGCTATTAAGAGTTGAGCAAATCGAAGGGCAAAGTGGAAGGAAGATTATTGGAAAAGTGCGTTTGGCTTGGAAGAGTCCTGCACATTGCTACCGGTTACTGGGGACCGAAGGATCACTATTAGCTACAAGCATAGTGAAGAGAAAACCAGAGATTTACCGGACCCTAGGTCGCGGCAAACAAGCCCCTTATAGTCAGTACGTAACTGGGGTCAGGGGAAGTGAAGACTTTGAGTCTCTGCAGGACAAAATAAGAATTCAGCTCCCTCATAGAAAGGCTCCTAACACTAAACTGACTGGGAAGCACAGCTTTGGATAAGCTGGAATCATAGAGGGGACTACGCTTCAGGCTGGTCGTACTCATCTTCATTGGACAGTAAAGGAGGCCCCTAACTTGCTTAGCTGTTGCCTCAAAGCTCATCCTCCACCAACCCCATCAGCCTCCCTGGGACCTGCTTGAACATCTTACAAGTAAAGGTATGGAAAGACGCTGACCGTGTGAGACTGAGTTATTATTGCATGCCTGCACAATCCCTACCTAACTCCCGATCTGAGGGACCAGTCCCACCTGTAGGGGACCCGACATCTAGCTGCATCACCATCCCCTCAGAGATCTACAGCAGCGCTGGTATAAATTACCAGAAGACTACAGGTGGCGTCACGAACTGTATATAAATCAATCCCCTGTAAATATTCCCCCCAACATACGCCAGACCGCCAGGGCCACAGACCGAGCCACAGCTACCTGTGACAATCCCCATAGACTTCTACGGGCTCGGCTCTGAGTACCCCATTGCCCTGGTAACCCACAATTGTGGTGGCGGGTCGACACACAAGCGACCTCCAGGGTCATCGTGTCCAACCCCCTGCTCAATACAGGAGTCACTAAACCATCTCAGACAGATGTCTGTCCAGCCTCTGTTTAAAGACTTTCATTGAAGGAGAACTCACCACCTCTCGTGGCAACCTGTTCCACTCATTGATCACTGTCAAAAAGTTTTTTCCAATATCTAATCTGTCTTCTCCATTTCAGTTTCATTCCATTGCTTCTCATGTTTCCATGTGCAAATGAGAATAATGATGATTCCTCTACACTGTGACAGCCCTTCAGATATTTGTAGACAGCTATTAAGTCTCCTCTTAGCCATCTTCTTTGCAAGCTAAACATTCCCAGATCCTTTAACCTTTCCTCGTAGGACATACTTTGCAGTTCGCTCACCATCACCATCATGATTAATTATAACTGGGAAAGTGATGCCGAAAAAAGGAGATCTGGAGGCGCTTCCGTATACGGGAGAGATCCCAACAGGAATTCCAGGTGTAGACAAATTGTGCAGCTACTCTATAAGGGCTTTGCTATATTTATTATCCAGCACTCAGGCTGAAATAAGCATGTGCGCATGCAAGTGGACCATATTAAATAAGATAAATGAATAAAAACATTGAATAGGCGTTTCAGCTATAAAATCCTGACAAAGGTTTTTCCTCGGTTCCTTTATTTCCTTTATCTAATATATCTGTTTGACTATAATGAGACGCCTTGTCGAGGGCTTCATTCCATAAGCAATTCAGACATCCTCTCCTGTGGGATCTATCTTTTAATTCTGTTGCCTTGATCTTAAAATCTCCTTCCTTTCTTTTAATTTTACGCAAGAGCAAAAATTAGCTATAAGGGAGTGACTTTTCTACATAGTGAGGATGAGCGCTATTGTAATGCAAAAGAGAATTTGTCCCTGTAGGGTCCTAAAGATCTTGGTATGTATCATTCCTGCTGAGGTTTCTGACCCGCACCACACTGAGGTGGATACCAGGGCTATGGGGTACTCGGAGCCGAGCCCATTGATTTCCATGGGAGATGTCACTGGCAGCGGGACTCGTTCCGTGGCCCTGGCGGTCATGCAATGGGGGATATTTACAGGGGATTATAAGGATAGGTAGTTCGTGACGCCACCTGTGGTATCTGATCAATTGGACCAGCGCTGCTATAAGGATCTTCGCAGGGGATGTTATGGGGCAGCTGGGTGGTAAGTCTCCCACAGGTGAGACTGGTCCCTGGAAGTCTATGGTGATGATGCAGGGTGTAGATAAGAATTCAGTCACACACAATGTAGCTTCTTTTCATACCTTTACTTGAAGGTGTTTCAGGAAGATCCCGGGGAGCTGGTCGGGGTGGAGAATGCACATTCGGGATACCGCTGAGCAGGTTAGAGGCCTCCTTTACTTCATATATATCTGAGTCTAAACTTGCATGAAGCGAAGTTAACTCTGCAATCTCCAGCTTTCTCAATAGCTGTAACGCCCGGCCGACATTGTGGTGGAGCCTTCTATGTCTCTGATTATCAGATGTTGAGAGAACTAAGTCCTTCCTTTTGTCGTGCACTTGACTCAAAGTCCCCGTTCTCCCTGACTCCGGTTACGTATCAGCGCTTAGGGCTACCTTCTGCGACCTGTAGTCCAGAAAGCCTCCGGTTATCTTGTTACTAGGCTTGAAACACTAGCAACCTTCGGACCCCGGTGTCCGGTGAATTAGTGCAGGTAATCCAATACCTGAAGCACTTCTCTCTGTCTTCTCCACTGTGCCCTTCGCCCTGCTCTCGCTCTTAACATAAGCACTTGTAGCTTTTGATGGTAATGTCAGCTTTCTTCTAGAGCTCACTGAATAGCTCTCAGTATCCTCCAAGTCCAGACTGGACTGAAACTGAACTACCCTGTACTCAGACAGGAAACAAAATGAACTCCTCTCCCTCCTGCACAGATTGAACACTGACTGCTACGTGTCACTCCCTTTTATACCCCTGATGGGTGTGTCTGAAAGTGTGAGTGACGTGAATGGATATCAAGCTTTTGCGGTTACCTTCCTGTGCATTTTCCTGGATTATGTGTGCCTTACATAGCTGGGCCACACATCTCCACATGGACATCTAAAAAAATACAGACTGAGAAGCCAGATAGATCATTAATAGAGATAAGTGAACCCGAACAGACATTTTCAGCATTCGTACTGGACAGTCACTGTTCGGGCCTGAACGCCGACTTTCTGCTAAAGTCTTGTGCAATCTTCAAGGTAAGGAGGTAGAGAGAGACACAGAGACAGAGAGACAGTAGACTCATGTTACACAGCATTCAGATCCGTGGAAGCATCTTCATACACGAAATGGTCGTCGTCTGACTAGTTACACCTGCTCCCTTTGCCTGACCGCATGTTTTTAGGATTTCAATAAAGGAATAATTTTGATTGCAGCTCTTACCTGCTATTTGTTTTTAAATCCCATGACCAACCCCATATGAGCTCAGAAAAGGCGTAACCTTGACCTAATATAAAGCAGAAATTTTTTTTTTATATTTTGTCAGTCCTGGAAAGTACAGCTTGCTGTGGATTCTGTCCATTTTTCTAAGGAGTACCTCCTTCCGCTATGCTCTTTGCCATTTCTGTGATATCAGGTTTAGTAATTCTCCTTTGTTATCCCTTTTTTAGGTAATTGTAAATATTGTATTGTTTTGTTCCCATTTTGTAAAATCTTTGTATATTTTTATAAACATTGCCTTGCTTTCCAGAGTAAATATATAAACTTTAATAGTTATCTGTTCCTTTTGTTCTGTAAACCGCACCCTGAAGCCATACTCTACCTGTAATCGGTGTTCAATTGGACTGTATAAATGATTGGTGGCGGCAGCTGGTAGTTCTTTTGTTATTGTGGAGTTGGAATGAACTGTACCAGGGTATACAGTACATATATATTTAATACATTGGAATCAGAGGTGTATATACCATAGACTCACTGTGGGTTCCCTAAAAACCATCCTAGTAGTGGAAACAGCTGCTGACTCATCCATCACTCATCAATTAATTGAGTATTTGTCCTGACAATTGGAGGAACGGAGGTGGCAGCAGTGGGATCTGCGTGATCTCTCAGGTGATATCCTCGACAATATACATATTGCTATTATCAAAAGGGTTAAATATCTTGGGTCAGAGTTATTTATGATCCCAGTCATGACAGTGGGATATTGGCTGTCAAATACAGCTGGAATCTACTAGTGATTCTGTGGGCACAGCTCCTTTGTTCTCACCATTACTGAGCCATAATACTATGGAAATTGACAGAAATGTCCCACTCACAGCAGTCAACTTTTGTGACACAAAGCATGGAAGTGAATGAAATTTTTTTTAAGAAAAGTAAGATAATAATCACCACCTCTCATGCAAGTAGTGTGTTCTGTAAACACCAATGTATAAAAATATAAAGATCATCTCTAAACTGAACCTATCTATGAGTAGATCGTCAATAGCCACCAACAGATGAATAAACCGTGAACAGGAACTGTTGAAAAAATTCTTTACACTGGCGCACCCTAAACTTTGGCATCCAAGTAACCTTTACACCGATAGTAGAGCCAACTGCAAATATCTTCTTCTAGGTTTATTACATTCGGTTCCTGTGTTGCAGCTTCTAAGCTGATAGATACAAATAATCTTCTTATCAATGGCTCATAATTCTTGAAAAATTCAGGGATCAGAATATTTTTGTCTTCTCTACATCCAGCTTTGTTGATATAATCATGCGTCACCTGTGCAGAAAAACAAAGAATTATTCTGTCTCTTTCTTTTCAAGGTGTTGATTTAGCTGACCGGCTCAGCCAGTCTGCCCAGTATAAGGGGCGACGAAGACCAGGAACTTGGAGTGAGGAACCTGTGCGGCTGAGTGTGGTTAGGAGGTAGCATGGAGACCTGAGAGGTTTGAGATGGATTAGGATAGAGTAAGATGGTGCTGTGGAGAGTGGGTGAGGGCCAACGTTTTAGCAGCCAATTTTTCCTAGAGACGAAAGACAACATGAGGTGGGAAAAAAAGAAAACATGAGTTTGGACCGGATGTAAAAAGTAGGCAAAGATATGTGAATGAATGAAAAGATTGATGTGAAGGGATGTTCAGAACAGAATTTGGTTGGCATAGTCTCTCTGGGGACAGTTGATAAGTTGGTCTTGTTGTTATGGGTGGCATCATAATAAACACACGGCAGCAGTCGCCCTGTCTGGGTGTTATGTTTGACACCAATCTCTCCTTTACATCCCATATATAATCTCTTGCCCGCTTGTGCCACTTACACCTAAAGAACATCTCCAGAATCCGCCCTTTTCTCACCATGGAAACAACAAAAACCCTCACTGTCGCCCTGATCCACTCCCGCCTGGACTACTGCAACGCTCTATTACTTGACCTCCCTGTTACTCTCCAGTCCATACTTAATGCAGCAGCCAGGGTCATCCATCTGGCTAATCGGTACTCGGACACGTCCGCTCTGTGCCGGTCATTGCACTGGCTGCTCATTCATTATAGGATGCAATTCAAAGTACTTGCTCTCACCCACAAAGCTCTCCACGGTGCGGCACCCCCCTACATCTCCTCACTCATTTCTGTGTATCAGCCTAGCCGATCGCTGCGCTCTGCAAACGACTTTCGACTAACCTCTGCACTAATCCGCACCTCCCACTCCCGACTCCAAGACTTCTCCCGCGCTGCACCAATCCTCTGGAGTGCTCTACCCCAAGAAATTAGGACTATTCACAAATTGCACAGTTTTAGGCGCTCTCTCAAAACGCATTTGTTCCAAGCGGCCTATCACATTCACTAATCAAAGTCATTCTAGGTGTGTGTGTGTGTGTGTGTGTAGCCCATTCACTATCTCTATTTATCCCTCACTCACTCAAGATGGCTGGACCATCGTTGTAAATACATCACTGTAAATACACACCTGTACTTTGTATCTCACCCACCTTATTGTAGATTGTAAGCTCTCACGAGCAGAGTCGTCTTATTTTGCTTTAATGTATTGTTAACGTTGTTACTTATGACTTGTGTTTTGAAACTGTTAAACCTGTAAAGCGCTGCGGAATATGTTGGTGCTATATAAATAAAGATTATTATTATTATTATTATGGTACTTGGTCTGTTAACGGCCAATGTGGTGTATCTCAGAGGCCGGCCAACTATTAGTTGGTGAGGACATGGTTGTAGTCATAATGCTCCACCACTATTTTAAGTGGAAACTCAACCATTCTTACCTGCAGTTGCATAGTCTGTACCTAACAATTACATTGCACACCAGTGAAGTACAGTCCCAAGTATATGGTTGGCAAACAGTTATCTGTAATGATCCCTAGTAGAAGACCGTAGAGCAGCCAGCCATACTGCATAATGCCGAGTCCCCTATTTGGTGCGAATCTTTCCCTTATTATGAGATCTTCTACCTTCTCCAAAGACAGTGATGGAAATTAGGCCTCATAACATTTGACAGTAAATCATTGTTGGGCTGTGAATAACCCTAGGCCGAAGCTAGATTCCATCTCCTCTAAACTGGTAATGAGGTAATACTTCACTGTTCACCTCAGGCACAAGAAATGACAGGGGCACCCCAGTCTTCAGTAGAGCAAGTAGCCCCGAGTCTAGATTCTTAGCATCAGACTTCCCTTTTAAGGGGCCATGTAGATGGTCCAACAACGGCCATTAAATGCCCCCCAATCTGCAACATGCAAGCCAATACGCATTTGTTTGTTGATCGTGTTTAATGCCAACCACACTACTATATGCATGGAACGATGGTTCTGTATGCAGAAGACATCATGTTATCAGCAGCACATCTCCTGTTGACTCAGTACGATGTGCTGCCGAGCGTGACAATTTGTAAGCTTGCTGAAAAGTCATCCAACCTGACGAACGAGTGTTTTGCTCATTAGTCAAATGACTGCCGACCTGTTTAATAATCATGAAACGAGCATCGATTCGCACACACGTTCCCAATTGTTAACCTGTATAAATAGGCCCTAAGGACCCTTTGTCACTATCTTTCCATCTTCCTGAGGAAGTCATCTCATGAAACGTGCGTCGAGGCGGTGGCAGATCACACATTATACCCTATTCAGCGCATGTGATCTCTTACTACTACTTTGTATCCTTTATTTATTGTGATGCACACTTTTTTGCAGCACCTTACACTTTATGCACTTTATTAAGGATCATTCAATTTAATTACCGTATATACTCATGTATAAGCCGACCCGTGTATAAGCCGACCCCCCTAATTTTGCCACAAAAAACTGGGAATACTTATTGACTCGCGTATAAGCCTAGGGTGAAAAATGATTATGCCCCCATATGCTCCATAGATTATGCCCCCATATGATGCTCCACAGATTATGCCCCCATATGCTCCACAGATTATGCCCCCATATGCTGCACATATTATGCCCCCATATGCTGCACAGATTATGCCCCCATATGCTGCAAAGATTATGCCCCCATATGCTGCACAGATTATGCCCCATATGCTCCACAGATTATGCCCAATATGCTCCACAGATTATGCCCCCATATGCTCCACAGATTATGCCCCACATGCTCCACAGATTATGCCCCATATGCTCCACAGATTATGCCCAATATGCTCCACAGATTATGCCTCATGTGCTCCACCCACAGATTATGCCCCCATATGCTCCACAGATTATGCCTCATGTGCTCCACCCACAGATTATGCCCCCATATGCTCCACAGATTATGCCCCCATATGCTCCACAGATTATGAGCCCATATGCTGCACAGATTATGCCCCCATATGCTGCACAGATTATGCCCCCATATGCTCCACAGATTATGCCCCATAGTATAGGTCCCTTATGCTGCCGCACTGCTGCAAAAAAAAAAAAAAAATGACATACTCACCTCTCGTCGCTGGGGGCCAGGTGCCGGTGTCCTGAGCAGGCGGTGACACTGGCGCGCTATGGGGGACAGGTGCCGGTGTCACCGCTCGCTCAGGGCCCCGGCACCAGAGATATTTACATCACCGGACCGGTCCACCACTGCGCTGCTCCCTCTTCCGGGTCATCGGCAGTGAATGATCAGGCAGGGGGCGCTGGAGTCAGACGAGGGAGCAGCACAGCGGTGGTACGGGGACAGGTAAGTATCGCTATACTCACCCCTCCGCCGGCGCGTCTCTGCAGCCTCTCCTCTTCTACCGGCGCTCTTCGCAGCTCTTCCTTCCTACAGCGGTCACGTGGTACCGCTCATTAAAGTCATGAATATGTGCATATTCATGACTTTAATGAGCGGTACCATGTGACCGCTGCAGGAAGGAGCCGGAGATCGTGGGAGAAGCAGGGGGCTGCAGAGACGCGCCGGCAGAGGGGTGAGTATGATCCGACACCCCCGCTCCCCCTCCCCGCCGACCCCCGTATATGACTCGCGTATAAGCCTAGAGGGGGACTTTCAGCCCTAAAAAATGGGCTGAAAATCTCGACTTATACACGAGTATATACGGTACCTACATCTATATTAACTTGCCTCTGCTCTACTGTGGTCTAATATTAAGCAGGATCTACTGCATTTTCTATGTGGTATTGCAGCCTCTGACTATTTCCATGTGAATTTCCTGGCAACATATCTAATATCTATATTTTCCAGGCTATCATGTAATTTGTCATCCTGATTGTGTACACAATACTATGATGTGATACGGATCGTCAAAAAGTAAATCCCTTAATCAGGATGACAAGTTATATGATATCCTGCGATATTCTTAAATTTCATCATCTGTTCAGGGACTTTTGCTTATTTGCAACTTGAAACTGTGAATGAATTTATGTCCATTTGTTTAAGCAGTATGTAAATTATTATTGTATATACTGTTAGGGATCAAGTTCCAGCTGCTGCACAAGGGGAATCTCGAACCAGTCCCGCTGCGGTCCCCCATCCATCTCCGGCCGCAGTGGAGCCTGCTCAGCAGAGATGTCGGTCCCAGCGTCTCGCTCGGTCTAATACTGTGCAGAGGCTTGTTACGGCCTCTCCTGGTTCCTCTATTATAACCAGTGCTGGAGCAGGCAGCTCTGGGACTAAGTCCTCGCTTCCTCCATCTGAGCATGCCCAGGGCAAGATCTCCCATTGGAGATCAGGGGGCACATGCTCGGTTACAGCAGCGACTCCCATTGGTCCTCCAGGAAGGTCCTGAAGCTGTTTGTGTTCTGGAAGCAGTTTCCCATTGGTCCTTTTCTGCAAGGTCCTGTAGCTGCTACTACAAAAGGTGCGCATGACCACACGGCCATGCGCTAGTATCAATCCTGTTATGTGCTTTGCGCCAATGTGGTCATGTACGCATGCGGTTAGGGCTCGGCTGAAATAAGCCCCTAGAATACCGGCACCTCCGATGAGGAATTTTGTATGCACATGTTCAGGGCTTGGCTGGAATAGCCTCTAGAATACCGGCTACTCCAATGAGGAGTTGGTTGTTTGCGTTGCGGTCTGCATGACCACGGACTGCTATCCGCTCTGCAGTTATTTGTGTACTCCTGTGGGGTTAACAGGACACACTCTCTACCTTAGCGACTCTGTGGAGTAACAGAGTTCGCTCATACCGCCATATAGTGCCACAGCATTTATGTCAGTGACTCTGTGGAGTAACAGAGTTCGCTTATACCGCCATATAGTGCCATCTTACTAGCAGCAGGCTCTGCCTGCACGGTGGACCCCGGGCTGCGAACGCACCTATTATCTATATTTATTTAGTGCGTTCCACAGACCCTAACATATACAACTTTTCTTTGACGCTCACTATTGTTTTTTATGAACTTGTCTTTATCTTTCCGTGTGAGTCATGGGTTAACATTCCAACAGGTGATTTCACTTTGACACATCACTCACCACGAGGGTTTGTTAATTCCAAATTCAGTGTGGTTTGGCTGTGATATATATTTAATGCCAGTTCACACTGATCCACAACCATGAATAAGGCTCTTCTGAGCTGAAACGCGTTGGTTGTATCCACACAGGCCAGAGCCGCATATCACCATGACTTTATTAATTTGATTCTTCAATAAATACTGGACTTTTTATTCACTTACTTGCGATAACGCTGAATTCTTTTCTTCATGCATTTTGAAGAATTGGGGGCAAAAAACGTCAGTGAATATGACAAGACAAAAAAAGAACAGTGACTTCAATAAATCAGAAATGATGAATTTGGTCCATATTTTTCTTAGATATTTGTACATTGTACTTTAGGGGAGAATGCTATCCGACTGCATTTTACATTTGTTGAATTAATTTATTCCCTGAAGCGTCCCATCTCAGATGACTACTCGGGTACTTAGTAATGAGCAATACTTTTAGGAATTGCCCACCGTTAACAGTGCTAATAGAAAGAAAGAAATCTTAATATTTATTTGCACTAGAAATTTGGCTTTACTTATCCTTGACGAGTCCTTCTTTCTCACTCTCCATGGCCTCAAACCACAACTTACCTTGTACATAGGACTCTTTAAATGTAGAACTTGCACAAATAAAATGCAGAAAGTCGGATGCAGCACACAGAGAATATGAGACGAGCACAGTCAGTGACCGGTGTAATTTACAGTAGCTATAGACAAATGGTTTTGCTATCAATCAACCATAAACCATATAACGACGCAAATACAGTAATAATGAAGACTCTTTGCTATGTGATGTTAACGTTCTCTTTACAAGAGGGTTACGCCCGTTCACGGGAGTTACCACGTAAGTTCTTCCTGTATTTCTGGCCCTATGAGGCTCACCGTTTTTTCCCGCTAGGCTGCAAGTCTTTATGACGAAGTCTATTAAAGCACGTTGTGCTTCCCAAGCACCAACAAGCCCCCTCCCCACCTGATGTCCTAACCCAGGCCAACCCCGGTACTGTAAATTATAGCTGGAAGTGACGGCCCTGCTCACTGACCTTCTGCAACTGTAGGCATGCTGCTCTGATTGTCATCTCCTAGCAGGCCTTTGGCGCTGGACCGTCGGCAGACGTCTGAGCTTGGGGTGGGAAAGAATGGGTCTCAACTCTTGACAAGTGTCGTCTGGTCCCTGGAACTTAATTGGCATGAGGCACAGGTCCTGGTCTTTCCCGGCGCAGTGTGGACTCTGGGTTTTGACTGGCGCGGTTCGAGACTCTAAGCTTTAACTGGTGCAGTCTGAACTCTGGATCTCACTCTGGATTGGACTTTATCAGGCAATGACCGGCACCTTAGTGGTGTAGACCTTCCACTGAGGCCTGTTAATATGCTGACTCCTGTACCATCCCTGGTCCGTGTCTGGTTTCACGCACAAGGCTTTTTATACCAAAGAACTCTATCATGCGAGCCACCTAAACAGACCCAGTACAATAACTTGATCGTCCCGCAATTCTGCTGGTACAACTTGGTTCCTCCTGGCTTCTCCCGGCCAGCAGATGGCGGTCTTCCCTCACTAATGTCACCAAATGCAAGGGCTCTTCAGAGATATCACTTCTTCCTCTTACACATAGACCATATGTGCCTATGGAGGGTACTCAGTTTTAATTAAAGTGGATGTCTCAACTTAGCAAGTTATCACCTATCCTGCAGTGGAACCACCAGCGATCAGCAAGTTATCATCTACCCAACAGTGGGACCGCCCGCGAACAGCAAGTTATCATCTATCCAGGAGTGGGGCCGTCAGCGATTATCAAGTTATCATCTATCCAAGAGTGGGGCTGCCAGTGATCAGTAAGTTATCATCTATCCATCAGTGGGACCGCCAGCGATCAGTATGTTATCTATCCAGCAGAGTGATCGCCAGCGATCAGCAAGTTATCATCTATCCAGGAGTGGGGCCGTCAGCGATTATCAAGTTATCATCTATCCAAGAGTGGGACTGCCAGTGATCAGTAAGTTATCATCTATCCAGCAGTGGGACCGCCCGCGAACAGCAAGTTATCATCTATCCAGGAGTGGGGCCGTCAGCGATTATCAAGTTATCATCTATCCAAGAGTGGGGCTGCCAGTGATCAGTAAGTTATCATCTATCCATCAGTGGGACCGCCAGTGATCAGTATGTTATCTATCCAGCAGAGTGATCGCCAGCGATCAGCAAGTTATCATCTATCCAGCAGTGGGACCGCCAGCGATCAGCAAGTTATCATCTATCCAGCAGAGGGACCGCCAGCGATCAGCAAGTTATCATCTATCCAGCAGAGGGACCGCCAGTGATCAGCAAGTTATCTATCCAGCAGAGTGATCGCCAGCGATCAGCAAGTTATCATCTATCCAGCAGTGGGACCGCCAGCGATCAGCAAGTTATCTATCCAGCAGAGGGACCGCCAGCGATCAGCAAGTTATCATCTATCCAGCAGAGGGACCGCCAGCGATCAGCAAGTTATCTATCCAGCAGAGGGACCGCCAGTGATCAGCAAGTTATCATCTATCCAGCAGTGGGACCGCCAGCGATCAGCAAGTTATCTATCTGTGTGGCCCAGCTACGCAGGCACACATAAAGTCCAGGAGAGTGCACAGGAAGGTAACGGCAACGCTTGATATTCATTCACGTCACTCACACTTTCAGACACACCCATCTGAGATATAAGGGGGAGTGACATGTGGCAAGAAGATCAGATAGTTTCCTTTCTGAGAAGAGATCAGATAGTTTCCTGCCTGAGAAGAGTTCAGATAGTTTCCTGTCTGAGGGAAGATCATTGGGGAGTAGTGTTCAGTTGTACTTCAGTCTGTTAGCTTCGGTCTAAGGACAGAGCAGCCATTCAGTCTCGGTCCAGTCTGGACTTTGGAGGAAACTGAGAGCTGTGCAGCGAGCTCTGGAGGAAGCTGACATTTTCCACAACAGCCACAAGTGCTTATGTTAAGAGCGTGAAGCAGGGCGAAGGGCGCAGTGGAGAAGATAGAGAAGTGCTACAGGTATAGGATTACCTGCACTAATTTGCCGGACACCGGGGTCCGAAGCGTTGCTAGTGTTTCAAGCATAGTAACAAGAAAACCGGAGGCATCTGGACCACAGGTCGCAGAGTGCAGCCCAAAGTGTCGATACGTAACCGGAGTCAGGGAGAACAGGGACTTTGAGCAGGACGCTGCAAACGTAAGGACTTAGGTCTCTCAACATCTGCTAGGCAGAGACATAGAAGGCTCCATCACAAAGTTGGCGGGCAGTACAGCTATTGAGAAAGCTGGAGATTCAGAGTTAACTTCGCTTCAGGCAAGTTGGACTCACATGTATATGGAAGTAAAGGAGGCCTCTAACCTGCTCAGCCGTTACCCGAATGTGCATTCTCCACCCCGACCAGCTCCCCGGGATCTGCTTAAACCATCTGCAAGTAAAGGTATGAAAAGAAGCTGCATTGTGTGTGACTGAATTCTTAACTACACCCTGCATCATCACCATAGACTTCCAGGGACCCGTCTCACCTGTGGGAGACTTACCACCCAGCTGCCCCCTAACATCCCCTGTGAAGATCCTTATAGCAGCGCTGGTCCAATTAACCAGATACCACAGGTGGCGTCACGAACTATTCCAAATCCCCTGTAAATATCCCCCATCGCACGACCGCCAGGGCCACGGACCGAGCCACAGCTACCAGTGACAACTCCCATAGATTTCCATGGGCTCGGCTCCGAGTACCCCATAGCCCTGGTATCCGCAATTGTGGTGCGTGGTCGCAACATATCCAGCAGAGGGACCGCCAGTGATCAGCAAGTTATCTATCCAGCAGAGGGACCGCCAGCGATCAGCAAGTTATCTATCCAGCAGAGGGACCGCCAGTGATCAGCAAGTCATCATCTATCCATCAATGGGACAGCAGGCGATCAGTAAGTTATCATCTATCCAGTAGTGGGCCCACCAGCGATCAGTAAGTTATCTTCAATCCATCAGTGGTGTTATGTCCCATGAATGAGACATTTTACAGACTGTCCTGTGTATTTTACATGCTGTATTGCAGTCTCTCATATTGTTTACTGTTGCTATGTGTCCCTGTGTTTGCATAGCTGAAATCCTCCCTTTACATCAAGTTTGTCCCTCCTGTCTCTCTGTCTCCCTCTTCTGGTGTGATGTCATTTCCTTCTTCTTTCTCCTGTGTTTCATTCTCCATCTTGATTTTATCAGATTCACATGTGTTTTCAGTCTGTCTGAAGAAAGTCTTTTTTACCTGCTGCTGTTTGTATGCATTCAACAAGAATTCTTAAAGAAATCAAAGTCTCTTCTGGATTCTTCATAACATGTGTGCCGGCAGCTGAGTTAAGCTATCTGCGACCGTCGCCAATTGTAAGTAAGGTAAAGAGATCCAGCATCTCACAGAGCCATATTTACAGCCACAGGCCCCGGGGACAGAATAGTAAAAAAGACTTATCAGATTCATCTGTAAAACCCACAGCTTCTATAAAGCTACAGAACTTCCTGCAGAGCATCCGCTCTCAACATATAAGAGTCTATACAGCTCTCCTTCTCCCTGTGCAGCAGGATGGCTGAAGGAATGACTACACGGTCTCTGCCAGACCCATTGTCAGAGGAAGAGTGCATAGACCCTGATCCACCATTTAGTGAGAAGGCTAGACGTGTCACAAAGCCAACATGGAAAATAAGGGAGAATCTAGAATCCAGTAAACATGATCTTCTCCGTGCAACAGCAGAGCTATGGCAAAAACTCTTATGCCACATAAATAGCCTATCTCAGCCTGCTTCTCTCCAATGACCACTGGAGGGAGCTCTCGCACAACTGTGTTCAGATTATCAATGTTATGCAGAAATAACAGACCAATATATCGCAGTGTTAAAAAGACTTAACCCATCAGTTACCTGCAAAGAGCTGCAAGCTTTCCAAAAACTTAACTCTGAGAGAGAAAGCATGGTGCGCGATATAAAAGCCAAAACAGAGGCAAGAATCGCACTAATAGCCGAGATGTCATCTTGCATTTCTGGCTCTGCCAGACAGTCAAAGCGAACATCTAAGTCACGCTCTTCAAAATCCTCAACCCTCAGCGAACAGCTCATAAAAGCACGTGCGGAAGCTGAGGCCACTAAAATACAAGCTGCCTTTGCTCAAAAGGAAACTGAAATGAAAACTGAGGCAACTAAAATACAAGCTGCCCTAGAGGCCACTAAAATACAAGCTGCCCTAGAGGCCCTAGAGAAGGAACGCCAACACGCCATAGCCATGGCAAAGTTAAAGGTCCTGGAACAAGCCATCAGTGGGAGCCAAAGAGACAGCATCAGTTTAAGTGTTTTTGATACTGAAGACCCTCTTAAGCGTACTAGAGACTATGTACAAAGCCAACACAGTGCTATCCCTGCTCCTGCAATCCTTCCTGACCACACAGATGCTCCCCTGAAACAACAGGGTTTTGATACTGAAGACCCTCTTAAGCGTACTAGAGACTATGTACAAAGCCAACACAGCGCTATCCCTGTGTCACGCGGTCTTATGATATGTGTACGATGTCAGTAAACTATTCTTAAAAGAACAACACTCTATACAACATATAGATTAGCAACATCAGCATGTAAATATAGAATAGATTTACCTGACACGATATCCGTTGAACTCAGGGTTAATCTTGAGGACTTGATACACTGTAACAGGGAAGAGGAGGACCGGGGTCTAACCTGACCCTAAACTGGGGTCCTAACTAATCCCTCACCTTGGAGGTACTGATAATGGTTCAGAGGTCCAAGTCTCCAGCCTAACCCTGTCTCCTATCAGTCCCTGAACCCTGTAATCAGTCCTAAGAAGGATTCTGATTACCACCAAAGGGATATGGGCTGATCTCTGCTAAATACACAGATTAGACATATAAGACAGACTGGAGAAAACACAGACTTGCATACACACTCAAACACAGAAGGAACATAAATGATCTGGGATATTAAACTCTAAGCAAGGTGAGCTTAAAACAACTAAGGAGCTCTTTAACTTAAGTCTATACAGATACAATCCTATCTGTGGTCTGCATGAAGAATTTCACTGGCAACTCCCAACACAGACAACCAGAGATTTAAAGGAAACCAATCAACAAATAATTAATTGCAGCCGGGAGAAAACTGCACCCAGTCCCAGAACTGAGCACAGACAGAATTAACTCCCTAACTGCCAAACACAAAGAAACAGCAACTCAGCTGTGAGAAGTCAGAATGTGCAACCGCGACGATCTTCGTGGCGATGCACACATGACAGTACCCCCCCTTCTACGAGGGGCCTCCGGACCCTCAGGGCCAGGTTTGCCCGGGTGAGTTCTGTGGAAGGTCCGCACCAAACGATCTGCGTTAATGTCAGACGCAGGAACCCACGTCCTCTCCTCTGGACCATACCCCTTCCAATGCACCAAGTACTGAAGGGACCGGCGATTCAGACGTGAGTCAATGATCTTTGACACTTGAAACTCCAAGTTACCATTGACCACCACTGGAGGAGGAGGTAGAGGTGATGGTATGACTGGTGCCACGTACCTCTTAAGTAATGACTTGTGGAACACATTATGAATTTTAAACGTAGGAGGGAGGTCCAGACGAAATGCCACAGGATTAATTATGGAACTGATCCTGTACGGCCCGATGAATCTGGGGCCCAGCTTCCAGGAGGGAACTTTAAGTTTTATATTCCTGGTAGACAACCATACCAGATCGTTCACATTCAGATCTGGACCAGAAACTCTCCTCCTATCAGCCATACGTTTATAACGGTTCCCCATAGCACTCAGATTATTCAATACACCTCTCCACACTGAAGCAAGTGACGACGAGAAACGCTCCTCCTCAGGAACCCCAGAAGGGCCCCCCCCATTGAATGTACAAAACTGGGGATGAAAACCATATGCCCCAAAAAACGGGGACTTACCAGTGGACTCGCTCCGCCTGTTGTTAAGAGCGAACTCTGCCAGAGGCAAGAAAGAAGACCAGTCCTCCTGGTTCTCTGAGACAAAACACCGAAGATAAGTCTCTAGGCTTTGATTCAGACGCTCTGTCTGACCATTGGTCTGCGGATGAAAAGCCGAGGAAAATGACAATTGCATCCCCCGACGTAAACAAAATGCCCTCCAAAACTTGGACACAAACTGAGACCCCCTATCTGACACCACATCAGAAGGCAACCCATGAAGTCTCACAATCTCCCCAATGAACACCTGCGCCAGAGTTTTAGCATTAGGGAGGGCAGGAAGAGCAATGAAATGTGCCATCTTACTGAACCTGTCAACAACCACCAGTATGACAGTCTTCCCTGACGACTGAGGAAGGTCCGTGATGAAGTCTATAGACAAATGAGTCCATGGACGCTCCGGAAGTTTCAAGGGTAAGAGGGTCCCAGACGGACGGGTATGAGGGGTCTTAGAGCGAGCACAAACCCCACAGGACGCGACAAAAGTTAAAACATCTTTATTAACGTTAGGCCACCAAAACCGGCGAGAAAGGAGATCTAAAGTAGCCTTACTCCCTGGATGTCCTGCTAAAGCAGAATTATGATGTGCCTCAATAACCTTTTGTCTCAACTGATTTGGGACAAACAGTCTCCCTGGAGGTCCTGCAGGGGCGTCCCCCTGAGCCTCTAACACCTCCTCCTCAAGCTCAGAACATACAGCCGACACTACCACCCCCTCCTGAAGGATAGGAATCGGGTCATCCATTTTCCCGGCCCCTGGGAAACTGCGAGACAAGGCATCCGCCTTAACATTCTTAGATCCAGGGCGATAAGTGACAACAAAATTAAACCTGGTAAAAAACAACGACCATCGAGCTTGTCTGGAATTCAGACGCTTAGCAGATTCCAAATACAGCAGGTTCTTGTGATCAGTAATGACGGTGACCGGGTGGACTGCCCCCTCCAAAAAGTGACGCCATTCTTCAAAAGCCAACTTAATGGCCAAAAGTTCCCTATTGCCGATATCATAATTCCTTTCGGCGGACGACAATTTTTTAGAAAAGAAAGCGCACGGATGCCATTTACCAGGGGACGGACCCTGGGACAATATTGCACCCACCCCTACGTCAGACGCGTCCACCTCCACAACGAACGCGGCTTGTGATGATACTGTGGTGCGAAGTCGAATAAACATTTTTTCAAAGAGGAAAAAGCTTGGCAAGCTTTGTCCGACCATTTAGAAAAATCCGTCCCTTTTCTTGTCATGTCAGTGAGAGGTTTGACAACAGATGAGAAATTACAAATAAATTTCCGGTAGTAGTTAGCAAACCCCAGAAAACGCTGCAGAGCCTTAAGATCCTCTGGCTGATCCCATTCAAGCACTGCTCTCACCTTTTCAGGGTCCATACGGAAACCGGAGGCTGACACCAAGAAACCCAAAAACTGAAGTTCCTGTACGGCGAATACACACTTTTCCAGTTTGGCGTATAGTTTATTGTCTCGCAAGATCTGCAACACCTGTCTCACATGCTCCTGGTGAGACACAAGATCTGGTGAGTAAATTAAAATGTCATCCAAATATACGACCACAAACAGCCCCACCAGATGACGAAAAATGTCATTAACAAAATGTTGGAATACTGCTGGTGCAGTAGTCAGACCAAAAGGCATGACAAGGTTCTCATAATGTCCCTCCGGCGTGTTAAACGCCGTTTTCCACTCATACCCCTCTTTATCCTAATCAGATTATACGCCCCCCTGAGATCCAATTTAGAGAACCATTTGGCGCCAACAATTTGATTGAAGAGATCAGGAATCAGAGGGAGTGGATACGGATCTCGAACAGTAATCCGATTAAGTTCGCGGAAATCCAAGCAAGGGCGTAGGCCTCCATCTTTTTTCTTCACAAAGAAGAACCCCGCGGCCACTGGGGAAGATCAAGGTCTAATATGCCCTTTGGCCAGACTTTCCGAAATATAATCTTTCATAGCCTGCCTCTCAGGACCAGAAAGGTTATATAACCTAGCTTTAGGTAACTTAGCATCAGGAAGTAAATTAATAGAGCAGTCATACACGCGATGAGGAGGCAACTCCTGACACCCCTCCTCAGAGAACACATCCCCAAAGTCCTCCAAAAAAGGAGGCAAAGTACTAGGCACGACCGCACTGATGACTGTGTTCATGCAGTTACTTTTGCAAAACTCCCCCCATTGGCTTATATCTCTGGACTGCCAATTAATCACAGGGTTATGTTTAACCAACCAAGGAAGTCCCAACACAATAGGAGTAGGTAGACCCTCCAACACATAACAAGATAATAGTTCCCTATGTATTGCCCCTACCCGAAGGTCAATGTTATGAACCTCATGAACAAAGCTACCTTGGCCGAGAGGCCTGGCGTCAATGGAGAATATAGGGATCGGTTTGACCAATACACTCAGATGCATACCTTGAGCCTGAGCAAACTGAGCGTCAACCAGATTAGCCCCGGACCCACTATCAAGAAGAACAGAAAATCTCTCCACTCTCGTACCAACCACCACCTCCACTGGTACAAGGAACTGAGAAGAACTAGCGGACGAAATACATACTCCCAGGTTGTCGTCCACCACACAACCTGGGATTAACAGTTTTCCGGCGACTTTTTGCTCAACAAGGCACGGGATGGACATCCCCCAACAAAATGTCCCTCTTTCCCGCAGAAGAAACACCTTCTAGTCCTGCGGCGTACCGCCAATCCCCTCCTACGAAATGATGTCCCTCCCAACTGCATAGGCTCCTCCGAACAGACAAGGGGAACCTCAACATAAGGGACTTTAGTAGTAGGTGGAGTAACAACAGGGGCGGAGTTACCTCGCACCTCTCCCGGAGCCGTCTATCAGTACGGATAGCTAGGGCCATAGCAGCCTCCAGTGATGGAGGAGAATCATACTGAGCCAAAACGTCCTTTAATTTGTCAGAAAGCCCATGACAAAACTGGCTCCTAAGAGCTGGGTCATTCCACTGAGTATCTGTGGCCCATCTACGGAACTCAGAAGCAAATTCCTCCGCCGGACGATCTCCCTGCTGTATCTTACGTAATTTTGTCTCAGCAAGAGAGACCCGATCTGGGTCATCATATACCAAACCCAGGGCAGTAAAAAATCGATCTACTGACTGTAGAGCCGGGGATCCCGGAGGAAGGGAGAAGGCCCAGGATTGAGGGTCCCCTTGTAGGAGCGAGATAACAATTCCCACTCTCTGCTCTTCACTCCCTGATGATCGAGGCCGAAGCCGAAAATACAATTTACATGCTTCCTTGAAGGTAAAAAATTTGTCTCGCCCACCAGTGAACCTGTCCGGGAGAGCTACTTTAGGTTCAAATCTGGTTTGCTCCGAGGGAGACAAAACTTTGGACTTAATGTCCGTCAGCTCCATGGATAATCCCTGCAACTGCAGAGCCAGCTGGGCTACTGGATCCATGGCAACTGGGAATAATTTTAGTGGCCAGTGAAAATGTCACGCGGTCTTATGATATGTGTACGATGTCAGTAAACTATTCTTAAAAGAACAACACTCTATACAACATATAGATTAGCAACATCAGCATGTAAATATAGAATAGATTTACCTGACACGATATCCGTTGAACTCAGGGTTAATCTTGAGGACTTGATACACTGTAACAGGGAAGAGGAGGACCGGGGGTCTAACCTGACCCTAAACTGGGGTCCTAACTAATCCCTCACCTTGGAGGTACTGATAATGGTTCAGAGGTCCAAGTCTCCAGCCTAACCCTGTCTCCTATCAGTCCCTGAACCCTGTAATCAGTCCTAAGAAGGATTCTGATTACCACCAAAGGGATATGGGCTGATCTCTGCTAAATACACAGATTAGACATATAAGACAGACTGGAGAAAACACAGACTTGCATACACACTCAAACACAGAAGGAACATAAATGATCTGGGATATTAAACTCTAAGCAAGGTGAGCTTAAAACAACTAAGGAGCTCTTTAACTTAAGTCTATACAGATACAATCCTATCTGTGGTCTGCATGAAGAATTTCACTGGCAACTCCCAACACAGACAACCAGAGATTTAAAGGAAACCAATCAACAAATAATTAATTGCAGCCGGGAGAAAACTGCACCCAGTCCCAGAACTGAGCACAGACAGAATTAACTCCCTAACTGCCAAACACAAAGAAACAGCAACTCAGCTGTGAGAAGTCAGAATGTGCAACCGCGACGATCTTCGTGGCGATGCACACATGACACCCTGCTCCTGCAATCCTTCCTGACCACACTGATGCTCCCCTGAGGCAACAGGACACAGAGCGTTTATCCCCATCCTGCACCCAAGGTCAATACAATTACAATACGCTGCCAATCTTGTATCCTGATCCACCTCTGTGCACCGAAATGTACCAGAAACCTGCAAATCACCAAATCTTATACTCAGAATCCTACATACAGGCCAATATGCAGGCCAGTCACCACACTCCGGTCAATCACACAATTCCAGTCCCATGTGTGGCAGAAACTAAGCTCATTAAGCCAGTTAATGGACTGAACGCCTACGCTGCCCCATATATACCTGCATTCCCAGGTCAAATCACAGACTGTATGAACAAAGCTATCCAGCCAGCATCGGTCCTTCCAAAATCGGAGAATGCTGATATGACTGGCCTCGCAAGGTACATGATTCGGCGCGATCTAACTAAGACCGGTCTTACAGAGTTTGACGATAAACCTGAGAACTACAGGGGTTGGAAGTGTACCTTTGAAACCACGATCAGTGATCTCGGCATCACCGCCGCTGAAGAGCTAGACCTGCTAATCAGGTGGCTTGGGCCACAATCCACGGATCGGGTCAAGAGACTTAAATCTGTCCACATCAGTAATCCCATTGCTGGTCTCACTGCTGCATGGAAGAGGCTAGAAAGAAGCTATGGCAGTCCTGAGGTCATAGAAAGGGCCCTGTTCAAACGACTAGAGGATTTTCCAAAGGTATCTAATAAAGACAGTACAAGGTTCCAAGAGCTCAGCGACCTCCTGTTAGAGCTTCAGCTGGCCAAAGCAGACCCATACCTTCCTGGCCTCAGCTACCTGGACACTGCTCATGGGGTAACCCCAATAGTTTCCAAGCTGCCGTCCAATATCCAAAATAAGTGGGCCATGCTTGGATCAAAATACAAAAGGGAAAACCAAGTCTCCTTCCCTCCATTTTCCTACTTCTGCGAGTTCATCGAAAATATTGCAGACTGTAAGACTGATCCAAGTTTTTTCTATGGAGAACACAGCGACCCTGTTTCATCTACAAAACACGACAGTCCACGTCTTAACTACAGGAACCACCAAGCTCCAATGTCCATCAAGAAGACTGATGTTCTTCCGGCACCTTCAGTATCACAAGATAAGAGCGACAAAGGTGAGAAGGTTGAGAATCCTAATCGCCAGTGTCCAATTCACAAACTGCCACATCCCCTGAAGAAGTGCATCGGCTTCAGGAAGAAGCCCCTTCAAGAACGAAAGGAGCTCTTGAAGAAGTTTGGAGTATGCTTCAGGTGCTGCGCCTCTACCGAACATCTTGCTAAGGACTGTGTCATCCCCATCAAGTGTCTAGAGTGCGACAGCGAAGACCACGTACAGGCGCTCCATCCATCACAGCCTGACTCTGCGTCTTCACCTTCTCCCACCACAAGCCATGGCGGGGAGAGTACAGACCAAGTGACAAGCCATGTTGCAGTATCTTCCTCATGCACCGATGTCTGTGGAGAAGGTCTTCGAGACAAGTCCTGTGCGAAGATTTGCCTGTCATGGGTGTATCCCAAGGGCCATCCAGAGAAGGCAGTCAAGGTGTACGTTAGCCTGGATGACCAGAGCAACAAATCATTAGCCAGGTCGGAACTCTTTGACTTGTTTGACTTAAAAGGAGACGTCTATCCCTACACCTTGGGCACCTGCAGCGGCGTTTTACAAACCTCTGGAAGAAGGGCCAGTGGCCTCATAATAACTTCTCTTGAGAAAGGCGCCACGAAGATACCACTACCCACGCTTGTAGAGTGTAACCAAATACCATTCAATAGGGAAGAAATCCCAACACCAGAAGTCGCTCTCAGCATCCTCATCTCAGAATGATAGCCAAAGAGATGCCACCCCTGGATGATAAGGCAGACATCCTAATTCTCCTCGGCAGAGACATTATACGATTGCACAAGATGCGTCAACAAATCCACGGACTACTCAATGAACCATATGCCCAGCGCCTCGAGCTGGGCTGGGTCATCATTGGCAACGTCTGTAGTGACCAGACAAAGAATCAGAACGACATCTCCTCTTACAAAACCGTTATCACGTCGGATGACAACGACTTGTCCTCCCTGTCATACTCACGTCACCAATGGATAAAGGAGAAGTCAAACGACACTACGTGTCAACGGCAACCATACCGATATTTCAAGTCCGCTTTATCCTCGAGACTACAACCTCGAGATAACAGCATTCGATCCTTCAACCAAGGACAACAACTTACTACCTACAGAGGGAGACAAAGTGATCATCAGGGTCATGAGCGTCAAACCCACCGAAGACAACTATAACAGCTGGGTAGCTCCCTCACCTTCTCTTCCAGCAAAGACTAAGTTGCCAAGGGATCCACAGCAAGTAACTGCTAAGTTCCCAACCTTTGATACCTATCTCCATCACAAGCCTGGTCAAACCGAAGCCATGCTAGACTTCAGTGCTCAGAGTGAGAGCCGCTCTCTCAACAGCCTACCTCTGACCGATGGTGCCAGCGTTTTCCCCACGCAATTCAGCCTCAGCTCACTGGCGGATGTTGAACAAGACACGTTCACTTCCCAAGCATCACCCTGTAAGGAACTTGCTATCAAACGAGGAGCTTCGCCTGTTGAAAACAGCATCGACGGTCCTCTCGGGTTTAAGACACCCATCGCAGTTCTAGGCAGGGTACCACTGAGACAGCTTGCTACTCTGGATATCAACGGGAACACTATGCTACCATCTCAGAGACAGCAAAGATGGGAGACGGCGAAGAAGTCTCTAAAGGCCTTACAACAAGTCCTGCCCCGTAGTTCTGTAAAGACTCTTTCAACCATCATCAAGAGACAAGTCTACCTTTCCTACGACGTGTCTACGAAGACTACAGCTGCAGGAGCCTCTCCCAGCGCTTCAGAAACCGGCAAAAAGGTACAGAAGCTGAGCTCTCTTTACCCTGGACATCCTTTCAGCTGGTCAGCCATCCTATCTGCTGACATACATTTCAGGCAAATCATCTGCTGGCTCCTTCGAGCAGGAGTCACATGATCTTAGCTTCGTCTCTGAACTCAGCTCACGGCGGGAGCCTACCGCCATATACTCCTCCAGCTGTGATGGAACATTGTAATATTTTAACTTTCTCCAGCGGATTATTGGGTTGGTGGAAGTGTTTGCACGTTGCTGCTTCCCCAATCCGAAGATGGGTTTTCGTTTGGACTTGGACTATTCCGCTGTTGAGGACTTCATGCCTCCAACTGAACATTGGACCATGCCAATTGGACTTCAACTGTTGTTGTTATTACCTGCATGCTTGTTTTTTCCTTTTGTCTTTCAGGTCTACAGTGACATCTCCAGTGGACATCATAAAATTATGAAATCTATAGATTTCAGACGGGGAGTGTTATGTCCCATGAATGAGACATTTTACAGACTGTCCTGTGTATTTTACATGCTGTATTGCAGTCTCTCATATTGTTTACTGTTGCTATGTGTCCCTGTGTTTGCATAGCTGAAATCCTCCCTTTACATCAAGTTTGTCCCTTCTGTCTCTCTGTCTCCCTCTTCTGGTGTGATGTCATTTCCTTCTTCTTTCTCCTGTGTTTCATTCTCCATCTTGATTTTATCAGATTCACATGTGTTTTCAGTCTGTCTGAAGAAAGTCTTTTTTACCTGCTGCTGTTTGTATGCATTCAACAAGAATTCTTAAAGAAATCAAAGTCTCTTCTGGATTCTTCATAACATGTGTGCCGGCAGCTGAGTTAAGCTATCTGCGATCGTCGCTGTAAGGAAAAGGTTGTCGCCATTTTGTATAGGGCCTGTACCAGCCTCCATTTTGTCAGTTCACACAGCCACAGACTTTTAGCTACACATTGCCTATTAGCATATCCAGTACGACAGGTTTTGATGTCCACTAGGAATCAATAGGCCTTTACATGCTAATTAGTCTAGGCCAGTGACTGAATGAGATGGTCAGTCGTATGGTAAATAGCCCAAGCTCAGGCATTGTTTCCTGCTCCATATGAATTGCAGGCCAATTAATATGCGTGCTTCAAAGCAATGGGGATGGGCCTAGCAGGTCTAAGAACTAGCCAAGAAGAGGCTGGTCTCTCATTCCATTTCACACACAGAAGCCAAGAAGATGGTCTAGGAAAGACCAAGGGACTATTCAGGAACTGAAGACTGTACCTGGGAATGGCAGAGCCAAGGCCTTCCCATGACCATAATACCCGGTAATATTGATCCATAGCTTATACCTTTAAGCCTTGTACATTATTGTTGTATTTTTACTCTGACTGCCATTCCATTGTAATTACATTGTATAGCTTTACCGTATATTTCTGTAATTATCTAGTGCGCCCTTAAGGCAAATTAAACCATAAAATTAATCTTGGGCTGATGCTTTTACTCTGATCACGAATCTTAGAATACCCAGTGGGTAGCAGGACACCTTCCCCGGCGGCCATTTGCTCTAGGTGCAGTTCTCTTACTGACCTGAGAGACAAAGGGGGGCGCCGGAAAGCTGTACCTGTGGAGTTACGTCCCATTGGTGACGTGGGAGGAAAGGGATCGTCCGTCACATTTGGTAGCGGCGGTGGTATCAGAAGCTGTGATACCCGGGCTACCGTGTGGCGGCCGGCTGAGTTCCTCACAAATTGGTGGCAGCAGTGGGATCAGAGTAATAGTGTGCGTGGGACCCCTACTCCCAGACACTAGAGACTACCAGCAGTACTTTCACTGCTGGGGTCTTAAGGTCAGCCCAGCACTAGACGGTCAGAGTGTAAATATAACAAGTTGTGTGCAAGGTCAGGGTTGCAGCTGTGTTTCAGTAACCAAAGGTTCCCAAGATGGCGGAAGGCACCAGGAGTAGGGCAAAGGGGGAGGCCAATGCTGTGGCCTATGAGGGGTTCGATACCGATGAGTTGGAGCTCAGCCAGGGCTCCCCAAGGAGCCCGACCCCCGTGCTCAGTCTCACAGTGGACTGCCCACCCCCTGCCCGTCCCAGCCTGTCCAGATCGGAGACCCTCTTCCAAGCGGCTATGGCACAGCTCGAGGCTGGTAATGACGCCGCCTATGACAGACTCCTGGTGGCGGCAGAGACAGCAGCAGAGCGTGAGCAAGCAGCGGCAGAGAAAGCAGCAGAGCGCGAGCAAGCAGAACGCCGTGAAGCTGCGGAGCGTGAGCAAGCAGCGGCAGAGAGAGCAGAGAGAGCAGCGGAGCGGGAGCATACAGAACGCCGTGAAGCTGCGGAGCACCGGCACCGACTGGAGATGGCTCAGCACGGGCCCCACTGGACGCACCAGGCCCACCGGAGACAAGGGCTCCCAAGGTCCGGGCGGAGGACTTTCCCTTGCTTGAAAAGGATGGAGACCTGGATTCCTTTTTGCTGGCTTTTGAGAGGACATGCCTCCAACATCATCTGGCCCCGGATCAGTGGGCAAGGTACCTGACCCCCTGTTTGAGGGGTAAGTCCCTGGAAGTTTTGGGGGACTTACCTGCCGGGGAGGAGCAGGACTACAACAGCATTAAGCGGGCCCTGATCCAGCACTACAACCTCACCCCGGAGTCGTACCGCAGGAAGTTCAGGAGCCTGCAGCGGGGTTCAAAGGACACCTGGACCGACCACATGCGGGCCCTGCTGAGAGCTGCGGAGCACTGGACCTCGGGTCTAGAGCTCACTACCCGCCAGGAGGTCCAGGAACTGTTTGTCGTGGAGCAATTTTTGTGGAACTGCCCAGAGGACCTCCAGCAGTTCCTCCGTGACCGGAAACCAAAGGGGGCTTCTGCTACAGCCGCCCTGGCAGACGAGTATGCCAACAACAGGGCGCCGGAGCCAAAGAAGCCTGCCAGCAGCACCTGGAGAGGGGGTAAGCCCAATCCTGCCCCAGCCCCATATCCAGCCCCCAGAGTGCAAGGGTGTACCCCCCGGCTGCCCTCTCCAGGCCAGGAACAGAACCCAGACGTTGCCATAATTGCAATCAGCCAGGACACTTTAAGGCTGCATGTCCCCAGCGCCAGAAGGCCCCATCCCTGTCCCAGAAACCGTCCACTGTTTTGTGTGTGGGAGGGGGTGGTGGGAGGTCCCTAGACAATTACCAACCCGTCACCATCGGCCGCTCAGCGGTCATGGGACTGCGGGACACAGGCGCTGAACGAACCCTGGTACGCCCTGAGGTGGTGTCCCCTCAAGACTTGGTACCTGGGAAAACCCTTTCCGTCTCCGGAATCGGAGGCGTTGAACCGGCGCTGCCCGTTGCCAAGGTGTATTTGGATTGGGGTGCCGGGAGGGGATGCGGGAGGTGGGAGTAACGCCGAATATTCCTGCAAATGTGTTGCTTGGGACCGATTTGGGGCGGCTAGTGTCCCAGTATGTGGCCACTGAACCCCCAAGTCCGGCTCCCCAAGAATGTCATGACTCTACTGTGAATGCTAATGTTAATGTATTGAATGTGCCTCCAACAGTGGAGGAGGGAGTGAAACCTGATGGTAAGCCATGCACTGACACTACACACACAGGGCTCACAGTGAGGACAGGTGAGGAGGCTGTAGGGGAGAGCTCAGAGGTGGAGGGAGGGGCTGCTATGGGCAGTGTAGGGCCCCTAAGTGAATCCAGCCTGCTGAGTCTAGGGCCCCTGCAGGAAGAGGAACAGGCCATGGGGGGAGGGGGTGTCCCGGGAGAGGAGCCACCAGGTAGGACCCCAGGTCAGGAGTTCCCCACATCCAGGATGTCAGGAAGTCAGGGGAAATCTGCCTGACCCGGCGACTTGGTCAGAGGAGGAGGGAAAGCAGGCGCTACCCGTGGTCTCAGCGGTCGTGGCCACTGTTACCAGGAGTGGGAGCGCTGAAGCCCAAGGAGCCTCGCGGAGGTCCGACGGTTTCCCCCTCTCTGACCAAGTGGCTGCCGAGTCAGACAGTAGCCAGGAGACAGATCCCGGGGAACTGACAGAGGACAGGGCAGTTTCATCAATTCTTGCCATATCTAGTCAGGGATTTCAGGCAGCGTTGGAAGCTGACCCTAGCCTGAAGACTCTCAAGGAACAGGCGGCACAGCCTCCCCTGGAGTCCGACCGCGAGCGAGTGGTCTGGGACCAGGGACGGCTGTACCGGGTAACGGTCCAGCAGGGTTCACCGGAGGCGTGGCCCAGGGACCGACAGTTAGTGGTGCCCCATCCGTTCAGGGCGGAATTGTTGCGGATCGCACACGAGATTCCAATGGCCGGACACTTAGGGATCACTAAAACCAGGGCCAGGCTAGCTCAGCATTTCTACTGGCCTGGAATGAGGACCGAGGTGATAGCCTACTGCCGTTCGTGTGACACCTGTCAGAGGGTGGGGAAGGCGGGGCCGCGCCCCAAAGCCCCACTGGTAACTCTGCCCATCATCGAAGAGCCTTTCTCGAGGGTGGCTGTGGATCTCATTGGACCTCTGTCCACTCCCAGCCGCTCCGGGAAATGCTTCATACTAACGGTAGTGGACTATGCCACCCGGTACCCGGAGGCGGTAGCTTTGTCGTCCATTCGGGCCGACAAAGTGGCCACTGCCTTACTGGAGATTTTCTCCAGAGTGGGGTTTCCCAAGGAAATGCTCACCGACCGAGGGACCCAGTTCATGTCGCAGCTGATGGAGTCTCTCTGTAAGCAGGTACAGGTGCAACATCTGGTGGCCAGCCCGTATCACCCACAGACCAATGGCTTGTGTGAGCGGTTCAATGGCACCTTAAAGCAGATGCTGAAGATGTTGGTCGACTCCCACGGGAGAGACTGGGAGCGGTATCTCCCACACCTGCTGTTTGCCTACCGGGAGGTTCCACAGGCCTCAACGGGGTTCTCCCCCTTTGAGCTCCTGTACGGGCGACGTGTACGGGGGCCCCTTGCTCTGGTGAAGGAAGCATGGGAAGGGGATTTAGCCACCCCTGGAGTGTCGGTCATTGAGTATGTCGTGCGCTTCCGGGACCGAATGATGGCCTTGACACGGCTGGTGCATGACAATATGGCCCAAGCTCAGGCTGACCAGAAGCGATGGTACGACCAGAATGCTTGTGAGCGGACCTACCAGGTGGGTCAAAAGGTGTGGGTACTGGTCCCCGTACCACAAAACAAGCTTCAGGCGGCCTGGGAGGGTCCATACCTCGTGCACGAGCAGCTCAACGCCGTCACCTACCTGGTCACCCTGGACCACGCCCGTGGAAGGAGGAAGGCCTTCCATGTGAACATGATGAAGGCCCATCATGAGCGGGAGGCTTATGCTCACCCAGTGTGCAACCTTCCAGAGGAAGGAGAGGCAGAAACCCTCCTCGATCTGCTCACCCAAGCCAAGGCGGGTGGATCCATCGAGGATGTGGGGGTTGGCCACCAGCTCTCGGAGGACCAACGTTCCCAGCTGGGGGCCACCCTACACCCCTTCCGGGAGCTGTTCAGCAGCCTGCCCGGAAGGACTGAGGCAGCAGTCCATGACGTGGACACTGGTAACCACCCCCCAATCCGGCGTTCAGCATATCGGGTCTCTCTTGAGGTGCAGCAGCAGATGCGCCAAGAGATAGACGAGATGCTGAGGCTGGGGGTGATCCAAGCGTCCAACAGCGCGTGGGCTTTCGCCTGTAGTCCTCGTCCCTAAAAAAAGGACCGAACTACGCGGTTCTGCGTGGACTACAGGGGCTCAACGCTGTGTCGGTCACCGATGCGTACCCAATGCCGCGCATCGATGACCTGCTCGACCAGCTGGCCGGGGCCAAGTACCTGACCATCATGGATCTGAGCAGGGGGTATTGGCAGATTCCCCTGACCCTAGGGCACGGGAACGCTCTGCCTTTATCACCCATTCGGACTGTACGAGTCCACGGTGATGCCCTTCGGCATGAAGAACGCCCCTGCCACTTTTCAGCGGATGGTCAACACGCTGCTCGAGGGACTGGAAGGGTATGCGACCGCGTACCTGGATGACATTGCCATCTTCAGTCCCACCTGGGAGGATCACCTAGAGCACCTGGCGCAGGTGCTCGGGCGGATCCAGCGAGCAGCTTGACCATTAAGCCGGAAAAATGCCAGCTGGGTATGAGTGAGGTCCACTACCTGGAGACACCGGGTAGGTGGGGGAGCTCTGAAGCCAGAGCCCGGAAGGTGGATGCCATCGCATCCTGGCCCACCCCCAGGACCAAGAAGCAGGTGATGTCCTTTTTGGGTACTGCTGGGTACTATAGGAGGTTTGTTCCACACTATAGTGCCCTGGCCAAGCCCCTGACGGACCTCACCAAGAAAAGGCTGCCCGTCGCAGTCGACTGGACAGTCGCCTGCGAGACAGCTTTCCAGGCGCTCAAGACCGCCCTTTCTAGTTCTCCTGTACTACAGGCAGCCGACTTCACGCGGCCATTCTTAGTGCAGACCGACGCCAGCGACTTCGGCCTCGTGCTGTGCTCAGCCAGGTTGACACTACGGGCCATGAACACCCCATTTTGTACCTGAGCAGGAAGCTCCTGCCGAGGGAAGTGGCCTATTCCACGATGGAGAAGGAATGTCTGGCAATTGTGTGGGCCCTGCAGCGTCTGCAGCCATACTTGTACGGACGCCAATTCACCGTGGAAACAGACCACAACCCCCTCAGCTGGTTTACACACGGTCTCTGGGACGAATGGGAGGTTGCTACGCTGGAGCCTCGCTCTCCAACAGTACCATTTCACCATTCGCCACAAAAAGGGCAGTGTACCATGGTAACGCTGATGGGTTGTCCCGGCAAGGAGAGGGTGCGGTAGGGCGCACGGGGGAACACAGGAATGTGATACCCCCTAGCGCCCTCAAAAGCAGGGAGGTGTAAGGAAAAGGTTGTCGCCATTTTGTATAGGGCCTGTACCAGCCTCCATTTTGTCAGTTCACACAGCCACAGACTTTTAGCTACACATTGCCTATTAGCATATCCAGTACGACAGGTTTTGAATGTCCACTAGGAATCAATAGGCCTTTACATGCTAATTAGTCTAGGCCAGTGACTGAATGAGATGGTCAGTCGTATGGTAAATAGCCCAAGCTCAGGCATTGTTTCCTGCTCCATATGAATTGCAGGCCAATTAATATGCGTGCTTCAAAGCAATGGGGATGGGCCTAGCAGGTCTAAGAACTAGCCAAGAAGAGGCTGGTCTCTCATTCCATTTCACACACAGAAGCCAAGAAGATGGTCTAGGAAAGACCAAGGGACTATTCAGGAACTGAAGACTGTACCTGGGAATGGCAGAGCCAAGGCCTTCCCATGACCATAATACCCGGTAATATTGATCCATAGCTTATACCTTTAAGCCTTGTACATTATTGTTGTATTTTTACTCTGACTGCCATTCCATTGTAATTACATTGTATAGCTTTACCGTATATTTCTGTAATTATCTAGTGCGCCCTTAAGGCAAATTAAACCATAAAATTAATCTTGGGCTGATGCTTTTACTCTGATCACGAATCTTAGAATACCCAGTGGGTAGCAGGACACCTTCCCCGGCGGCCATTTGCTCTAGGTGCAGTTCTCTTACTGACCTGAGAGACAAAGGGGGCGCCGGAAAGCTGTACCTGTGGAGTTACGTCCCATTGGTGACGTGGGAGGAAAGGGATCGTCCGTCACATTTGGTAGCGCGGTGGTATCAGAAGCTGTGATACCCGGGCTACCGTGTGGCGGCCGGCTGAGTTCCTCACAGTCGCCAATTGTAAGTAAGGTGAAAGAGATCCAGCATCTCACAGAGCCATATTTACAGCCACAGGCCCCGGGGACAGAATAAGTGGACCGCCAACGATCAGTATGTTATTATCTATCCTGTGAATAGGTGATAATTTAGTAAGTTGAGACAACTTTATTAACGTCCATCATTTTATTTTTAGGTCCTAGACTGATTCTTTAATAATTTAGTCATAACTGTATGATGATTTTCAGTTATTCTGGCCACCACTAGGGGAGCTAAATGTTAACAGATGTACACAGTCCTTTTTGAACTTAGAGGGGTTTTCCACCTATAGAAAAGTGGTCCACAAACGTTTCCCAGCATGTCCTATAGCAAAGTTAGACAGTACTCACCCACACTCTGTTCAGCACCAGCTTTCCAATACCAATTAGGTTTGTGCGTTTTGGCTGCACCGGTGACAATATGAATGCAACATGCACATCGCTGGGTCCAGACGCTGGCCTGGGAGGGTGAGTTCTATATAACTTTGTGATTTTACATGCTGGGAAACTTCTAAGGATGACTTTTCTATAAGTGGAAACCCCCTTTAATGAGAGCTGTATAAATCTGTCATGAGTTCCCCTTCGTAGTGGCTTAAAGTAGCTGCTGTGACAGCGATATGGCAATCAGGGTATAGGTTGGGGCCCGGCAGTTTGGACTTCTTTGACTAATTTGGTACATGTTAACCCCTTAATGCTCCTTGATGAATAAATATTGGAATTACTACTGTTTATGTTGCTGTCAATCACTTACAATGGCATTTAAGCTTAGAGATCAGGTCAGAGTGCTAGTTTGAGTGCCCATTGCCCTCCTGCAACACGATTGTGACAGCTGGTGACCTATTGAAAGTACAGATTCCTATCAAGTTAATTTTCCTGTGACGTCCAGACATAAGCCATGATTTTTACTATACACAATACCATACTTTTTGGGCTATAAGAAGCACTTTTTTCCCAAAAATTTTTTGGGGAAAATGGGGGTGCATCTTATAGTCCGCATGTACGTACCAGGAGTGTGGTGGGAGCAGGAGTCAGGCAATTCTGCCGGCCCTGGCTGGGAAGAGGTGGTGTTCGGTGGTCCGACCCTGCAAGGCGATGATCTGACTCCCATCCCAGGCTGGTTCGGTGGTGCAGAGGCTCCGCCGACATTTTGTGAAAGTCCGGAGCGTAATTTGGTGGCCTCCGAGAAAATGGCAGCCGGAGCAGATGCATGTGCAGATTGAGATCTCATTTTCCAAGATCTCGGACAAGATCTTGTTTCCGAGATCTGAATATGCGAATGGCCGCCTCCGGTGGCCATTTTCCTTGAGGCCCACGCATTGCAGCAATGGAAGTGCGGGGCTATGGGCTTTTACAAAATGTTGGTGGAGCCCCCACACCACTAAACCAGCCTGGGATGGGATTTCCTATAGGCCAGGGCATTGCAGCAATGCATGTGCCTGGGATCCATGCTTTCACAAAATGTCAGCGGAGCCCCCGCACCACCAAACCTGCTCACCAGCCTGGGATGGGAGTCAGATCATCGCCGACCACCGAACACCGCCTGTGACCCCGCCCACCACCGCTGCCGATCCCCCCCGGTAAGCTGAATTCAGACTGTAAGATGGACCCCCATTTTACGCATTAATTTTTTTTCCCCTATTTTCCTTCTGAAAATTTGTGGTGTGTCTTGTGATCCGGTGCATCTTATAGTCTAAAAAGTACAGTGATATTTGAGCAATGCTGTGTGTACTATAAGAGATCACAGGTTAAAGAAAATATGGCACAAACCAATTTTTTATTTTTACAATATTCAGATTTTTTTATAAGCAACTGAAACAGTAAAAACAAAACTATAAGTTTAGAATCAACATAATTGCAGTAACCTGTAAAATCGTGATGTCAGCACATTTTTATCATACAATTAACTCTGTAAAAAAAAAAAAAAAATACTGCAGAATTGCATTCTGTCACCATTACACCTCACTTCGAATTTTTATACCTTTTTCTCTAACTCTATATAAACTCTATCTGATAAAATTAATGTTGTCAGTAAAATCTGCAACTCGTCCCGCAAAACACAAACTCCTATAAGTCTGTGATGACAGAGAAATAAAAAAGTTATGGCGATTTGAAAATTTGAGGAAAAATGAAAATTGTCAGTGTCCTTAAGGGTTAAATCTGAAAACTGTAACTGAAAACTGTATTATCTGAGCTGCTGCTTTTCCTTCTAACAGAATTCAAAGATGTTCTCTGCAGCAGACACATGAATGTTGGAAAGTGTGAACTAGAGAGGACTTGTGGGCATGCTCTGTGACCTGTGCAGAGATCACTGTGCGGAGAGGAGGGGAGCTGTTGTCAGTGATGGATCCTACCTTACCGTCCTCCAACTTTTTTGACAAGCGTGTTATGCTACTGTGTGGCCCAGCTATGTCAGGCACACATAATCCAGGAAAATGCACAGGAAGGTAACCGCAAAAGCTTGATATCCATTCACGTCACTCACACTTTCAGACACACCCATCGGGGGTATAAAAGGGAGTGACACGTAGCAGTCAGTGATTATTCAAGCCTTGGGAGACTCAGGAGTGAGTCATTCCCAGTGTTCATTTCAGTGTTCAGTGTTCAGTCAGTTTCCTGTCTAAGGACAGTGCAGTTCAGTGTCAGTTCAGTCTGGACTTGGAGGGAGAGGAGAGAGGACTGAATCCTCACAGAGCTAGTGTAGCTCACCTGACAAGAAAGTGGAGGCTAGTACGGGTGAAGTGAATCATCCTAGCCTAGTCAGAGCTACCCCTTAACCAGTACCTCAGCACAAGCCGCCTGTATTCCTAGGAAGGAAGGTGATTACAGGAGCTGTAATAAGGAGGATACTGAGAGCTGTTCAGTGAGCTCTGGAGAAAGCTGACATTTCCATCAAAGCTACAAGTGCTTATGTTAAGAGCGAGAGCAGGGCGAAGGGCGCAGTGGAGAAGGACAGAGATAAGTGCTTCAGTACCGGATTACCTGCACTAATTCACCGGACACCGGGGTCCGAGGCGTTGCTAGCGCTTCACGCCTAGTAACAAGATAACCGGAGGCTTTCTGGACTACAAGTAGCAGAAGGTAGCCCTAAGCGCTGATACGTAAACGGAGTCAGGGAGGACAGGACGGGCAAGGCCTGATCAGCCCCAACGCCTTAGTTCTCACCAACATCTGGAATTCAGAGACATAGAAGGCTCCACCACAATGTCGGCCGGGCGTTGCAGCTATTGAAACAAGCTGGAGATTACAGAGTTAACTTCGCTTCATGCAAGTTTGGACTCACATACATATGAAGTAAAGGAGGGCCCCTAACCTGCTCAGCGGTCATCCCGAATGTGCATTCTCCATCCCGACCAGCTCCCCGGGACCTGCCTGAACCACCTACAAGTAAAGGTATGGAAAGAAGCTGCATTGTGTGAGACTGTTTCATTTACTGCACCCTGCATCACCACCATAGACTTCCAGGGACCAGTCTCGCCTGTGGAGACTTACCATCCAGCTGCCCCATAACATCCCCTAGGAAGATCCATATAGCAGCGCTGGTCCAATTGGCCAGACACCACAGGTGGCGTCACGAACTATCTATTCCTACAATTCCCCTGTTAATTTCCCCCATTGCATGATCGCCCAGGGCCACGGACCGAGTCCCGCTGCCAGTGACAACTCCCATAGACTTCTATGGGCTCGGTGCCGAGTACCCCATAGCCCTGTTACTAAGTGCGACTCACTACACTACATTTTAATCCTTCCTGTGTTGATAATGAGACTGCTGAGAAGTGATATCTGTGGAAAATGTATTCTGGGGTTCATGGCTTCAGGAAACACTGGAAGATTTCAGGAAGATCCGGTGGTAAATATATTTTATGTCATAGAAGATCAGAAAAATGTTTACTGTAAAATGTAGTTTAAAAACAGGTAATTTTCTGATGCTACTTTCTCTTTAAGGTCTAATCCTCACCGAGGTATAGATATATCTCCCAAATACACGTAATGCAGCATGAAGGGCTCGGAGAAGGTGGCAGTGAAGGTGTGTAAGTGTCTGATGGGGTCACGCAGCTCATAAAAGGACAATTGCCCGGCCTCATAATCCAGACATATCCTGACCCCATCACGGAGATCTTGTCAGGTAACCGGATCACTTTACTGTCATGTATCACTGAATACCGATCATTATACTGATCTTTATATCTCAACAAACCCCAGGACTTGTTATTATTTCCAATCAGTGACTGACGCCCCCTCCTGTCTATACTGGGATAACACATCCCCACCCTAAACCACACTAATCTCCTGCCCTCCACATCCCAGTAATGTCTTCCTGAGGTAAATCCCCTCCTGCTCATCACCTGATAAGCCTTGAATCTCTCTGCTGTTTCTGGACGTTTAGCTTATCTCGTGTCCAGGTTCCAGTTTTCAGGTCGTCTGATATAAGGACATTATTAGCAGCTGTGGTTACATCCAGTAATATGTCTGCAGGACCCTCCACATAGATCCCGCTCCTTATACCTGATATTACGTCACATAATGTGTGTACTGTGTGTGAGATCACAGCCACATCCAGGTCATCTCCATCATGGAGCTGTTTATCATGTCCCCCTGTGTCCTCATCACCTTCCTCCTCCTCAGGATCACACAAGTCACCGGTGTCTGGTTCCTGTAAGACAGTCAGTGGATCCTTCATGTTACACAGCTCCTCAATGTGTCTCATCTTCCCGGACAGCTCGTCCTTCTTTATTTCCAGCTGATGGATCAGAGCAGACAGTGGCAGTGACTCTTCCTTTTCCTGCCTGGAGATCTCACTCAGGACCTTCTTCTCCAGTCGTCCACCCGTCTCCTGATGTCTGTACACAGGGCAGTGACTCTCTCGGCTTCTCCAGATGCTTTTTCTTGAGCTTTTCTCCTGCTCTCCTCCAGACTCCGGACTCTTTCCTCAATCTTCTTTCTCTTTGTGATCAGTTTCTGGAGAACATTTCTCAGTTTCTCCTTCCTCTTCTCAGAGGCCTCATCCAGCATCTCCACCCGATGTCCCCGATGTTCTCCGGTCAAACTACAGGAGACACAGATACAAGCATGGTCCTCAGTGCAGTAATATTCCAGGATCTTCTTATGGACAGAACATTTCCTTTTCTCCAGAGAAGTTCTGGGATCAGATAAGACGTGTTCTGGTGATTTGCTGTGAACCCTCAGGTGTTTATCACACAGAGAAGCCCCACAGAGTAGACAGGATCTAACAGCAGGTACCGGAGAGTCCACACAGTAAGTGCAGCAGATCCCTGTTGTGTAGCCCTGGTATGTAAGGCACACATTATCCGGGAGGATGAGTGGAGAGGTAACGGTTAAGGCTCGACATCACTCATACACATTTCAGACACACCCAGCAGGGGTGTATAGGGGAGTGTCCTGTAGCACAGTGCAGTCTGAAAGTTCTCCTGTGAGCGTGCAGAGAGAGAGAGGACGTGTGCCTTTTGGAGAGCCGAGATCTCCTGTCAACACAGGGAGACAGTACAAAAGTGGAGGCTAGTACGGATAACCGAATATTATCCTAGTCTAGTCAGTGCTGATATTAAGAGTGCGAGCAGGGCGAAGGGCGCAGTGGAAAAGAATTCTAGAAGTGCCTTAAGGATTGGACTATTCTGCATTGATCACCGGTCACTGGGGACCGAAGTGTCGCTACAGCTTCAGGTGTAGTGATAGGAAAAACCAGAGGTTCGCTGGACTTCAAGTCACAGGAACAAGCCCTTTTGTCAGTACAAAACCAGGGTCAGGTAGAACAAGAACTTTGAGTCAGTGCACGACAAGAGAAGGAACTTAGTTCTATCCATTAGAAGACTCGACCACTATACTGACCGGGCAGGACAGCTACAGAATTAGCTGGAGTTTTTGAGTGAACTTAGCTTTATGCAAGTTGGACTCGTTACATGGAAAGTTAAGGAGGCCTCTAACCTGCTCAGCCGTTACCTCGAAACGCATCCTCCATCCACCCCAACAGCTTCCCGGGACCTGCCTAAACAACTTGAAAGTAAAAGGTATGGAAAGAAGCTTTATTGTCTGAGACTGTGTCATTTATCCACATCTCCTTACTACAATCACCATAGACTCAGAGGGACAGTCCCACCTGTGGGGGACCCAACACCTAGCTGCTATAACATCCCCTCAGAGTTCTGTTCAGCAGCGCTGGTCTCAGTGATCAGACAACTACAGGTGGCGTCACGAACTGTTATCTACCAAATCCCCTGTAAATAATTCCCCTTTAACGCCTGACCGCCAGGGCCACGGACCGAGCCACGCTACCAGTGACATCCCTTATAGAAATCTACAGGCTCGGCTCCGAGTACCCCATATCCCTGGAAACCCACAATTGTGGTGCGGGTCACACAAAACTTGGCGTCACGAACAGGATCCGAAACTTGCAGCATTGCGAGCCCTGTGTGCCTGTGAAATGTTTCAGTGAAAAAGGACTGTTTGCACTTTTGGCGCCAAATACCGCCATCTTTGCCGCCATATTCGCGCCCTGAGGCGCTGGAGAAGAAGGTGGGCGTGTACCCCCCTGTGGCGCGAAAGAAATGGCCGCCCTCTCCAAGTGTTATTACAATATGCGATCCTGCCCTACAGCAAAAGATCCGCCTCCTCTTCACCTTCCCTGCGAAGAGGAGGAGACGCAAACCCCGCCTCCACGGAAGAGACCAGACTGTTCTGAAAAAGTACCAGAGACGGACTTGGAGTGAGATGGAGGCAGGATGTGAGCAGTTGGCGGGGAAGCGGAGGAGCCTAGGCCCCGTTCCCCAGCCAAGCTGCTACCGGAACCGGACCTATCCTCAGTCCGGGACCTTCAGATGATGTTGCTGGAGGTCAAAGAAGAGAATAATGAACTAAAGAGATTGCTGAGGCGACAAGCTGAAATGAAGGAAACCGAGAGACACTGGCGTACCCAGAAACAGCGGCTGCTGTGGGACGCAGTGTTATCTCCCACCGACACCACCGACCTCACTCCATGGCTCGACCTTCCAAAGGCCCTGCTGCTAAAGGCTAAAGGACGACCGGAGGCTACCCCCAAAAGTACCGACCCTGATCCCACCGATGGAGCGGTGGAGGCGAAGGAGGTTGCGGAGGTCCAGCCCGTTCCGGAACGCCCGCCCGGCCAGGAGGCCGCAGCAGATGATTGTTCCCCGGTAGGGACACCGGAGGGATCCTGTCCGTCGCTGCCGGAGGTCGACTGGGACGCGATGGAGCGTCTTGATGACGTCGCATATGCCGTAAAATGGGAAAGTGCGTGGCAGCAACGTCAGGAGGAACAGCAACGCCGACAGGAGGAAGAACAGGAGGCCCAGCGTAACCGACAGCGGCAGCATGCAGAGCTCATCGCGGACAAGGAAACCGTTCGCCGCGATAAAGGTACCCGGAGGGAACCACGACGTCAGGGGTGCGTCACCGAATTCCAGTTCCGCAAGGGCTGGGGTTTTATCCGGAACCGGGACTTTACCCAGGGGTATTTGTGAGCCGACGCGATATAGAGTCCCACCTACCACAAGGCCATCCGGGAAGGGACCTGGTTAATGGGGACATAGTCACCTACACACGGCACTGGGGTATGAAGGGATGGTATGCCCTTAATGTCACAATTGTCCGTGACCCCGTCCCTGACGCAGGTAACGTCACCATTGCCAGCGCGTCACAGTCCCGAGCTCCCGCTGCACCAGGCTGTGCCCCGGCATCGCCCCCTGAATGTCCATTGCAGTTTGAAGCGCCCCCAGCATATTCTGCTCTGCCAGTGCCTCGCACCAAATCGCAACCCGCGACCCCGTTCAAACCACAAATTATACCGCCGGACGTAGCGGCACCAGCAGCGATACCATCAGCATCTTGTAATGAAGAGATACCCGTTGCGCCCCCAGTGGTTCGCACGAGGACTGTAGCGACACAAACGTTGATAGCAGGTCACGACCTGTTTGTCATGTGCTCTAAGGAGCATCGCGTCGTTCCAGCACCCGGTGTGGAAGACGTCACTGAAATTAGTAAATAATAAAGACTGGTAGGACCCAGACAGGGTTTACCACATTCAATATGTATATAAGTTCATAAAAGTGAAAATAATTTGCACATTTGATATGAGTATGTAATGTTTACATATTTTACATAAGTAAAAGTAGAACACCCGGCTGGGTAATCAGATAAAGAGAGTTTTTGCACTTTATGGTATTTATGTGATAAGTGGTCGCATATTTGCACCAAGTTTATAAGGGATACTCTAGTTGAGTAAACAGAATCTGGTATAATGTGAATTATTTGAAAAAATGTATATATATGCGTTGGAACCATGCTATGGACTGAGAGGCTGAGGACTGAGCCAGCCCAAAGACTGTATCCTGTAAATAGTTGCACTAAGGTGCATTACCTTGGTTTTACCTGAAACCACCACAACTACCTCTGAACAGAAAACCCGTATGGTGTGGCACTGAGTGAGGTCTGCATTCAGAAGTCCTGCAGCCCACCCAGGACCCACGTTGAAGGTTTGGTGCGGGTCCTTCACAAGAATATTGCATACGTATTGAAGTGTCTTGATGTTCTGATACTTTTGTATTTTCTTACTGTACATATTGTAACGTTTAAGATTTCGTACCTCCCGGATGGGATGAGTTTCATGTAAATGTTTAAATGCAAAACAAAAATTCTTTCTTTTTCTATTTCACAGCCCGGGAGTGCTGTATTTTACCAAGGGGGAATGTGTAGCCCTGGTATGTAAGGCACACATTATCCGGGAGGATGAGTGGAGAGGTAACGGTTAAGGCTCGACATCACTCATACACATTTCAGACACACCCAGCAGGGGTGTATAGGGGAGTGTCCTGTAGCACAGTGCAGTCTGAAAGTTCTCCTGTGAGCGTGCAGAGAGAGAGAGGACGTGTGCCTTTTGGAGAGCCGAGATCTCCTGTCAACACAGGGAGACAGTACAAAAGTGGAGGCTAGTACGGATAACCGAATATTATCCTAGTCTAGTCAGTGCTGATATTAAGAGTGCGAGCAGGGCGAAGGGCGCAGTGGAAAAGAATTCTAGAAGTGCCTTAAGGATTGGACTATTCTGCATTGATCACCGGTCACTGGGGACCGAAGTGTCGCTACAGCTTCAGGTGTAGTGATAGGAAAAACCAGAGGTTCGCTGGACTTCAAGTCACAGGAACAAGCCCTTTTGTCAGTACAAAACCAGGGTCAGGTAGAACAAGAACTTTGAGTCAGTGCACGACAAGAGAAGGAACTTAGTTCTATCCATTAGAAGACTCGACCACTATACTGACCGGGCAGGACAGCTACAGAATTAGCTGGAGTTTTTGAGTGAACTTAGCTTTATGCAAGTTGGACTCGTTACATGGAAAGTTAAGGAGGCCTCTAACCTGCTCAGCCGTTACCTCGAAACGCATCCTCCATCCACCCCAACAGCTTCCCGGGACCTGCCTAAACAACTTGAAAGTAAAAGGTATGGAAAGAAGCTTTATTGTCTGAGACTGTGTCATTTATCCACATCTCCTTACTACAATCACCATAGACTCAGAGGGACAGTCCCACCTGTGGGGGACCCAACACCTAGCTGCTATAACATCCCCTCAGAGTTCTATTCAGCAGCGCTGGTCTCAGTGATCAGACAACTACAGGTGGCGTCACAAACTGTTATCTACCAAATCCCCTGTAAATAATTCCCCTTTAACGCCTGACCGCCAGGGCCACGGACCGAGCCACGCTACCAGTGACATCCCTTATAGAAATCTACAGGCTCGGCTCCGAGTACCCCATATCCCTGGAAACCCACAATTGTGGTGCGGGTCACACACTGTGATCTCCTCTTGTTCTCGCTGAGTAATCAGGAAACGTTCTGCGACATTATGGAGATTTATGTTCCTCATCAGTGCCGGCCGCTCCTGAAACTCTTCTCTGCAGTCAGGACAGGAATAAACTCCAGACCCGTCCTGTGTATCCAGCACACGACCAATACAGACCCGGCAGAAGTTGTGTCCACATCTCAGCATTACAGGGTCCTTAAATGTAGATAAACAGATGGAGCAGAGCAGCTTGTCTCTCAGATCAGCAGACGCCATGGCCGATGGAAGAAGGAAGAAACGAAACTGAAATTGTCTATTACTCAACACTTACCAATGTTGTAGTTACACACTTTCACTTAACTCATTAACCCCTTCATGACCTGTGACACAGCGTATGTGTCATGAAAGGATCGCGTTCCTGCGGGTCGGGTGACCGGGGTCACTGAAAGGTCACCCAACATGCAGGCACAAGATCCTTTGTGCTTCACCACAGGGGGGTTGGCTTAACCCCTACGTGGCTACGATCGCTCTGATTGGCTGTTAAAAGTGAAACAGTGCTCCCTTTATTCCGAGCCCCGACGTGTGCCCAAACAGTGGTTTACCCCCACATATGGGGTATCAGCGTACTCAGTAAAAATTGCACAACAACTTTGGGGGTCTAATTTCTCCTGTTACTCTTGGGAAAAAAAATTGGGGACTAAAAAAATGATTTTTGTGGAAAAAAAATGATTTTTTATTTTCACAGCTCTGCGTTATAAACTTCTGTGAAGCGCTTGGAGATTCAAAGTGCTCACCACACATCTAGAGGAGTTCCTTGGGGATCTAGTTTCCAAAATGGGGTCACTTGGGGGGTTTCTACTGTTTAGGCACATCATGGGCTCTGCAAACGTAACATGACGCCTGCAGACCATTCCATCAAGTCGGCATTTCAAAAAATCACTACTTCCCTTCCGAGCCCCGACGTGTGCCCATACAGTAGTTTTCTCCCACATATGGGGTACCAGTGTACTCAGGACAAACTGTACAACAATTTTTGGGGTCCAATTTCTCCTATTATCCTTGTGAAAATAAAAAATTGTGGTTAAAAAAATCAGTTTTTGAGGAAAAAAATGATTTTTTGTTTTTACAGCTCTGCATTATAAACTTCTGTGAAGCACGTGGGGGTTCAAGGTGTTCACCACACATCTGGATAAGTTCCTTGGGGGGTCTAGTTTACAAAATGGGGTCACTTGTGGTTGGTTCTACTGTTTGGGCACATCAGGGCTCTGCAAACATAACAAGATGCCCGCAGATTATTCCATCAAGTCGGCATTTCAAAGCGTCACTACATCCCTTCCGAGCACTGACGTGTGCCCAAACAGTGGTTACCCCCCACATATGGGGTACCAGCGTACTCAGGACAAACTAGACAACAACTTTTGGGGTCCAATTTCTCCTGTAACCATTGTGAAAATAAAAAATAGGGGCTAAAAAAATCATTTTTTGAGAAAAAAAATGATTTTTTATTTTCAAGGCTGTGCGTTATAAACTTCTGTATAGCACCTGGGGGTTCAAAGTGCTCACTGTGCATCTAAATAAGTTCCTTAGGGGGTCTTGTTTCCAAAATGGGGTCATTTGTGGGAGCTCCAAAGTTTAGGCACACAGGGGCTCTCCAAACACCACATGGTGTCTGCTAACGATTGGAGCTAATTTTCCATTAAAGTCAAATGGCGCTCCTTCCCTTCTGAGCCCTGCTGTGCACCCAAACAGTGGTTCCCCCCTCATATGGGACACCAGCGTACTCAGGAAAAACTGGACAACAACTTTTGGTGTCCAATTTATCCTGTTACCCGTGGGAAAATAAAAAAAAATAGGCTAAAAAATCATTTTTGAGAAACAAAATGACTTATTTTCACTGCTCTGCGTTTATAAACTTCTGTGAAGCACTTGGGGGTTCAAAGTGCTCACTACACATCTAGATAAGCTCCTTGGGGTCTAGTTTCCAAAATGGGGTCACTTGTGGGGGTTTCTACTGTTTAGGCACATCAGGGGATCTGCAAACGCAACATGACGCCCGCAGAACATACCATCAAGTCTGCATTCCAAAATGGCGCTCCTTCCCTTCTGAGCTCTCCCATGAGCCAAAACAGTGGTTCCCCCCACATATGGGGTATTGGTGTACTCAGGACAAATTGCACAACAAATTCTCCTGTTACCCTTGTGAAAATAAAAAATAGCTGGCTAAAAAATCATTTTTGAGAAAAAAATGATTTTTTTATTTTCACTGCTCTGCGTTATAAACTTCTGTGAAGCACTTGGGGGTTTAGAGTGCTCACAACACATCTAGATAAGTTCCATAAGAGGTCTAGTTTCCAAAATGGTGTCACATGTGGGGTTTTTTCATTGTTTAGGCACACAGGGGCTCTCCAAACGCGTCATGGTGTCCGCTAATGATTGGAGCTAATTTTCCATTCAAAAAGTCAAATGGCGCTCCTTCCCTTCTGAGCCCTGCCGTGCGCCCAAACAGTGGTTTATGACCACATATGAGGTATCTGTGTACTCAGGAGAAATTGCCCAACAAATTTTAGGATCCATTTTATCCTGTTGCCCATGCAAAAATGAAAAAAATTGATGCTAAAATAAAATTTTTGTTGGAAAAATTAAAATGTCCATTTTTTCCTTCCACGTTGCTTTAGTTCCTGTGAAGCACCTGAAGGGTTAATAATCTTCTTGAATGTAGTTTTGAGTAGCTTGAGGGGTGCAGTTTTTATAATGGTGTAACTTTTGGGTATTTTCTACCATATAGACCCCTCAAAGTGTCTTCAAATGTGAGGTGGTCCCTAAAAAAATGGTTTTGTAAATTTTGCTGTAAAAATGAGAAATCGCTGGTCAAATTTTAACCCTTATAACTTCCTAAAAAAAAAATTTTTCCTTCCAAAATTGTGCTGATGTAAAGAAGACAAGTGGGACATGTTATTTATTAACTATTTTGTGTCACATAACTCTCTGGTTTAACAGAATAAAAATTTCAAAAATTGTGAAATTTTCAAAATTTTCGCCTAATTTCCATTTTTTTTCACAATTAAATGCAAAAATTATCGACCTAAATTTACCACTAACATGAAGCCCAATATGTCACGAAAAAACAGTCTCAGAATTGCTAGGATCCGTTGAAGCGTTCTTGAGTTATTACCTCATAAATGGACACTGATCAGAATTGCAAAAAATGGCAAGGTCATGAAGGGGTTAAAGGGAACCTGGCACCTGCTTGTGCTACTCCCTTGAGAGAGTATCATGCTGTAGGGGCAAAGACCCTGATTAAAGCAATTTATCACTTCCTTTACATGGTCCTGCATTTTTTATTAAAAACTGCTGTTTTAAACCTTTAGGGTATGTGCTCACGTTGCAGATTTGCCTGCTGAATTTTCTGCACAGAATCTGCATCTCTTGGAAGAAAACGCAGGAGCGGATTTGATGTGTTTTTGTTGCGGATTTTCATGCGTTTCTTTCATGCGGATTTGTATGTGTTTTTGTAAGCTAAATAAAGATATGCTATTTAACAACAAAAAAAGATTTGTGATGTAATTTCTTGTCCAACCTCCTCTTTTACATTTGTCCAACCTATACTCCATTACACAGACAGATAGATAGATAGATAGATAGATAGATAGATAGATAGATAGATAGATAGATAGATAGATAGATAGATAGATAGAAGATAGAAAAAATCTGCATTAGGCCAGGGTCACACTTTCGAGAAACTCTCATGAGTCTCACACCTCAATACCTGGCACTGCCATGGGCACTCGGACCGGAGCGTTTAAACCGCACAGAAATATATGCAGCCTCATACTTCGGACCCGAATGCCGGCGGCAGTGCTGAGTATTGAAGTGCGAGACTCATGTGAGTTTCTCTTAAAGTGTGACCCTGGCCTTAAACACAATATCTTATAAGCAAGAGAGAGAAGAGTCCTAACTATTATATAAAGTAATTGTATTAATATAAAAAGGACACACAGTGAGAACAGGACCAATAAAAAATGTTGTACTAGTTTACAATAAACAATAAGTCAAGGACAGCAAGAAATGGCAGAGGAGCAGTCCACCATACTTATCCAGTCTAATGTAACAAGTACAACATTTTTTATTGGTCCTGTTCTCACTGTGTGTCCTTTTTGCATTAATACAATTACTTTATAGACTAGTTAGGACTCTTCTCTCTCTTGCTTGTAATATGTTTCTGTGAGTCATCACTATTTCATTTTTTGAGGCATTTTTTCAGCATTTGGTACTTACCATGCACTTTTGAGCATAATGAATTTTTGGAGTATCTTCTTTATATTAAACACAATATCTGTTTAATTTAAGAAAAAATGGGAAAAAAAATTGCGTGGGCTCCCGCACAATTGAAGGAAAGCCGCGACTGGGGACCGATGTTTATAGCCTGGGAAGGGGTAATACCCATGGCCCCTTCCCAGGCTATGAATATCAGCCCGCAGCTGTCTGCATAGCCTTTACTGGCAGAAAGGCTACACGGGCTGATATTCATAGCCTAGGAAAGGGCCATGGATATTGGTCCCCCCTGGCTACAAATATCAGCCCGCAGCCACCCCAGAAATGGCACTTAGCCCCTCTCTTCCCACTCCCATGTAGCGGTGGGATATGGGGTTATAAGGGGTTATTATCACCTTGCTATTGTAAGGTGACATTAAGCCCGGTTAATAATGGAGAGGCGTCAATAAGACACCTATCCATTATTAATCTTATAGTATAAAAGGGTTAAAAAAACACACACACACAGAAGAAAGTATTTTAATGAAATAAAAAACTACAGTTTTCATATTTTTATTGCACAACTAATCCATGCGACACCCTCGTTCTCCTGTAATAAAAAGTAAAATAGTAAACCATTAGTATTCTCCCTGTCCGACGCAGTCCAATTAATAATGAGTGTCCCATGACGATCTCCCCTGAAGAAGTTACCTGAGTTCATTCTCTCACTTACGGCAATACTGCGTGGGAATTTTCTCACCCACCATTGCCAGTGAATGAACTGAAGTGACCTCTCTCTCCCGGCAGAGAGATATACATAGCTGAGGATTACCTCCACTTGTCAGTGCATCGTGGAAGCCCTGTAGAGCACTGACATCGCCCGATGTCAGTGTTCTACACCAGAGATCATCTTGGGATACTTGTTAATAATTGGACTATGGTGGAAAGGTAAGTATAGGTTGGTATATTATTTTAATTTTTATTAAAGGAGACGAGGGCACTCGGTAAGTATGTACTCTATGTTATATATTGTATGTTATGTGTATGTACTGTATGTTATATATTGTATGTTCTGTATGGTTTTTTTTACTACTGAACTCAGCCATTGTCTGATGGGACTACTTTCCCATCATCAGCAATGCTGTCACTGTGAGCATTCATAGCCGGATGGGAGCAGTAGTTCCATCAGACAATGCATGCCTACACAGACCCGCACACAGCAGCACACACACAGACACACACATATACACACAGGCACACACACAGCCCCGCACACCCCCGCATACACATACACGCACACAGTCACCGTCCACACACCGCCCACACACTCCCTCCTGATCTGGAGCGTTTCTCACACCCACATCTGCAGCAAATCCGCAGATCTTTTTTACATCTGCGGTTTGCTGCGGATGTGTCTGACTCAATGGAAGTAAATGGGTGCAGAAACGCTGCAGATCCGCAAAAAGAATTGACATGCTGCGGGAAAAAAACTGCTGTAAATCTGCACTGATTTTTCCACAGCATGTGCACAACAAATCTCCATTTCCCATTGTGATGATACTGCAAGCTTCATTTCTTGTGCTGTTTCCAGAACTTTCCCCATAGTACTACAACCCCCACCGTTTGCAAGCACAGGCAAAGTTACCCCTCCCTCCTTTTCTCTGCAGCTCACGCTTCCCTTCCCCCCTCCCAACCTGCAGTCAAGCTCAGTGTAACCTGAGCTACCAGTGCTGGAAGTTTTGCCGCTTCACCGCAGGGGTCCCTATTGTCAGCAACATGTGCTGTCCCTACCCTAGCAGCCATTTTGGAAACTTCATTCTGTTTTGGTTATAACACGGTGGGGATTTGCGTCAGAAACACGAAAGTTACTGTTTTGAAGCCTGTGTCCATGGGCATCGTTCCCGTGGTACTGGTGAACCCGTAACTCCAACAGAACCCGAGAAATGGAATTCTCGGATCCCCCACAAACTAGCTCATCCAAGTTTGGGCTCATTGGAACCGTCATTTTAAAGTAAGATCATTGATAGGTCTGCCGTTATTCTGCTAGGTTCACAGGACGAGGGATGGACCTTATGATATTTCAGAGCTCAAATCATACACTTCTGTCCCTGGGAGGTGGCCAGAAAAACCCTCCCCTTTTCGTGAGGTCAGCAGCCCCAGGTATAAGTCTGGCAGTGAGCCCCCCTTGTCATTCCTTGCTGTGATGTCCTGACTAAGAGATCTGCAAATGAACTATGACGTGTGGCTCCTTCCCCCAGCCTGGCTTGCCTGTAAATGATCTAACAACCATGTGAGTGATTTTCATCTTTAATCCTATTTTATTTTATAACTGCCTTTGTACATAACGATATTGTCTCAGTTTGTTCCATCTTTTTATATTGTATAAGCACTTCCTGTCTTTTTAAGGAATAAACCTATAAAATTATTAGTTTGATTCTCCTGCTCTATAAACGAATTTGCACGTGCCTGAAGTACTACGCTACTGTTTTGGGTTGCTGCGGACCCTCTTGATAAATTGTTCCAAGTAAACCGTGGCTGGTGGCAGCTATAAAGAAGGGGTGTAAAGTGTTGACCTATGGGGTGGCGTTGGCGGTGACGGAGCGGGTATTATAAGTGTATTACCCGGCTGCGGCTCGGAGTAATTATAATTCCCTCACTGCAGCGTGCCCAATAGCCAGCACACATCCAAGTGACCCGTCTTGCGACTAATTATCCTAGGTGCAGTTCCCTGACTGACCTGAGGGTAAGGGGGGCGCCAGAGAGCTGCAAGTTCCTAAGTGGAAGTGGGATAATTATAAATCCCTGCAGTTTACTGGGTCGGACGGCAGCAGCCGTCGTGTGTGTGCACCGTTTCATCACATATTGGTGGCAGCAGTGGGATTATAGAGCATTAGTGATCTGGTTTGAGCAATCATTCCATTCACTAAAAAACTTGCACGGTTCTTCAGCGACCCTGCAGCTAAAGTTTTGGAGAACAGACTCAGTGTTTATTAGTCCTGAGACAATTGTGTGTACTTGCGGTTACCCCTCCCTTCTCTTTGTTTTTCTATCCTATCTTTTATTTGGCAACCATGGCTACGAGGGGATACGACTGGTATAATCGGAATAGCAAGGAAGCTCTTCTTGCCATGTGCGAGTGGAGGGAGATTGTCCCCATGGCCCAAACCAAGGCCGAGGTGATCCAGGCCCTGATGGCACGGGACCACGCTCGGAGCGAGGAGGGCGCAGGAGCTGGCCCAAGCCAAGTTGGTGCCGCAGGAGCCGAGGCCCAACCCCTGACTGTTTACACCCAGGGCGGGATGGACCCTTACCTGCAGGCGGCCCTGGAGGGACTCCCCACCGACGACCGGGAGGAGCGCCTGAAGCTGATCCAGCAATACCAGCAGGAGGCCCGAGCCGAGCGCCAAGCCCAGCGGGAGGCTGAGAGAGCCCAGCGGGAGGCTGAGAGAGCCGAGCGGGAGGCTGAGAGAGCCGAGCGGGAAGCTCAGAGAGCCCATGAACTGGAGCTGCTCAGACAAGGGGCAATGCCCTCCACAGCCCAGAGCAGTGTGCCCAGCAGCGCTCAGAGTCCCAAGCCCCGGCTGGAGCACTTTCCCATGATGGAAAAGGACGGAGACTTGGACACTTTTCTGCGGGCCTTTGAGAAAGTCTGCAGACAGTACCGGCTGCCTGACAACCAATGGGCCAGGTACTTGACTCCCGGGCTAAAGGGCAAAGCTCTGGAGGCGTTTGCTTCACTCACGCCGGATCAAGATGACAACTATCAGGCCATCAAGCAGGCCCTGATCGCCAAGTACCAGCTAACCCCTGAGGTATACCGAAAGAAGTTCCGGAACCTCCAACGTGGCCCACACGACAGTTATAGCGATGTGGTGCAAGGACTCAGGAACCACTTTGACCAGTGGATCCATGGACTGTCAGTTGACACCTTTGAGAACCTGAGGGACCTGATGATCAAAGACCAGTTCCTGCATCTGTGCCCAGCTGAGGTCCGACAGTTCATCCTGGACCGAGAACCGGAGGACGCGGTCAGAACAGCACGGATCGCCGACAGCTATGAGGCCAACTGAAAAACCGAGGTGCGGAAGCCCGTCACCACCCGCTGGGGAGGGGGTAAGCCTGCAACCAACCCCAGTGCCCCTGCCAGCCGTCCCTCTGGAGGCACTATCCCCTTTGCCAGCGCCAGGCCTACATCAGACCCCCGCCAGTGTTTCTCCTGTAAAAGGACTGGACACATCAGCGCCACCTGTCCGGAGAGGCAGAAGAACCCCCCAGCCAAGGCCTCCGGGCCCAACGCCTCTGTTCTTTGGGTGGGTGGTGTGGTGGGGAGGGTTGATGACAACGTGCAGCCCGTCCGCGTGGGGGCCCGTCTTGCTACAGGCCTCAAGGACACCGGGGCTGAACGAACCCTCATCCGACCCGAACTGGCGGCCCCTGAAGAGTTGATTCCGGGGAAAACCCTAACTGTCACAGGGATTGGGGGCGTCCACTACCCCTTGCCGATAGCCCGAGTTTTCATTGACTGGGGTACCGGAAGCGGGGTGAAGGAAGTGGGGGTGTCCGAAAACCTGCCCACTGATGTTTTACTGGGGACTGATCTGGGGAGGATGGTGGCGTACTATGTCCCTGACACCCCTCCACAATCTGATGATAAGGTTAACGTTAACCATGATGTTGATGTTGATGATGATGGGAAACTGATTGTGTTACCTGCTAATGCTTTGCGAAGTGATGATGCAACTGATAACCTTTCTTTCCCTAGGAATGATGTTGATAGTGATGTATCTGTGCCATCTGAATCTGTTAACCCTTTCTCTGAAGTGGTAGATGTGTCCACAGGTACCGGAGCGTTCAGTCCCGTCGCTCTGCGGAGTGAGACGGCTGAGGAACCCCTAGCAGGAGCAAGCGACAGTGCTCAAGGAAATGGGGAGATGCATGGGAACCGGGAGGAAGGTGACGCCATGACACTGACCAGTGCCACCGAGGAAGGTAACTGGCCCATAAGTAGCACTGCTCCTGAAGTGTTGGGGGTGGATGGGGAGGTAGAGCCCATAGCAGCGCAGGCTGATGGGTCTATAGAAACCCCCGGGGAGACAGCATATGTAGCTGCTGTCACCCGCAGTCAGAGTGCCCGGATCGCAGGTAGCGCCCTACCATCTGGACCCTCCTCCGCTACAGGAGAGACTGAACCAGAGTTGGACCCAGAGCCGGTCCCAGAGGGTCCCAGTGAGGAAGGAACCCTGACGTCACTTCTGGCTGCCTCCAGCCAGGAGTTCCAGGCCGCTCTGCACTCAGATGCGAGCCTGGAGAACTTGAGGCACCTCGCCGAGACACCCACCTCCGTGACTGATAAGGAGAGGGTGTTCTGGGAACGAGGAAGGTTGTACCGGGAGACAGTACCCGGAGATTCCCAAAAGGAGTGGTTGAGGGAAAAACAGCTGGTCGTCCCGCACCAGTTCCAAGGTGAGTTGTTGAGGATTGCCCATGAGATTCCACTCGCTGGACACTTGGGGATCAGCAAAACTAAGGCACGGCTGTCTCAACACTTCTATTGGCCCAAGATGGGGACAGATGTGACTAACTACTGCCGCTCCTGTATCACCTGTCAAAGAGTGGGGAAGGCGGGGCCTGATCTTAAGGCTCCCCTGATCCTGTTGCCAGTGATAGAGGAGCCTTTCCAGAGGATCGCGGTGGACATTGTGGGCCCGCTGGCCGTCCCCAGCAGCTCTGGAAAGCAATACATCCTTACTGTGGTAGACTACGCTACCCGGTACCCGGAGGCAGTAGCTCTGTCCTCAACTAGGGCAGATAAGGTGGCGGATGCACTGGTGGCCATCTTTTCACGGGTAGGATTTCCCAGGGAGATGCTTACCGATCAAGGGACCCAATTTATGTCTCGCCTAATGAAGGCTCTCTGCAGCAAAATGCAGGTGACGCGTATGGTATCGAGTGCGTATCACCCACAGACCAATGGTTTGTGTGAGCGCTTTAACGGTACCCTCAAACAGATGCTCCGCATGCTGGTTGAGACCCAGGGACGCGATTGGGAGCGGTACCTCCCACACCTGCTATTTGCCTACAGAGAAGTCCCGCAGGCCTCAACGGGGTTCTCCCCCTTCGAGCTCCTGTATGGTAGGCGAGTCCGGGGACCCCTTGGGTTGATAAGAGAATCCTGGGAAGATGAGCCAAACCCCACGGAAGTGTCCATCGTGGATTATGTCATGCGCTTCCGCGACAAGATGCAGACCTTGACGCAGTTGGTGCATGACAACATGACGCAGGCTCAGGCTGACCAGAAGCACTGGTACGACCAGAACGCCCGGGAGCGGACCTACCAGGTGGGTCAAAAGGTGTGGGTACTGGTCCCCGTACCAAAGGATAAGCTTCAGGCAGCCTGGGAAGGCCCGTGCGTCGTGCACCAACAGCTCAACCCAGTCACCTACGTGGTCACGCTTGACCACACTCGGGGTAGGCGCAAGGCCTTTCACATCAACATGATGAAGGCCCATCACAAACGTGAAGCCTGCGTCCTACCGGTCTGCAATCTGTCCGAGGATGGGGAAGAGGATCCCCTCCTGGACATGCTGGCCCAAGCCCAGGCCAATGGGTCCATTGAGGACATGGAGGTAAATGCCTCGCTAACCGTCTCCCAGCGGTTGCAGTTGCTGACCACTCTGGAACCCTTCCGGGCCGAGTTCACAAACCGACCCAGAAGGACCAAGATGGCAGTCCACGAGGTGGACACCGGGAATCGCGCCCCGTTACGGCGGACACCTTATCGGATCTCTGAGGAAGTGCAGCAGATTATGCGCCAGGAGATCCAGGAGATGTTGCAGCTGGGGGTGATCCGGCCGTCCAAAAGCGCGTGGGCCTCACCTGTAGTTCTCGTGCCAAAAAAGGATCGGACCACCCGGTTCTGAGTGGACTACAGGGGGCTCAACGCCATCACTACCTCTGATGCGCACCCAATGTCACGCATCGAGGATCTGCTGGAGCGGTTGGCGAATGCCAAGTAACATATCCATCATGGATTTGAGCCGGGGA
>JARQOD010000004.1:8168052-8200750 GCA_033576555.1 Oophaga sylvatica
GTTACTGTTTTGAAGCCTGTGTCCATGGGCATCGTTCCCGTGGTACTGGTGAACCCGTAACTCCAACAGAACCCGAGAAATGGAATTCTCGGATTCCCCACAAACTAGCTCATCCAAGTTTGGGCTCATTGGAACCGTCATTTTAAAGTAAGATCATTGATAAGTCTGCCGTTATTCTGCTAGGTTCACAGGACGAGGGATGGACCTTATGATATTTCAGAGCTCAAATCATACACTTCTGTCCCTGGGAGGTGGCCAGAAAAACCCTCCCTTTTCGTGAGGTCAGCAGCCCCAGGTATAAGTCTGGCAGTGAGCCCCCTTGTCATTCCTTGCTGTGATGTCCTGACTAAGAGATCTGCAAATGAACTATGATGTGTGGCTCCTTCCCCCAGCCTGGCTTGCCTGTAAATGATCTAACAACCATGTGAGTGATTTTCATCTTTAATCCTATTTTATTTTATAACTGCCTTTGTACATAACGATATTGTCTCAGTTTGTTCCATCTTTTTATATTGTATAAGCACTGCCTGTCTTTTTAAGGAATAAACCTATAAAATTATTAGTTTGATTCTCCTGCTCTATAAACGAATTTGCACGTGCCTGAAGTACTACGCTACTGTTTTGGGGTTGCTGCGGACCCTCTTGATAAATTGTTCCAAGTAAACCGTGGCTGGTGGCAGCTATAAAGAAGGGGTGTAAAGTGTTGACCTATGGGGTGGCGTTGGCGGTGACGGAGTGGGTATTATAAGTGTATTACCCGGCTGCGGCTCGGAGTAATTATAATTCCCTCACTGCAGCGTGCCCAATAGCCAGCACACATCCAAGTGACCCGTCTTGCGACTAATTATCCTAGGTGCAGTTCCCTGACTGACCTGAGGGTAAGGGGGGCGCCAGAGAGCTGCAAGTTCCTAAGTGGAAGTGGGATAATTATAAATCCCTGCAGTTTACTGGGTCGGACGGCAGCAGCCGTCGTGTGTGTGCACCGTTTCATCACACCCATAGTCTAACAATGGCTGTGCACTACACTGCGGATTTGATGCGAATTCGTGCAGCCAAAAACGCTGTGGATCCACATTTAAATCCGCAACGTGTGCACATAGCGTTAAGGACCAAGCCACTTTGTAGGTTAAAGTTAGCCCTCCCCCGAATCTTATAAAGGGGAGTTCTCATGGGAACATGGACACTGCCTGCTTAATTTATTTATATTTTATTGTCAGTCATGCTCATTTTAAAATGGTGATCAGATTTTTTCTATTAAGGTCAAAAGGTCATCTTTGGTAAGCTGTGAGGGCACGAGCCGGTATGAACTGTTTTTTTTCCAGTTGTTTTTGCGCCTTTTCTTTTAAACCAGTTTTGAAAAAGAGCGGGAATATTCCTGCGTATATACCTGTTATTTGGTCATTTCTCCCATTATCTAAAGAAGAAAGAAGTTGATGGACAGCCTATTCCAGAGGATTCTGCAAAGGGCCGGTGAAGAGGACGGAGCAGGGTGGATGCAGAGCTGCTTAGCTTTAAAACCTGCCCTGGCAGCGGGCGAAGTCCTTATCCCAACGCCTTCTAGCCAGCCGGCGGGTTTATCTTCGCTCGAGGCCAGCTCATTTGTCAGTCCAAGGAGGGAGCGGCACCTGAGGATCGCATACTCCGCCCATCGAGCATGGGTCGTCCTGAAGCCGCACACGGGATGTGCGCGCGAAGACGTCACTGCCGGTTATCCGGAAGTCTTGCAGCCCAGAGCGAGATTCCCGGCGATGTCATCATCCTGCGAAGCTTGCGTCAGCAGGTCCTGTCGGCGGATCATCTAGCCACCGCAGCTGTAGAAGCGCTGCGGCAGCCCAGGGCATTGCTGCAGAAGCATCCGGCGGCAGCTCCAGAGCGTGGCGACAGGATCCGCAGCTCCCTCACAAGCCTGGAGGTCATCTGACTCGGACCCGGACGATGAAGATCTGCCAGCGGGTGAAGTTCCAGCACAGCTCCACTCGTCCCCCTCCTTGGGCTTGAGCGGGAGCCCCCTGCAAGACCAGTACATTGGCATCTTCCGGAAGGGATGAGACATTCCATGTGCCCCTGACCGTGTCTCAGAGCAAGCTTAAGTCCCTTATTAACTCCCTGCTAGTGAGGCCCTAGATGAATCTGCCAGGGCTAATGGTATTCCTAATAATCAGCTTTCAAATTAATTTAACCCTATCCATTCTGGTGTGCCACAGTCTCTTTTGAAGGAGGCTCTCACTTGTGAACTGTCACCTTTGGGATTCCATCTGAGTGTCTCCTCAAGGAGATTATTTGGAGCAGGGGTTATGTGGACATCTTTTCTCTCTTGCCATTTCAAAAGATCAGCTTAGTAGATTGGATAAGAAAGAGGACAGACTGTCAGGTGATGACAGAAAGCCTGGGGTAGTAAAATCGTACAACAATTGGCTACAGGCTTTTTTAATTTACACCACTGTCCTTGGGGAAAATGTCCTCAGCTGTGTTGTGGATTATTTCAACACATAGATATCATCCTCGAAGCCTATCGTAACTTTGGCGGCATGGCCTGGCTTTGTTATGACGAGGCTTTTCGGTAGAAATTAGCTGTACACTCAAATGTTTCCTGGGATTTAAAGGATGTAGGCCTTTCGTTAAACTTGATGCTCCCGCAGAGGCATTCATATGCAAAACAGCCTTTAGCCCCATAAGCCAAAAAAGGTATTTGCTTCGCCTTCAACTAAAGGTACTGCCACACTAAACGCTCCCGCTAACGATCACAATAACGACGCATACTAATGCGATCGTTTTTGTGATCGTTTTAATGTCGCTAGTAGCTGCCACACTTAGCGATCTCCTTAACGACTTTGGCGGTCATTGCGATGTAAAAAACAGCGCACATCGTTCACAAAAGGTGCCAGACACAGCGATATAGGCTCACCAGCGGGACGCCAACGATCAAAATACGGTCCAGAACTCTAGTGAACGATCAGCGAGATCACAGCAGGGGCCACGTCGTTGCTACATGCCACACACAACAGCGTCACTAACGAGATCGCTAAATAGTGACGTATTTTAGCGATCTCGTTAGCGACGCTGTTTAGTGTGGCATACCCTTAACCCCTTTATTCCATCAGACGTACTATTCCGTCCATGTGACCCTGGACCTAATTCCCATGGACGGAATAGTACGTCATGGGCGATCAGCTGCGCTCCCGGGGGGAGCGCAGCTGATCGCCGCCGGGTGTCAGCTGATTATCACAGCTGACACCCGTGACTGTGTGTCAGGAGCGGTCACGGACCGCTCCCGGCACATTAACCCTTGGCACACCGCAATCAAACATGATCGCGGTGTACCCGGGGCACAGGGGAGGATCGCGCAGGCAGGGGGCTCCCTGCGCGCTCCCCTGAGACCCTCAGAGCAGCGCGATGTGTCGCGCTGTTCCGAGGGTCCGTCCTCCCTCCAGGTCCCCGGATCCAAGATGGCGCCGGGGTCCTGCAGGGAGGCGGCTTCCTCAGTGCCTGCTGAGAGCAGGCACTGAGAAGCCTGCAGCACTGCCTGAGTGATCGCTGGTGTGACAGAGTGCTGTGCACACTGTCACACCAGCGATCTGCTAAAATACAGTGATGTCCCACCCTGGGACAAAGTAAAAAAGTTAAAAAAATAAAAATAAAAAGTGGTAAAAAAAATCATAAAAAAAAAAAAAAAAAATATTCCCCAATAAATTCATTTCTTCCTGTAAATAAAAAAAACAAAACAATAAAAGTACACATATTTGGTATCACCGCGTCCGTAACGACCCCCCCTATAAAACTGTCCCACTAGTTAACCCCTTTAGTGAACCCCTTAAAAAAAAAAAAAAACGAAGCAAAAAATCAATGCTTTATCATCATACCGCTGAACAAAAAGTGGAATAACACGCGATCAAAAAGACTGAGATAAATAAACATAGTACCGCTGAAAACGTGATCTTGTCCCGCAAAAAACGAGCCATCATACTGCATCATCAGTGAAAAAATAAAAAAGTTATAGCTCGCAGAATAAAGCGATGCAAAAATAATAATTTTTTATATAAAATTGTTTTCATTCTATAAAAGCGCCAAAACATAAAAAAAATGATATAAATGAGGTATCGCCATAATCGTACTGACCCGAAGAATAAAACTGCTTTATCAATTTTACCACACGCGGAACGGTACAAACGCGTCCCCCAAAAGAAATTCATGAATTGCTGATTTTTGTTCATTCTAACCTCCCAAAAATCGAAATAAAAAGCGATCAAAAAATGTCACGTGCTCAAAAATGGTACCAATAAAAATGTCACCTCGTCCCGCAAAAAATAAGACCTCACATGACTCTGTGGGCCAAAATATGCAAAAATTATAGCTCTCAAAATGTGGTGATGCAAAAAACTATTTTTTGCAATAAAAAGCGTCTTTTAGCGTGACAGCTGCCAATCATAAAAACCCGCTATAAATAGTAAATCAAACCCCCCTTTATCACCCCCTTAGTTAGGGAAAAATAATAAAATTAAAAAAATGTATTTATTTCCATTTTCCCGTTAGGGTTAGGGTTGCGGCTAAAGTTAGGGTTAGGGTTGGCGCTAAAGTTAGGGTTAGGATTAGGGTTGGGATTACGGTTAGGGGTGTGTTAGGGTTAGGTTTGTGGTTAGGGTTGGGACTAGGGTTAGGGGTGTGTTGGGGTTAGGGTTGGAGTTAGAATTGGAGGGTTTCTGCTGTTTAGGCACATCAGGGGCTCTCCAAATGTGACATGGCGTCTGATCTCAATTCCAGCCAATTCTGCGTTGAAAAAGTCAAACGGTGCTTCTTCACTTCTGAGCTCTGCCATGCGCCCAAATAGAAGTTTACTCCCGCATATGGGGTATCAGCGTACTCTGGACCACAAGAGTTATTGTGCAATTAGTCCTATTTCTTCGGTTACCCTTGGGAAAATAAAAAACTGGGGGCGACAAAATCATTTTTGTAAAAAAAAAAATGATTTTTTTGTTTTTTACGGCTGTATGTTATAAAACTTTTGTGAAGCACTTGGGGCTTCATAGCGCTCACCACACTTCTAGATAAGTTCCTTGTGGGGTCTATTTTCCTAAATGGGGTCACTTGTGGGGAGTTTCCACTGTTTAGGCGCATCAGGGGCTCTCCAAATGCGACATGACTCCCCAGACCATTCCATCAAAGTCTGCAATCCAAAACGTCACTACTTCCCTTCCGAGCCCCGACGTGCGCCCATACAGTAGTTTACTCCCACATATTGGGTATCAGCGTACTCAGGACAAATTGGAAAACAACTTTTGGGGTCCAATTTCTCCTGTTACCCTTGTGAAAATAAAATATTGGGGGCGAAAAAATCATTTTTGTAAAAAAAAAAGAGATTTTTTATTTTACGGCTGTACGTTATAAACTTCTGTGAAGCACTTTGGGGTTCAAAGGGCTCACCACACATCTAGATAAGTTCCTTGAGGGGTCTAGTTTCCAAAATGGTGTCATTTGTGGGGGGTTTCCACTGTTTAGGCAGATCAGGAGCTCTCCAAACACGACATGGCATCCAGCCAATTCTGCGTTGAAAAAGTCAAACGGCGCTCCTTCCCTTCCAAACTCTGCCATGCACCCAAACAGTGGTTTACTCCCACATATGGGGTATCAGCGCACTCAGGACAAATTGCACAATAAATTTTACGGCTCTACGTTATAAACTTGTGTGAAGCACTTGGGGGTTCAAATTGCTCACCAAAGATCTAGATAAGTTCCTTAGGGGGTCTAGTTTCTCAAATGGGGTCACTAGTGGGGGGTTTCCACTGTTTAGGCACAGCAGGGGCTCTCCAAATGCAACATGGCGTCCAATCTCAATTCCAGCCAATTTTGGTTGGAAAAAGTCAAATGGTGCTCCTTCCATTCTGAGCTCTGCCATGCGCCCAAACAGTGGTTTCCCCCCACATATGGGGTATCAGCGTACTCAGGACAAATTGGACAACAAATTTTGTGGTCCAATTTCTCCTGTTACCCTTGGGAAAATAAAAAATTAGTGACTAAGAGATAATTTTTGTGGGAAAAAAATAGGATTTTTTATTTTCATGCCCGGGCATTATAAACTTGTGTGAAGCACTTGGGGGTTCAAAGTGCTCACCAAAGATCTAGATAAGTTCCTTAGGGGGTCTAGCTTCCAAAATGGGGTCACTTGTGGGGGGTTTCCACTGTTTAGGCTCATCTGGGGCACTACAAACGGAACATGTCCCCCATCAATGTTTGCATTCCAAAACGTTACTGCTTCCTTTCCAAGCCCTGCCATGCGCCCAAACAGTTCCCCCCCCCACATATGGGGTATCAGCGTACTCAGGACAAATTGGACAACAACTTTTGGGGTCCGATTTCCTTGGGAAAAATCAAAAATTTGGGACTAAAAAATCATTTTTGTGGAAAATAGTTTTTTTTTTTTTCACACCCAGGCATTATAAACTTTTGTGAAACACTTGGGGGTTCAAAGTGCTCACAACAGATCTAGATAAGTTCCTTAGGGGGTCTAGTTTCCAAAATGGTGTCACTTGTGGGGGGTTTCCACTGTTTAGGCATATCAGGGGCTCTCCAAACACGACATGGCGTCCAATCTCAATTCCAGCCAATTTTAGTTTGAAAAAGTCAAACGGCGCTCCTTCCCTTACGAGCTCTGCCGTGCGCCCAAACAGTGGTTTTCCCCCACATATGGGGTATTGGCGTACTCAGGAGAAATTGCACAACAACTTTATCTGCCCATTTTCTCCTTTTACCCTTGTGAAAATAAAAAAAAGTTTGTAAAAGATAATTTTTGTGGCTAAAAAGTTAAATATTCATTTTTTCCTTCCACGTTGCTTCAGCTCCTGTGAAGCACCTGAAGGGTTAATAAACTTATTGAATGTGGTTTTGAGTACCTTGAGGGGTGCAGTTTTTAGAATGGTGTCACTTTTGGGTATTTTCTGCTGTATAGACCCCTCAAAGTGACTTCAAATGTGAGGTGGTCCCTAAAAAAATGGCTTTGTAAATTTTGTTGTAAAAATGAGAAATCACTGGTCAACTTTTAACCCTTATAATTTCCTAACAAAAAAAAATTTTGGTTTCAAAATTGTGCTGATGTAAAGTAGACATGTCTGAAATGTTATTTCTTAACTATTTTGTGTGACATATCTCTCTATTTTATGGGAAAAAAAATTCAAAGTTTGAAAATTGCAAAATTTTCAAAATTTTCGCCATATTTGCGTTTTTTTCAAAAATAAACGCAAGGTATATCGAAGAAATTTTACCACTAACATGAAGTACAATATGTCACGAGAAAACAATCTCAGAATCGCAAAGATCCGTTGAAGCGTTCCAGAGTTATAACCTCATAAAGAGACAGTGGTAAGAATTGTAAAAATTGGCCCGGTCATTAACGTGCAAACCACCCTTGGGGGTGAAGGGGTTAAGCTTCTTGTAAATGGCTGCATAATTGCCAAGTTTAGACATGAATGTTCTTTCTGGGGTGGGTTTCACCCTTTGATCAAATGTTTCAAGAAGTAAGCTTTGGGTTCCCAACAAGGCCTCAACAAAGAGAACTTTCTAAAAAGCCTCGACGCCAGTGATTTGGGAAAAAATATTTCCATGGCTAAGCATTGACCCAGATCTAGTGATAGATCCTCAAGGTTCATTGTACCCCCCATTTAATGGTTTAGGTTGTAATATAGTAAAGAATTTACCTTCCTTAGATGAATTTCCTAAGGTGGCTAGATCCAAAATTAATAGGGAGTTACAGCTAGGACGTATAGCAGGTCCTTTAGATGACCCTCCTTTTGTTAATTTTCGCGTTTCCCCCCTGGGCATTGTTCCTAAAAAAGAACCTGGCTCCTTTAAACTTATTCACCACCTTTCTTACCTTCATGGTGCGTCTTTGAATGAGGAGGTGGATAAGTCTTCGGTTTCAGTTCCCTATACCTCATTTGACACTGCTTTGGATATTCTGAGGGTATTTGGTAAGGATTCTCTACTATCCAAATCAGATAATCAATATGCTTTCCGCTTACTCTCAGTTAATCCTTCAGGTTTTAATTCGTTAGGTTTTTATTTCGAAAAATTATTTTTTGACAAATGCTTACCAATGGGCTTTTCCCTCTCCTGCTTTTATTTCGAAGCATTCTCCTCCTTTTTACAATGGGTAGTTCAGTCTAAATTTTTAGAAGGGGATATCCTTCATTATTTAGATGATTTCTTATTTGTATGTTCTCCCAATTCCAATGTTTGTCAGGGTCTCCTGGATACGTTCTGCTCAGTTTGTTATGAAATCGGGATCCTTATTGCTTTAGATAAAACTGTCCAACCCACTAAATCTCTAGAATTCCTAGGCATAACTATAGATTCATCTAAGCTGGAATGTAGTTTACCCAAAGAAAAAAAATTTAAACTTCAAAACTTCCTCTTGCTTATCCTTTCTAAAGAAAAAGTCACCTTGAAAGGACTTTTTAGGATCCTTGAATTTTGCGCTATGAGTGCTTCCCATGGGAAGGGTTTTCTCTAGGTGTCTTTACGACGCCTCAAAAGGCCTTAAATCTCCTGGCTCCCATGTTAGGGTGAGTGCTGAAATTAGAGAGGATGTTAAAGTTTGGCTCAAGTTCCTCTCTGATTTTAACGGTATTTCTTACTGGCAGAGCTCTTTTTGTGGATTCGAATTCAGTTCCATTATTGTTTTCTACTGACAAGTCAGCCGGTTACGGTGTTTAATGCTTTTCTCATTGGTCGGGCAATAGCTGGTCTGAGTTCTGGGTTTCGCATAAGAAAACTGACAATGGGATGGTTTTGGACCTTTTTTCTTTGCTTTTATGCTTTTTTTTATGGGGTCATCTTTTGAAAGATAGAAGACTTAATTCTCTACAATCGCCAGAGTGTAGTTTTCTCTTAACACTCTGTCTTCCAAGAATATTTTTGCTTCTAAGATCCTCAGATCTTTAGTTTTTCATTGTTCAAAACATATTTGGTTAAAATCTAGGCTAGGCATTAATGATAATTTATTCATTTGTAATTCCATTTGTCACCGGCAGTGGTCAATATTCCGTCAATCGGCCCCGGACGCAGACAAAGAACCAACGCCTTGCCCCCTGATTCTTTGGGACATTTTTCGGGTTAACTTCCCTATTTATCAAAAACTCATTAGCCAGCAGAACATGGGCTGATTATTCAGCCGCATGGTACCAATGGGTTAATTTTTGTGTCTTATAAAAATCCTCAGTTACAGAACCCTCTGCTTTGTCAGATGTAAAATTCACTGAATATTTATTTAAAAAGGGGCTGTCTTATTCGGCGATATCTAAGTCAATTTCAGGGGTTTCTTTCTTTTTAAAATTGATTGACGGTACCCCACTATCTGTTTTATTCCCAGTCAAGCAGTTTTTGAAGGGTTTTAAGAAAGGAACTTTTAAAAGCGATGCGAGACGACCAATTTCGTTTCAGCTGCTTAAGGACTTGTGTAGGACTTTGAAGTCAATCTGCACTAATGACTTCGAGTCACGTCTTTTTAGTGCAGCTTTTTGTCTTTCATTCTTTGCTGCAATGCGTGTCAGTGAAATTGTTTCAGCAAAAAAGTCAGACCCATCCGGTCTGATGTTTTCAGATTTATTATTTAAGGACTCCTGCCTAATTTTGGTTATCAGAAAACCTAAAATGGACCAATTGGGTAAAGGAGCTAGTATTCTTTTAAATTCCATTTCTGATTCTACAATTTGCCCCGTGGTCAATACTTTTCTAATTGGTTGAGTGTAAGGCCCGCTCATCCTGGTCCATTGTTCATTCACTCTAATGGGGAACCAATGACTATTTTCCAATTTAATTCAGTACTTAAAAAATGTTTGGTTAAGTTGGGTAAAGGCCATTTAAAAATATCATCCCACTCTTTCAGGATTGGCACTGCAACAGAAGCAGCTAGGTCTGGATTTAAAGAAGATAGGATCAGGCAATTGGGTAGATGGGATTTTTTAAATTTTTTTATTCTTATGCCCTTAACCCCTTTCTGCCATCTGACGTACTATCCCGTCCATGTGCCCTGGGACTTAATTCCCAAGGATGGAATAGTATGTCATACGCTATCAGCTGCGCTCACGGGGGGGAGCGCAGCTGATAGCGGTGGGGTGTCAGCTGATTATCACTGCTGACACCCCGGACTAAGTTCCAGGAGCGGTCACGGACTGCTCCCAGCACTTTAACCCCCGGCACACTGCGATCAAACATGATTGCAGTGTTCCGGCGGTATAGGGAAGCATCGCGCAGGGAGGGGGCTCCCTGCGTGCTTCCCTGAGACCCTTAGAGCAGCGCGATGTGATCGCGCTGTTCCGAGGGCCTCCTCCCTACAGGACTTCGGATCCAAAATGGCCACGGGGTCCTCCCGGGTCCTGCAGGAAGGTGGCTGAGAAAGCCTCCTGCAGTGCCTGTCAGATCACTGATATGACAGAGCGCTAAGCAAATGGTCAGATTAGCGATCTAACAATATATAGTGATGTCCCACTCTGGGACAAAGTAAAAATGTAAAAAAAATAAAAATTAACACGTGTAAAAAAAAATCCGAAATAAATAAAAAAAAAATATTCCCCAATAAATGTATTTCTTTATTTAAATAAAAAAAAGGAAAAGTAAAAGCACACATATTTAGTATTGCCGCGTCCATAACAACCTGCCCTATAAAACTGTCCCACTAGTTAACCCCTTTAGTGAACCCCTTTTAAAAAAAAAAAGGTAAAAAACAATGCTTTATCATCATGCCGCCGAACAAAAAGTGGAATAACACACGATCAAAAAGACGGATATAAATAAACATGGTACTACTGAAAACGTCATCTTGTCCCGCAAAAAACGAGCCGCCATACAGCATCATCAGCGAAAAACTAAAAAAAGCTATAGCTCGCAGAATAAAGTGATGCAAAAATAATTATTTTTATATATAATTGTTTTTATTGTATAAAAGCCCAAAAACATAAAAAAATGATAAAAAAGAGGTATCGCTGTAATTGTACTAACTCAAAGAATAAAACTGCTTTATCAATTTTACCACACGCGGAACGGTATAAATGCCCCCCCAAAAGAAATTCATGAATTGCTGGTTTTTGTTCATTCTGCCTCCCAAAAATTGTAATAAAAAGCAATCAAAAAATGTCATGTGCCCAAAAATGGTACCAATAAAAATGTCAACTCGTCCCCCAAAAAATAAGACCTCTCATGACTCTGTGGGCCAAAATATGTAAAAATTATAGCTCTCAAAATGTGGTGATGCAAAAACTATTTTTTGTAATAAAAAGCGTCTTTTAGCGTGACAGCTGCCAATCATAAAAACCGCTATAAATAGTAAATCAAACCCCCTTTTATCACCTCCTTATGGAAAAATAATAAAATTTAAAAAATGTATTTATTTCCATTTTCCCGTTAGGGTTAGGGTTGGGGCTAAAGTTAGGGTTAGGGTTGGGGCTAAAGTTAGGATTAGGGTTAGGGTTGGGATTAGGGTTAGGGGTGTGTTAGGGTTAGGTTTGTGGTTAGGATTAGGGTTAGGGTTGGGACTAGGGTTAGGGGTGTGTTGGGTTAGGGTTGGAGTTAGAATTTGGGGGTTTCCAGTGTTTAGGCACAGCAGGGGCTCTCCAAATGTGACATGGCGTCTGATCTCAATTCCAGCCAATTCTGCGTTGAAAAATTCAAACGGTGCTCCTTCACTTCAGAGCTCTGCCATGCACCCAAACAGTGGTTTACCCCCACATATTTTCACGCCTGGGCGTTATAAACTTTTGTGAAGCACTTGGGGGTTCAAAGTGCTCACCACACATCTACATAAGTTCCTTGGGGGGTCTAGTTTCCAAAATGAGGTCACTTGTGGGGGGTTTCCACTGTATAGGCACATCAGGGGCTCTCCAAAACGCGACATGGCGCCCGATCTCAATTCTAGCCAATTGTGCATTGAAAAAGTTAAACGGCACTCCTTCCCTTCCAAGCTCTGTCATGCGCCCAAACAGTGGTTTACCCCTACATATGGGGTATCAGTGTACTCAGGACAAATTGCACAATAACTTTTGCAGTCCAATTTCTCCAGTTACCCTTGGTAAAATAAAAAAAATTTGACCTGAAGTAATTTTTTTGTGAAAAAATGTTAAATGTTCATATTTTTTTTAAACATTCAAAAAATTCCTGTGAAGCACCTGAAGGGTTAATAAAGTTCTTGAATGTGGTTTTGAGCACCTTGAGGGGTGCAGTTTTTAGAACGGTGTCATTTTTTGGTATTTTCTATCATATAGACCCCTCAAAGTGACTTCAAATATGATGTGGTCCCTAAAAAAAATGGTGTTGTAAAAATGAGAAATCGCTGGTCAGCTTTTAACCCTTATAACTTCCTAACAAAAAAAATTTTGGTTCCAAAATTCTGCTGATGTAAAGTAAACATGTGGGAAATGTTACTTATTAAGTATTTTGTGTGCCATATATCTGTGATTTAAGAGCATAAAAATTAAAAGTTGGAAAATTGCAAAATTTTCAAAATTTTCGCAAATTGCTGCTTTTTTCCACAAATAAACGCAAGTTATATCAATGAAATTTTACCACTAACATGAAGTACAATATGTCACGAGAAAAGAATGTCAGAATCACCAAGATCCATGGAAGCGTTTCCAGAGTTATTACCTCATAAAGGGACAGTGGTCAGAATTGTAAAAATTGGCCCGGTCATTAATGTGCAAACTACCCTTGGAGGTAAAGGGGTTAAAGAGCGTGAGATAGATGATCGTTTGGACTCCCTGACAAACCCAGCAATGCAAGATGACGTCGCTGGTAATTATGCAATTCTTGCCTCTATCTTAGCTTTAATATCACTATGCATTCTCTCAGAATTAACTTGTTGGAAACCTTGCAGTTCTTCAAGAGAATCAGATGTATTAAGCCTCTGCAGAGTTGTAATGTATTCGTTTGCCTTTCTTGTATAGATATCATAAACTGAACACAGTTGTCCTAGAGCTCCCTATAGTGGTAGTTCGAGAGAAGCAGCTGGAATATGCTGAGTCTGATATATCACAAGAAAGTTCATATTTAATGGTTCAACATTCTCTCTAATTTTCCATGTAAACTTAGTAGAACACTTAGCCTTCTCACTGGACTCTGGATTAAACTCTAGACCAGGGATGTCAAAGTCAAACACACCGAGGGCCAAAAAAAAAAATTTGCTACAAGCCGAGGGCCGGACTGACGCCGGCCCTGCTACCGATGCATTGTGGGAAATGTAGTGTTGGTGCCAGGGCCGGCTCCAGATTTTTATGGGCCCCGGGCGAAAGAGTCTCAGTGGGCCCCTTTAACACAGACCACGATTCATGATGCACAGATACAGCAGAGAAATATGGGTACAGTACAATGCCAAATACTTCACTTCTTCCATTACATGAGTGATATCTATTGTAAATTGTACAATAGCTCAGAAACCGCCAAATCCTCACAGCGCACAGTACAGACGGACAGTACAGTCCTCCATACAATATTATGGGCACCACATAGTCTCCCCCTCATCACCCATATAATACCCCATGCAGGATGTCACCCCCCCTATAATGCTCCATACAGAATACTGGACCCAAAATAATGCTCCATACAGAATACTGGACCCAAAATAATGCTCCATACAGAATACTGGACCACATATAATGCTCCATACAGGATACTGGACCCAATATAATGCTCCATACAGGATACTGGTCCCCATATAATGCTCCATACAGGATACTGGTCCCCATATAATGCTCCATACAAAATATGGAGCTCTCCTCTGCGCTGTACTGCGTTCTGCACTGTTACAGCTCAGGAAAGGGCGCTGTGGAAAGACTCCCCATTATCATCATCATTGCCTCCCCATCATCATCATGGCCTCCCCATTATCATCAATGCCTGCCCATTATCATCTTCTCCCCATCATCATCAATGCCTCCCTATTATCAGCAATGCCTGCCCATCATCATCTCCTCCCCATCATCATCAATGTCTGCCCATCATCATCTTCTCCCCAGCATCAATGCCTGCCCATTATCATCATCTTCTCCCCATCATCATCAATGCCTCCCCATTATCAGCAATGCCTGCCCATCATCATCTTCTCCCCATCATCAATGCCTCCCCATTATCATCATCTTCTCCCCATCATCATCAATGCCTCCCCATTATCAGCAATGCCTGCCCATCATCATCTCCTCCCCATCATCATCAATGTCTGCCCATCATCATCTTCTCCCCATCATCAATGCCTGCCCATTATCATCATCTTCTCCCCATCATCATCAATGCCTCCCCATTATCAGCAATGCCTGCCCATCATCATCTTCTCCCCATCATCAATGCCTCCCCATTATCAGCAATGCCTGCCCATCATCATCTTCTCCCCATCATCAATGCCTCCCCATTATCAGCAATGCCTGCCCATTATCATCATCTTCTCCCCATCTTAATCAATGCCTCCCCATTATCATCAATGCCTGCCCATTATCATCATCTTCTCCCCATCATCAATGCCTCCCCATTATCAGCAATGCCTGCCCAACATCATCAATGCCTCCCCATTATCAGCAATGCCTGCCCATCATCATCTTCTCCCCATCATCAATGCCTGCCCATTATCACACACAGACAGCACACAAGCACTCTCTCACACACACACATACACACATACATACACACACAAAGCACCGCACTACATACACACACAGAGACACACACACAGAGACGTCTTACCTGTTCAGCGTCCCCGCGCTCTGTGCCACAGCCGGCCGCTGAATGATGACGTCATTCAGCGGCCGGCTGTGAGAGGAAGCGCCGGCGCCCCTGGAGCCCGGAGCTGCGGCAGCGGAGGCACGGGAGAGGTAAGTATTGTTGCCAGCTGCTGCCGGGGCCCTGAGCAGGCGGGGGAGGGGCCCAGTGGCGGCGCTGACACCGCTCTCCTTCGCTAACGGGCGCGGGGGTGCCAGACTGCGAGTGGGCCCCCCCGCCTGCCAGGGGGCCATAGATAATCAATTCGCGGGCCGGATCTGGCCCGCGGGCCTTGACTTTGACATATGGGCTCTAGACTGTCTACACTGGAGGAGGGGTTGTGTTATTATGCTTACGCACACTGATGATTTCTTTTATGATGTAAGCAGATGCTCGGATTTCTGTTCTGTAGCTTTTGTGATAGGGTCACTGACATTACCTTACCCTGCTGTTCTACAGAACGCCACCGACTGTCTGTCTGCAGTCTCCAACATCATGTCCGCTCTCTATCTGAAACTTAACCTCTCCAAGACTGAACTCCTTCTGCTTCCGCCGTCTACTAACCTCCCTAAATCTGACATTTCCCTCTCTGTGGGCGGCACCATAATAGGCTTGCTGTCTGGGTGTTATGTTTGACACCAATCTCTCCTTCACCTCCCATATACAATCTCTTGCCCGCTCTTGCCGTCTACACCTAAAGAACATCTCTAGAATCCGCCCTTTTCTCACCATGGAAACAACAAAAACCCTCACTGTAGCATTGATCCACTCCCGCCTGGACTACTGCAACGCTCTATTACTTGGCCTCCCCATTACTCGACTATCCCCTCTCCAGTCCACCCTTAATGCAGCAGCCAGGGTCATCCATCTGGCTAATCGGTACTCAGACGCGTCCGCTCTTCGCCAGTCCTTACACTGGCTGCCCATTAATTATAGGATCCAATTCAAAGTACTGGTTCTCACCCACAAAGCTCTCCACAGTGCACCCTCCCTATATCTCCTCCCTCATTTCTATCTATCGGCCTAACCGACTGCTGCGCTCTGCAAACGACTTTCGACTAACCTCTGCACTAATCCGTACCTCCCACTCCCGACTCCAAGACTTCTCCCGCGCTGCGCCAATCCTCTGGAATGCTCTACCCCAAGAAATTAGGACTATCCACAATTTGCATGGTTTCAGGCGCTCCCTCAAAACACATTTGTTCAGAGTGGCCTATCACATTCACTAATCAAAGTCGTTCTATGTTTAAGTGTGTATGTGTAACCCATTCACTATCTCCATCCATCCCTCACTCCCTCAAGATGGCTGGACCATCATTGTAAATGCACCATTGTATATACACACCTGTACTTTGTATCTCCCCCACCTCATTGTAGATTGTAAGCTCTCACGAGCAGGGTCGGCTTATTTTGTTTTAATTATTGTATTGTTAACGTTGTTACTTATGACTTGTGTTTTGAAACTGTTAAACTGTAAAGCGCTGCGGAATATGTTGGCGCTATATAAATAAAGATTATTATTTTTTATTATTATTATTATTATTAGATGTGATGGGAGATATGTGTCATGAAGATTGCTTTCTTCCATGATCTAAAAACCCATGTTTCTCTCCAGCATGCTATGTGCTGAAAGAGTTAATCAGCCATGATAAGAGACCAGGTTTTTTAGGTGAGTAGGTCAGAGATGGGTGGAATCATGCCTACTCATCATATCTCCAACTCAAGGGTGTGGCTGGGAAGTTAAATGCTCAGCCACTGTTTTTTTCTGTGTTGTGGTTTGGAGAGGAAAGTCTCCAGCTGTGGCTCCAGGAGGAACAGAAGAGATATATGAGTGGGCAAACGCTTCAGATATAAGGACTTCGCTCTGATTTATCTTTTGCTTTGCCGTTATGCCAGAAATGCCATGTTTACTTTACCGGACCCTCCTATGGTTTACGTTGTTCCATAATAAACCAGCAGATGAGTTACCTATGAAGTTTTTCTGTGTTTACTTCTGAAAGCAGCTGAGTGAGTCAACCCCTCACACTTTATAGAAGCTGTAGACTGGCTTTACAGATGTATCTGGCAAGTCTTTTTTACCATTCTAACTCCATAACAAGGCTGCAAGTGTAGGGCGCTGGAGACACCTTTTCTAGGCTGCCTGTATGAACCAATACTTACACGAACATATATCATCAGATAGCTTGTACTCGACTGCAGGAGGCACATATGAAGATTCCAGAAGAAGTTAACTTTCCAGCTGAATTCTTGTTGTTGTGCACAAATACAGTAGGTAAAAAAGACTTTCCTGAACCCGAGCTGCAAACACATGAGCTTCTAAGATGGCTGATAGACAGAGAATGAAGATAAAGGGAGTGGTTACTGACATCAGAGCTCGAGGGAAAAAGGAAGGACAAACTTCTAAAGAGAGGCAAACCTTATTGCACAGCAATGAAACAGCACAATATAATGACACAATGATAATACAATACTGTCTTTATGTTTCCCAAATCATGGGACATGAGAGGGTCAGTGGCTTCAGGAAACACTACAAGATTTCAGGGGGGTCAGGTGGTAAATATATTTTAAATCATAGAAGATCAGAAAAATGTTTACCGTAAAACGTAGTTTAAAAACAGGTCATTTTCTGGTGCTACTTTGCTTTTAATTTCTAATCCTCAGCCAGCTATCTAAATAGCGTCCGAAAAAATGTTCCCCAAATACGCATAATGCAGCATGAAGGGGCTCGGTGAAGGTGGCAGTGAAGGTGTGCAAGTGTCTGATGGGGTCACACAGCTCATAAAAGGACAACTGTCCAGCCTCATAATCCAGACATATCCTGACTCTATTACTGGAGATCTTGTTATATAACTGGATTTCTTTGCTGTCATGTATCACTGAGTACTGATACTTATATCTCCACAAACTCCAGGACTTGTTATCATTTCCAATGTATGATCGACCTCCCTTCCTGTCTATACTGGGATAACACATCCCCACCCTCCAACCCCTGATCTACTGCTCTCCACATCCCAGTAATGTCGTCCTGAGGTAAATCCCCTCCTGCTCATCACCTGATAATCCTGGAATCTCTCTGCTGTTTCTGGACGATTTAGTTCCTCTCGTATCCCATTTGCAGTTTTCAGGTCGTCTGATATAAGGAGATTATTAGCAGCTGTGGTTACATTCAGTAATATGTCTGCAGGATCCTCCACATAGATCCCGTTCCTTATACCTGATATTACGTCACATAATGTGTGTAATGTGTGTGAGATCTCAGCCACATCCAGGTCATCTCCATCATGGGGCTGTTTATCATGTCCCCCTGTGTCCTCATCACCTCCGTCCTCCTCAGGATCACACAAGTCACCAGTGTCTGGTTCCTGTAAGACAGTCAGTGGATCCGTCATGTTACACAGCTCCTCAATGTGTCTCATCTTCCTGGACAGCTCGTCCTTCTTTATTTCCAGCTGATGGATCAGAACAGACAGTGACAGTGACTCTTCCTTTTCCTGCCTGGAGATCTCACTCAGGACCTTCTTCTCCAGGTCGTCCACCCGTCTCCTGATGTCTGTACACAGGGCAGTGACTCTCTCGGCTTCTCCAGCTGCTTTTTCTTGAGCTTTTCTCCTGCGCTCCTCCAGACTCCGGACTCTTTCCTCAGTCTCCTCTCTCTTTGTGGTCATTTTCTGTACAACATTTCTTTTTTTTTTTTTCTTCTTCTTCCAGGCCTCATCCAGTGACTCAATTTTATGTCCGTTATGTTCCTCAATCAAACTGCAGGACACACAGATACAAGCAGCATCCTCAGTGCAGTAATATTCCAGGATCTTCTTATGGACAGAACATTTCCTTCTCTCCAGAGAAGTGCTGGGATCAGATAAGACGTGTTCTGGTGATTTGCTGTGAGCTCTCAGGTGTTTATCACACAGAGAAGCCTCACAGTGTAGACAGGATCTAACAGCAGGTACCGGAGAGTCCACACAGTAAGTGCAGTAGATCCCGATGATCTCCTCTTGTTCTTGCTGAGTAATCAGGAAACGTTCTGCGACATTATGGAGATTTATGTTCCTCATCAGTGCCGGCCGCTCCTGAAACTTTTCTCTGCATTCAGGACAGGAATAAACTCCAGACCTGTCCTGTGTATCCAGCACACGACCAATACAGACCCGGCAGAAGTTGTGTCCACATCTCAGCGTTACAGGGTCTGTAAAAATAGATAAACAGATGGAGCAGAGCAGCTCGTCTCTCAGAATAGCAGACGCCATGGCTGATGGCGGAAACAAAACTAAATGTGTATGACGCAGGATGAACAGTAAAGTCTTAGTTACACCCCCTTTTTCTTAACCCCTTAAAGATGCAGCATTTATTTTTTCATCTCTTCATTGTAAAAGCCATGGCTGTATTATTGTACTATCGATGATGTAGCCGTATTATTGCAATTTTTAATTGAATTAGTTGGAAATTGTAATGGCTAACAAAAGAAGGAATTAATTAAGTTGAAAGTATCCTAATATCAAGACTCTGCTGTCGGGTGTCCCGAGACCAGGGGCTCCTTCCCTGTCCCTAATGCTAGGGGCACCCTAGCTCACCCTGCTCACTGGACTACTTCTGATGGTGAAGACACCAGAGTCACGTACTGTGCCTTAATGTCACGCTGTCTAATGATATGAATACAATGTCAGTAAACTATTTATACAGGAACCACACTCTATACAACATATAGTTTAGCAACATCAGAATGTAAGTATAAAATAGATTTACCTGACACAATCTCTGCAGAACTTAGGGTTAATCTTGAGGACTAGATGTGCAGAAACGATATAGTTGAACTCAGGGTTAATCTTGAGGACTTGATGAGCTGTAACAGGAAAGAGGAGGACCGGGGTCTAACCTGACCCTGCACTGGGGTCCTAACTAATCCCTTACCTTGGAGGTACTGATAATGGTTCAGAGGTCCAAGTCTCCAGCCTAACCCTGTCTCCTGTCAGACCCTGAACCCTGTAATCAGTCCTAAGAAGGATCCTGATTACCACCAAAGGGATATGGGCTGATCTCAGCTAAATACACAGATTAGACATATAAGACAGACAGGATAGCACTCACTTGCATACACACTCAAACACCGAAGGAACATAAATGGTCTGGGGAATAAACTCTAAGCAAGTTGAGCTTAAAACAGCTAAGGAGCTCTCAACTTAAGTCTATACAGATTCATTCCTATCTGTGGTCTGCATGAAGGATTTCACTGGCAACTCCCAAAGCAGACAACCAGGAATTTAAAGGGAACCAATCAACAAATAATCAATTGCAGCCGGGAGAAACTGCACCCAGTCCCAGCACCGAGCACAGACAGAATTAACTCCCTAGCTACCAAACACAAAGAAACAGCAACTCAGCTGTGAGAAGTCAAAATGTGCAACCGCGACGATCTTCGTGGTAATGCACACATGACAGTACCCCCCCTTCTACGAGGGGCCTCCGGACCCTCAGGGCCAGGCCTGCCCGGGTGAGTTCTGTGGAAGGTCCGAACCAAACGATCTGCGTTAACATCAGACGCAGGGACCCACGTGCTCTCCTCCGGACCATACCCCTTCCAATGCACCAAGTACTGAAGGGACCGGCGATTCAGACGAGAGTCAATGATTTTTGATACTTGAAATTCCAAATTACCATTGACCAACACTGGAGGAGGAGGTAGAGGTGACGGTATGACTGGTGCCACATACCTTTTAAGTAATGACTTGTGGAACACATTATGAATTTTAAACGTAGAAGGAGTTCCAGACGAAATGCCACAGGATTAATTATGGAACTGATCCTGTACGGCCCGATGAATCTGGGACCCAGTTTCCAGGAGGGCACTTTAAGTTTTATATTCCTGGTAGACAACCATACCAGATCGTTCACATTCAGATCTGGACCAGAAACTCTCCTCCTATCAGCCATACGTTTGTAACGGTTCCCCATCGTACTCAAATTATTCAATACACCTCGCCACACAGAAGCAAGTGACGACGAGAAACGCTCCTCCTCAGGAACCCCAGAAGGACCCCCCCATTGAAAGTACAAAACTGGGGATGAAAACCATATGCCCCAAAAAACGGGGACTTACCAGTGGACTCGCTCCGCCTGTTGTTAAGAGCGAACTCTGCCAGAGGCAAGAAAGAAGACCAGTCCTCCTGGTTCTCCGATACAAAACACCGGAGATATGTCTCTAAACTCTGATTCAGACGCTCTGTCTGACCATTGGTCTGTGGATGAAAAGCCGAGGAAAACGACAATTGCATCCCCGACGTAAACAAAATGCCCTCCAAAATTTGGACACAAACTGAGACCCCCTATCTGACACCACATCAGAAGGCAACCCATGAAGTCTCACGATCTCCCTAATGAACACCTGCGCCAGAGTTTTAGCATTAGGGAGTGCAGGAAGAGCAACGAAATGTGCCATCTTACTGAACCTGTCAACAACCACCAGTATGACAGTATTCCCAGACGACGGAGGAAGGTCCGTAATGAAGTCCATAGATAAATGAGTCCATGGACGCTCCGGAAGTTTCAAGGGTAAAAGGGTCCCAGACGGACGGGTATGAGGAGTTTTAGAGCGAGCACAAACCCCACAGGACGCGACAAAAGTTATAACATCTTTATTAGCGTTAGGCCACCAAAATCGGCGGGAAAGGAGATCTAAAGTAGCCTTACTCCCTGGATGTCCTGCTAAAGCAGAATTATGATGTGCCTCAATAACCTTTTGTCTCAACTGATTTGGGACAAACAGTCTCCCTGGAGGTCCTGCAGGAGCGTCCCCCTGAGCCTCTAACACCTCCTCCTCAAGCTCAGAACATACAGCCGACACTACCACCCCCTCCTGAAGGATAGGAATCGGGTCGTCCGTTTTCCCGGCCCCTGGGAAACTGCGAGACAAGGCATCAGCCTTTACATTCTTAGACCCCGGACGATAAGTGACGACAAAATTAAACCTGGTAAAAAACAACGACCATCGAGCTTGTCTGGAATTCAGACGCTTAGCGGATTCTAAATACAGCAGGTTCTTGTGATCAGTAATAACGGTGACCGGGTGGACTGCCCCCTCCAAAAAGTGACGCCATTCTTCAAAAGCCAATTTAATGGCCAAAAGTTCCCTATTGCCGATATCATAATTCCTTTCGGCGGACGACAATTTCTTAGAAAAGAAAGCGCACGGATGCCATTTACCAGGGGACGGACCCTGGGACAATATAGCACCCACTCCTACGTCAGACGCGTCCACCTCCACAATGAACGGCTGAGATACATCTGGTTGGATGAGAACGGGTGCCGAAGCAAAACATCCCTTCAAAGAGGAAAAGGCTTGGCAAGCTTTGTCCGACCACTTAGAAAAATCCATCCCTTTTCTCGTCATGTCAGTGAGAGGTTTGACGACAGACGAGAAATTACAAATATATTTCCGGTAGTAATTAGCAAACCCAAAAAACGCTGCAGAGCCTTAAGATCCCCTGGCTGATCCCATTCAAGCACTGCTCTCACCTTTTCAGGGTCCATCCGGAAACCGGAGGCTGACACCAAAAAACCCAAAAACTGAAGTTCCTGTACGGCAAAAACACACTTCTCCAGTTTGGCGTATAGTTTATTGTCTCGCAAGATCTGCAACACCTGTCTCACATGCTCCTGGTGAGACACAAGATCTGGCGAGTAAATTAAAATGTCATCCAAATATACGACCACAAACACCCCCACAAGGTGACGAAAAATGTCATTAACAAAATGTTGGAATACTGCTGGAGCAGTAGTCAGACCAAAAGGCATGACCAGGTTTTCATAATGTCCCTCCGGCGTGTTAAACGCCGTTTTCCACTCATCCCCCTCTTTTATCCTAATCAGATTATACGCCCCCCTGAGATCCAATTTAGAGAACCATTTGGCGCCAACAATTTGATTGAAGAGATCAGGAATAAGAGGAAGTGGATACGGATCTCGAACAGTAATCCGATTAAGTTCGCGGAAATCCAAGCAAGGGCGTAGGCCTCCATCTTTTTTCTTCACAAAGAAGAACCCCGCGGCCACAGGGGAAGATGAAGGTCTAATATGCCCTTTGGCCAGACTTTCAGAAATATAATCTTTCATAGCCTGTCTTTCAGGACCAGAAAGATTATACAACCTAGCTTTAGGCAACTTAGCATCAGGAAGTAGATTAATAGAGCAGTCATACACGCGATGAGGAGGCAACTCCCGACACCCCTCCTCAGAGAAAACATCCCCAAAATCCTCCAAAAAAGGAGGCAATGTACTAGGCACGACCTCACTGATGACTGTGTTCATGCAGTTGCTTTTGCAAAACTCACCTCATTGGCTTATCTCTCTGGACTGCCAATTAATCACAGGGTTATGTTTAACCAGCCAAGGAAGTCCCAACACAATGGGAGTAGGTAGACCCTCCAACACATAACAAGATAATTGTTCCCTATGTATTGCCCCTACCCGAAGGTCAATGTTATGAACCTCATGAACAAAGCTACCTTGGCCGAGAGGCCTGGCGTCAATGGAGAAAATAGGGATCGGTTTGACCAATACACTCAGATGCATACCTTGAGCCTGAGCAAACTGAGCATCAACCAGATTAGCCCCAGAACCACTATCCAGAAGAACAGACAATCTCTTCACTCTAGTACCAACCACCACCTCCACTGGTACAAGGAACTGAGAAAAAACCGGCGGATGAAATACATACTCCCAGGTTGTCGTCCACCACACAACCTGGGATTAGCAGTTTTCCGGCGACTTTTTACTTAACAAGACACGGGATGGACATTCTCCAACAAAATGTCCCTCTTTCCCGCAGAAAAAACACCTTCTAGTCCTGCGGCGTGCCGCCAATCCCTACTACGAAAAGATGTCCCTCCCAACTGCATAGGCTCATCCGAACCGACAAGGGGAACCTCAACATAAGGGACTTTAGTAGTAGGTGGAGAAACAACAGGGAGTGGAGTTACCTCACCCCTCTCCCGAAGCCGTCTATCAGTACGGATAGCTAGGGCCATAGCAGCCTCCAGAGAAGGAGGAGACTCATACTGAGCCAAAACGTCTTTTAATTTGTCAGAAAGCCCATGACAAAACTGGCTCCTAAGAGCTGGGTCATTCCACTGAGTATCCGTGGCCCATCTACGAAACTCAGAAGCAAATTCCTCCGCCGGACGATCTCCCTGCTGTAACTTACGTAATTTGGTCTCAGCAAGAGAGACCCGATCTGGGTCATCATATACCAATCCCAGAGCAGTAAAAAATTGATCTACAGACTGTAGAGCCGGGGATCCCGGAGGAAGGGAAAATGCCCAGGATTGAGGGTCCCCTTGAAGAAGTGAGATAACAATTCCCACTCTCTGCTCATCACTCCCTGATGATCGCGGCCAAAGCCGAAAATACAATTTACATGCCTCCCGGAAGGTAAAAAATTTGTCTCGCCCACCAGTGAACCTATCTGGAAGAGCTACTTTAGGTTCAACTCTGGTTTGCTCCAGGGGAGACAAAACTTTGGACTTAATGTCCGTCAGCTCCATGGATAATCCCTGCAACTGCAGAGCCAGCTGGGCTACTGGATCCATGGTAACTAGAGATAATTTTTTAAGGCCAGTGAAAATGTCACGCTGTCTAATGATATGAATACAATGTCAGTAAACTATTTATACAGGAACCACACTCTATACAACATATAGTTTAGCAACATCAGAATGTAAGTATAAAATAGATTTACCTGACACAATCTCTGCAGAACTTAGGGTTAATCTTGAGGACTAGATGTGCAGAAACGATATAGTTGAACTCAGGGTTAATTTTGAGGACTTGATGAGCTGTAACAGGAAAGAGGAGGACCGGGGTCTAACCTGACCCTGCACTGGGGTCCTAACTAATCCCTTACCTTGGAGGTACTGATAATGGTTCAGAGGTCCAAGTCTCCAGCCTAACCCTGTCTCCTGTCAGACCCTGAACCCTGTAATCAGTCCTAAGAAGGATCCTGATTACCACCAAAGGGATATGGGCTGATCTCAGCTAAATACACAGATTAGACATATAAGACAGACAGGATAGCACTCACTTGCATACACACTCAAACACCGAAGGAACATAAATGGTCTGGGGAATAAACTCTAAGCAAGTTGAGCTTAAAACAGCTAAGGAGCTCTCAACTTAAGTCTATACAGATTCATTCCTATCTGTGGTCTGCATGAAGGATTTCACTGGCAACTCCCAAAGCAGACAACCAGGAATTTAAAGGAAACCAATCAACAAATAATCAATTGCAGCCGGGAGAAACTGCACCCAGTCCTAGCACCGAGCACAGACAGAATTAACTCCCTAGCTACCAAACACAAAGAAACAGCAACTCAGCTGTGAGAAGTCAAAATGTGCAACCGCGACGATCTTCGTGGTAATGCACACATGACACTTGGCTCCTGAATCCACCCTCAGTCTGTACCCTTCCCCCACCCAGGGAAGAAGAGAGTAGTAGTATACCGTAGTACACCATCCAGACTTAACAAGGTAATACGAACAGCGGTAACAAAAAATACCAAACATACAAATATACTCACTTATATAACAGAGGAATGCACCGGGGAGTGGAGGATGGGGTTAATCCAAAGTAAGAGAAGAAAGGGAATTATCACACACTCAAAACCTAGCAACAGTCACAGATAAATCTACCAAACGCCTTCTCCAATGATAACCAACTTCAACCTCCAGCCATGCAGCATAAGGTAGCTCTGACAATGAGTGCTAGCCAGGACCAGGTTTATATAGGAGATGGGAGTGGCTAACAGTGCACAGGTGAGAGCCATAACACTCAAGGAGCTCTCAACTGAGCAGATTAACCCCTACACTGCCAAAATAAATTTACACCGTTTAATGTGAAGATGAAGTACTTCTAACTAGTGCAGGAGTTGGAGAAATCAGATGCTGTGGTTTTCTGGCTAGTCTCTGTTGCAGTAAACCCGTCACAGTACCCCCCCATCTACAAGTGACCTCCGGAACCTCAGAACCGGATTTATTAGGGTGTGAAACATGAAAACACTGGATCAATCTGGCCATATGAACATCAGATGCTGGTACCCACATCCTTTCTTCAGGATCGTATCCCTTCCATTGTACCAGATACTGAAGCGACCAACGAACTAAGCAAGAATCAACAATCTTGGCTATTTGAAATTCCAAATTTCCATCCACATTGACTGGAGATGGCGTTAGCAGTGATGGTACAGAGGACGCAACATATTTTTTGATTAGAGATCGATGAAACACATTATAGATCCTAAAAGTGAGCGGCAAAGGAAGGCTACGAGATTGACGACGGCCACAATCTTATAAGGACCGATGAACTTGGGACCCAGCTTCAACTTAATGTTCTGTGAGGACGCCCACACCAAATCACCAACACGCAGGTCCGGACCCACCAAACATCTCCGATCAGCCACCATCCTATATTTGGACCCCATCTTCCTCAATTTATCAATCACCCCTTGCCACACAGACCTAATTGGTGATGAAAATCGTTCTACTTCAGGTATTCCAGAAGAATGATTCCTATGAAATGAGCTGAACTGAGGATGAAACCTGTATGCCCCAAAACACAGAGACTTACCGGTAGACTCGTGACAATGATTATTTACCGTAAATCCAGCTAGAGGTAAGTAGGAAACCCAATACTCCTGATTCTCAGACACAAAACACCTAAGATAAGTCTCAAGATTCTAGTTAACCCGTACAGTTTGTCCATTAGACTGCAGGTGAAATGCTGAGAGAACGACAGGTGGATTCCCAAATGAGTGCAAAACTCCCTCTAAAATTTGGAAATAAATTGCACTCCCCAGTCAGACATAATATCAGTAGGGATCCCATGTAATTTTACAATCTCACTGATGAAAATTTGCGCCAAGGTCTTGGTGTTAGGTAAAGAGAGTAGTTAATAAAATGTGACATTTTACTGAATCTGTCCACCACCACCAAAATTACAGTATTACCTGCCGACATGGGTAGATCAGTGATAAAATTGACAAATGAGTCCAAGGTCTACTGGGAATTGCCAATGGTTGGGGAGACCCGGACGGACGAGTATTTAGCTTTGCTAAACAACTGTTGTCCACGTATCATGATTTCCACTATTTCAAGACACAAGGATCAGACAGAATCTACAGATGAGTGAAGTTTCGTGTCTCCAACCATAAAAAGTTGAATGTGACCCATCCATAAGGAAGTCTGATGAATCCAGTAATGACACACTGGACCATGGATTAATCCAGGAGAGGAAAAGACATTCCATAAGTGACGAAATGGATTTTATTCATGATTATTGTAAGAAAAGTAGTATAGAGTTTAAGTTTGTTCATAGCCATACAGATGCACACTTATGGTCTAGTTTGTATAGCCATTATGAAGCAGAGAATCTTAAAATTGATGAGGTTTTTCTCAGTAAAAAAGTTACAGAGAAAGCTTCAAAATATAATGCATATGGTTCGTGTATATGTGTAGCCCTGGTGTTAGGCACACGCAGTACCCTGGAGAATGTGTGGAGAGATAGCAGTTCAATGCTCAATACCCATTCACTCAACATACACTAGACACACCCTTAGGGTAGTGTAGTCACTTGTGAGGGAGTGGTCAGGGTGTATTCGTTGAGTGATTAGAGTAGTCAGTTTCCTGTCCTCGGACAGAGCAGACGTGTGGAGTCTAGCTGGGACTTGGAGGGAGGAAGCAGTCCAGCCTGGTTCTACCAGCAGTTCAGCAAGTGGAGGCCAGTAAGGGCGAGATATAGATCACCTCAGCCTGGTCAGAGCTGTACCTCACTTGAAGACACTGATAAAGAAAGAAGAGCTTAGTACAGAATTACTTCAGTCTCCTGTCCCAAGGACAGTGAAGGTTCAGAGACGTGCTCCTGCCTAGTGGATTACTGAGAGTCTGGTAACTAACTCTGAAGGAAGAGAAGAAGGGAGTGATTATATGACTTTTTGCAAGTGTGAGTGTTTATGCTACAAGCGCGGACAAGGCGAAAGGCACAGTGGAAAGGAATATTTGAAAAGTGCTTTTGGATTGAAGAAGTCCTGCACATTGTTACCGGTCACTGGGGACCGAAGGATCACTAAAGCTTCACGCTTAGTGGTAAGAAAACCAGAGGCTTATCGGACCTTAGGTCGCGGCAAGCAGCCGCTAAATAGTCGGTACGTAACTGGGGTCAGGGGGAGTGAAGACTTTGAGCCTGATCAGCAAGATAGGAATTCAGCTCTCTCACAGGAAGGCTCCGACCACAAAACTGACTGGGCAGTACAGCTTTGGAATAGCTGGAGTTATAGAGGGAACTACGCTTCATGCTGGTTGTACTCATTGTTGTGAAAGTAAAGGAGGCCCCTAACTTGTCCAGCTGCTATCTCGAAATACATTCTCCTTGGATCAGCCTCCCTGGGACCTGCCTTACCATCTTACAAGTAAAGGTATGGAAAGACGCTGACCGTGTGAGACTGAGTTATTTACTTGCATGCCTGCACAACCCTGCTTTAACTACCGACCTGAGGGAAGAGTCCCACCTGTAGGGGACCCGACATCTAGCTGCCTCACCATCCCCTCAGAGATCTACAGCAGCGCTGGTATAAATTACCAGAAGACTACAGGTGGCGTCACGAACTGTAAATATATCTATCCCCTGTAAATATTCCCCCAACATACGCCAGACCGCTAGGGCCACAGACCGAGCCACCGCTACCTGTGACAATCCCCATAGACTTCCATGGGCTCGGCTCTGAGTACCCCATTGCCCTGGTAACCCACAATTGTGGTGGCGGGTCGACACAAAACTTTGGCGTCACGAACAGGATGCGAAACTCGCAAAATTGCGAGCCCTGTGTGCCTATGGAGTTGTTTTTGTGAAAAGGACTGTTTGCACTTTTGGCGCCAAAAATCGCCATCTTTGTCGCCATATTCGCGCCCTCAGGCGCTGGAGAAGAAGGTGGGCGTACCTTCGTGGGCGTGTACCCCCTGTGGCGCGAAGAAAATGCCTGCCCTCTCAAAGTGCTATTACAACATGCGATCCTGCCCTACAGCAAAGGAGGTCCGCCTCCTCTTCACCTTTCCTGCAAAGAGGAGGAGACGCAAACCCCGCCTCCACGGAAGAGACCGGACGTCTCTGGAGGAAGATGAAAGAATCTTCTGGAACATCATGGAAGCAGGACGTGTGCAGCCGAGCAGGGAAGCGGAGGAAGGCAGGCCCCGTGCCCCAGCCAAGCTGCCACCAGCACAGGAGTCATCCGTGGTCCTGCACCTGCAGCAAGCATTGCTGGAGGTTAAAGAAGAAAATGCACGCCTGAAAAAGATGGTCCAGCACCAACCTGGATTTGAAGAGATCGAGAGACGCCGGCGTACCCAGGAGCAGCGGAGGCTGTGGGACGTGGTGTTCTCTCCCCTCAACGACCCCCCACGATTCGAGTTACCGAAAATTCTGCTGCCCAAGGCAAAGGAGCAACCGGAGGCTGCCCCCGAAAGTACCAATCCTGATCCCACCGGTGAAGCGGTGGAGGCGAAGGAGGTTGAGGAGGTACCGCCAGTTCCGGAACTCCCGCCCGGCCAGGAGGCCGCAGCAGATGATCGATCCCCGGCAGGGACACCGGAGGGGTCCTGTCCGTCGTTACCAGACGTCGACTGGGACGAGATGGCGCGCCTGGATGACGTCGCCTTATACCGCCCAGTGGGAATATGAGTGGCAGCGTCGTGAGGAGAAGCAGAAACGCCAGCAGGAGGAAGAGCGGGAAGCTCAGCGGAATCGACAGCGGCAACATGCAGAGCTGATCGCGGACAAGGAGAGTGTCCGGAGAGAGAAAGGTACCCTGAGGGAACCGCGGCGGCAGGGGTGTGTGACTGAGTTCCAGCTCCGGAAGGGCTGGGGCTTCATCCGTGAACCGGGCCTCTACCCAGGGGTCTTTGTCAGCAGGCGTGACGTAGAATCCCACCTACCGCAAGGCCATCCCGGGAGGGACTTAGTTAATGGAGACATTGTACATACACACGGCACTGGGGAATGAAGGGATGGTATGCCCTTAATGTCACCATCGTCCGTGACCCCGTCCCAGACGCAGGTAACGTCACCACTACCGCAGCGTCCCCGTCTCCAGCTCAAGCAGTATCCGGCCGTGCCCCAGCATCGCCCCCTGCAGGTACTTCGCAAGTGGAAGCGACACCTGTATACCGTTATCCTTCTACATCGCAACATGCGACCCAGTTTCCATCGCAATCCATGACACGATCAATATCGTTAACTGTGACTCAGATTGAAACGCAATCGGTGTCTCGCAAGGAGAAAGTACCCGTTGCGCCCCTAGAGGTTCGCACAAGAACTGTGGCAACTCAAACCCCAATAGCAGGTCACGACTTGTTAGTCCTGGGATCTAGGGCCCATTGCATTGTTCCAGCCCCCGGGGTGGAAAATGTAGTTGAAATAAATAAATAGTAAAAGAAAAACCGGTGAGATCCAGATAGGGGTCTACCATAAGTAAAGTTGTAAAAGTTTAAGAATGTTTGCCAATTTTTGCACAAGTTAAACGAGTATATAATATATTTATATATTGCCAACAGTAGAATGCCCGGCTGGGTAAACAGATAAAAAGTTTTGCACTTTATTATTATTATAATGTGATATAATATGTCTTCGTTTTACAATGGACTCAGAGGTTGAGGACTGTGCCAGCCCAGAACTTATTTGTATATAGTTGCGCTTCGGTGCTTTATCTTGGTTTTACATAAAACCAGCACAACTACCTCTGAATACAAAACCCGTGTGGTGTGGCACTGAGTGAGGTCTGCATCCAGATGTCCTGCAGCCCACCCAGGACCCACGTTGAAGGTTTGGTGCGGGTCCTTCACAAGAATACTGTGTATTTATTGAATGTTTTGATGCCTTAATACTTTTGTATTTCTCTATATTCAATGTTTTTGTTTTGCAACGTTCAAGACATCCTTACCTCCCGGATGGGACGAATTAATGTTTAATGTTGATGTTTTCATGCATAAACAAAACTGTCTCTTTGTATTTTACAGCCCGGGAGTGCTGTCTTTTACCATGGGGAATGTGTAGCCCTGGTGTTAGGCACACGCAGTACCCTGGAGAATGTGTGGAGAGATAGCAGTTCAATGCTCAATACCCATTCACTCAACATACACTAGACACACCCTTAGGGTAGTGTAGTCACTTGTGAGGGAGTGGTCAGGGTGTATTCGTTGAGTGATTAGAGTAGTCAGTTTCCTGTCCTCGGACAGAGCAGACGTGTGGAGTCTAGCTGGGACTTGGAGGGAGGAAGCAGTCCAGCCTGGTTCTACCAGCAGTTCAGCAAGTGGAGGCCAGTAAGGGCGAGATATAGATCACCTCAGCCTGGTCAGAGCTGTACCTCACTTGAAGACACTGATAAAGAAAGAAGAGCTTAGTACAGAATTACTTCAGTCTCCTGTCCCAAGGACAGTGAAAGGTTCAGAGACGTGCTCCTGCCTAGTGGATAACTGAGAGTCTGGTAACTAACTCTGAAGGAAGAGAAGAAGGGAGTGATTATATGACTTTTTGCAAGTGTGAGTGTTTATGCTACAAGCGCGGACAAGGCGAAAGGCACAGTGGAAAGGAATATTTGAAAAGTGCTTTTGGATTGAAGAAGTCCTGCACATTGTTACCGGTCACTGGGGACCGAAGGATCACTAAAGCTTCACGCTTAGTGGTAAGAAAACCAGAGGCTTATCGGACCTTAGGTCGCGGCAAGCAGCCCCTAAATAGTCGGTACGTAACTGGGGTCAGGGGAGTGAAGACTTTGAGCCTGATCAGCAAGATAGGAATTCAGCTCTCTCACAGGAAGGCTCCGACCACAAAACTGACTGGGCAGTACAGCTTTGGAATAGCTGGAGTTATAGAGGGAACTACGCTTCATGCTGGTTGTACTCATTGTTGTGAAAGTAAAGGAGGCCCCTAACTTGTCCAGCTGCTATCTCGAAATACATTCTCCTTGGATCAGCCTCCCTGGGACCTGCCTTACCATCTTACAAGTAAAGGTATGGAAAGACGCTGACCGTGTGAGACTGAGTTATTTACTTGCATGCCTGCACAACCCTGCTTTAACTACCGACCTGAGGGAAGAGTCCCACCTGTAGGGGACCCGACATCTAGCTGCCTCACCATCCCCTCAGAGATCTACAGCAGCGCTGGTATAAATTACCAGAAGACTACAGGTGGCGTCACGAACTGTAAATATATCTATCCCCTGTAAATATTCCCCCAACATACGCCAGACCGCTAGGGCCACAGACCGAGCCACCGCTACCTGTGACAATCCCCATAGACTTCCATGGGCTCGGCTCTGAGTACCCCATTGCCCTGGTAACCCACAATTGTGGTGGCGGGTCGACACATATACTATAATTTAGTTTTTGAGAAAACTGAAACACAAACACATAAAGCATGTATTATCACACAAGACATTGGTCATACTGACAAATGAGTGGACACACAAGTAACCAGTCATACTGACCCACAGGGTGACAAACTAGAGTCTGACGGGGATTACTTTGTCCAAATTGTTTGATATTGTCAGAACATATTGAACAATTGGAAGATCAAATTTATACTCAAACAGAATTATTCTCCAAATTGTGCCAAGACATAAAAAAGGTTTCTGTTATTACAAGAACAAGTAGTAAAAATGAAGACAATGCCTCCTCATCATTTTTACCGGGAACACAAAATCCAGATGTTTCAGTAGATGGTTTACAGACAGATGAACGACAATGGAAAAAATTACATGACAGAGCACCACAAATTAATCTGAATATACACGATCACTTAATGAAAATTTTAAAAGTCATTCCAAAGTACAATGACATGATGGATGCCTTTTATAATGTGGACATCTTTTACTCAAACACAGATCAATTCAATCTTACTGATGAACAAAAACATTAGATATTTAGAGTATGGTTACCC
>JARQOD010000004.1:8200850-8246344 GCA_033576555.1 Oophaga sylvatica
TTTTTAAGACCCGAAAAATAAAAAATTTTTTTTTTTTACAAAAGTTTTTTTTCGTCCCTTTTTTTATTTCAAAAGGGTAACAAAGAAATTGGAACCCAAGTTTTTCCCAAATTTGCCCTGATCGTGATCCCCAAATATGGGGGAGAAAACCTGTAGGCCCGCAGGGCTGGGAAGGGAAAATAGGACTTTTGGATTGAGATTTTTGAGGAAATGGCTGGGCGTATGTCACATTTGGGAGCCCCTGATGCACCAACAGGGGAAACCCCCCCAAATGACCCCATTTTGGCAATGCCCCCACAAGGAATTTTCTGTGGTGGTGAGCACTTTGAACCCCGAAGTGCTTCACAGAAGTTTATAACGTACAGCCGTAAAAATAAAAAATCTTTTTTTTTTTTTACAAAAATGATTTTTTCGCCCCCAATATTTTATTTTCACAAGGGTAACAGAAGAAATTGGAACCCAAAAGTTGTTGTCCAATTTGTCCTGAGTACGCTGATACCCAATATGTGGGAGAAAACTACTGTATGGGCGCACGTCAGGGCTCGGAAGGGAAGTAGTGACGTTTTGGATTGCAGACTTTGATGGAATGGTCTGGGGGCGTCATGTCACATTTGGAGAGCCCCTGATGCGCCTAAACAGTGGAAACCCCCACAAGTGACCCCATTTTGGAAAATAGACCCCACAAGGAACTTGTCTAGATGTGTGGTGAGCACTTTGAACCCCGAAGTGCTTCACAGAAGTTTATAACGCACAGCCGTAAAAATAAAAAAATCCTTTTTTTTTTTGCAAAAATGATTTTTTTGCCCCAATATTTTATTTTTACAAGGGTAACAGGAGAAATTGGACCCCAAAAGTTGTTGTCCAATTTGTCCTGAGTACGCTGATATCCAATATGTGGGAGAGAACTACTGTATAGGTACACGTCGGGGCTCGGAAGGGAAGTAGTGACGTTTTGGATTGCAGACTTTGATGGAATGGTCTGGGGGCGTCATGTCGCATTTGGAGAGCCCCTGATGCGCCTAAACAGTGGAAATCCCCAACAAGTGACCCTATTTTGGAAAATAGACCCCACAAGGAACTTATCTAGATGTGTGGTGAGCGCTATGAAGCCCCAAGTGCTTCACAGAAGTTTATAATGTACAGCCGTAAAAACAAAAAAATATTTTTTTTTGTACAAAAATGATATTTTCGCCCCCAGTTTTTTATTTTCCCAAGGGTAGCAGAAGAAATAGGACAAATTGCACAATAACTCTTGGGGTCCAGAGTACGCTGATACCCCATATGTGGGGATAAACTACTGTTTGGACGCATGGCAGAGCTGAGAAGTGAAGGAGCACCGTTTGACTTTTTCAACGCAGAATTGGCTGGAATTGAGATCAGACGCCATGTCACATTTGGAGAGCCCCTGATGTGCCTAAACAGCGGAAACCCCCCAATTCTAACTCCAACCCTAACCCCAACACACCCTAACCCTAGTCCCAACCCTAACCACAAACCTAACCCTAACACACCCCTAATCCCAACCCTAACCCTAATCCTAACTTTAGCGCCAACCCTAACCCTAACTTTAGCCGCAACCCTAACCCTAACCCTAATGGGAAAATGGAAATAAATACTTTTTTTAATTTTATTATTTTTCCCTTACTAAGGGGGTGATAAAGGGGGGTTTGATTTACTATTTATAGCGGGTTTTTATGATTGGCAGCTGTCACGCTAAAAGACGCTTTTTATTGCAAAAATAGTTTTTGCATCATCACATTTTGAGAGCTATAATTTTTGCATATTTTGGCCCACAGAGTCATGTGAGGTCTTATTTTTTGCGGGACGAGTTGACGTTTTTATTGGTACCATTTTTGAGCACGTGACGTTTTTTGATCGCTTTTTATTTCGATTTTTGGGAGGTTAGAATGAACAAAAATCAGCAATTCATGAATTTCTTTTGGGGGAGGCGTTTTATACCGTTCCGCGTGTGGTAAAATTGATAAAGCAGTTTTATTCTTCAGGTCAGTACGATTATGGCGATACCTCATTTATATCATTTTTTCATGTTTTGGCGCTTTTATAGAATAAAAACAATTTTATATAAAAAATAATTATTTTTGCATCGCTTTATTCTGCGAGCTATAACTTTTTTATTTTTTCGCTGATGATGCTTTATAATGGCTCGTTTTTTGCGGGACAAGATGACGTTTTCAGCGGTACCATGTTTTTTTATATCGGTCTTTTTGATTGCGCGTTATTCCACTTTTTGTTCGGCGGTATGATGATAAAGCATTGATTTTTTGCTTCGTTTTTTTTTTTTTTTTTTAAGGGGTTCACTAAAGGGGTTAACTAGTAGGACAATTTTATAGGGGGGGTCGTTACGGATGCGGCGATACCAAATATGTGTACTTTTATTGTTTTTTTTTTTTTATTTACAGGAAGAAGTGAATTTATTGGGGAATATTTTTTTTTTTTTTTTTAATCTATTTTGGATTTTTTTTTTACACATGTTTATTTTTACTTTTTTAACTTTTTTACTTTGTCCCAGGGTGGGACATCACAGTATTTTATCAGATCGCTGGTGTGACAGTGTGCACAGCACTCTGTCACACCAGCGATCGCACAGGCATAGATGCAGGCTTCTCAGTGCCTGCTCTCGGCAGGCACTGAGGTAGCCGCCTCCCTCCAGGACCCCGGCGCCATCTTGGATCCGGGTCCTGGGAGGGAGGAAGCCCTCAGAACAGCGCGATCACATCGCGCTGCTCTGAGGGTCTCAGGGGGGCGCGCAGGGAGCCCCCACCCTGCGCGATCCTCCCCTGTGCCCCCAGTACACCGCGATCATGTTTGATCGCGGTGTGCAAGGGGTTAATGTGCCGGGAGCGGTCCGTGACCGCTCCTGACACACAGTCATGGGTGTCAGCTGTGATAATCAGCTGACACCCGGCGGCGATTAGCTGCGCTCCCCTCAGGAGCGCAGCTGATCGCCTATGATGTACTATCCCGTCCCCGGTCATACGGGCCCAGGTACCATGGACGGGATAGTACGTCCGATGGCAGTAAGGGGTTAACATGTCTAACTAGAAAATCTCTTCTAGATATCCCCAGTGTCAATCACATCACATTGATGAAAGACGTGGGATAGACAGTCTGTAGGAGCACCAGCCAGGTGTAAGTGTTGTAAGCGATTAAGAAATCTAATGCTGCTCCAGCCGGGTACCCCGAGTGGGATTACTATTGAGAAAGATTCTTGAAAACCCGGTCAGCAGGGTGCAAAAGACAGGAATCTTCTTAGTGAATGACAATCTTCATTTATTAAAAATTATTAAAAATTATGGTAAAACAATGAATCCACAACGCGTTTCAACGGAGTGAGGAAGACGGACTCACTCCGTTGAAACGCGTTGTGGATTCATTGTTTTACCATAATTTTTAATAATTTTTAATAAATGAAGATTGTCATTCACTAAGAAGATTCCTGTCTTTTGCGCCCTGCTGACCGGGTTTTCAAGAATCTTAATCACATCACATTAACATGGACATGTTAAGAGAACAATGGTTTGGGAAAAGAACTTCAACCCAGGTTAGAAGTAAGAGGGGAGTTGTAGAAGGTATATTGGGGGATTAGGAACAGTGTAAAGTTTAATACCATGGACATTCATACACTTAAATCAAATTTGGAAAATATTGGGTATATTGGGGCAAAGAATTAGAAAAGTTTGAATAAACACCTTGAAAAGATGGTTTTGAACACTGCTGCTGTATTGGTATCTTCTGTATCACATCTCCCAGATGCTACTTTAGCTTTAATAGAAGCTGAACAGGAATCCAAAGTGGCCAAAATATGTCTAGAAATTCAGATTGAACATTCCTCCAATCTGAAAATGATTAAACAAGCCTTACAAAGTGGAATTATACCTTTAGGATTAATGCGAAATTTGACTAAAGAATATAAAACAACTAAAAGAAGCTGAAATTGTATGCAGACATGAGCAAGGGAATAGAAATGATATTGAAGATGAGTGGACAAGTATGTCAGGCTCGTCTTGGTGGAGAAATTTAGGAAAATCAGTATCTAGTTGGTCACAGTCTTCCGCGAAAATGGCAGCAGGAAATGTATTATCTAATCCAATTGTTATCATATTTATTATAGTTTTGCTGTGTATAATGTATCAAATAGTTATTATGTGTAAAATTAAGAACATTTATAAAAAGATTATTGACCGAAATGAAAAAGGAAGATGATACTTTAAAAAGAGATGTTAAAATGGAAAAATATAACTCTGATTAAGTTTTTATTTTTTACAATAGTTTTGAAAACTCAGATGATGTTCAACACAGGTGATGATACAAGGTTTTCAGAATAAAGAATGAATGTGATACGAATAGTGAGTGTTGGAGTTTAGAATTGATTATGATATTTCTCAAATCCTAATTGGTGGTGGGCTACTGTAAAATATTATTATTAATATAAATGACTTATCTTATGCACAGTCTAACAACACTTTGGTTAGTGAGTGACTGAGTTATTCTGAGGATTTTGGCAGATACATCAGTTCTCTGTTCGTCAGAACTATAGGACTTTTATCAGAACTGTCAATATAGTTTTTGAAGATAGTAAATGGTTCTCAAAGGTCATAAGCTATAGGCTTAAGTATTTCAAAACAAGGTAATGTACAAATAACTAACTATTATTATTATTATACATTTATATAGCGCCATTTATTCCATGGCGCTTTACATATGAAAAGGGGAAAATATAGACAGGTACAATAAACATGTGCTGGACAAGGGACACACAAGTACAGAAGGAGAGGACCCTGCCCGCGAGGGCTCACAGTCTGCAGGGATGGGTGAGGATACACTAGGAGAGGGTAGAGCTGGTCGTGCGATGGTTCAGTAGACTGATGATCACTGCAGGTTGTAGGCTTGTCGGAACAGGTGGAACTAATAAGCATATTCCATGTGTTACTAGTGTTCTTCTAATATGGTAGAGGCTACGAACATAGCGGCAGATCACCATATGTGGTTATGATACAGGAAAAATAAAAACCAATGTAAGTCTATGGGTCAAAATAGTATATAAGCTGACCTAACTCCAGATCTCTCATACCTTGAGAATCTCCAACACGGACCACATCATACCTCAAGACCATATGTAAGAACCAATGAATACTTGTTTTCTCTTCTATAATCTAATACTTATTTTTGTGTGCTATGAACTTACTTGTCTTCATTTTTGTAATCACTTTTTTTTGAATGAACATTAAACAAGATTTGTTTTATCCCCATAATTCAATATTGCTTTCCTTTCTATCCTCACCGTGCTCTTACTTAAAAAAGTAAGAAAGGGTTATTTTTTTCTAACAGTTGGGTACGTAACTCGTAACTCGTTTATAACCAGACGTCTTTTAATGTTGGAATTCAGACCCTTAACATTTAGTGATAAGAGTTTAACCATTATCTAAATCGTGATGATGAAGGGCGTATGATGCTTCACCTAAAATGCTGAGATACTGTTCTCCAAAGTGAGGGTTGGTCACATTCTGGTGAAGGATCGCTCTTGTACAAGTTCTTATTTTACCTATTAAGATACAGAAGAGAATGGGGAAGACTAAGACATAACATACACCATAACAAGCAAATATATATCAATAATGTCACCATTAGGGAAGGGGAAAAAAATGAAGGAAAAAATTACCTGTCTCCTAATTTCCCTTTTCCCCGGTGAGGGCTTAGCAAAATGTTTACAAAAATACTAATTTGTGAGCGAAGAATTCAGCCTAACCTCTTCCGGGGTCTTCAAGAGGGCAGCTAGGAAAAAGTGCCGTATTAAGGGGGAGGTGGGGTGTCATGAAGTAGAGCAGAACTCGGAGAGGAGGGGAATTACATTATCTATCACTCACCGCCCAACAATAATGAGAATAAAATAGTGTATGAGAGAAGATAAATGTACATTAAATTAAAGCATTTCTATACAAAAAATCCCAGTCAGAAATCCAACACTGGTAAACAAGAGAAACGATTATATAGGTGAAAGATAGTGTCACCAATGTCCTGAGATTAAGTAAAAGCACAATTCCTCAGCTTGGGTCAGGCTGTGTTTTTTGTTCCATACAGCAAGAAGGAAGGATCTTAGGAGTCTTCTTCTTTGAAGGGCAATTCAGGAGAGATCGGGGTATAGCTGAATAAGAGTTCCTTCAGATTAGATCTTGTGGAGCGTATGAGCTTTGGACAATATGTACTACTTTAATTAAAAGTCGTGGACACAGCAGATTATATCCTGTGGATGAGATTGGGAGCTTTTGGGTGGAGGGCTCTGTGTGCTCTGTCCAACTTTATTTTATGAGAAGGTTGGTCCAGGATGGAATTGAATAACGATTCCAGTAGAGCATAAAGATCCTGTGAACCGGTTGCTTCAGGAATATCTCTCACTCTGATATCATTGGCTTTTCATGGCGCTTATTTGTGTCATGTAAGGCCTTAGGGTAAGAGGTGACATGACTCTGTAGCTTTTAGATGTATTGTTTGGTAGCGTCATTCTCTGTTTCCATGAAGTCCACTCTGTCCACGAGAAGTTTGACGTCCTGACGCATGGAATTAATTTCTGCTCTGCAGGCATCCTTTACCTTAGAGACAAGGGATTTAAAGTCCTCTTTAGTAGGGAGGTGACTGAGGTATTTTTCCAGTGACTTGTTTCCTGAGAGGAAATCGATTTCTGTTAATGATGCCCCCAACTACGTATCAAGGGGGTCCGACAAGGCTACTTGATTTTTCTCCTAGTCCTCCCTTCTGGGCTGATTGTGGTTGAGATATTGGTAGCAGAGTATTTCCGGTATGGATTTTTTGCAGTATAAGTGGAAGGGAAGAAGAGGTTTGAGTTTTAGTTGATCCAAAAGGGGACATCCCCAATGGAGTATATAAAGGCCCAGGGAAAAAGCTTGCAGGTAATGGAGGGCGTGCGTGCTTATGGAGAGTTAGCTGAGGGATGTTGTCCTTTTAGTTCCAAGTCTAGTGACTGTATACGGGGAATGTCTGTATCTCATTGTGGCTCAGAAAAGATTCCTTCTTGTTGCTTCTGACTCGCACCACACTGAGGTGGTTACCAGGGCTATGGGTACTCGGAGCCGAGCCCATTGATTTCTATGGGAGTTGTCACTGGCAGCGGGACTCGGTCCGTGGCCCTGGCAGTCAAGCGATGGGGGGATATTTACAGGGGATTATTATGATAGGTAGTTCGTGACGCCACCTGTGGTATCTGGTTAATTGAACCAGCGCTGCTATAATGATCTTCACAGGGGATGTTATGGGGGCAGCTGGGTGGTAGGTCTCCCACAGGTGAGACTGGTCCCTGGAAGTCTATGGTGATGATGCATGGGGCAGATAATAATTCAGTCACACACAATACAGCTTCTTTTCATACCTTTTACTGGTAGATGGTTCAAGAAGATCCCGGGAGCTGGTCGGGGTGGAGAATGCACATTCGGGTAACCGCTGAGCAGGTTAGAGGCCTCCTTAACTTCAATATGTATGTGAGCCCAACTTGCATGAAGCGAAGTTAACTCTGCAATCTCCAGCTTTCTCAATAGCTGACAAGCCCGGCCAATATTGTGGTGGAGCCTTCTGAGTGGTGAGAACAGAGTCCTTCTATGCAGGGCCCTGCTAAAAGTCCTTGTTCCTCCTGACTCCGATTACGTATCGACACTTAGGGCTGCTCTCTGCGACCTGTAGTCCAGATGCCTCCGGTTATCTTGTTACTATGCTTGAAACACTAGCAACGCTTCGGACTCCGGTGTCCGGTGATTTAGTGCAGGCAATCCAATACCTGAAGCACTTCTCTCTCTGTCTTCTCCACTATGCCCTTCGCCCTGCTCTCGCTCTTAGCATAAGCACTTGTGGCTTCGATGGTAATGTCAGCTTTCTTCTAGAGCTCACTGACTAGCTCTCAGTATCCTCCAAGTCCAGACTGGACTGAGACTGAACTGCACTGTCCACAGACAGGAAACTATCTGAAAGTGTGAGTGAAGTGAATGATAACAAGCTTTTGCGATTACCTTCCTGTGCATTCTCCTGGATTTTTGTGTGCCTTACATAGCTGGGCCACACATCCCCCCTTGGTTAAACACAGCACTCCCGGGCTGTAAAAGAGAAAAAGAAAAACATTTTTGTTTTGCATTAAACATAAACATTTTTAACTCTTCCCATCCGGGAGGTAAGACTTCTTGAACGTTACAATTTGTACATTAGGAAAAATACAAAAGCATCAAAAGTATCAAACATTCTCATAAATACAAGACAAATTCTTGTGGAGGACCCGCACCAAAAACCTCCCACGTAGGTCCTGGGTGGGCTGCAGGACTTCTGACTGCAGACCTCACTCTAGGCCACACCATACGGGTTTTTCTTCAGAGGTAGATAAATAGTAGTGGTTTCATGTAAAACCAAGATAATGCACCGTAGCGCAACTATTTACAAAGCAAGTTCTTGGGCTGGCACAGTCCACAGCCTCTCAGTCCATTCAGAATAAAGGACACTAATATATATAAATTTCAAGTATTCATTACTTCTTTAATTTCACTTTACCCAACCGGGGTATTTTATGCAAACTATGCAATCAACATTATGTAAACATTTTCAGACTTATTAATAAAGTGCAATTTTCAAAATTCTCAAACTTTTTACATTTCTTGGATGCGGTAAACCCCTGTCTGGGTCCTACCGGTCTTCATTCTTCTTACAGACTTCAATTACGTCTTCCACTCCTGGGGCTGGAACGACGCGATGTTCCTTAGAACGCATTACAAATATGTCGTGACCTGCTATCTGCGTCTGAGTGGCCACAGTTCTCATTCTAACTAAGGTCCCATCGGGTACCTCTGTCATGTATGATGCAAGCGGCGTTGCTGATGGTGTCGCAGGTTGCGATGCCAAGTAGGTCGCCGATTGCGATGAAGGGGGCGATGGAGGTCGCGATGAGTACTCAGGGGCGATGCCGGGGCACGGCCTGGTGCGGAATGAGCTCGAGACTGGGACACTTTGGTACCGGCGTCGGGAACGGGGTCACTGACGATGGAGACGTTCAGGGCATACCACCCCTTTAAACCCCAGTGGCGGGTGTAGCTCACTATGTCCCCATTTATCAGGTCCCTCCCAGGATCACTGATGGGCAGGTGGGACTCCACATCCCGGCGGCTCACAAAGACCCCCTGATAGAGGCCCGGCTCGCGGATAAGGCCCCAGCCCTTGCGGAGCTGAAACTCGGTGACGCACCCCTGCCGCCGCGGTTCCCATCGGGTACCTTTATCGTTGCGGACGGTTTCCTTCTCAGCGAAGAACCTTTCATGCCACTCCTGTCGGTCTCGCTGCGTCTTTCTGTCTTCCTCCTGCCGCTGTCTCACTTTCTCACAGTGCTGCCAAGCATTTCCGGTCTGGAGGTCGTAAGTCACGTCGTCCAAACGCTCCATCTCATCCCAGTCGATTTCCGGCAATGATGGCTGGGACCCCTCCGGTGATCTCACTGGGGAACGGTACTCTGCTGTGGCCTCCTGGCCTGACTGGCACTCCGGACCGGGCAGAACCTCCTCAGCCTCCTTCTCCTCCACCTCCGCATCGGTGGGATCAGGTACAGCACTTTTGGGGGCAGCCTCCGGTTGCTCCTTAGCCTTCCTCAGCAGGGAACTTGGGAAATCAGGAGATGGCGTTAGGCTTGTGGGAGAGAACACTGCGTCCCACAGCAGCCGCTGTGTCTGGGCACGCCAGCATCTCTCCGTCTCCTGCAAATCTGCATGCCGCTGGATCCTTCTTCTTAGCTCCGCGTTCTCCTTCTGCAGCTCCAGCATTGTGGGGTTAGTGTCCCGATCTGGGGACAGCTCCGGCACAGGTAGGGAATCTTCCGGTAAGCAGGACTTGTATGCCTCCGGTCCTCTGCACAGATTCTCCTGTCCTTCCGCCATCTCGTCCCAGGCCAGACTGTAGTTTCCATCAGGAACAGTCCGGTCTCCTCGGGATTTGCGTCTCCTCCTCTTCGGATAGAGGATGAAGAGGAGGCGGATTTCTTTAGCAGGGGGGCAGGACCGCACATTATAGTAGCATTTGGAGAGGGCGGCCATATCTTTCGCGCCACAGGGGGGTACACGCCCACGAATGCATGCCCACCGTCTTCACCAGCGCCTCAGGGCGCCAATATGGCGGTAAAATGGCGGTATTTGGCGCCAAATGCAGCAACAGTCTTTTCTGCACAAACAGTCAATATAGGCACACAGGACTCACAATTGCAAGTTTCGGATCCTGTTCGTGACGCCAAAAAAGCTGACTCGCACCACACTGAGGTGGTTACCAGGGCTATGGGGTACTCGGAGCCGAGCCCATTGATTTCTATGGGAGTTGTCACTGGCAGCGGGACTCGGTCCGTGGCCCTGGCAGTCAAGCGATGGGGGGATATTTACAGGGGATTATTAGGATAGGTAGTTCGTGACGCCACCTGTGGTATCTGGTTAATTGAACCAGCGCTGCTATAATGATCTTCACAGGGGATGTTATGGGGGCAGCTGGGTGGTAGGTCTCCCACAGGTGAGACTGGTCCCTGGAAGTCTATGGTGATGATGCAGGGGGCAGATAATAATTCAGTCACACACAATACAGCTTCTTTTCATACCTTTTACTGGTAGATGGTTCAAGAAGATCCCGGGGAGCTGGTCGGGGTGGAGAATGCACATTCGGGTAACCGCTGAGCAGGTTAGAGGCCTCCTTAACTTCAATATGTATGTGAGCCCAACTTGCATGAAGCGAAGTTAACTCTGCAATCTCCAGCTTTCTCAATAGCTGACAAGCCCGGCCAATATTGTGGTGGAGCCTTCTGAGTGGTGAGAACAGAGTCCTTCTATGCAGGGCCCTGCTAAAAGTCCTTGTTCCTCCTGACTCCGATTACGTATCGACACTTAGGGCTGCTCTCTGCGACCTGTAGTCCAGATGCCTCCGGTTATCTTGTTACTATGCTTGAAACACTAGCAACGCTTCGGACTCCGGTGTCCGGTGATTTAGTGCAGGCAATCCAATACCTGAAGCACTTCTCTCTCTGTCTTCTCCACTATGCCCTTCGCCCTGCTCTCGCTCTTAGCATAAGCACTTGTGGCTTCGATGGTAATGTCAGCTTTCTTCTAGAGCTCACTGACTAGCTCTCAGTATCCTCCAAGTCCAGACTGGACTGAGACTGAACTGCACTGTCCACAGACAGGAAACTATCTGAAAGTGTGAGTGAAGTGAATGATAACAAGCTTTTGCGATTACCTTCCTGTGCATTCTCCTGGATTTTTGTGTGCCTTACATAGCTGGGCCACACACTTCCCAGCAGAAGACGGGACGCCTTTGGCAAAACTCGCGGCTCTGTTTCTGTAAAAAGGTGATGTTTTTTGTTGAGAAGTTTAGGGACACGGTTCCCCTTTACAAAGAACCGGTCTAGGGATATTCAATGGGTTGTTGATTTTCGTACTCTTGGGAGTAATTTAGTCCTTCTCTCCTGGTTTTTTCCTGGCCACTTTGTTTTAAATGCTTATGTGATTTCTTCTCTCTATGGACGGTGAGGAGGGGAACAGTGTTTCTGTGTCGACCCGCCACCACAATTGTGGGTTACCAGGGCAATGGGGTACTCAGAGCCGAGCCCATGGAAGTCTATGGGATTTGTCACAGGTAGCTGTGGCTCGGTCTGTGGCCCTGGCGGTCTGGCGTATGTTGGGGATATATTTACAGGGGATAGATTTATATACAGTTCGTGACGCCACCTGTAGTATTCTGGTAATTTGTACCAGCGCTGCTGTAGATCTCTGAGGGGATGGTGATGCAGCTAGATGTCGAGTCCCCTACAGGTGGGACTGGTCCCTCAAAGTCTATGAAGTTGGTGAAGTCGGGTGCAGATAAAGAACACAGTCTCACACAGTCAGCGTCTTTCCATACCTTTACTTGTAAGATGTTCAGGCAGGTCCCAGGGAGGCTGATCCAAGGAGAGTGTATCTTGAGACAGCAGCTGGACAAGTTAGGGGCCTCCTTTACTTCCAATACAATGAGTACAACCAGCCTGAAGCGTAGTTCCCTCAATAACTCCAGCTAATCCATAGCTGTACTGCCCAGTCAGTTTTGTGGTAGGAGCCTTCCAATTGATGAAACTAGGTTCTTGCTTTTGTCTGCGCTTGACTCAAAGTCCCTATTCCACCTGACTCCAGTTACGTACTGACTATAAGGGGCTTGTTTGCCGCGACCTAAGGTCCGGTAAATTCCTGGTTTTCTTACCACTATGCTTGAAGCTAATAGTGATCCTTCGGTCCCCAGTGACCGGTAGCAATGTGCAGGACTTCTTCAATCCGTAAGCACTATTCCAATAAACCACTGTGCCTTTCGCCTTGTCCTCGCTGGTAACATAAGCACTCACACTAGCCAAGGGTCGAGCAGTCACTTCTTTCTTTTCCTTCACTTCAAAGTTAGTTACAAATGCTCAGTTATCAATAGGCAGGAGCACGTCTCTGAACCTTATACCGTCCTTTAGACAGGATACTGAAGACTTTCTGCACTAAACTTCTTCTTTCCTTCCAGTGTATTCTGATGAGGTACAGCTCTGACTAGGCTGAGGTGAATTAAACCACCTGTACTAGACTCCACTTTCCGAACTGATGATAGAGCAATCTGGACTGCTTCCTCCCTCCAGACGTCTTCTCTCTCTCAAGTCTAGACACAGACTTATCACTCTAACACATACTCCTTGACCACTCCCTCAAGAGTAAACTACACTACCCTAAGGGTGTGTCCAGTGTATGTTGAGTGAATGGGTATTTAGCATTAAACTGCTGTCTCGCCACACACTCTCCAGGGTACTGCGTGTGCCTAACACCAGGGCTACACATTCCCCCATGGTAAAAGACAGCACTCCCGGGCTGTAAAATACAAAAGAGACATTTTGTTTATGCATGAAAACATCAACAATAACATTAATTCGTCCCATCCGGGAGGTGAGGATATCTTGAACGTTGCAAACATTATAGAAAAATACAAATATTAAATAGCATTCAATAAATATACAGTATTCTTGTGAAGGACCCGCACCAAACCTTCAACGTGGGTCCTGGGTGGGCTGCAGGACATCCGAATGCAGACCTCACTCAGTGCCACACCACACGGGTTTTTGGTTCAGAGGTAAGTCAAGGTTTCATGTGAAACCATTAAAAAGGCACTTTAGTGCAACTATGTACAAATAAGTTCTGGGTTGGCACAGTCCTCAACCTCAAAGTCCATTGTAAAACCAAAGACATAGATATAATATCACATTATTATACTAAAGTGCAAAACTTTTTCTGGTTACCCAGCCGGGCATTCTACGGTTAGCAATATATATATGCATTATACTCTTCAACTTATGCAAAATTTTGTAAAACATTTTCAAACTTTCTACAATATTACTTATGGTAGATCCTATAGGGATCTCACCGATTCTTCTTAACTATTTATTCATTTTCAAATACACTTTCCACCCCGGGGGCTGGAATAATGCAATGGGCCCTAGATCCCAGGACTAACAAATCATGCGCTGCGATTAGGGTCTGGGTCGCCACAGTTCTTGTGCGAACCTTTAGGGGCGCAACGGGTACATTCTCCTCACGAGACACCGATTGCGTTTCAATCACAGTTAACGATATGGACCGTGTCATGGATTGCGATTGAGACTGGGTCGCATGTTGCGATGTAGAGGTGGCTTTCCTTTGTGATGAAATCTGGGTCGCTAGTTGCGATGAATTTGCAGGGGGCGATGCTGGGGCACGGCCTAATACTGCTTGAGCTGAAGACGGGGACGCTGCGGTAGTGGTGACGTTACCTGCGTCGGGGACGGGGTCACGGACGATGGTGACGTTAAGGGCATACCATCCCTTCATTCCCCAATGCCGTGTGTACGTGACGAGGTCTCCATTTACTAAGTCCCTCCCGGGATGGCCTTGCGGTAGGTGGGATTCTACGTCACGCCTGCTGACAAAGACCCCTGGGTAGAGGCCCGGTTCACGGATGAAGCCCCAGCCCTTCCGGAGCTGGAACTCAGTCACACACCCCTGCCGCCGCGGTTCCCTCAGGGTACCTTTCTCTCTCCGGACACTCTCTTTGTCCGCGATCAGCTCTGCATGTTGTCGCTGACGATTCCGCTGAGCTTCCCGCTCTTCCTCCTGCTGGCGTTTCTGCTTCTCCTCACGACGCTGCCACTCATATTCCCACTGGGCGGTGTAGGCGACGTCATCCGGGCGTGCCATCTCGTCCCAGTCCACGTCTGGTAATGACGGACAGGACCCCTCCGGTGTCCCTGCCGGGGACCGATCATCTGCTGCGGCCTCCTGGCCGGGCGGGCGTTCCGGAACTGGCGATACCTCCTCAACCTCCTTCGCCTCCACCGCTTCACCGGTGGGATCAGGATTGGTACTTTCGGGGCAGCCTCCGGTTGCTCCTTCGCCTTGGGCAGCAGAATCTTCGGTAATTGGAATCGTGGGGGGTCGTTGAGGGGAGAGATCACCGTGTCCCACAGCCTCCGCTGCTCCAGGGTACGCCGGCGTCTCTCGATCTCTTCAAAGCCAGGTTGGTACTGGACCATCTTCTTCAGGCGTGCATTTTCTTCTTGAATCTCTAGCAACGCCTGCTGCAGGTGCAGGACCACGGATAACTCCTGTGCTGGTGGCAGCTTGGCTGGGGCACGGGGCCTGCCTTCCTCCGCTTCCCTGCTCGGCTGCACACGTCCTGCTTCCATGATGTTCCAGAAGATTCTTTCTTCTTCCTCCAGAGACATCCGGTCTCTTCCGTGGAGGCGGGGTTTGCGTCTCCTCCTCCTCGCAGGGAAGGTGAAGAGGAGGCGGACCTCCTTTGCTGTAGGGCAGGATCGCATGTTGTAATAGCACTTTGAGAGGGCAGGCATTTTCTTCGCGCCACAGGGGGGTAGACGCCCACGAAGGTACGCCCACCTTCTTCTCCAGCGCCTGAGGGCGCGAATATGGCGACAAAAATGGCGATTTTGGCGCCAAAAGTGCAAACAGTCCTTTTTCACAAAAACAATTCCTTAGGCACACAGGGCTCGCAATTCTGCGAGTTTCGCATCCTGTTCGTGACGCCAAATTTTTGTGTCGACCCGCCACCACAATTGTGGGTTACCAGGGCAATGGGGTACTCAGAGCCGAGCCCATGGAAGTCTATGGGATTTGTCACAGGTAGCTGTGGCTCGGTCTGTGGCCCTGGCGGTCTGGCGTATGTTGGGGATATATTTACAGGGGATAGATTTATATACAGTTCGTGACGCCACCTGTAGTATTCTGGTAATTTGTACCAGCGCTGCTGTAGATCTCTGAGGGGATGGTGATGCAGCTAGATGTCGAGTCCCCTACAGGTGGGACTGGTCCCTCAAAGTCTATGAAGTTGGTGAAGTCGGGTGCAGATAAAGAACACAGTCTCACACAGTCAGCGTCTTTCCATACCTTTACTTGTAAGATGTTCAGGCAGGTCCCAGGGAGGCTGATCCAAGGAGAGTGTATCTTGAGACAGCAGCTGGACAAGTTAGGGGCCTCCTTTACTTCCAATACAATGAGTACAACCAGCCTGAAGCGTAGTTCCCTCAATAACTCCAGCTAATCCATAGCTGTACTGCCCAGTCAGTTTTGTGGTAGGAGCCTTCCAATTGATGAAACTAGGTTCTTGCTTTTGTCTGCGCTTGACTCAAAGTCCCTATTCCACCTGACTCCAGTTACGTACTGACTATAAGGGGCTTGTTTGCCGCGACCTAAGGTCCGGTAAATTCCTGGTTTTCTTACCACTATGCTTGAAGCTAATAGTGATCCTTCGGTCCCCAGTGACCGGTAGCAATGTGCAGGACTTCTTCAATCCGTAAGCACTATTCCAATAAACCACTGTGCCTTTCGCCTTGTCCTCGCTGGTAACATAAGCACTCACACTAGCCAAGGGTCGAGCAGTCACTTCTTTCTTTTCCTTCACTTCAAAGTTAGTTACAAATGCTCAGTTATCAATAGGCAGGAGCACGTCTCTGAACCTTATACCGTCCTTTAGACAGGATACTGAAGACTTTCTGCACTAAACTTCTTCTTTCCTTCCAGTGTATTCTGATGAGGTACAGCTCTGACTAGGCTGAGGTGAATTAAACCACCTGTACTAGACTCCACTTTCCGAACTGATGATAGAGCAATCTGGACTGCTTCCTCCCTCCAGACGTCTTCTCTCTCTCAAGTCTAGACACAGACTTATCACTCTAACACATACACCTTGACCACTCCCTCAAGAGTAAACTACACTACCCTAAGGGTGTGTCCAGTGTATGTTGAGTGAATGGGTATTTAGCATTAAACTGCTGTCTCGCCACACACTCTCCAGGGTACTGCGTGTGCCTAACACCAGGGCTACACATTTCTACATATCCATCATGCCTAGTTACAAAGCGTGCCTCTCTGGTCTATGAGATTTGATTTTCATGCAAACCTAATATATCAGAAGCCAACTTGTGGACCGATATGGTTCAAGTATAGGCAGTTTGATGCCATAACCAGAAACTGACAATGCAGTTACATGTAGTACCGCTAGGTGGTAGTAGAGTGCTACAGATGATTAATTATATTGCAGACTATGATACAAATGGATCTGAGTGCCATACACCCCTTCAGTGCCAGTAAACAGCAGATCTCAGAGTAGTCTTCAGGGGAAGGTTTTACCTGGTTTAATCCTTTACCACTTCAGGAGGTCCGCTGCAAAAGGGGCTTCCACAGCAAAGCCTCCCACAGGATGACATACATGATCAGAAGTGTGGAGGGAGGCCATCTCAAGTACCACAGTGGAGAGTGCAGTCAGTGTGGTGGCACAGAAGTAAGGCAGGGAGCGTTTCCCAGGTTGTTATTAGCGCAGGTGGAGAGGTGGTCAGCTCTGGGATGGTGCTGCACCGCTTACTGATGAATATCACAAGATGGCTGCGGCCGAATGATAATGGCAGGTTTTTGGTCGCACACGCCAACAACTCGGCCACCACTCCCAAGCTGCAGAGGGGATTGAAGGTCTCTCTAAACAGGTTGCTGGCGCTCTGAAGGTCTCGATGCCTCCACACCCATTCCTCAGCTTCATTGGGGAGAGGAGCCGGTCCCCAGGTCCCGGACCGCATCAGACCCTACTTGGCTCCCGACCCGTCAGCAGGCCTCAACTCACTGTAAACCAGGGAATTCGATGCACACATCCCAGAACAATCACCATGAGTGCAGGGCATTTGATATATCTTATGGCGCAGTCTGCAGGGTACGTAGTCCACGGATTATATTAGAGTTAAGGTTAACTGACACGGAGCTCCTCTGAAAGCGTCTGCTCCTTCCTCTTTCTGCCACAGCCCGAGAGAAATTTATTTTAATGATTGGAGGGACCTGTGATGTTTAATACATCAGATTTAGTGTGATTTGTTCTGAAGTTGGATCACTCCCCAAATCGTGAAACACCCAAGTCTGGGAAGGAAGTGATATGTGCAGGTTGTTCATATAGATTAAGAGACCCTCAGCAAATTGAGAGTCCTTTTATTCATGACCACCAAATGTGGCTCACCAATATTAGGGTAGGTCTGAATGGAAGCCATTAGGTGCTCCATGATAATAATGTAAAAAAGCCTGCCAGGGATCCATTTGATCTTTAGTTTTGCAGATGGAGACTGGTAAAAGTCAGGATTTTTGAAGAGGATGCTGAGCTAAGTCTTATATGTTCCAAGGTTTGGGAGAGGAGCGGTCAGGACATTTTATCAAAAGCCTTTTCAGGATCTAAACAAAGAAACATGAGGGGGATTTTTTGTGTGTAGATAGTGAATAACGTCTAATGATTTGAGACAGTTTTGCGGGCCTCCCTCTCTGGTACAAAGCCAGCCTGGGGAGGATGGATTTCATCCTGTTTGCCAGGAGTTTTCCATGTATTTTATTAGAGAAATTGGGCGCTATCTACTAAGTAGTTGAGGGCCTTTCCTAGGCTTATGGTTGATTGGGATAGAATATGGGAAATAACCGAAACAAAGTCAAATATCGGCAGTATTAGGGGAAAGTTTATAGCCATATGGGATGACACTTTATCCTTCAGAGAGTCCTGATCACAGCTAAGAGCTCCTGGATAGTGAAAATTTCTAATCTTCGGCCACATTGGAGAGGTTGTTAAGTGGAGAGAGTATGAGATTGAGACGCTAGGTGGAAGATGATACAAGTTAAAGCAGTAGGCATAGAATGTGTCGGCCATTTGTGTTCAGAAAATTTACTGTGGCAACCTTGAAGAATACGTTTATGGGGCATGTCCAGTAGCCCATTATCGTCTAGTTGAGCTTTGAAGCACCCCTCCATCCTTTAGTTTTTTCAGCGCTGCAGGGGTGTTTTACGATATACTCACGCTCCGGCATCTTCCCCGGTTTTCAGCACTGCTCCAATTCCACAGCACCATATTGAGAGCGTATTTTCTGAGTGCCGGAAGTCAGAAACTTCATCACAAGCTCTCAATACAAGTCTATGAGTGCCAGAATGAGGCCAGAACAAGGCTCTCCCAGACTTCTATTGAAAAGAGACCTCCAACGCGTTGAAGCATACATTGGAGCGTGCCGGCAGATAACTTTTCACACGAGACAGACCAGAGTGGCGGAGAAACAGATGGAGGCAGTGGAAGGTGAGTATATGACAAGGGGCAGGGCCTTACATTTAAAGCACCACTCCAGCGGTGCAATAAAAAGTGGAGAGAGCACATCTTGCAGTGCTAATTTTTAAGTATGAGCGTTGTTCTTTTATGAATCTGGTGCCATATTTTATCAGCGCACGTAAGGGGGACAACCGGACCGCTGGTATCTACTTGCTGGGGCCAAAACTATCGAGGCTGCATCCACTGTAGCCTGGGGGAAGTCATAGGAAGCCGGACCATCCTCTGAAACGGGGAGATACAAAAGGTAAAGCGTGGGGAGTTTGTCACCAATCCAGGGCAGCGCGCAGTCAGGCGAGTGGCGTGCTCTGCTCCCCCTCCCCACCGAGTACCGGCGCTGCGACAAGCCGCATTGCAAGAGTCCCCCACCGCCTGCAGAGGGACTGCTGCGCTCAGGGGGAACCGTGTGTCCAGCAGACCAGAGAGAGGAGTGCTCTGTCCTGGAAGCACCAGCATCGTGCAGGCCAGCGTCCGCCGTCTCCCGTCACCAACAGCGGGGACCAGAGAGAGAGGAACGTGCAGTGTGTGCCAGGTCACTACCAGAGAAAAAAGGCACCAAACGCTCCGTGTCCGTGAGTACAGTGCAAGTGCCACATAATAGGGACCAGGTACGGGACAGACACTTGCATCCTGATTTTGCCAGTGTATGGGGCACTGTTTGGGCACATGGCAAAGCTTGGAAGGGAAGGAGCACCAGATTTTACTGTCATGGTTTGCAGGTATCATGACCCACTGGGAGAGCCAATGAGGTGCCATGAGTCCGGATCGTCTCTTCTTCTTCTTCTGGCCCTCGAGCGATAGCTGCCCGTGAGCCCCCTACAGCTATGCCTCCAGCCCCCACTATATCACAAGGAGACGCGTGACAGTAGTAATATTACAGGAGGAGAGGACAGTTTATTATACCGAGCGGTTACATTAGATATAATACAGTGTGAGGATTACAAGGAAAGGAAAAACACAATCTCCAAAATGATAGAAAACCAGAAATATCCCAGAAGTGACCAACACGGGACATAACGACAACCCTGTCCTGTGAGATAGAAAGGTGGAGTAAGGTTGTCACACAGATTATTATATGATGAGCAGTTATACATTCTCCTGTTACACTTTATCTATCAATTCCTCACTATGTGTAATATGTATAGGCCGCGTCTCTGCACCTCGGTCCTATTGTAAGGCCCAGATTGTGACTGAGCTTCCAAAACTGGAAACTGCCAGTGACTGTATACAGCAATCCTGAGATTATACAGTATATAGTACAAGCGAGCAAACGACTGCAAGACTGAAAAAGAAGGTTAAACTGAACAAAAGTAAAAAAAAATAGGAACAAAAATAAAAAACAATTAACATATTGTATCTTCCCAGTTACAAATAATGACAATTTAAACATAAAATATTTCGTGTTCCCGCGTTCACAAAAATCCAACATGTTGAAAATATAAAATAATTTCACTCGTACGGTGAACATCATGAAGCAAAAAGGAAAGAAATCAAAACTCCAGAATTTCTGTTTTTTCCATCACAATTCCCTGAAAAAATAAATCAAGAGATCACAATATTGTAAAGACCCGAAAATGTCACCTATAAAACTACAGCTCATCATGTAGAAAACAAGCCCTGAAAAGTAAAGCAGATCTCTAAAAAAGGGGACACAGAGCAATTTGTTTTAAGGCCACGTTCACACGTTGAGTATTTGGCGAGTTTTTTTACCTCAGTATTTGTGACCAAACCCAGGAGAGGAACAATCAGAGGAAAAGTCTAATAGAAACACGTCACCACTTCTGTATTATCACCCACTCCTGGATTTGGTTCATAAATAGTGAGGTAAAATACTGACCAAATACTGATCGTGTGAACGTGGCCTAAGGGGAGGTTCACACGAGAGTATAAAAAAAATCGTCAGTTTCATCCAGAAAAGTAGAACGATTATTTTCTCACTTATCATCCGTGAACAATTAGTTTTTTTACAGCAGCAGCTATTAACCATTTAGTTTCCTGTTACAGAATTGTAATGTATCTGTACAGCTCGGATGCTATACTGTGACATGTGATTTTTTTCTAGCACACCCATTGACAAGAACGGGGGAGGCTCTGCGCCATCGAAAAACATTGGTCCAAGTGTGGTCTGGTGAAATATAAGGTCTTGTGCAGGAGCCCTGAGGGTTGTTCTCCAGAAGGTCTTTTTTATGAGTGATATTGGTCAGAAAGAACAGACAGCGCCAGGAACAATGTCGGCAGTTGAACAAGAAAATTATAGCATGCGCAAGTTTCTTGCGTAAATCGAATTAGACTCATCTATTCAAGTCTATGGGTGCGGAAAAAATAAAATGTGATGACATACAGCGCCACCGTATAGGATCCGATGTGTACGGATACACTGCAATTCTGTAACACAGGAAACTGTAAATGGTTAATAGCTGCTGTATAAAATTGGATTGTACATGGAAGACAAGTGAGAAAAAGATCTTCCCACTTTTCTGGATGAAACTCTGAATGAATTTTTTATACAGTTTTCTGAACCTCCACTAAAACTAATAATAGTAATGATCCAGGAGGGTCATCCATAAAAGGGTCCACAGATCACATATATTAACTGTTTAGCCAATTAGATTCTCCTCCCTGTGATGTCACTGATCTCTGGGCAAATTTTTTTCGACTATTATTCTTCAGCTGCAGATTCTAATCCAAGTATCACCAAAAAGTGATGGGAGACCTACACAAAATGCAGCATGAAGGGGCTCGGAGAAGGTGGCAGTGAAGGTGTGTAAGTGTCTGATGGGGTCACACAGCTCATAAAAGGACAACTTCCCGGCCTCATAATCCAGATATATCCTGACTCGATCACTGGAGATCTTGTCAGGAAACAGGATATAGCGACTGTCATGTTTCACTAAATACTTACTATCATATCTCCACAAACTCCAGGACTTGTTATTATTTCCAATCACTAACTCACTTCCGCTCCTGTCTATACTGGGATAACACATCCCCACTATCCACCACTCTGATCTACTGATGTCCACATCCCAGTAATGTCGTCCTGAGGTAAATCCCCTCCTGCTCATCACCTGATTATTATTCTGGAATCTCTCTGCTGTTTCTGGACGTTTCTGCTTCTCTTTTGTCCAGGTCGCAGTTTTCAGGTCGCCTGATATAAGGAGATTATTACCAGCTGTGGTTACATCCAGTAATATGTCTGCAGGACCCTCCACATAGATCCCGCTCCTTATACCTGATATTACATCACATAATGTGTGTACTGTGTGTGAGATCTCAGCCACATCCAGGTCATCTCCATCATGGAGCTGTTTATCATGTCCCCCTGTGTCCTCATCACCTCCCTCCTCCTCAGGATCACACAAGTCACCGGTGTCTGGTTCCTGTAAGACAGTCAGTGGATCCGTCATGTTACACAACTCCTCAATGTGTCTCATCTTCCCAGACAGCTCGTCCTTCTTTATTTCCAGCTGATGGATCAGAGCAGACAGTGACAGTGACTCTTCCTTTTCCTGCCTGGAGATCTCACTCAGGACCTTCTTCTCCAGGTCGTCCACCCGTCTCCTGATGTCTGTACACAGGGCAGTGACTCTCTCGGCTTCTCCAGCTGCTTTTTCTTGAGCTTTTCTCCTGCTCTCCTCCAGACTCTGGACTCTTTCCTCAGTCTCTTCTCTCTTTGTCATCAGTTTCTGCAGAACATTTCTCAGTTTCTTCTTCCTCTTCTCAGAGGCCTTATCCAGCATCTCCACCCGGTGTCCCCGATGTTCTCCTGCTGAACAATAGACACAGATACAAGCAGCGTCCTCAGTGCAGTAATATTCCAGGATCTTCTTATGGACAGAACATTTCCTTCCCTCGAGAGAAGTTCTGGGATCAGATAAGACGTGTTCTGGTGATTTTCTATGAGCTCTCAGGTGTTTATCACACAGAGAAGCCTCACAGTGTAGACAGGATCTAACAGCAGGTACAGGAGAGTCCACACAGTAAGTGCAGCAGATCCCGGTGATCTCCTCTTGTTCTGGCGGAGTAATCAGGAAACGTTCTGCGACATTATGGAGATTTATGTTCCTCATCAGTGCCGGCCGCATCTGAAATCTTTTTCTGCATCCAGGACAGGAATAAACTCCAGACCCGTCCTGTGTATCCAGCACACGACCAATACAGACCCGGCAGAAGTTGTGTCCACATCTCAGCATTACAGGGTCCTTAAAAATAGATAAACAGATGGAGCAGAGCAGCTCGTCTCTCAGAATAGCAGACGCCATGGCTGACGGAAGAAGGAGGAAACGGAAGAAGGGAAACTGAAAGTAGTGATGTGTCCTTCCTGAATGATTCAGGATGAAGAGTCGGCGACTGACTGAGGGCTGGGAGGGGTGGAGGAGGAGATTTAGAGCAGTGTGCAATTGGGGAATGCTTGACTTGCTATCAGGGCCGGCTCCAGGTTTTTATGGGCCCCGGGCGAAAGAGTCTCAGTGGGCCCCCTTAACACAGACCACGATTCATGATGCACAGATACTGCAGAGAAATATGGGTATAGCACAACGCCAAACACTTCTCTTCTTCCATTACATGACTGATACCTATTGTAAACTGTACACTAGCTCAAAAACCGCCAAATCCTCACAGCGCACAGTACAGACTGGACAGTACAGTCCTCCATACAATATTATGGGCACCACATAGTCTCCCCCTCATCACTCATATAATACCCCATGTAGGATTTCACCACGCCATCCCCCATAAAATGCTACATACAGAATACTGGACCCAATATAATGCTCCATACAAAATATGGAGCTCTCCTCTACACTGTGCTGCGTTCTTCACTGTTATGGCTCAGGAAAGGGCACTGTGGAAAGACTCCCCATTATCATCATCATTGCCTGCCCATTATCATCATCATTGTCTCCCCATCATCATTATTGCCTGCCCATTATCATCATCATTGCCTCCCTATCATCATTGCCTCCCCATTAATATCATCATCATCATTGCCTTCCCATTATCATTGCCTCCCCATCATCATCATTATCATTGCCTCCCCATTAATATCATCATCATCATTGTCTTCCCATTATCATTGCCTCCCCATCATCATCATTATCATTGCCTCCCCATTAATATCATCATCATCATTGCCTTCCCATTATCATTGCCTCCCCATCATCATCATCATTGCCTCCCCATCATCATTGCCTCCTCACCACCATCACTGCCTCTCCTCACCACCATCACTGCCTCCCCCCACCACCATCACACATACAGCACCGCAGGCAGCACTCTCACATACACTCACGCAGGCACACACACACACCTCACCTGTCCGGCGTCCGCGCACTCTCTGCCACAGCTGGCCGCTGAATGATGACGTCATTCAGCGGCGCTGCTGTGAGAGAGGAAGCGCAGGCACCCCCTGGAGCCCGGAGCTGCGGCAGCGGAGGCACGGGGAGAGGTAAGTATTGCGCCGGCTGCTGCCGGGGCCCTGAGCAAGCGGGGGGTCCCAGTGGCGGCACTGACACCGCTAACGGGCGCCTACTCAGGGCCCCGGCACTTGCCCGGGTATGCCGGGTGCTGACGCCGGCCCTGCTTGCTATGCAACTGTGTGGCCCAGCTGCGCTTGGTACACATGTTCTCAGGAAAATGCACAGATAAGGTAATTGTGAAGCCTGATATTCATTCACATCACACACTTTCAACACTGCCACCAGAGGGCAACTTAGACTATTTAAGTTAGTGTGACGTAGCAGAAGGGGCCAGTTCAGTTCAGTTCAGTTCAGTCTGAGAGAGATCAGTTCCTATCTCAGGACAGAGCAGTTCTAGTCTTGGAGGGAGAGGAGATAAGACTGAGATCTGACAGAGCTCCTGTAGCTCACCTTATACTGAAGTGGAGGCTAGTACGAGTGGGAAGGAATCACTCTAGCCTAGTCAGAGTTACATCTGAACCTGAAGCAGTTACCTCAGAACAAGCTCCTGTGTTCCCTATGAACGTGGAAAGTAACTCTCAGAGCGAGCATGAAATCAGTCGACAGAAGCTCCTGATAGCCACTCTGGACAGAGTCTTTGGAAGGAAGGAAGGAAGGAAGGGAACTACTGCAGTTAATACAACGAGGCAACTGAGGACAGGTCAGTGAGCACTGGAAGGAAAGCTGACATCTACTACCGCTGTTACCCGTGCTTATGTTAAGGGCAAGAGCAGGGCGACAGGCGAGTGGAGAAAGAAGGACAAGTGACCAAGGTGACAGATCATCTTCACTTAATTAACCGGACACCGGGGTCCGAAGCATTGCTAGTAATTCACGTCTAGTAATAAGATACACTGGAATCCTTGCTGGACTTCAAGTCACAGAAGGTAGCCCTAAGCGTTGATACGTAACTGGAGTCAGGGAGAACAGGGACTTTGAGCGGGACGCTGCAAAAGTAAGGACCTCGTTCTTGCCAGCCTCTGAGCACCAGAGACAGAAAAGACTCTACCACAATGTCACAATGTAGCTGCTATAGAAAGAGTTAAACTTGACTTCATGCAAGTTAGGACTCACATACACTTCAAGGAGAAAGGAGGCCTTAAACCTGCTCAGCAATTCCCTGAATGTGCATTCTCCAACCTGACCAGCTTCCCGGGACATACCTGCCAACAACATCAGTAAAGGTATGGAAAGAGACTGAATTGTGTGTGACTGACTTATTCTGCAACACCATTGACTTTGAGGGAACAGTCCCACCTGTGGGGGACTTAACATCAAGCTGCCTAATAACATCCCCTCAGAAGATTAACACTGCAGCGCTGGTCTATCTGATCAGAAACCACAGGTGGCGTCACAAACTAATCTTTATAATCCCCTGTAAATATCCCCCATTGTATGAGCGCCCAGGGCCACGGACCGAGCTCTGCTGCCAGTGACATCCCCCATAGACTTCCATGGGCTCGGTGCCGAGTATCCCATAGCCCTGGTACCATGTGCGACTCACAACCTTTCTTAAAGGGACCGCTTACATAACAAACTCACGGGGAAAGACAACTAAGCTGCCCTCCCAGAGCAGTGGGGTACTCGGATCCGAGCCTATCAACTTCTATGGGGGATGTCACGGCAACACAGCTCGGTCCGTGGCCCTGGGCGCTCACCATAAATGGGAGATATTTACAGGGGAATAAATGTTTGTATGATGATTCGTGACGCCACCTGTATTACCTGGTCAGGGGGACCAGCGCTGCTGTGCAGCTCCTCTGGAAGGGATGGTGTTGTGCAGCTAGATGTTAGGCCTCCTACAGGTGAGGCTGTGTCCTTCCAGGGCAGGTAGATGTGTAGGGATGCAGGACGGAGGGGAACCCGGCAGGGTAGGGACAAGAAGGTGGACACACACACACAACTCTCTTTGGTACCTTTACTGAAGATGTTGCAGGTACAACCCGGAGCACGATAGGGTGAAGGGTGCACATCCAGATTCTCCCACTGAGTAAGTTTAAGGCCTCCTTGTTCCTTGCCTTTCAGTAATGAAGTTCTGGCCTGCATGTAGCTGGGCCTAACTTAGTCTCTGTCCTGCGCCTGGCTGTTCTTGTGGTTGGACCTTCTCTTGAAGTACACAGTCACTGCTTGCAGGTACCTACTTGCCGGACTCCGTCCTCTTGGCCCTGTTACGTATCAGCTCTGTGGTGCTCCTGGGACCTGTATTCCTCCAGGATCTCCGGTGGTCTTCTACTGGGTCGTGAAGATCCCTGTAGGCTCAGACCCGGTGTCCGGTATATACTTGCTGGGGTGAGCTGATTAGGCTCCTCTGCCCCTTTACTACTGTCCTCTTGCCTTCGGCCTACTCAGGCCCTCACAAGATTATACACACTGGCAGTTGGTGGGCTGCCTCTTCTGCCGCTCTCAGAGCGTCGGCACGCTCCTAGGTCTTTACTGAACTGAGCTGAACTCACTCTGCTGCAGACTGCAGCCTTCTGTCATTTGCTCAACTCTGCTGAGCTGCACTACTCTGCTCCACTGAGCTGCACTACTCTGCAGTCTCTCAAATCTGAACTCTCTTCCTATCTTCACCCTCCTTTTATATGCCTATCAGGCTCCCTCTGGTGGTCTTGGGGACGGGTGAAGGTGTGTGTATGTATAGTGAGACCTCTAGTGGTTCAATCCTTCATGCACCCTTCTGGATTTGTGGAAACCGAGCGCAGCTGGGCTCCACACAACCGAACACTGCTGCTCAGGGGTACTCACTACCACCATGTAATAATGATATAATCACCGGTGACACTGAGAAAGCTTCAACTGTCAAAGCGCCAACATAGGCAGTCAGGGAGTACACATAACAATACCAGAGCGCCCTCATAAGCAGTCAGGGAGTACACATAACAATACCAGAGCGCCCCCATAAGCAGTCAGGGAGTACACATAACAATACTAGAGCGCCCCTATAAGCAGTCAGGGAGTACACATAACAATACTAGAGCGACCCCATAAGTAGTCAGGGAGTACACATAACAATACCAGAGCGCCTCCATAAGCAGTCAGGGAGTACACATAACAATACCAGAGAGCCCTATAAGCAGTTATGGAGTACACATAACAATACCAAAGCACCCTCATAAGCAGTAAGGGAGTACACATAACAATACCAGAGCGCCCCTGTAAGCACTCAGGGAGTACACATAACAATACAGATGTAAGAAGATGAGCCGAGACAGAGTCAGGGGTGTCCGGTGCCCTTTAAGGCCAGAACTATCGGGACTGTCACCACTGTTAGTGGGGGAGGATTCTTCTAGGAGGGAGAGACCTTTCTGTTGGACAGCAGGGGGTGTGGGGTATATAAGGAGACCTCAACACGGGAATGGGGCAGACTTGGTGGGAAGGCGACAGGAGACGGTTGACTCCCTCTCCGCTGCTCACGCTGACAACTCCACGTCACTCAATCCTCAGCATGGTGACCTTAAGACTTCCCTTGACGCTATTAATTTACCGTCTGAGCCCGTACTTTCGGCTACCATTGTTTTGCCTGTGATAGAGGATGAACTGCCTAAAGACTACTCCGTAAGGCCGCCAGCTACCACGGCCTGTAAGCGTGCCACTGCCTGCGCCATTTCTGAGGAATCCACATAAAGGACTGTTTTCATGTCCCGGCGCACTCAAGTCAAGCTGAACCGAATCCATCAACTCCGTCGGGAGACAGTGCTTCTCTTTTCTCCGTAACAGAAGCAGAGACTTTTTCCATGATTTGCGACGCCATCAGTAGATTTTCCAGCCCTTTCCCTGCAAGAACTGCAAGCGATAAGTTCCCGTGTTTTTATATATTAAAATTCCCGAACATTGTGTTGGTATGTGATTTCCGCTGCTCCTTTACTGGTCTGGCCTCCCTGCGTGGAGTATTACTTGTTAATTGCCTGTTCAGTAAACCCTTGTTAGCCCATTCTCTGTCTCCGGCTATTCACTGCATCCAACGGATCTCTCCTTCTTACATATTCGGAGACAGCAGAACAGGCAGCTGGGCCCAGAACCAGCATCTCTCTGGGGGGCCATGCTGAGTAACTTGCCGAAGTTTACAGGGTCTAATACTATGCTGTGGAGTTGGACGGAACATATGAGGGGTATGATGAGAATGCACCCTATGACCCCCGCACTCGAGGTGGCCATTATGGCTTTGGATGGATAAGCTCAAGACTCCATGATGCTGCGTCACATGACTACCTCACATGACTCTGTGGGCCAAAATATGGAAAAATTATAGCTCTCAAAATGTGGTGATGCAAAAACTATTTTTTGCAAAAAAAGCGTCTTTTAGGGTGTGACAGCTGCTAAACATAAAAATCCGCTATAAAACCCCCTATAAAAATAGGAAATCAAACCCCCCTTTACCACCCCCTTAGTTACGGAAAATAATAAAATAAAAAAATGTATTTATCACCATTTTCCCATTAGAGTTAAGGGTATGCCACACTAAGCGAGATCACTAGCGAGATCGCTAACGAGATCGCTACTGCGTCACCATTTATGACGCAGTAGCGATCTCGTTAGCGACTTAGCTGTGTGATTCCAAACACAACTCATCAGCGATCTGTGATTCCAAACACATCTCATCAGCGATCTGTATAACGACCTCTGCGGTCGTTGGGAAAAACTAGTCCCACCTGCGACGCTGGTGAAGTCGTTCATAAAGGGTGTCACACTCAGCGATTCAGGCTCACCAGCGGGACACCAACGACCAAAAAAACGGCTCAGAACGTTCATAAGCGATCAACGACATCTCAGCAGGGGCCACATCGCCGCTACATGTCACACACAGCTAAGTCGCTAATGAGATCGCTACTGCGTCATAAATGGTGACGCAGTAGCAATCTCGCTAGCGATCTCGCTTAGTGTGGCATACCCTTTAGAGTTAGGGTTAGTGCTAGGGTTAGGGCTAGGGTTAGGCTTAGGGTTAAAGTTAGGGTTAGGGTTGAGGCTAAAGTTAGGGTTAGGGTTGGGGCTAAAGTTAGGTTTACGGATGGGATTAGGGTTGGGCGTTTGGATTAGGGTTAAGGGTGTGTTAGGGTTAGGTTTGTGGTTAGGGTTATGGTTAGGGTTGGGGATAGGGGTGTGTTGGGGTTACGGTTGGAGTTAGAATTAGGGGCTTTCCATTGTTTAGGCACATCAGGGGCTCTGCAAACGCGACATGGCATCTGATCTCAATTCTCAATTTGCAGTGGGTGTGTGATTGTACCGTCCTCACTGCATAGGGTCGTACAAGAACACTGTGAGGCGGCTCCGATAAATGGAGGAACAGGGATCCTCCTCCCCAATCGTGTCGCACAGCGGTGTGATAGACAAAGCCGAACGAGCACAGACATACCAGGTATTCAACCACCAATGGTTTTTGTCATATAAAGCATTGATATTTCTGTGCATATTTGTTAGAATGGCGGTTTCCTATCTATAAATATAACTGGGCCTTCATCTGTACTGTCTGAAAGAGAAATTGTCTTCGTTGCCCCTTGTGACCAATCAGAGCTCAGCTTTCATGTTTTAAGCAGCTCTGGTAAAATGAAAGCTGTACTGTGATTGGTTACTACGGTTAACAAAGAGATAGGAGAGGACACATAGGAGAAAGATATCTAAAACACATACAGAATTGGAAGATGGAGGATTGGAAACTTTGCCACAGGGTGGTCGGGAGAGACAACAGTTACATTAGCACCACGTCCCCTCCTGTTAGCTGTAACAGAGAAGTTGGAGGAGCAGCTAAAATCTTGAAAGGGGGAATGATGGGAACCTGGAGAAGAAGCAGGTGCTTGTGGGAAATCTAGTTTAAAGTGGTCACATGACAACAGTGAAGGACCGCCTACTGCTCACTGAGCACAGAGACCTACGGAGAGATACGGAGGAGATGGAGCCAGAAAAAGATGTAAAAAATGTCACCAGCGATGATCTGTAGATATGGATGGGTTACTTTAGAGAAGTTATTACTGTACAGAAAAAAATAATAAATTCTGGGATAAATCCTTTAATTTTCAAATCTTGAAGAGTTCACACCCACACATACATAATAAAACACAACGGCTCTAATATACAAGGGTATGTCTGTTTATTACACACAAAGCGGATATTACAAGCAGGGGTGTAACTATAAGGAGTGCGGGAACTACAGTCGATCCAGGATCCTGGGCCCTGAATCTCACCAGGACCCTAGGAAAGATGTGGCAGCCGTAAAAATAGGTAGCACGTCACCCAAAACCACATATATTAGTGAGAAGTGTACGATAGAGGAATACTTCATACCCTTTATACATATCACTATGAAGGTGGCATCATTAATTAACAGCAATGTATACACAATATTGTAAGAATATAATCAAAATGATAATTAGTTCATGTTCCTCCCACACCATATTATTATTATTTCACTTTCCGTTCCTAGTCTACCTTTTTTTCAAAAGCCATAACATTTTTTTTTCATTATTGTAATCGATATAGTCATATATACATGTGTGATCAAAAATTTTGGAAACCTGTAAAAAAAAAAATTTGATTTGTGTCACCATTTCCCGAGGCTTGTAACCTCATTTTATGTTTATATTTTCGTATTTTTTTAATTTATATCTATATAACAAATTTAATTAATATTTTTGTAATATTTGAGTTATAATTCTCTATTTTTTAGTCCCCATAGGCTATATAATCTGCAGTTGTGATCTGGATCATGTGGTGAATGAAGCCAGTCTTTTTCCAGTCAGTACAGACCTCACAGTTGCAACTTAATAGTGCGAAGGAACGTTCTACATGTAAATCTAAAGGATTAAATGTGTATATAAAAAGTTAGGTCTCTCCTATCATATTTTGGGAGAAGAGAGGGAAGATACTAGGGTCTAAATGCTCCAGTGGGAAATTCAGAAATTGGGAATTGATCATTTGTTCAAGATCCAAAGCAAAGCTTAAAATTCTGTCCGGCTTTAACAGTACATGAATGTGTCATCAGAAAACTACTTGAAGAGGTTGTCCACTACTTTTTGATTGATGACATATTCTTAAGATATTTTATTAATGTCTGGTCGGCCGGGGTCCGACACCTGGCACCCCGCCGATCAGCTGTTATTGGTGGCACCGGCCGGAAGTACTCACTTGCAGAGCGGCTTTCTTCTGATATGGCCTACGCACGGTACTACACATCCGCCTCATATTGATTTGAATTAGAGGCAGATGTGTAGTATCAAGCCTCGCCCACTACTAGAAGACAGAGCAGCGCCGCCAGTGAGTACTTCTGGCCAGCAGCAGATCGGCGGGGGTGCTGGGTGTCAGACACCGGCCGATCAGACATTGATGACCTATCCTAAGGATAGGTCATCAATCAAACTGTAGTGTTGAAATTAATGTTGAAATTAAATTTTTGGGGTTTCAATGTATTTTTTAAACTTTTTTTTACATTATTTTTCATATCACAATCTGTATTAAAATAAAAGCTAGAAATCTTGCAATTTTCACACTACAATGATGGATAAACTCTGACCCCATCTTTTGCATCTAAGTGTCACGGGTGTGTCGCCACGAAGATCGTCGCGATTACACAACCTGACTTCTCGCAGCTGAGTTTTTGGTGCTTGGTGTTTTTTGGCAGTGAGGGAGTTAATTCTCTCTCTCTCTGTGCTAGACGAGGCCCAGCCTCGCCCAGCTGCAGTTAATGCTGCAGTAATGAGATTCCTTCAAATACCTGCCGGTCTGCTAGGAATGTGTCGGTGAAAGCATTCATGCAGACCAGCAGAGCGGATCGTGGTATTGTGAAGTCTGAAGTGAAGAGTACCTGGTGTGTTTTTTTCCCCCTCCTCGCTTTATCATTTATCTCCGTACCCGTTGGTGTTCCCTCTGTTGTTGTGGAGTGAGTTTTGTATGCAAGATGGATTTTAGTTTACCCCTTGTACTGTCTCGTTCGTCTATTACTGTGTTTAGGCATATATCTTCCAGTCCCCTGTGGTTGTGATCGGGGTCCTTCTCAGGACTAGATTACTGAGGGTCAGGGATTTGCAGGAGATAGGGTTACGCTGGCGGCCTGGACCTCTGTACCATCAACAGTACCTCCAGGTAGAGGGATTAGTCAGGGCCCCTGCTTAGGGTCAGCATAGACCCCGGACCTCCTGTATGCAGTGACAGCGTGACACTAAGTACTTGTTGAGTTTGTGCAAAGATCATTGTAAAAGGAGGGAGAGCAGGGTCAGCTGTGACATCACCTAGAGCTGTTGTCATTGTAATCCTGCCTCTGATGATAATGAGCCTGCTGAAAACTCTCCCTGAAAGGACAGGAAGCAAGAGTCTAAAATAACCCCAGTGGCCAGTGTGAAAATGGCAATATTACTAATTTTACTTTATAATAGAGATTGTGATATGAAAAAAATAAAAACATTGCCAAATTAAATGAAAAATACATTTAACAACAAACCTGATTTAAACGGTAAGTAATTTTCTGATGATATATTTCCTCTAAGATGCCCCTGAGGACTTGTGGTTTAGTAGGTGTGTGATGCTTGGACCAGAGAAACTAAATGTAATAGGCCGGGTGTAGGCTTTTCTTTAGTGTAACATGTTTGGGGGTACGTCAGGAGAGATAAGATCTAACAATCTAGACAAATAGTTTGCTTATAGAAATAATGCAAATTAGGGCGAATCCTTCCTGCCTTTTTAGGGGACCAAATTCAGTAGGCAAGTCTTAGTTATCCATCCGGCAGTAGCAAGCAGTTAAAAAGGGTGCGGACTTGATGAAGAAGGACTTCAAGAGATATTATATAGAAGAAGATACTTTTGGTCTGTAACTGTATTCTGGAAATTCGCACTCTAACATAAGTGAAAAGTGAGGTTTGGTATTAAGAGAAGAGATGATCAGGGTTGGCCTAAATGTGCGCTCTTAACACACTGATTGAGACCAATGGTTATAGGAAGGAGTGAGGAGATTAAGGTAATGTAATGTAGGATGAGGGGCAATAAAGTTAAAAATTTTGATTTTCCCTAGGTTAATTTTTAAATTGGAGGCTCTCCTGACCTTCATGAAGATAACTAGAATAAATCTATGTGGATACTTTTCCGTCGAATTATGACAAGAGCATTCTTAAAGTGATACCTTTATTGGCTAACCAGAAAACTATATGTTCGCAAGCTTTCAGAGCTCAAAGGCTCCTTCTTCAGGCAAGATTACATTAGATTCCAAATGTAATTTTGCCTGAAGAAGGAGCCTTTGAGCTCTGAAAGCTTGCGAACATATAGTTTTCTGGTTAGCCAATAAAGGTATCACTTTAAGAATGCTCTTGTCATAATTGGACGAAAAAGTATTCACATCGATTTTTCTGGCTAACATGGTACCACAATATAATTTATTATTGTACACCTAGAATAAATCTGAAATGTGTCCAACAGTATGCCATTAGCGCTGATCAGACCAGCTAATTGGCTCATGCCTTATAGGTGACTATTCCTTAACTCCTAATCCTTAACCAGCTATCTACATAGCATCCTTTGACCTTTCTCCAAAATACACAAAAATCAACATGAAGGGGCTCAGAGAAGGTGACATTGAAGGTGTGTAAGTGTCTGATGGGGTCACACAGCTCATAAAAGGACAACTGCCCGGCCTCATAATCCAGACATATCCTAAATTTATCACTAGAAATTTTGTCAGGCAAAGGAATCTCTTTCTTGTCATGTCTCATAAAATAATGATTATTATGTGTTCTGCACAAACTCCAGGACTTATTATTATTTCCAGCGTATGACTGACGGCCTCTTCTGTCTATACTGGGGTAACACACCCCCACCCTCCCACATCCTGATCTACTGATCTCCACATCCCAGTAATGTCGTCCTGAGGAAAATCCCCTCCTGCTCATCACCTGATAATCCTGGAATCTCTCTGCTGTTTCTGGACGTTTCTTGCTTCTCTCCTGTCCAGGTTGCAGTTTTCAGATCATCTGATATAAGGAGATTATTAGCAGCTGTGGTTACATCCAGTAATATGTCTGCAGGATCCTCCACAAAGATCCCGCTCCTTATACCTGTTATTATGTCGTATAATGTGTGTAATGTGTGTGAGATCACAGTCACATCCAGGTCATCTCCATCATGGGGCTGTTTATCATGTCCCCCTGTGTCCTCATCACCTCCCTCCTCCTCAGGATCACACAAGTCACCGGTGTCTGGTTCCTGTAAGACAGTCAGTGGATCCCTCATGTTACACAGCTCCTCAATGTGTCTCATCTTCCTGGACAGCTCGTCCTTCTTTATTTCCAGCTGCTTGGTCAGAGTAGACAGTGACACTTCCTTTTCCTGCCTGGAGATCTCACACAGGACCTTCTTCTCCAGGTCATCCAGCCGTCTCCTGATGTCTATGAACAGGGCCTTGACTCTCTCGGCTTCTCCAGCTGCCCTTATTTTTATTTTTCTCCTGTGATCCTTCAAAGTCTGGACTTTCTCCTCTGTTCTCTCTCTCTTTGTGGTCAGTAGGTGGAGAACATTTCTCAGTTTTTTCTTTTTCTTCTCAGAGGCCTCATCCAGCATCTCCACTTGATGTTCCTCATGCTTTCCAGCCAAACTGCAGGACACACAGATACAAACAGCGTCCTCAGTGCAGTAATATTCCAGGATTTTATTATGGACAGAACATTTCCTTTTCTCCAGAGAAGTGCTGGGATCAGATAAGACGTGTTGTGTTGACTTGCTGTGAACTTTTAGGTGTTTATCACACAGAGAAGCCTCACAGTGTAGACAGGATCTAACAGCAGGTACCGGAGAGTCCACACAGTAAGTGCAGCAGATCCCGGTGATCTCCTCTTGTTCTGGCTGAGTAATCAGGAAACGTTCTGCGACATTATGGAGATTTATGTTCCTCATCAGTGTCGGACGCTCCCAAAACTCTTCTCTGCATTCAGGACAGGAATAAACTCCCGATTTCTCCTGTGTATCCAGCACACGATCAATACAGACCCGGCAGAAGTTGTGTCCACATCTCAGTATTACAGGATCCTTAAAAATTGACAAACAGATGGAGCAGAGCAGCTCGTCTCTCAGATCAGCAGACGCCATGGCTGACGGAAGAAGGAAGAAGTATGACACCGGTTAAACAGTAAAGTTGTAGCTACGCCCATTTATTTAACCCCTTAAGGAGACGGCATGCTATTTTTTTTGTTATTGAATTACTGCATTGGGAAAGCTATAACCTTTTCCTTTTTCTGTTAACTTTGCCATTTAGTGGCTTTCTTATGAGTCCAGTTATATATCACTAGGTTGTGGTACATGTAATATATTGTATAACTTCAATACTTATTTTTATTTTTTCTGTAGGGAAGGGGCATGCAATATCAACACCGTATTTTAGAATTTATTTATAAAATATTCACTGTTCAATGCCATCATTATAACAAACATTATATTATAAGGATTTTTTACAACTATAGCATTGCAAAATTTATATAATTATTTATGTTTAGCACTTTTGCACAATTAAAAAAGCTTTTTTAAAAATAATTTCATATTGGACTACTGCATTTCAAGTACCAAAATCCATTTATTTTTTGATTTACAGAGCTTTTTGAGGTTTTCTGTTTGCAGGCCGACTTGTAGCTTTCAGTGGTACCTTTTCAGTGCAAACACAACTTATCGATTATGTTTTATTTAACAACAACAAAAAAAACAACAAAAAACAAAAATTTGTCAAAATTTTTTACAACGTTCACTAAGCTTCATCAGTAATGTGGTTGTACCTTCATTCATGGCAGTGATTTCACTTATGTATATATTGTTTTTTGAACAATTTATTAAATAATACAACATTTCATAGAAGGAAAAAGATTTTTTTTTACTCTATTCCCCCCCAGCAGTGGACTTAAACATACAATACTTTGATTGGTTCTATAAAATTACATAATAATGGGATAATCCTGAAACTGAGTATAAATTCATAGATATTCTGTAAATATAGACCACTTTTTTAATTGTCCAGAACAAAATGGTGGTCTGTGATTTTATTTTGTTCTCTTTAAAAAATCTTATACCATTTTCAAAACAGAAGGCACAAAAACATTTTGGCAACAGAAAGACAATGCGGATGGATGCCCAAGGAGGAAAGAAATTCTCTGTATTAATTCATGGAAAAAATTGTTGGTTCACATGGAGAAGCCAAGTCAGGTACAAAGTTGTTGAGAAGTAAAAGTCAGGGTTGGGTGATAAAAAAATATCCCAAACTCTGATGATCCCCTGGAGGACCATCAAATCCATTATCATCAAATGGAAAGAACATGGTACTACAACAAACCTGTCAAGAGAGGGCCACCCACCAAAACAGTCAGCTACGGCATGGAGCTGCAGAGTTCCCAAGCAGAGACTGGAGTATCTGTCCATACAACCACAATAAGTCGTACATTCCATAGAGGTGGTATTTATGGAAGAGTGGGCAGAAAAAAAACCTTCACTTACACACAAAAATTGTAAGGCTCAATTTCAGTTTGCCAAAAGACATGAGGGAGACTCCCCAGATGTATAGAAGAAGGTGCTGTGGTTAGATGAGACTAAGGCTATGGTTCCACGGTCCGGAACCATAGCGCTTTGGACGGAGCGGAAATTCCGCTCCGTCTAAGCCCCGCCCCCTTTCTGACGCGCGATCTTTCCGGAGGTGTTCAGAACACCTCCGGAACACCTCCGGAAAGAGCGCAGGGCTACATAGCCCTGTGTTAATTATGTTGCGGCGACGCACCGTCGCCGCAATACGCGAGGACATGCTGCGGTCTAAAAAGACGCGCCGCATGTCCGTTTACGCAGGTTTGCCACCTGCGTATTGTTACGCATAGTGGAGACGGGATTTCTTGAAATCCCCTCCACTATGCTGTAACATCTGGACGCTGCGTGTTTGGCGCTGCGCCAGCGCACAGCGCCAAACACGCAGCGTTTCCTGACCGTGGAAACTCACCCTAAGATTGAACTTTTTGGCCACCAAGGTAAACACTATGTCTGGCGCCAAACCAACATAGCTAATCACCCCATAGACACTATCCCTACAGTGAAACATGGTGGTGGTAGCATCATGCTGTGAGGATGTTTTTGGCAGCAGGGACAGGGAAAATGGTCTGAGTTGAGGGGGAAGATTTATGGTGCGAAATACAGGGATATTCTTGAGCAAAAACTGTTTCAGTGTGTCAGTAATTTGAGACTGAGACGGATGTTCACCTTCCAACAAGACAATGACTCAAAGCATACTACTAAAGCAATGCTCGAGCGTTTTAAATGGAAACATGTAATTGTGTTGGATTGGCCTAGTCAAAGCCCAGACCTTAATTCTTTTAAGAATCTGTGGTCAGACTTGAAGATTGCTGTTCTCCAGTGGAAACCATCTATCTTGAAGGAGTTGAAGCAGTTTTGCCTTGACGAATGGTCAAAAATCCCAGTGGTAAGATGTGGAAAGCTCATAGAAACTTATCCAAAGCGACTTTATTATTATTATTATGCTTTTGCATATATTATTTATTATGCTTTTGTTTATATAGCGCTATCTTAATCCGCAGCGCTTTACAGACATTATCATCACTGTCCCTAACAAGGCTCACAATCTAGATTCCCTATCAGTATGGGAGGAAACCGGAGAACCCAGAGGAACCCCACGATTTGTAGATTTTGTCCTTGGTGGGATTTGAACCTAGGACCTCAGCTGAGGACCACTGAGCCACAATGCTTGCAGCTGTAATTACCACAAAATGAGGCTCTACGAAGTACTGACTTTAGGGGGCTAAATAGTTATGCACACTGAAGTTTTCAGTTATTTTTTCCTGTTTTTTTGCTTCACATTAAAAAGAAAACCAAATGTTCACAGTTATAGACACGTTCTCTACATGGAAACCTTAAAAAAACAGTGAAATTCCAGGGTGTGAAGTAGAAAAACATGAAAAATGCCAAGGGAGGGTGAATAATTTCACAAGCCACTGTGGTATCTGTTATGATTTGGTAGCTGAGGAGAGCAGGCAAAAAAGGAAATACACCAGAGCAGTTGGAAACTATGAGATTGCAGTACCCTGACTAACCACCACAACTAGAGGCAGCCGTAGAGCGTTCCTACGTTGGTCCTAGACGCCTCGTCACAGCCTGAGAAACTAACTACACCTAAAGATAGAAAGAGGAAAGCTATCTGCCCCGGAGCAGATCCCCAAAGAACATAGAAAGCCCCCAAACATGTAATGGCGGTTAGACAAGAAGAAATACTGACAAAGACAGAAAATAGTATGAGCAAACGTTGGGGCCCAAACTTACTAAATAGAAAAGGATAGGAAGGGCACTTACTGCAATCCCAAAAAACCCTGAAAAGCACCAACACTACTAATTTCAAAAACACCTGAGATCACACGACCTCTACCACCTAAATTAGTTCTCTGGTGTAACCAAAAACAAAACAGCAGCCACTGAAAAAACTGGAAAAGCAAATGTACAAACATCAGTGGCTGAACTGAACTGAGAGGCAAAAAGCCCCCAGAGGGGACCCTGAAGGCCCCCACAGAAGTGCAGGACAAAATGCAAAAATCAAGCACAAAAACAAAAAGAAGAAAATGTCTTATCTGTTAGCAGGAGATTCAGACACGACACAGCAGGCTACCAAGGAAACAGGAATAAAGGATTGAGACCAGAACAATTGATCACCGGCAACCCTGATGGGAAGGTGACTCCCTTATATAAGACCAGTCAGTAACACCTGACTCCCAATCCTCACAATCTTCACTGGACAGTCCAGTACCGTTTGTAACCACCAGAGGGAGCTTCTGCTCAGAACTCATTTCCAGCCTATTCACAACAGTACCCCCCCCTTGAGGAGGGGTCACCGAACCCTCATTTGAGCAACCAGGTCGGTCAGGATGAGTTCTATGATACGCACGGATGAGTCTCCTAGCATGGATGTCCGAAGCAAACACCCAAGAATTGTCTTCCTGACCATAACCTCTCCATTTAACCAAATACTGGAGTTTCCGTCTAGAAAAACGAGAATTCAATATTTTCTCAACCACATACTCCAGATTGCCCTCAACCAAAACAGGGTCAGGAGGCACAGTAGTAGGAACCACTGGCTCAACAAACCTCTTCAACAAGGACTTGTGGAACACGTTATGGATCTTAAATGTCCCTGGAAGAAGCAAACGAAAAGAAACAGGGTTAAGAATCTCCATGATCTTATAAGGTCCAATGAACCTATGCTTAAATTTAGGAGATGCCACTCTCATAGGAATATTTCTTGAGGACAACCAGACCAAGTCCCCCACTTTAAACCGAGGACCATCAGTCCTATGCCGGTTAGCAAACGGCTGGGCCCTCTCCTGAGAGAGGGACAACCTCTCCACCACCTGGTCCCAAATCTGCTGCATACGCTCCACAACAGAGTCAACACCCGGGCAGACAGAAGCCTCCGTCTGTCCAGAAGAAAATCGAGGGTGAAACCCAGAATTACAGAAAAATGGAGACATCAAAGTGGCAGAGCTAGCCCTATTATTAAGAGCAAACTCAGCCAAAGGCAAAAAAGAGACCCAGTCATCCTGATCAGCAGACACAAAGCATCTTAGATAAGTCTCCAATGTCTGGTTTGTTCTCTCAGTTTGACCATTGGTCTGAGGATGAAACGCCGAGGAGAAAGACAATTGAACACCAATTTTAGAACAAAAGGTCCTCCAAAATCTGGAAACAAACTGGACTCCTCTGTCAGACACAATGTTCTCAGGAATGCCGTGTAAACGAACCACGTGCTGAAGGAACAAAGGCACCAATTCAGAGGAGGAAGGCAACTTAGGTAATGGCACAAGATGTATCATCTTGGAAAACCTATCGCAAATCACCCAGATGACGGTCATTCTCTGAGAAACAGGGAGGTCGGAAATGAAATCCATAGAGATATGAGTCCATGGTCTCTTGGGCACCGGTAATGGCATCAACAAACCACTAGAACGAGAGCAAGGCTTGGAGCGAGAGCAAGTCCCGCAGGACTGCACAAACTCCCTGACATCACGAGACAAGGTAGGCCACCAAAAGGACCGACCAACCAAGTCCCTGGTACCAAAAATTCCGGGATGACCGGCCAACGCGGAACAATGAATCTCAGACATTACACTCTTTTTCCACTGGTCCGGGACAAACAATTTCCCAACAGGGCAGCGCTCGGGCTTATCTTCCTGGCACCCCTCCAGAGCCAGTCTCAAATTGGGCGAGATGGCGGAAAGAACTACACCCTCTTCAAAATAACAGAAGGATCAGATAACTCAGGAGAGTTCGCCAGGAAACTCCTCGAGAGGGCATCCGCCTTAACATTTTTAGTGCCAGGAAGAAATGAAACCACAAAATTAAAACGTGTGAAAAACAAGGCCCACCTGGCCTGTCTAGGATTAAGTCGCTTGGCAGATTCCAGATAAACTAGATTCTTATGGTCAGTAAGGACCACCACCTGTGTTTGGCTCCCTCCAGCCAATGTCTCCACTCTTCAAAAGCCCACTTCATGGCTAATAACTCCCGATTACCCACGTCATAATTACGTTCAGTGGGAGAAAATTTTCGAGAGAAAAAGGCACAAGGGTTACTTTTAGAGGTCTCTGGATCTCTTTGGGACAAAACGGCACCTGCCCCACTTTCAGAGGCATCAACCTCCACCTGAAATGGTAGAGAAACATCAGGCTGCCGTAGAACAGGAGCAGAAGTGAATCTCTGCTTAAGTTCCTGAAATGCAGAGACTGCCTCAGGAGGCCAATTCACCACATCAGAACCCTTCTTGGTCAAATCAGTTAATGGTTTAACAATAACAGAGAAATTACCAATAAATTTACGATAAAAATTGGCAAAACCCAAGAATCTTTGAAGAGCCTTTAAAGAAGTAGGTTGGACCCAATCACAGATAGCCTGAACTTTGACCGGGTCCATTTCAATAACAGATGGGGACAAAATGAAACCCAGAAATGAGATCCTCTGAACGCCAAAAAGACACTTTGATCCCTTCACATACAGAGCATTCTCTCTCAAAATCTGGAACACAGTCCGAACATGTTTTACATGAGAGTCCCAGTCATTGGAAAAAATCAAGATATCATCCAAATAAACAATCAGAAATTTATCCACAAAATCCCTGAAAATGTCATTCATGAAGGACTGGAAGACAGAAGGAGCATTAGTGAGCCCAAAGGGCATCACAAGGTACTCAAAATGCCCCTCAGGGGGATTAAATGCCGTCTTCCATTCATCCCCGTGCTTAATGCGAATAAGGTTATATGCCCCCCTGAGGTCAAGCTTGGTAAACCAAGTAGCGTTTTTCACCCTGAAAAACAGATCAGAGATCAAGGGTAACGGATATTGATATTTCACAGTAATATTGTTCAAGAGACGATAATCAATACACGGCCTTAATGAACCATCCTTTTTGGCCACAAAGAAAAAACCGGCACCTAAGGGTGAAGAGGATGGTCTGATATGACCCTTCTCTAATGACTCCTTGATATAAGACCGCATAGCGTCATGTTCAGGTACAGACAAGTTAAAAAGGCGACCTTTAGGGAATTTACTACCAGGCACTAATTCAATAGCGCAGTCATAGCTCCTATGGGGAGGTAAGGATGCAGATTTACTTTCGCTAAACACATCAGAAAAATCAATCAAAAAGTCAGGAACATCCTGAGCTTGGGGGAGGCAGAAAAAACAGGAGTGTTGGTATTAACACATTGACAGCCCCAACTGGTAACAGACACAGATTTCCAATCCAAAACAGGATTATGAGACTGTAACCAAGGGAAACCCAGTACGATAATGTCATGCAGATTATACAGAACCAAAAATTTGCAACTCTCCTGATGATCAGGTTCTACCCTCATTATCACCTGAGTAGAGAACTGAGGTTTATTCTCAGCCAAAGGGGTAGAATCGATCCCCAGTAGGGGAATAGACTTCCGTAGGGGTATCAAGGGGAAACCCACAACGTTTAGCAAAATCAAAATCCATCAGGTTAATAGCTGCTCCAGAGTCAACAAAAGCCTGAGCAGAAAATGAGGACAGAGAGCATATCAGGGTAACAGTTAACAAAAACTTAGTCTGAACACTACCCAAGACAACTGAGCGAGCAAAACGTCTTCCCCGCTTAGGGCAGACAGAAATAGCATGAGAGGCATCACCACAGTAAAAACATAACCCATTGCGCTTTCGAAATTCATGACGCTGTGCCCCAGAAACCACTCTATCACACTGCATGGATTCAGAAGCAGGTTCACAAGGCAACATTATTCCACGCATACCTTTTCGCTCACGCAAACGTCTGTCAATTTGAATCGCTAATGACATAGAATCATTGAGACCAGAGGGAACAGGGAATCCCACCATAACATCCTTTACATTATCTGACAGTCCCTTCCGAAAAAGAGCTGCCAAAGCGTCGTCATTCCATTTGGTCAGGACTGCCCACCTACGGAATCTCTGACAGTATAACTCAGCGTCCTCAAGCCCCTGACTTAATGCCAACAAAGTTTTTTCAGCTTGATCAGTGACATTAGGCTCATCGTACAATAACCCCAAAGCCTGAAAAAACGCATCAACATCACTCAAAACAGGATCCCCAGGTGTCAGGGAAAAAGCCCAATCCTGAGGGTCGCCGCGCAGGAGAGAGATGACAATTTGAACCTGCTGCGCTGCGTTCCCTGAGGACTTAGATTTTAAGGCAAAAAACAATTTACAGTTATTTTTGAAATTCAGAAACTTAGCTCGATCCCCTAAAAACAAATCTGGCATGGGAATCCTAGGTTCCACAACAGGCAACCTAGCAAGATAGGTAGCAATACTCCGAACTTCAGTGGCAAGCTGATCCACACGGCCAGACAACTGTGCAAACTCCATTGAGAGAAAGAAAAAAAAAAAAAAAAATCCTCCTCAGCACCCAGAGATACAGAGGGAAAAAAAAAATGCAACAAACAGAAAAAAAAAATCTCTGACAACGCTGACAACTCTGACAACTTTTTTCTTTCACAATATTTTTCCCTTCTGTGAGTACCATATAATTTTCAGTTTTGACCGGTGATACTGTTATGTTTTGGTAGCTGAGGAGAGCAGGCAAAAAAGGAAATACACCAGAGCAGTTGGAAACTATGAGATTGCAGTACCCTGACTAACCACCACAACTAGAGGCAGCCGTGGAGCGTTCCTACGTTGGTCCTAGACGCCTCGTCACAGCCTGAGAAACTAACTACACCTAAAGATAGAAAGAGGAAAGCTATCTGCCCCGGAGCAGATCCCCAAAGAACATAGAAAGCCCCAAACATGTAATGGCGGTTAGACAAGAAGAAATACTGACAAAGACAGAAAATAGTATGAGCAAACGTTGGGGCCCAAACTTACTAAATAGAAAAGGATAGGAAGGGCACTTACTGCAATCCCAAAAAACCCTGAAAAGCACCAACACTACTAATTTCAAAAACACCTGAGATCACACGACCTCTACCACCTAAATTAGTTCTCTGGTGTAACCAAAAACAAAACAGCAGCCACTGAAAAAACTGGAAAAAGCAAATGTACAAACATCAGTGGCTGAACTGAACTGAGAGGCAAAAAGCCCCCAGAGGGGACCCTGAAGGCCCCCACAGAAGTGCAGGACAAAATGCAAAAATCAAGCACAAAAACAAAAAGAAGAAAATGTCTTATCTGTTAGCAGGAGATTCAGACACAACACAGCAAGCTACCAAGGAAACAGGAATCAAGGATTGAGACCAGAACAATTGATCACCGGCAACCCTGATGGGAAGGTGACTCCCTTATATAAGACCAGTCAGTAACACCTGACTCCCAATCCTCACAATCTTCACTGGACAGTCCAGTACCGTTTGTAACCACCAGAGGGAGCTTCTGCTCAGAACTCATTTCCAGCCTATTCACAACAGGTATCCTAGAATCAGAAGAATGGTCGGAACTCTTGTGTCCCATAAAAAACTCTTCTTTATTGAAACAAGTTAAGACATGGATGCAGGGAGCGTGTCCTTTCTGTGCCATGCTCCCCTGCAACCATGTCTTAACTAGTTTCAATAGTTTTTTATGAGACATAACACTGCCGCCTGTTCTTCTTACTCTACGATTCCAGAAAGACTTTGATCCCGGAGCCAGCAAGCTGCAATCAGCAGAACGAGGCTGCACAAGATTGAATGGCGGTGGCAAATTCCTTGCTTTACTTTCTCAAGCCACTGTACGTGCTTTTGCAGAGTCCACAAATGTCTGCAATATGTTCTCTGGCGAAGGAAGCATGAAGCACCCTCTCTATAATATCTATATATTCTAATGGGTATAAACACTGCTGAAGAGGTTAAATTAATTATTAAAGATTATGCAAAATCTGCATTCAGGCAGCAATATTTGTAAAATAACAAAATAAATATACTCAGACTTTTGCTCCTGGCCGATCCATCTACACATCCCAGATGTTCCTGGCTCATTTTCTGTTTAGATTGCCTGTAGACATCACAGCCTGTATACAGGACTTGATGTCTGCAGCCAATCATTAGCCTCTGTGGTATACAGCCAGAGACCGCTGAGGCTATTGATTGGCTGCAGACATCACAAGGAGATTACTGCTTGTCGGTTTTGCATAATTTGGGAAACCCTTTTTGGACAAATTTTTTTTTTTTAGGCATGGACTGTAAAATAGGATAGAGAATGACAGAATGAGCGCTGGGGGGAATGAGCGCTGAGGTGGGGAATGAGCGCTGGGGGGAATGAGCGCTGAGGTGGGGAATGAGCGCTGAGGTGGGAAATGAGCGCTGGGGGAATGAGCGCTGAGGTGGGGAATGAGCGCTGAGGTGGGGAATGAGTGCTGAGGTGGGAATGAGTGCTGAGGTGGGGAATGAGCGCTGGGGGAATGAGCGCTGAGGTGGGGAATGAACGCTGGGGGAATGAGCGCTGAGGGGAATGAGCGCTGGGGGAATGAGAACTGAGGTGGGGAATGAGCGCTGAGGTGGGGAATGAGCGCTGAGGTGGGGAATGAGCACTGAGGTGGGGAATGAGCGCTGAGGTGAGGAATGAGTGCTGAGGTGGGGAATGAGCGCTGGGGGAATGAGCGCTGAGGTGGGGAATGAACGCTGGGGGAATGAGCGCTGAAGGGAATGAGCGCTGGGGGAATGAGAACTGAGGTGGGGAATGAGCGCTGAGGTGGGGAATAAGCGCTGAGGTGGGGAATGAGTGCTGAGGTGGGGAATGAGCGCTGAGGGGAATGAGCGCTGAGGTGGGGAATGAGCGCTGGGGAATGAGCGCTGAGGGGAATGAGCGCTGAGGTGAGGAATGAGCGCTGAGGGAATGAGCGCTGAGGTGGGGAATGAGCGCTGAGGTGGGGAATGAGCGCAGGGG